>OU896707.1:41564258-42767168 GCA_918026855.4 Phaedon cochleariae
TCGCCATCAATGAAGTTTTGGCTAAGTTTTTGATGATAGCACTTTTTTTACCCATTCGGTTTACCACATTGCGAACTTTGTGAACTATACCAGAACCAAATGCGATTTTTCTACTACGCTTTGATTTCCTCTTCTTCCTCAACACTCTACGCTGCTTCACTCCATCACTGCACCCCATACCAAAACGCCTCTTCCCCTTCATGATATTGGTAACTAACCAAGATGCAGTCTTCTCCCCCACGTTAGCGTCCTTTGATTTGACCCGCTCCCAGGCAGCTTCTTCCAATTTTTTATCGGCTGAATGCCTGGCAGATAGGTCGCTTGGATATTTGAGATATGCAATATCGTGTTCTTTGCAGGCTCTATCCAATTGATTTATTCCTGGATCACCGCGAGCCAACCGTTTCTGTAGGCGTGTTCCCGGGCCGCAATATTGATAGCCTCCAGGAATGTGTAATTCGAATGGTAACTTATTGATTATAGTGTTAACAATTCCTCCACCACCCTTTTTCTTTCCCCGTCTGCTTCTTCTCCCTTTATTATTATTATTATTATTATTCTTTATCGATGTGCAACGTTTCGCTGTCATAATATAAATGAGTCGAACACAGGTTGTGATTCTTTATATACCATCTAACCACCATACAATGCGGATTGTTCAACAGACAGAAATATTCAATGTGGATAATTTCGATGAAAAAGTGGGATTAGGAAATAACATCATACAACAACGTCGCCATGGGGTGTTATTCCCAAATACAATACGCGGGCTCATAATAGGTCCATCGAATTGTGGTAAAACGAATGTCATGATATCGTTACTCACCAATGAAAATGGTTTACGATTCGCCAATATCTACATTTACTCAAAATCATTATACCAACCCAAGTATGAATATCTAAGAAAAGTTTTGGAGCCAATAAAAGGGCTAGGATTCCACACCTTCGACAATAATGTGGATATAGTGGAACCGGCAGACGCCAAACCTGATAGTATTTTCATTTTCGACGATGTCATTTGCGAAAAACAAGATGTAATAAGGTCGTATTTCTCCATGGGTCGACATAAGAGCGTGGATTGTTTCTATTTGGCGCAGACATATTCTAGAGTGCCTAAACAGCTTATTCGAGACAATTCTAACTTCATTGTGATGTTCAAACAGGATGACATGAATCTACACCACATTTTTTCCGATCACGTATCCCCAGATGTGACATTCAAACAATTTCAAGATATGTGTGCACAAAGTTGGACTGATAAATATGGATTTCTTGTTATCGATAAGGATAGTGAAATCCATGAGGGGCGGCGCTATAGAAAAGGATTCGATAACTTCATATATCCATAATATTTCAGCAGCATTCCATTCATTCAATCTCCAGAAGCGACAATGAGCACATCTAATGATAAAAAGGTTGAAATGGCATCTGAAATTGACCTCAAACGAGAACTCGTTGAAGCAACTGATGCAGTGAGAAAAAAGTTCAAAAGTCTCAAGAGTGATCGTATAGGTAATCAAATAGTGCTGGAAAAAATGTATGAACCACTGATGAAACCATTGAACACAATTTCAAAAGCGGCAGCAACCTCTATGAGTAACCATATTCCAGCAACGACAATGAAAAGTATCACCAAACAACGTAGACCAACCATGATGAAACCTACACTCCATTCCACACCAATGTCGGGAAATGAATCAAATTCTATGGAAACACCTGAAAGCACAATAAAACCACATAGTTTTTTCGCTGAAATTCCATCACGTGAAGAAGAAGGGAGATCTAATTATGTGACCATGATGGATACACCACCACCATCATCATCATCATCATCTTCACTCATGCCATTCGATAAAACACCGACTGGCAGCAAAATCATTAGTGGATTAGATGAACAGTTGAAAGAGCATTTGAAAAATTTGAAATCCAAAGACCCCAATTATGATACCACATATGGCGTTCGCATTGATCCTACTACGGGAGACATGATGATAGGTAACATGAAAATTCGTTTTCCTCATGGACAAATTGAATTATGGCGTAGTAAGAAGAAGAGTGTGATGTTTCCAGCTACATATGAATTATACAATCTTATATTCATGAAACATGTACCAAGATCTGTCGATGATCGAGACATGCGATTATACGCTGATTTACTACAAACTACAAGGGCGCCATATAAGGATTACGATATACGCGAAGGCTTGAATGCTAGTACGAAATCAAAGAAATATCTACAAATAATCAAACCAATAATTAGCACACCGCCTAACATGAGGAGTCAGCAGCAGCGTAAAGTGAAAGGTGGTGGGGGAATAAAGCAATCAGAATCTATTAAAAAGATTGCTAGTAATCATCTGAAAGAGTACGTCTATTGGAATGAGGCTGCAGAATTAGTGGACCGCCTTCGACTATTATATGGGTCGAAAATGGCTGGTCATACTGGGCACGATAATGAAATAGTCTCAATCATTGAGGAGTTACGTGAAGAAGGTATTGTGTATTGATACCATATATATATATATAACCACAATTTAAAACAGCTAGACCATTAGTATATCAATGCGAACCAAAGAGATCGCAAGTGTTCGGAGGTTGAGAAATAGCACAATAATGGAAATAAGTGTGACCAAAAGACAGATTGTTGATGAATTACATAAACCTGCGAGGCGCAACTTTGCGAGAAGGAGAACTATAATAAAAGGTTTTGCAGACTTGTGGCAAATTGATTTGGCTGAGATGCAAACGTATTACAAGGAGAATAGTGGTTACCGTTATATATTATTCGTCATCGATTGCTATTCTAAATACATCTGGACCGAACCGATAAGAAATAAAACCGGTTCGGAAGTTACACGGGCCATGGAGAGAGTATTGAAAAAGGCTGACTATTCACCGAAAAATGTGCAGAGTGACCTCGGAAAGGAATTCTATAACAGCAACTTCGCCGCATTGATGGTTAAATATAAAATCAATCATTATTCCACATATAGCACGATGAAGGCCGCAATCGTGGAGAGGGTGATAAGAACTCTAAAGAATTGGATTTATAAGGAATTTTCTGCAAGAGGTGAATACAAGTGGTGTGATAAATTACAGCACTTAACTAATATGTATAATAACAGGGTACATAGAACAATTGGTATGAAACCCGCCGACGTAACAGCTACTACAATACTACGCGCCTATAGCCACCCAAAAATCGTGCCAAAGGCAAAATTTCACGTTGGCGATGTGGTGCGTATAAGCAAGTATAAGGGTGTATTCGAGAAGGGCTATACCGCAAATTTTTCCACTGAACTCTTCAAAATATCCAAAGTGAATGCTACCAATCCCAGAACTTACAGACTTGAAGATGTGGATGGAAGGTTGATCAAAGGATCATTTTATGAATTGGAGTTATTGAAAACCGCCAATCTAGACGCATACTTGGTAGAGAAAGTCTTGAAGGAGAAAGGAGGTAGAATATATGTTAAATGGCTTGGATTCTCTAACCAACACAACTCTTGGATTGACAAATCTGCAATTATTTGAAGTGTGAAAATCGATAATTTCGAATAAATACCCATTAAGCAATGAATTCACCTTGTTTTTCTACCACTTCTCCACTCACTACCCCTCAACTGGAATGGTGATGGGCATGCAATGAAATCTAATTTATATATAAAATAAGATCGCTTCATAAATGCATCGAAATGAACTTTAAATCAAATCAAATCAAATATACTTTATTGTCTGAAGAACGTAATTCTTATTGACAAAGTCGTTACAATTAAAAGAAATAATAATTATAACTAGAACAATATGCACACAAGTGAATCAAATAAAATTTGGTAAAACATTTTTACCGTACTGGTCAACAACAACATGCATAAATATAATATAATAGTACAAATAAATATTAAAATTATCACAATAAAAAATTGCTTTGTTCACATTCATAACATTTCAATCAAAAGTATTCGAATAGGAAAATTATATACAATGTGAATAAAACTACATCTATTTTACTTAAAATCTATGGTATTTCTCCTCAAAGTTATTACAAGTCGTACACATGTCCATCAAATGGATTTGGTGGAGAGGAATCGAACACGCTGCACACGAGTACATCCTCTCTATTTCGCGGAAGGTCGCCCTTGTGTGCGATGAGGCGTGTAGATACTTGCCTCTGACGAGGGGTCGGAGGGAATAGAGGAAGAAGCATCTATAGCATAGGTGCCTCCAACCCTCTGTAGTATCCAACGTCACCATAGCAACGTTTACGCAGAACGTCATCTCCAGATGCCGGTCTCGAATTTCAGCCACGTCTACCATCTCGGAATGTAGCCGAATCCACAATTCGCCCACACCGCATTCTTCATCGAAACCCTCGTCACCGCGCCCCTGCTCCACACCGCCAGCACCCAATCCAATATTTGCATTTCCATGTTCCTGAAACAGAATGGAAATTAAACTTTCATGAAGGACGTAAGAGGTGAACGATATTCTAATTGAAAATTATGTGAATGAGGGGATACTTACAAGGGCAGCAGCAGCAGCAGCATCACCAGCATCACCAACTAAGCGATTCTCATCTATGAGAGACAACTTCGCCAACATCTTCACAATTTCACTGACAGCAGCCATTTTACTCTCCTTTCAGATATTCAATTGAGTGTTTCTGAATAGTCGAATCAGAGTATTTTGTACAGCCAAAGACTGTGGTTTTTATGTGTGTGTGTGTGTGTGTGTGTGTGTGTGTGTGTGTGAAAGGGAAAGGGAAAAGGGTGGTGGATTTGCAATCGTGATTGTTACTGGTTGATGCTCCTTCCAATGAAGGGGAGTGGTTTCTACCCTGAATGATATGGTGGTGGTGGTGGTGGTGGTGGTGGTGGTGGTGACAACCAATCCTTCAAAACTATTTTTAACACCTTTCCCCCACCTGAGGTGTGTTAGGTGTAAAGGTTTGAGGAGGAGGAGAAAGGCGTTAACCACTGACCACCAATGTCCAAATCATTATGCGCGCCCCTCTTATAGTTCAAGAGGAGTGGGGGGTAGATTCGAGTATTGAAAAGCTGCGGATGTTTCTATTTCCAACATAGTGTTCCATAGTCCTCGAACAGTTCTACTGAAATAATTCATATAACATTATGGTATACCCAAAATCATGGGATTTGAAACCAGTGGTGGCAGTAGGACCATCGAGATTGGCTCAATATTTTGTAATTTGCCATAATTGCGAGATATTTTTCAATCCTAAAGCTATAAACCCGAGTACGGGAGTTTGCGAAAGATGTTCGGAGCATAATCGGCCAACATCACCGGATCCCCCAAGAAGGAGCTACCAGCTTGATGGCGACAACAGACCGCGATGCAAGACTTGTTCGAAGCTGCTCAAAAATAACAACATGGGCATCTGCAGGGATGTGTGTAGAGCATGCAGCGTGGAGGTACGCCTGCGATTTCAACGCTGTATCAGATGCGACGCATATAGGAATGATTGTTGGAAAGGGGTATGCGTCGGATGCAATATGGGGTCGTACTTCTGTGAGAATGTCGGCTACTTCTATAGTAGCGTGGACCACCATTTCTCCACATGTTGGTGCGTGCGTCATGAGAGGCGGGCACTGGGGAATGTTGAAGCTCCGCCTGCTGCATTGGATCACATCATTTGGCAAAATAGCAGCAGCAGCGATGAGAATGCGGAATGATTTTTAATATATGTATATATATATTGTTGATTATGGATATTTTCTCCATATTCCATGTGATTTATATATTATTGTGTTTATAATTATAAGTTTTTCGAAATAAAATAATAAAAATAAGAAGAATTCCATCGATTTTATTCATTATCGTCAGCCATATTGGATCACCCATCTTGAATTTTCAAATTTTGACGAAAGAATCATAATCTCCGACCCCGAAAACCCCCCGAAACAAAATTTGAATGAATTCGGATAATAATTATAAAACTCGTCCGCCATATTGGATCCCCCCATTTCGAATTTTCAAACTTTGAAGAAAGAATCTTAATCTCCGACCCCAAAGACCCCCAGATACCAAATTTGAATGAATTCGGATAATATTCATATTCGTCCGCCATATTGGCCGCCATCTTGAATTTTCAAATTTCGACAGAAGAATCATAATCTCCGACTCCGAAAACCCCCAGATACCAATTTTGAATAGAATCGAATCATTATCAACTGAATTATTGAAAAATCTAAAATTTTACCCCGACACGTCCAATTTTTTTCGTCCTTAAAAAAAAAAAGAAAAAAAAAAAAACGTAAGAATCCGGGATTTTTATGGTGGCAATGTATTAGTTGAATTTTTGCGAGAAATTTTTTATCATGAAATTTTTACCCCCTCCCTCCCGTTAAAAATGATTCGTAGTAAACTACCATATTGAAAGGAGTGACAAAAAATTTTACATGAAGAAAAATGATTGTCATGAAGAGAGAAATCGGGTGGAATTTTTCCGATTTTTTTTAACCATAAAATAAAATTTTACCCCGCCACATCCAATTTTTTTCGTCCTTAAAAAAAAAAAAAAAAAAAACGTAAGAATCCGGGATTTTTATGGTGGCAATGTATTAGTTGAATTTTTGTGAGAAATTTTTTATCATGAAATTTTTATTACCCCCTCCCTCCCGTTAAAAATGATTCGTAGTAAACTACCATATTGAAAGGAGTGACAAAAATTTTTATATGAAGAAAAAATGATTGCCATTAAGAAAAAAATCGGGTGGAATTTTTCCGATTTTTTTTAACTATTTTTTAGAATTTTTTTGCGACGTATGCCAAGTTTTTCGGCTAAAGGAATGTTTTAAGAAATTAAATACCTGATATCTTTTAATACATTTATTGAAACTATATATATACAGAAATACTACATAACTATATACGAAAAACTACATGACTATATACAAAAAAAAATACTATATACAAAAAGATTATCTGAGATAATCCTCCACCAAGTCAAACAAATCGCGCTCGTCCAGCGCGTCCATTTTCATCGCCTCCATCATAATGGGGTCCAGGTAAGCGCCCCTCGCCAATGGACGGTCCTCCTCCTCCTCGGTGTCGCTCTCTTCTTCTCTTCCAATGCCACCTAGGATGAGTGTGGCATCGGAATCGGAGTCGTCTCCTCGGTCATCGTCATCGAAGTCGGAGGCCTCATCGCTGTCTTCGACTACGATGACATCATCCTCCCAATCGAACTCAAAGGAGACATCCTCCACTTCAACAACATCCGAGGAAGAGTCGCAAGGTCCCTCCGATGCTGGCTCCAATCGGTGGCTGAATGACAAGGCATTGCCTTGGCTGGTAGTGGTGGAGTCTGCTGCACAGATGGTTGTAGTATTCATTTTTTGATACTGAACTTCAACTGAATGATTCCAGAGAAGCGGTTGAATTTATCTGTGGCAGAAGGAGGAGGAGAGTTGTGGGCGTGGTGTTGAAATGAGTAGTAGGGTGAAATGGTGGTGGAAAAAGTGGTGGGGGTAAAAATATTGAAAACACCATAGTCCAGAATAGTGAATATATTCAGGGTAATCTCTTATATTTACAATAATAACAGTTAACATTCTATAAAAAAATATATTTACATGGATAATATGATACAGAACACATTCATTCAGGTACAAGAAAATAATATAATATAAAACATATATACACACACACACACACACAATTGACTTATGTATCTGCCAAATACCCCGTATTGAGCCGATCTAAATGCTCGAAACGAGTTCTACCCCTTTCACAATCCTGCTGAAACTTTTCTTCAGACTCTATCTGTCGATCTATTTCAGCAAGCCGCGAAAGTAGAGCTTCTCTTTGCTGTGAGAAAGATCGCAACCTACTCTTACTCACAGCAATCCGACTATCTACATTCGCATTCCATCGCTTCAAATCGGCATCATATTTCCTGACGTGGTCGATGAGCTCTTTTGGCGGCGATGGAATGCGTATGTGGATATCAACATCTTGATCGGCCACATCTGCAGCGGCAGCAACAATGTTGTCTCCCACGACATCTGATTCCTGTGAAGGAAGTGGTTCATCCACACTCTCGGGTAGATAGGCTGGACGCACCACCTCCACACTAATCAGATTGATGGTTGGACGTCGCTGTTGCTGCTGCTGCGTCCCGCTTGTTGAGGGAACGGCTTTCTTGTGAGCCGTGTACCACGGCGAAACCTTGCCACCTCGGTATGGGTTCGGTTTACTGCGGCTACCTAGCAACTTTCCAAGGATGGTTGTTGGCGGTCCAACTTCCACCTTCTTCTTCATCTTCTTCCCCTTGAAAATCTGAGGTGACAATGTCGAAGAGGAGGAGGAGGAGGAGGTACTCGATGACGACTGCGTCGATGGTGGTGCTGTTGGTTCCCTCTTACCGGGTTGCTGGGTTTGGAAATCATCACCGCTATCGTCGCTATCGTCATCCCGGCCCCTCTTCCTGATGGAAACTCTCTCCGGTGTTGACGGCTTCGGTTGCTTAAGAGTTTTCTTGGAGCCTTTGGAATACCTAGCCGCAGGTCTCACGAATCCACTGTCGCTACCAAGACCCTCAACACCGGATGATGAGTCCTGAGCCGGCACCATCCCACCATCAACACCTGAAGGCGCATGGTTCTCCCAGGTTCCTGCTTCCTCCAGGTGATCTCTAACTGCTTGACTGAGCCACTCCCTCTGACTTGGCGTCTGCAACTCCGGGTCGAAGGGGATATCATTGATACCCCTTTCTCCGACATCGACGGGGGTGTCGATGGCAATGATGTCGTCATCATCGAGGTCTGGAAAAAGCAAGACAATGGGGGTGAAATACTTTGTTTCATTGCGATGATTGGAAAAATATACTGACCTAAGAGAGGAAGTGGTGGCGTGGAGCCTTCTCCAACCGTCGCGGCCTCTCCAACGAACGCGGTGTTCAGATCGGTTTCAACGTTGGACATATCTGAAACAATAACATTTTTATATATATACTGTAGATTCACATAACATGTGGAATAAAATAGCTAACATTCGATCATAGTATATTACTTACTCAACTGATGTTCGAAGACGCTGTAGTGGAATTAAAACTGACGAATGGTGTCTGAAGGTGTTCTGGTAGAAGACAAAGTCTGCGAACAGAATGAGGAGTCAGTGTGTGCACCTCTTGTTTTAAACACTCACACCCCACCCACTTTCCACCCCACTCCCTCCCCAATAACTCACAGGCTCCACCCACCTAGCGGTTCCACCACTATCAAACCATCGCCCCCAACCCCACTCATTTCACATCCCTTCGCAGGCTCCGCCCACTCAACAACACTTCCAAATCCCGCCGTCAACCCCACTTATCTCCACTGTCAAGTCTCAACCTTGACCCCACTCATATTCTATCCTCTCAAGGATTTCACTACGAACAAGTCTCACCCAATCCCGTTCACTACCAACATGAGCTGATGTAGAGAAAGGCAACAAAGGAAGAGAAAACAAATAATATATGAATTTAATATTTTTTATTACAATTTGATATCATTAAATCATTAACAGAGTATGAGAATATATATTTTATTCCTCCCCCAAGCCCATTTCGGGGTTTTTCCTCCATCCCAGGTCGCCTCATTCAGTTGGTGAAGACTTTCCCATTCTTCAACGCCAATTCCACTTCTAATTTGAGCAATCGTTCGCTGAATTCAGTGGATTTCTTCTCAAACTTCAAACTCAATTCCTCCATCTGTTTCGACATGGAACTTATATCATCTACTGACTGATTCACTTTTGGTGACATCATAAGCACCTTTTGAGAAAACTGTCTGTAATCTCTGGTAACTATTTTCAATTTTTCGAGAGCTGTCATCATCTCAAACATTTGCTGATTGAGAAACTCCAATGGGACGCAATCCCCACCACTCAATGGATTACCAACATTCGTTAGTCGCTTACCCAATATGTCATAATTTCCACTTTCGTCGAGTTTGAACCCGATTCCAGGTCGCCCGGGCAGCGAACACATTGATTTGCTCTTCTTGCGACCAAATTTATCAATAGCGTTATACATCTTCCACCTACAGCAGTTCAACGTGCACTAACTTAATTAGAATTGATTATTTGATAGTTGACAAACCCCCCCCCCCCCCGAGGTATTCCATGGAGGGTAGAAAAAAAGTAGCAAGTATTACCATATAAATATATATTTAATTCGGTAAATATCAGCGTAAAATTACTTGGATGATGATTTCATAACAAGAATATATATATATATATATATATATACAAAAATGTGAATAAATTAATAAGGGTATATATACAAATATGTGAATAATTTAATATAGGCGTCCTCTGAACATTCAAAACTAATGCGAATATAGAGATGATCCAGCAAAATATGATATCCACTGACTACTGACTAATATTTTCAGGTATAGAGTCCGCTGTTAAAGTTTCGATTGTTCCATCTCTAACAAATTTATGAAGTCGTTCGTTTCTACTTCAGTAATAGCTTGCTGTAACCAAAGCAAATTATGTTCAGGACTTGATTTGTAGAATTCGATATCGCTATGGCCCCACGGTAAGGTTTTCGTGGTGTTTGGTATGATGTATCGTTTATCATCATGGTATGATGAAGCAACTTTGTTTTTCATTTCTGTGTATATGTCATGGTGGTCAGTGCGAAAACAATTCATTTTCCTTAAAATCAAACCCCCTTTTTCGACGATACTTTTATAATCATCCATCGAAAGTTGACTTCTGACGACCGACCTTGAAACACCCTTTGCTTTCTTCAATTCGCTACTCAAGGATTGAACATAATATGCCTTGGCTCCAGTGCCGTAAAAGCTAATAATAGAATCGTCCGGGAATTCATCCTTCATATTTCCAACAACCGATTCTGTTATTGGAATACCCATTTTATTATCTGCAGGGTAATTGGACGTGTCGAAATATCGTATATTCTCTCGCATGAAGTTGTAAAAATTTTCTGTTTCAATTTTCAAGATTAAGGAGTCTGTGTCACTGTATAGAAGCCATGATTTACCGACGAAATGTTTCTTAATGCACTCATATAAAAAGTTGTATATGACAACTTTCGACACGTCTAATATAGTGAAACCTAGATATAGTGGTTTGTCATAATGCACTTTGACTCTCCCCATATGGATTGCTACGAAATTTTCGTGGAAAATCTTACATGTCTTATAATTGGGGAGAGCAATCAGAGCATTCGCACCCAACTTCTATTTGATATTATCCCAGTGTGTGATGAGTTTGATGTCATTTCTCTTATCAACATTTTCCATTGTTTTGCCGTATACTGAGTTGACCATATTCTTATATAAATTCTTATCAGCCGCATTTCGACTCTTATTGCGCATCTCTGTATTGAGGTCTACATACCTTTTCAGCCACGGCGATTGATTGAATTTTAATACTCTATGTATTTTAACCAACACCAAACCATTATCCATTGCTTGTTTCAGGTTTCTATAGTGAACAATATATTTTGTTTTATGAAATAAATTTGGAATTAGTTTTGGTAATTTGGATGATGAATTAGGAGGTATCATTGATTCCACAAGAAATGGCAAATCTGAGTGAGCGTCATGTAATTCTTCGGGGTAGTATACGTCGACTTCAAGGACATACCCGCATGAATTATCATCTGCGATACTCATGAGATCTAAATCTGCAATTTCCTGAGTAGACAGCCACTTAAAATCAGAGGTTGGTAGCGGTTGAGACATGCTATGGCCATATAAATTGGTTGCGTCTAAATACATAATGTATGATGTGGGCTCATTAGGATCGAAATTTGGTGTGAATTTATTGTTTGCCACATGAGATCTTAAACTGCATTGGCTTATTCCCCCTCTGATACCTTTTTTGAAAAAATGTATCATGTCTATGTCGGTCAACAACTCCAATTCGATTTTCGTATACCTTAACATAGCATCCCACGATAAACCGGGTGCTGTATAATACTGGCATGGGTCGAGTTTATATGTTTGTAAGCAAACCTTTCGGAAATTCTCGAAAACATCGCATAGTAATAGAACATCCGATTTCAAGTAGACGTCTGAGTATTCCCCAAGCGATTTACATTTGAATAAAGCCCATACTGTCTCAGCTCTTCGATAATCCTCATCAGATATATGTTGATTCGAAAGATTGTCGTAGAAATCATCTTTGGTTGGCAATTCATTATAATTCAATTTAGCCATCGAAGTAATGAAACTATATGGGAAAACGCCTTTCTGTGTCATGACATCGAATTGTCTAGAATCTTGAAAATTTCGTGCAGTTTCTACGAGCTGTTCTGTATTTAAGTTTTGTGCCAGTGTTTGTAGGGGTTGCGAAAGAAATTTGTAACTATCTAAGAATCGCAGTTTCAGAAAAATATTATGAGTCTGACCATCTTTGCCCGAATATTCACCCACTAAAATATGTTTAGTGAATGAGATATACTTCTCCTTGGTTTGAGCTACACAATCCACTTTTTCTTCGCGATCGAAAAGTTCCTTGATGAAGAGGTGGCTATCGTAGCCACTCATGTTGTGGAAAAATATCGGAATGAAATTGGGAACCTTGTAATTCAGATTACATGCAGAATGTGCAGCTCCAAACCTTTTTTTTTCGGTCAAATGGCAGTGATCTCTTACTTTTATATCGCCGTATTCGAAAGTTTTATCGCAAATATTACATGCGGTGGCATTAGCAAAATCTGCCTCTTCAGCTGACGTCAATTTCTTCATTGGAACTATATGTTTCAGGTATGAGTTGTAAATATTATTCGAGTCGCGAACTACGCTAGATACAAATTTCTTTGCTTCATCCTTTCCACGAAATGAAACAAATTTTGTTATAGAATCATCGTATGAGCATTTAATGATATATGCGAAAGAGTATGGCTCATGTATGAATGTTCTATTAGTAAACGATTTTTTCGGATCTGGCTCGCAAGATTGTATTGGCTTCAAGACTGATTCAAAATCGGCGTATATTACAAAAGGCACCTTCATCTGTTTCTCGAAATTTTCAAATTTAAGAATATTCTCGGGTATCTCATTACCAAATTTATCAACTTTCAATTCAGTTGTGGGCGTCGTGGTCAATGTGAGATTACAGTCGCTCAATCGATGGCGTAACAACTTAGTTTCATTTGAAAAATTCACCAAACACCCATCACACAAATATTTTTTATGTTCAGTGGAGCTCATTTGACTAGACACTAATCTAGATAGATTCTTTATCCAACAATAATGGCTATTTCCAGAATCGTCTGAGACAAGTAATAGATTAACATGCTTACTGAACCTTTTCTTAGCGTAATGGAGTGGGCCAACCACCTGATATTTCACCCTTTGATTCTCAAATATACTCTCTAAACCATAAACGTTGATGGAACAATCGTTCAGAATCTCGAATTTCGGAATATTTTTTACTTTAACAGGAAACTCTATACCCACCAGATTCAAAACCGTAGAGAAATGCGGGTACGAAGACATCTCACAAGGTTTGGTGTTTGTTGCGTACAGTGCAGACGTGACAGCCCAAGCAAAGCAGCATTCATCCTGATTGCGTACATTCACTACCGCCTTCTTGCTCTCGATGAAACCAGGGAGTTTTATGTAGGAACACCCGCGTAGTGGACTATATTTGTTCACATTGATTTCAAGGAACAATATCTTCTCTAGAGCCCAACCTGTAACAATATCATTATTCAGCTACTATTTTCCATAATCAGATGGGTACTACTCATAGGGAAACAAATCTTGAAATGAATTGAACTTACCGGAATCGCGTTCCTCGAATTCTGTTGCTAGGTTGATAATTATATCCTTGAACGTATCGATGATAGACCCCAAATCCAATGATGAGTCGATTATATGGTTCGGCGTCATGAAGGACTTATTATCACGTATATTCTTGGCTTCAATAACGTATCTACCAAACATTTCCATATTGACTTTGATGGAATGATGAATCGAAAGCATATTCTCCAACAGCAAAGTTATTGTTGATCTATTCTCATTGAAAAATGTATTGTAATCCAATGTTTCACTCCTACATTCTAATCTGTAGCTGATGATGCGACATTTGAATGCGCTCTCAATCACGTATACACCGTTCATGTAATTGGAGCAAGCATTCGTCCGATGTTCCGATGTTCTTTTATGGGCCGCCATCTTATCGGCAGGAATAGTTTTGTCACAACATGCACATATTTCCAAATAAGTAGATGTTGATGGTGTAGCATCTAACCGAGGCTTTTTCGAAAGAGATGGACCAGCACTCCCTATGCATGACACTCTTTGATGGCGTCGTAAGTTATCACTGCGTGAGAACGATTGGGCGCAAACATTACAGAACAACATTCTGGCTGATTAAGATATAAACGCGAGCACTACTCTCAATCGGCGATGCTCAGAAAACTGTGATACATGTGGTTTGATGAAGAATTTATATGTGGAGGAGCTGTGCCATAACGCTCCCTACTACTAACCCACCCCACTTTCACGATAAAGCCTTCAATAGGGGAGGGACAAGGTCGACAACGATTATGCGCATACAAGGTTGGGGGAGGGCATTTCACCAAGGTTATTCCTCTCAAGGTTACTCTTCTTCTCAAGGACACTACACCCCCAAGGTCGACTCGGTCTTCGAGGGCATCAACCACACCACTAATCGGCTACTCCCGAGGTCATCCCAAGATCACCCCAAGGTCGCCTTCAAGGCCACCTCTCAAGGCCACTCCTCTCGCCTTTCAGGGTCACTCCTTTCAAGGTCACCCCCAAGGTCACTCCCCTCAAGGTCACTCCCAAGGTCACTCCGCCCAAGGTCACCTCCAAGGTCACTCCCGCCCAAGGTCACTCCCGCCCAAGGTCACCTCCAAGGCCACTCCGCCCAAGGTCGCACTCCTCTGGCCTTGGGCGGAGACCCAGAACCGGTGAAAACTATCTACTTCCTGCTTTGTTTTTTTTTCACACTTTTGACATTGGAGTCTTGTCATGAGTGTCCTAATGTATCATCCTGAGAGATCCAGGTCTCATCAAGAAAAACAAATTGTCTTAAACATTAATTTTTAAATTAGCAGTAGGTCTGCAGGATCGTAATACGCTTATTCACTGCAATGTGAGGTAGTTCCATCATTCCTCTTCGAGGATCATCTTTCCTGAACTTGAAGTCAATATTTTTCAACACTTTCCAGAGAGATGTGATGCCTCCATCGAAGAGATAACGTTCAGCCAGTTTATCTCTCAATGTTTTTAATGTAATGTGATCCTCTATTCGAAATCAAACACATAGGTATCACCTAGAATGACCATTAATTTGCAGTGAAAATACTTACTGTTCTTTTTCATTTCATAGATACAATTCCTGATTGCGACTTGTTCATCATCATTAACGTCTGCTGAAATAGGTGTTTCTCTTTCTGAGTTCTTTTTGGGGCCAGCCAAATTATTACCATAGCAGATATTCTCCATACAGTAGCGATACTTATTTCAATGCAGCAGCTACTCTGTCTGTAATTCAGACAAATCATATTTGGATCATTCTGACAACACAAAATATCATTATTAATACCATCATTCAACTAACATCCCTCACAGCAGCCAGTGGAAGTAATAGACCATCGTTATCACGTTCATTCTCGAAATATTGTATCAATGATACCACCGTCTTCTGCACCTCCGCACTCAATGGTTAAGGCATTTTGAATAAATAAAATTTCACCAATAATCCACAAATAAATCACAAACAATTCCTGAGTACAAATTGTCAGTAATGAATTAAACGCAGAGATCAGCTGGCCACAACAAATCGCTTCTAGAAATGTCCAATAGATCTGGCATCGGTGTACAGTTTTGCCAACTTAAATCGATAACGCGGTTCGCCCATTTCGAGAGTTACTAGTATTTTTCGATGTGCAGTTTTGGCACGACATTGTTACCAAGTATTGCGCAACTATCAACCTAGCGTGAAAGCCCTATATTTATTGATATTTTTCAGTGTACCGTCTCTGTTCTGCTCTAATGGACTAAATAATCTGTGAAATGATCGAATTGTTCCATGAGATGTGGTTATGGAGCTCGGTTGCAAAATTCGATGAAAAATATGTATACCTACTAATCTTTGAAACCCCGTATATCGGAAACGAAGCTCCCAGGCAAATACGTTCTCATGAGATGTTCGTATTGAAAAAATGTCTTCTTGAGCTGTTGAAGTCCTTTTATGAAGAGATGACTCACCCTGTATATGAGTATAGTAGATATGTAAAGTGTTCAAAAACTCCCCAAGACACTCGTTGATTAAAATATGTATCCAACACATGCCAGTTATGACTGTCATCATCAATGTCGTTTTAGAAAAATAAACTATCAAATAATAACACACTAGTGTCATCAAATATCAAATTTCAGACAAGAAGGCTCACCCAGAGCGGGTCTTTTGAAGTAGCGCTCACAAACGCCTTATCACGCGGCCCATCTGACCGGCGAGTGAAATTTATTTGTTTCTTGTTGGCAGCGTTCGCGCGTAGTAAGCATCAATACGGGGGCTATTCGAGGAGTAGTATTTAGGTGAATGATCAACTTGTCTGTGTGGATTGAAACATCCATGTACCTTTCTGAAAAAATATATTTTTGTGAATATACCTATAGAAAACTATCATACAGAGTGAGTCAGAATGAGACTAACAAACTTTGTTTTCAGATTCCTTTCTTAATTTTGAGGTCAAATGTAATAATCTCCGACTGGATGTGCTTTATATGACAGATAGTCATGAAAGAAAATACCGGGAGGCACACCAAGATGAAACCTTTTCATCAATGATCTCATGAGACATTATATTGACTTGAATCTCTAACATGATGTTGAAGACATCTTCTAAGAATTTTTTCAGCCAATAACATCATGATATTGTCATATGACCGTGAGCCATTCAATCCTTTCTTCCGTGAATTCAAATTTACTTTTATTTTTAATGATATAATTTACTGTTTGAATCGCATCGAAGAATTATTTTTTTTAAATCCATAATATTTTTTCGATTGATCTGGAATATGAGGGGAACATTTTAAATCAAAAACAATGAATTATTGCGTTGACTCATCTAGGATAGTTTGACCAATCTTCGATTTTTCGCCAGAGGCATTTTCTGTGAAGAAATTTCTGATTCTGATTGTTTTCGTACTTTCTACACCCTGTAGCTCAAACAGGATGCATTTTATGGAATACGTTGATAGGAACTTTTCTACTTGGAAATCTGATCATCAATGGAGAGTTTTTGCATAATTTTCGATTCTTTTTCCAAAAACCTATGAGATTTTTCTTCGCAGCTTCTGCTATTTATTTTAACATTCTACTTATTCGGATTGTATTGATTGCCAATCATCAACAATGATACATATATCGAAGACTGAAACCTTTGACACGATAATACACTACACTGTTTCACCACTAATCAAACCGATTTTTTAAACGCCTCGACACGTGTTTCGCTGACTATGTTAGCATCTTTAGGAGAAGATTAAAACTGAACAATGGAACACGGTATTCTGAATATTCGAAATAATATTCTGTCGCTCTGTTGTTAACGTTATTGTTTTCCCAAACAACACCATGAGTCCCCCAGGACGAGTGGTAAGATATCCAGAATACAGTGATATTTTGCTAGACTATTTCACAAATCATAATAAACATTTATTATAAATGAACAAACCATATGACTAAAACGATTCATTCTGACAACTACAGCTATAATTATTTTATGTGGAAATGACTGAATTTGCTTTCTTATTCTTGGATACATAGTTGGAAACACTAACACTGATAGACCAATCATAATTGAAAGACGACAAGTGTTAATACAAGTTTCTTTGGCTTGTCATAGTATGTGAGAATTTTGAGCCTTCATCCAGGGTGGTCCTACGGGGGTATTATAGGGGGTATTATAGGGGGTAATTACCCCCTCCCCTCCCAGAGCATAACAGGAGATTTTTTTTATTGCATGTGCATGTGTTGATTGAACTCAGTGGAAGATCCGAAAAAAATGACTCCTATGCATATCATATAGGTCTTGACTTCAGATTTCGATCTCAAAATAATATTTTCTTCAAGCTGTTGAAGCCTAGGTAAAAAAACTGATATGAAGGATTTTTGAGCATTATAGTTACTTTCAACCATCTATCGAATAGGTCCTATTGACTGTGACCCCATCACTTGAGAGTTATGAATTTTTCACATAGTGGTTTCATTGTTAATTGGCGCCTCATAAGTTACTAGATCGAAATTCCAGGTTTGTTATTGATTCCGTATTGAAATGGTAACCGTGAGTCCGCTGGCTCAGTCTGAATTTGGTTTACATACCTTGCACTCGACCTTGAGGGGCTCGTCTTTAGCCGCTCCTACTACGCGCCTGTTAGCCCCGTCCCCGCACACAGGTTCGAACTTAACTCGTAGGTAGAAAGGGACACTTCTGGAGGTGCCTTCTTTATTCGTGGCCTCGCAGTAGTAGCGGCCGGAGCTGGCTCGGGTGACACCCTGAAATAATAAAAATATTGAGAGTGATGGGATTGATCGTTCTTCTGATGAATAGTGTTTGATAAAGTCATTTATCGATTGAAATCCTAACAAATACGTTTTTCTACTACTGCTATGAAAAGTAGCGCATTTCTCTTAGCTTACTTAAATTCAGAATCATGTATTGCCCATACTGTGAGAAATATTTTTGCTCACGGTACTTTGCCAACACCTCATACATTTCCATGGAGAATCAACAAAAATCGGCCGAAACTTGGCTGCTGTTCAGCTTTGAATAGTTGTCACAACTGTCAGAAGAAGTTTTTCAAATTCTCTAGGGTAGTTCTCATCAGTGATTTTGATAAAAATCGCATTTTCAATTGAATATCGTTCCAAGAATTCATAATAATATGAATACCGAGATGTGACGATTCTGATAAATACACCGCCAGAGACAGAGATGATGGAAAAAGCTGGGAAAGTTGGATTTGTTTCCGGAAATTTCAAGAAAAAAGTATGAATTGGCATATTTGTACGAGAAATTCTATATCATCTGAAAAAATACAGAAATTTTTCGGAAAGTGTACTATTTTGAAATACGAACATTATAGGAATTCTTATATATTATATACATATATTATGTCATTAGACTTTGTTTCATTTATACTTCTTCTTGGGAGTTTCTTGTCGAATATACCCGTACATATAGGCTTTTATAGTTAGGGTTCAATTTGTAGCATAAAATTATTCTGTTGATATTGAAGAACTCTTATTCCTTCTAAGTTAACAAGCACATGTATAACATTCATCGATGAGTGAAATAACTTCTAACTATTCGTACACTTGTGAGTCTTTCAGCATCTAATTCTGGATTACGATTGATTGGAGGTACCACCCCATTTGCAGCTGCATACAATCCAAAATAAACCTCGCCAAGATCTGCATCTCCATTGTCATCACCCAACCTTACAGGAATGTTATTGCTGATGCAGATTTCATGTAATATATAATGTAGTGTCCTGTGCTACAACGAAATCCGAACTTGACCATTGTACCTTTGATTGAAGCACATTTTTTCAGTAGTGAATACCATGTTCTATTTCTCGTGTTGAAAACAAGAGCAGATTCGTTTCCGAAACGTCCAAAGATAAGTAAAAATCTGATATTTTTTCTGCATACTTATATTTCTCTTCTCCAAACCTTTTTCGATACAAATTGTCACTGACAAGCTAGTGCATTTTTTTTTCTGCTCTCTGATAGGATACTTCCCCAGAGCTGGGGGCCGCGGTAAAGAATTTCGCAAGGCACTGATTCAATACGAATGTCGTTTCCAACAGCTTCAAATCTATTCATACCAATTTCAGTTTCCCAGTCAAGTATATCATTAAAAGAGACGTTATTACCCAGATAATACCAATCATCGGCCCAACATTACTTTGCCGCCGTCGAGGTTTCCAGGCGGCCGCCAGCCGGCCCTGATACACATTACCGGCGATTAATTTATTGACTCAGAAGTGCTATCGATGGGAGCGCTCAGCCACCAACGTATATGCGCTTGCAAATCCGTTTCAAGGAGGATGACTTTTTCGAGCACTTCTCAAGTATCTGGCCGCGAACTGCAAACTATAAATGCGCACAGTTTGTGGTTCGCGGGCAGATACTTGGAGAGTGCTCCAAAACCTCATCCTTCTTAATATGGATTTGCAAGCGCATAAACGTTGATGGCTGAGCGCTTCCATCAATGGTGCATTGAGATTTGTTGCCGCTGTAGTACTTTAAGTCAATAATTTAATCGCTGGTAATGTGTATTGGGGTCGGCTGGCGGCCGCCTGGACACCTTTTCAATACGGTCCTGTAGTGTCCTGATTGTGCGTTCACAGATTCTGGAAGCTTATTTTCTCAGTCTGAATACAAGTAATACAATTCTGGAAATTCTAGTCGTATTGTAATTATGTGATCACTGAATGTTATAACACAACTATTTTCATCGGGCTAAGTAGGCTGAGTACTATGTTTTGATCAAGAAGAAGAGTTCAAAATGAACAAAAGGTGGTGCGAAGGTATCATAATTCATGAATTGAAATAAGCTTTGATGACAGGTAATGAAAGCAACAGAATAATGAAAAAGCGGTGTGCATCAATCCACCTCAACGCACACCTTATTAATTATCTACCTACATAGCATAATATCGTCTTATTCTGTATTGATCTACTTGATAGAACGAATTATTCCATTATTAAATTCGGAAAAACTGGAGACATCGAAAAAACAATTATATTCCTATTTATCAGAAGAAAATTGTTAAAGGTAATGAAATTTTTCGAAGTAATTCTGATAATTAGAACCAGTCAATGATGTATTAGTATATTGTATTATGTATAAGTGTGGCGACAATAAACGAAATTGATCATAATAATTCTTCGGAATTTCGACAAAACATTGATGAAAGCTGAAACTAGGTCGAAACACAATCAAACCACTCTGTTTAATATTTATAGTTGTATTCAGAGTTACAAAATCTTTAAGAATCTGTGAACACACCGTAGAGATAAAAAAACATAAATCTAAAATATTTTCAGATTTATCTTATAATAAAAAATAACTAAATTCAACATTTCTCGATATATCTGAAAAACTAAATGATTTTGGAAATTGTCGGCTGCTCTGGATGCGCAACTTTTGCCCACGTCTTAACCAGTTTCACTTTCTATCACCACATAGATTAACGACTTTTAGTCTATGATCATCATAATGGAATTACGATTATTTATACCCAAGAAAACGGACCTGATAATTGGGGCCGATCGAAGAAAATGCCCGGTAGCAAAATAGTAGCCAGTCCGGGCTGCGATTTTACTAAATATACTGCACGCTAGCACAAACCACGCCCACCATAATACGTCATATCTCCAAACATTACCGGTATACTCGGAGTCAGCACATCGCACTAAATTTACTGTGCTCGAACGCAAGAATACGCTGTGAACTTGAACTTTTTTTTGCAACTTTTTTTCTTCACCAATGTTTTTTTACTTCATTCTGGTTTTCCTTTTTCATAAAATATTTGAAGTCAAATAGGTTAGTGCGTTTAGGATAAACAGACCCATTTTATTCAATTTTGTTGAAGAACTCAACTTTTGAAATATATTATTAATCAATGTGTTTCTACACTCCATCCGGTTTTCCTTCCTCAAAAATATTGCAATCAGGGATAGGTTAGTTCGTTGAGGATAAATAGTCTCTGAGTTTTGCTTGAGTAAAGTACTTTGAAGATGAGATATAACGGTGGGCGTGGTATGTGCTAGCGTACAGTATATTTAGTAAAATCGCGTCCGGGCTTGTGACCTCACTACACGTATATTGAAATAATATTCATATTCTTATTTTAGAACGAGAAAAGAATATCCCAAAAAATCTGGAATAATGAATATATCACATCCTCGATTAAACTACAGACAGCATTTATTAGCTCCACCCTTTTTCTTATGAAAATAACAGAAAAGAAAGAATTCTCATGTGGTATATAGGTACTGTCTCGATGGTAGCATTTTTTACGATTCAGGACAAGGAATTACCTTCTTCCACTTGCATTGCAAATGGGTTTTTGCAACCAACAGTTTCGAGCTCCTGATCTCTTTTTATTCTCATTCATTGTTGATGTTGAATTCCAAAAATGGACAGTATTGATTTATGTTCATGGAGTCCGTGTAGGTATTAGTTCGCACTCTCGCTATTAGCCGAGGTAAACACACATCACTCAGTCGCTTATTCAATGTTGACGTGCATTAAATCTTTATCGCTCGCCACAAATGACTCACAACTCATAAATAATTCCATGAATTTGAGGTGCTTCAAATAATCCTCACAAAGGCCGAACAGTGAATCTAGAAATCGAACCAAAGAACTTGCGCTTGGTTTGACTTGGTTTGGCGCCCCTCCGCCACGTAGAATTTAGAATCGGCCATGTATAAACTCGAGAATAGCGCCCCAGTCTGCCGTCTGCGTATGGTATGTTGTACATACATACATACATACATACCAACGGAGTACAGAGTAAATGAAATCAGAGCCGCATCATCGTGATTTCGTAAACCGTAAGAGATACAGGGTCGGTTTACTCATGGCAAGCTTGCGCAATTCTGCCCAAGAAAATGTCGCAAACTTGGAAAATTCCGAATGCTTCAAGAGATATCCGTAAACAGCAAACATTCACTAACTACTACTATAACTCATACTCATACCACAAACTGTATTGCATACAAATTTCCCCCTATTTCGTAATTCGATTTATTCTTCTGCGAGTTCACAAAATCTCTTTCACAAAAACTATCACGAGAAAAGATTTGAAGTGAAATTTGTTTGTGGACCCTTACTTTAGGGACGCCGATTACGTTTTCACAATTATGGTTGGTGATTATCAAAGCGACCTCGTAAGAAGTATGCGAAGGAAAAACGCCCTCCTATCTTCGACGACCACGAGCAGTTACTCCGAACGGAGTATTTAGGATCTCGAAAGGTAGGTAGTTAGAGAACAAACTTTTTATGCACTTTTAATTTAATTTGACCACTTTGGACTCGACTTCCTCGATTAATTCTGATTTCATTTTTACCGGTTGCAGTCATTGTGAAGCGATTCGTTTCGAAATTCACTTCGATTGCCAATTATTTCCAGTAGAAGAGGATATTTCTATTCACAGCTCTATTCTTCGATTGGCCACATCTCATCAACCGTTTGGTTCGAAATAAAGAAGAACTGTTGTTGAAGTTTGAATGTCTATGTTGATAACTCAACCTGTGATGATTGTTTTTCGAATAATTATTGTTGTGATGTCTGAAGATCAGAATTAAACAGAACTATTTTGTTCCTAATATTTGTTATTTGAATATTTTAGTTAGTCATTTTGTTTTCAATTCATTCGTTGTCTATAAAGGTGTAATTGATGATATACAGGGTGTTTCGAAATTCGACCGACAACGCTTCACAGGTGGTAGCTCTCGTGATTTAATAAATAATGAGGCAGGAACATAAGGCTCTGACGTGCTTAGTTATCGAGATACAGGGTGTTAAAGTTGAGAAATAAAAATAGTTTTTTCGCAATATCTCAAAAACGGCTGATTTTTTTTCATTAAAATTCGATGAGCAAATTAAAATTGAGAATCTCCATCTCCAGACGTCGAATTCATATTTGACAATTGATCCAGTGGCGCCATTAAGGGGGTATGATTGCATGATTTTCCAAAAAAACATGTGTTGCGATATGAATTTTGGAAATTTTATATGATTATATCAAAGACCATTCAATTTTGAATTAAAAATGCATACTTGATGGATCTCGATAGAACCCACCATTTTCGAGAAAAAACGAAAAATGTAAATAGTATTCCAATCACTTCATTCCCAATCGATCGATCAGATAAAGAAAATTCACCCAAAAAACCACAACAATATTGAAAAAACTATAAATAAGTATTTCGGAAACTAAGTAGACATCCTTAGTAGTCCTCAGTCCCACAGGTTATTTTCGGAGAATATCTCAGTCAGCGAACTATTTTTTACTTTTCAGGACTTCTGAGGATGGCAATTCAGTTGCCGAAATACGTATCAAGAGTTTTTTCAATACTGTTGTGGTGTTTTGGGTGAATTTTTCTCATTTGATTGATCGATTTGAAATGAAGTAATTGGAAGACTATTTACATTTTTCGTTTTTTCTCGGAAATGGTGGGTTCTATCGAGATCCATCAAGTATGCATTTTCAATTCAAAATTGAATGGTCTTTGATATAATCATATGAAATTTTCAAAATTCATATCGCAACACATGTTTTTTTGGAAAATCATGCAATCTTACCCCCTTAATCAAATATGAATCCGACGTCTAGAAATTAAGATTCTGAAGTTTGATTCGCTCATCGAATTTGAATGCAAAAAAATCAGCTGTTTTTGAGATATTGGGGAAAAACTATTTTTATTTCTCAGTTTCAACACCCTGTATCTCGATAACTAAGCACGTTAGACCTTTATGTTCCTACCTCATTATTCATCAAATCACGAGAGATACCATCTGTGAAGTGTTGTCGGTCGAATTTCGAAACACCCTGTATATCATTCATATGTCATGAATATCGACCCTTATAACGCCACTGAGGATATCAAAGTTGGTTACTAATAATTTCATCGATGAAGGAATCATTTCATTCATCAGAAGGCACTTCACTTCGTAGATTATCCAGATTATCAATGACCAATACCTCAGAAACTAATCTACTGAGGATATAGGGCACCACAAAGTCACGCCCACGGCAGTGAATCACTTTTAAGTTGAATTGCAGCAACAGCAAAAATTCAACGAGCCAATCGCCTTGAAGGTTTCTTTGAAAGGTGATGTCAAATTGAACTATGATACCGCGTAGTTTTTCACACGCATAGGGAACTGCAAGTTCTCGTAAAATTCTTGAGAAAGTATTATTTAATATTTCAACTCACCTGGAGACTAAACATCATATTATTTTGGTTTGGCGAATCGATGTGAAATTTGATTTCATTTCAGACTTGATTGTCAAGATATACCATTTGTGATGGTGCCTTCCAGAATCTCAGGAACAAATGATTCTGAGATGTCTGAAATTTAGGAAAAAATATACAAGGTCCACGACGAATATGGAATCTGGATTCTTGGTCACTAGAGCAAAAAGGAGGGAAGGGGTAGCATTGCATCTCGTGCCCCGGTTCTTTGAAATATTTTATGTTCGTGTGTACGTACAGCCAAGATTTGAATACTTCCTGAATGATTTGGACACAGAAATCTAAGTCTCAAGCTACAATCATCATCGCAATGAAAATTTATATTCACATAACAAGTTCACAGAAATTACAATTTGTACAAATGAAATATACAAATATGCTGGCATGATATATTGACTTTTCAAAGCGGAAATGCAATACTTATACTAGAATGCTAGTGGTTTCAGTACCCATTTCATTCAAAACTCTCTTATTGTCCCCTGAGATATTCGATAACTGGAGAGAATATACCAATAGTTGTTCCACAATAACCTTGAGTTCGAGATTAAATTGAGTTACCGTAGAACTACCATACCTGAATGAAAAGATCTTTGGGTAAACATGATGCCCTAAAAAAATATACGGACGAGAAATGTTTACACATTACTCAACGTAGGTGTTTGATATAGGAAATGCAATCAATTGGTTTGAAGCCCATGCTAAAAGCCCATTTCATTGCCGTGACTGTTTTATTTTTATGACGATACCTTGTGGAGCCGAAAGTAACATGATTGAAGAACATTTTTTATGTTCAAATCGAATAATGAAGTTGTTGTTCGACATATGAAGGACCACAATGGCGATCAATGAAGTCCAAATAATTTTATTGTATGTATATTCTGGATCTAGTCTGAAAATAGCTAATGATGAAGAATATTTGGCGTCGTTGTTGATTTTATTATAAAAAATAACAAACTTAGAAGACAACTTAGAAACTGTAGACATTGGCTAACGAATAACTGGAGATCAATCATCGACGGAAGTAAAACTGGTTGACAAACTTAAACCTAGGGTCCCTTGATGCAAACTGACGTATTTGTCTTTTTAACAGGGTACGGACAGATCCTCGTCTCCTCTCACTCTAAAGTGTTTGTGAAACAGTTATATAGTTCTATCTTTATTCAATTCTGGGGATAAACACTAGATTCTAGACATTCGTTGTTTTTTAGGTTATATTGAGATCACTGGCGTATCATACGTTATTTCCATATGGAATTCCTGATATAACTATACCAGCGACTATACCAAGATATATATGAACAATCCTCTAGTTTTATAGTTTACTACTCCAGCATAATCTTTGCGATTTAGGTATCATATAAATTGTACTGAAAGCTTAATAATATATTTCACCAAAGGAGACTGTTCTTAGACTGTATACAAGGGTTGACTGAATTGACTGAATGAATTCCGATTTCAAGCTGAGCAGTAGTTCTATGAGCTGAATGAACTGAGCCGTATGATCGAGAAATGGTGGAAACCTCGATGTGGGTATCTAGACTACTGTACTCATTTCATGTGTGCGAAATATATTTTCAGAAATTCAACTCGGAAAAGAATTTATGGAGTTACTAATATCACACTATGTATAAAACTTCGTCTAGGACGAAAAGTAGTCTGATAAAAATTAATACGTGAAATGTGCAGGAAAATAAAGAATAGAATATACTGCACCCCCATGTTATAAACATGATTTTTCCGTCTCTCTCAAATAAAAAGTAATTTTCGAATAATTCATTGATGAAAGTAACAAAGAAGTAGGTATTCGCTAAGTATACGAAGTATAACTTATAGGCACCTTATTTTCACTCTTGCATCCTACATATTTTCTATTTGTGGTAGAGTAATAATTATATAAAACTGATGTCTTTCGCCATATTGGATCCATCATCTTGAATTTTTTAATTTTGACGAAACAATCATTATCTCCTAACCCAAGAACCCTCAGATTCCAATTTTGAATAGAATCGGATCTTCATTACGAAATTCGTCCACCATATTGGATCCGTCATCTTGAATATTCCAATTTTGACGAAATAATTATAATCTCCGTCCCCGGAAATCCCCATATACCAATTTCGATTTTTTGAATAGAATCGGATTATAATAAAGTTTCGTTGGCAATATTGGGTCCGCTATCATGAATTTCCCAATTTTGACAAAAAATCGAAGTTCGACTCCGAAAACCCTCAGATACCAATCTTTAAATAGAATCAGATCATAATAATCAGAAATTCTTTTTCCTATATTTTGTATCCTTGAATTTTCCAAGTTTGACGAAACAATCATTACCTCCAACCCCGGGAAACCCCACATAACTTCCAATTTTGACTAGAATAGGATCATAAATACAAAACTCGTTCGCCATGAAAAATGCCTAAAAACCAGATTAACCAACTTTTTGAACTCTAATAACTTATTATCTGAAAATCAATTTGGTTTCTCAGAAGGAAAATGTACAACAGATGCAATATATAGTATTACATCAGAAATAACACATAATCTCAATAACAACAGAAAAGCAATAGTAGTTTTTATAGACCTGGCGAAGGCATTCGATACAGTACCACATAGAAAACTTACAGATGTATTAAACCACTTTGGAGTCAGGGGTACTGTATTGGAAATTTTCAATAATTACCTATCAAACAGAGATCAATATGTAAGAATTAATGAAAGCATCAGTTTACCCCAAAAAATTAAGATAGGAGTTCCACAAGGTACAATCCTGGGACCAATTCTTTTCATAACATATATAAACTCTCTACTCAACATGAATATCGAAGGGAAAATAATATCTTATGCAGATGACACAGCTGTCATATTCTCTGGAGAAAACTGGGAAGAAGTCAAAAATCAAGTAAAAGAAGGTATGAAAGCTATGAAAAACTGGCTCCAAAACTTCAAACTATCATTGAACGTAACTAAAACAAATTACATAGCTTTCTCATTAACACAAGCTAACAGACCTACATATGATAAAATACTAGTAGAAGACAACACAAATTTTGAAATATCATCAGTATCAAAAACAAAGTACCTAGGTGTGATAATTGATCAAAACCTTAAATAGACAGACCACATAAGGTATCTAACCACTAAAATTCGAAAATTAATTAGGAAATTCTACATTTTACGAGAGTTTTTGAGCACTAAATTGTTAATAACTGTTTATAAAACATTGGTAGAGTCACTTATTAGGTATGGCATAATAGTGTGGGGGGGGGGACATACAAAACCAACACAAAACCATTACAGGTAATACAAAATTACATCTTGAAAATAATTTTCAACAGAGACAGATTGTATCCCACCAGTCTATTATACAATGAGAGTATCTGTGATATGAGTTGTCTTTATATCCATTTGTCATGTTCTTTTTTTCATAAATCACAAAAATTACAGAAATTCATAGATCATCAGTATGGCACCAGATCGAACACCAAAAAACTATTAAAAATTCCTCAAAGCAATACAACACTCAACCTGAAATTTATCGACTACTTAGCTCCTAAATTTCATAATATGTTGCCAATAGCCATTAGAAACATCAATTAATTGAACATATTCAAGAAACAATGTAAAACATACATTGTAGCCAACCTTGAAACATTCAGAAATATCTTCTAATACCTCTCAAGCAGTGAAAAATCTTTCAATATTCAATTCATATTAGGTATAATTTTAACAAATATTATAGTCACATAGTTGTTTATGTTGAGTTAAGTTGAACTATGTTCATGATTGCATCTCATATATCGATGGCTTAAGTTCAAAATGTCGTATCCCTGGAGGGTATAACTTTTCAGGAAGTACAAAAAACTGAATATTTTAATAAACACCCATGAAAAGCTCAATTCTCCATACTCATTTCCATATATGGCATTTTCGCAATATCATGTGGACTCTTTTGAGAACTATTTTCTCGTTTTTGAATAAAGATGTTGGTTACGACATTTCGTAGTTCTGTTATTTGTGGGATACGTCATTTTAGGAAACGTATCTATACTCAAAAAAATTTGTAAACATTTCATTTATTGATTTATTGAAGAAAATACATTCTTGAACTAAAAAATAAAAAAAAGAAAACATCCAAAGAAATATTTCCAAGTCATTTTTTGGTGCTAAATGGAATCTCATCATAAAATGTCTTCACTTCAGCTGGTAAAACTTCAGTGAGTTGCTGAAGATGGTCGTATTTTTGTTTAGAAATTGGAATTCTGGTCTTATATAATGGTCGTTTCTCAAAGTTCGCATGAGTATGAACTGGTCTCTTAGGTAGTGGTTGATAATCTTCCTGAGAATAGTCTATTTTATAAAAAATAACACCTTCTGGTGTGTACTTCAAACATCTGAGGTCATTGACTGTAGGATCATTCTTAATTCGACCAGGACGAATGGAAAGATATCGAAAGTTCTCTTTTACATCGTAATCAGTAAAAAAGTCATGAGTCAGGTAGTAGACCTCGAATGGTGAGGGATTCTTCCTAGCTTCCCTAATAAAAATAGGGTATTGACTGGGCAGATGAATCTCCCGTCCTTTGAGTTTTCGTTCGATCAAAGCATGAGCTGAGTCCACCTCCATTTGGGTGTGACCCTTCTCCAAAAACTTTTGAAAAATGGTCACACCGTGAACTACAGAAAATTCGAGCAGGGCGTTCGCTAATGTCATATTTCTGTTCTGATACCCACATCCGTCAGAATAGAGTATTATTGGCTTCTTTTCTCCAAGGCAGAAATTTTCCAGATGTTTCAGGATACAGCTGGTGAATATTGATGCAACAACTTCACCCTCAGTCTCATTCCAGCAGTAGTTGACACAATGATGATCAGTTAGATTATAGATTGAGAAATTATGGACCTGTAGTTTACTTTTGAAATAAAGCTTACTGGCATACAACATGGGGCAAAGTTTTACTGCCTGTACATCCATAGTGAATACGTGAAATTCTCCTCTCATTGCTGCTTCCTTATCCTTCGCTTTCTCGTTTCTTGCTTGATCTTTCTTTGCTATATGATTTCTGTATTCTTCTTCAGATGTATTCCCAACTTTATAAGAACAGCACAGATCACACTGATCTTTCTTTGGTTGATGTATTGAAATATTCATTTCCTGCAATGTCATCATGAAGGAGCAGATCGACAGTGGTGAATTTTGCTGTTCTTCACAATGTGATTTGTATAGATCATACAATTCAGTTTTATTTTTGAAGTTCTCTTCCAGGTATAATTTTTTTGAATCAGCTCTGCAATAGTGTGATGGCAGTTTGGGGATCGAATTAATGAATGCAATCATTATGTTCTTCTTCTCATTATCACCCTTTTGTTTTGCAGTTTTATATCTTTTCAGATTGTTTTGTTTCACCATTCCATGCACAGTTGGAACAGTTACCCAATCTCTTACCGACCTCTCCTTAACTCCAAGTGTATTGAGAAACATCTTCTTACACACATTGATCTTCTTATTTTTCAGTTGTAGATTATAATGGAATGTTCCTTTCCTCCTAGAATCTGTTTGAACATAACATCTTTTCTTTTCTTCGTACTTAACAAGAGATCTGACGTAGTTTTTTTTATTTTCCCAACTCAATTTCCAAAACATATCGAAAATTTCGTTCCGTTTCTCTTCATCCACCTCATTGCATGACTTCCCAAGCGACTTACATTCACATTTGACTCCTAATTTTCTAGCCGGTCTCTTCACCCTTTTCCCCTCCTGATCTTTCGAGTCTGCTGCAAAATATTCTTTTCCCTCCATCCTCAATTTTTTATTTCTCATTCGGTCCCATTGCTCTGGATCACTTTTTCTTTTCCGCTTGATATTTTCTTGCAACGGAGGTTCGCCATCTCCTTGTATCTCAGAATTACTACTTTCGTCAGTATTATCTGACTCCATATTGGGTTCATAATCTGAATCTTCATCAGCGACCTCACGATCCTCAGGGTTTTCTGACTCAGTGTGGCTATTATCTTCTGGGTCCTGATTCACTTCATTTTCCTGAAAGTTTCCTGCTGATGAATCTGTGATACTAGTGTTAATATGCTCCACCGTATCTTTCTCGAAAATGGATGCAGAATTTTCATTCCGTAAATCAACCACTTCAATAGAAATGTTTGGGCAAAGAGTGAAAGTGTTAATGTCATCTGGAAATACAATTGGAATTCCATCAATAACTTCATTGTCAATTGTTTCAGTAGATATCGGCAATTCTGAAGGAGGTAAAGCAATGAGGGATTCATTGGTGATATAATTATCTTTCTCCTCATTTGCATCAATCGTTTCAATGAAACTGATTGATTCGATTGAATGTGAAACAGTGGATTGATTGGTGGAAAAGTCATTGTTTTTCACATTTTGTTCAACCGTATCCCAGAATTTCGGTGGTTCCATAGAATGAGGTTCGATGTATTGATTAGATGCAGGTAGTTCATTTTTTTTCTCTTTCTGTTTTTCTTTTTCCTTGTTTTTCTCATGAAGAATAGAGAACATTTTGGAAACCCGGCTTGACATTCTGAAAAAATAGTAAAGTATTGTACTAATATTATTGTGTCGATATTCACCAAGAAAAATAGTTATCATTATTTAAGACAAAAAATTCAAATTTCGAATTGTTTTTTCTCGATCGAAATTTATTTCGAAGGAACATCAAATTGTCGGAAGCCAAACATCGAGTGGACAGAAACAACAATTCAAAATGTCGTATCCCACTGAACGAATTCGAATGGGATTAGCTGATTATTTGGCAAAGACCTTACACTTTGTTCAGTCAAAAAATATCAAGAATCAATGTCTCATAGCTGTTTTGCATAAATAAGTAGCAGTACTCACCTGATATCTTGAATAATAAAAGTTCTAACATAGGATACTACCAGCTGTGACCACACTTATGCGTTGACAGTGGTAAACTGGCGGTTACAACGTTTTGACCGACAAAAAAATGGTGGCTGTGGATACGACGTTTTATTTTTATTCGACAGCATGGCCAAATTGTGTATGTGGCTTCTGATGTATTGAAATGACATGCGCAAAGTACGGTTTTGTTCAATGGCGCTCAAATTCAATTTTCCGAATATTTGAGGGTTACGACGTTCTGCACTTAACCCATCGATATTCTCAATATACAATCTTAGGGCACATACAGGTGTTTTAACACCTAGGTGCATTATAATAGATTGTATATTGTACTCGATTGGGTATTTTTATATTGCATATTTTGTGAAATTTGTATATTTGTATATTGCAATTATTGTAATTGATTGATTGTAATTGATTGTAAATATTGGTAAATAAATAAATAAATATGATCTTCCTCAACAAGTAAATACCCTGTACATACCTATTATTGAAATTTCGAATGATTTTCTGTAGCGCCCATGGATGTGACGTGACATCAATGTCAGGGATGCCAGTAGACGAAACTGAAATCTCTAGATCATTAAAAAAGAATGCAGCTATGATCTGTCCGTAACCTGTTAAGATGACTTCAACGTCAATTTCCATGAAGGGACCCTACTTAAACCTAACCACGAAATCAGATTAGCTCTTGATGTGCCTGTATCATTTTTTTTGTGGTGTGTATTATGTGGTGTTGCAAGATTTCATCTGCTACTTTCCTAGAAAATAGATCAGATTTATAAACTGAAACATTATTATAGAGATTATTGCAGAATATTATAATTCATCTTCGTTAATCTAGACATATTGATGACGTTGGCAACGTGCTACTGACACATCGTATTTTAACTCTGTGAGGATGTGGATTTTCAGAAATAACTATAGAAACTTCGAAAATAAATCGGAAAGTTGTAGAGTTTCGCCCATATCCACTCCGGATATCACTGGAGAGAAGGTACCTATAGACGACATCTGACAAGATAAGTTCACGAATTGGTATATATGCTATATGTATTTACATATGTCTAATTCCGAATGATATGCATGGTGTATTCAAAGGTATGGCATTCCTTCGACAGGCTGGAAAATACATCAAAATAATCTAGTCCGCCAAACATTCCCTACATTGAAGTGTGTCACTAAGATTGTTCAATGTCCACACTATTTTTTTAATATTGTCATGATGCGGCAGCACTTTGCCTCCACCCACTGTGAACCAGAATCATGACGAGTTAATTATGCACAAAGGAAACAATTTAGATACATAATATTGATATCAAAACTGACTCATCACCTCTGTAATTTGAGAACACCCTGTATCAATTTCAGGAGAAACAATCAGCAAAAAAATATACATACCTTATTGAAATATCCAACTTGTGAGACAGTTCTCTCGAGCAGTGGTCGCCAACCTCTTCAATGTGTTGAGCTACTTTTTTAATTTTGGAATAAACAGCGAGCTACCTACACGGAAGCCACGTAACGCAACGTAAATGAAATAATCCACAGTTAATTCACCATTATATGTATTCATTTCACTATTCAACTGGTAAAACATAACACATAGCTACTAATAATAGACTAATAACAAAATAACTAATATTACTAGTACGTACTTGTTTATAGCTACATTCCTACATACCAACCGAAGGTGTTTGAGAAATGAACACAAACTTTCATCCAGCCACAACGGCATGTCACGTAGGATTTTGAAATAGTTAATAATAACAACAAAAAAGTAACGCACTATCATGAACATGAACATTGAAAAATAAAAAAGGACGTTCAATGAGAAGGCTGACACTCAGACTCATCGATAATATTTTCAATGTTTGCGGTATAATTTGATACAGCCATTCGAATACAATTATCCAAATGTTCATCTGTAAGTCGATTGCGACATTTGTTCTAAATCAACTTTATATTGGAAAAAGAATACATTTGGTACTCGACAGTAACGATTTTGTGGCTAAATCATTTTGAAACTCAATTACTTCCATTTCTGTTGCAGCGATGTCTTCGCGAAAGTTCTGCATACCACAAGTTGCAAACTGTTGGATATCAATTTCAATAAAGGGCGAAACAACAAACTGCGCTACTAAAGCCATTTTGTTGAAATCCTTCAAACGATTCTTGAAGTTATTTTCCAGGGTAAAAACTATTTCTACATAATGTTTGCTGCTATAGGGTTCTAAAGGATTTTGAGATATTTTTTCTGGAAGAATAGGAAAATGCTTGGCATCGCTGTCAATTTGGTTCTGTTTCCAAAACTGATTGAGTCAGAGCCACAAGCTTTGTTGGTGTTGAGACCCAATGAAATCTTCCTTATAGTACGTTGGCGAAAGGTGATTTAGGGCATATGACTCTCAATTTGCGTTATGTTCGGAGGTTGTTTTCCCGATGAATCCAGAGTGGAACTTCCAGCAAATAAATGCGCAAAAATGTTGGCTCTCTCCTGGGCAGTTGTGACTAGTGTTCCATCTTCCTTGGTGAGAGGAGGAAACGAGCTGGAAGTGAAGTTTCTTCCTACAGCTATGGCGAGGGACCTAAATGAACGGGACCCGTTAGAACATTCAACAAGCTTCGATCTAATTTTGGCATCATGACCTTTTTTTGATGATCGAATTGTCTCATTGCATATGCCTCTAGCCTCAACAAGTTCTGCTCTAGTCTCAGGGCCTGGATTTTTCTGCCCATCGATGGAATGCTGCCTGTTTGAAAGCGACAGCTCTAGAGCAGTTTCTACTGAACCAGGCCTCATCATAAGATGTCCTCCTTGCAGCGTTCGGTATGTAGGTTTGCATCCCCAACATGATGATTTCAGAGTGTTGGATCTGCTGAGAAGAAACAAACTCTCTTCCATGGAAACGCTGAAAAAAACATTCGAAGACTTTCCCAGTCGGCCGAATTGTAATGATACATGAGACGGGTAGGAATTGGGGTGCTGGATGGTACATGGAAAGAGCAGGTTGTAGAGATGAGGGTGTGGTCAGAGTTCCCAAGTGGGGCACAAACTTCTATTCTCTATGGATCAGGATTGCTCGTGAGGAAAAGATCTAGTGTATTGGCAGAATCGTTGTTGACATCTGGAATGCGGGTTGGCAGTTCGACTAGCTGTTCTAGACCATGAGTGATGGCGAAGGCCTCAGTTTGACGACCTGCATATCTGTTTTGTTAGAGAATTTAAGCCAGGCTGCGTTGTGTACATCGGACTCTACCATGATTATGATTTCAGCTGTTGGATGGTTTTCCTGAATGAAGTCCAGTTCGAGTGATAAAAACTCGAAGAGGTTGTTATATTCATAATCATTAGCCGATAGGTGAAGGCAGCAGATGAATTTGGTCAGTTTGGTATCGACTAGCTTGAACCACATCACATCAGAGTCTCTCGGTTCCAAACTCTCAACACGCTGGCATGAAAGGTTAGCCTTAGCGTGAAGGCAGACTCCACCTTCGAACCTGAATCGAGAATGGAGTTCGTAACCAATACATAGCATGTGGAGTTCGTTGGTGGACGAGTTCACTCAAGTTTCTGTTAGTGCCAGAATATCTGGTTTTTTCGTTTGTAGATGATGATGGACGTCATCGATGTTTTTGTTGAGTCCGCGGATGTTGCAGAAATTATGAATAAGTCAAGAAAGTTCTGAAGAAAAGTCAAACAGATATTTGGATGAACCCATGCGAGATCGTCATATGGTTGAATCGATGCTGTTCTGCATTGAATAAAGGAATTCTTTTCATCTGGACGAGGCCTTAGCCGAAGCTAGCAATCAGGCGTTACAATAGACATGTTTTTCGCCGAGGGGCATATTACATTTTTTTCCGACCTCAAACACTTCACATCACGGTTCTATTCACACGTGAAATCTATCGGATTTTGTGAATAATTAATTTGACAACAGCAAATGACAGTTGTTGTCAACTCACTCTCCGCGCGGACCAGGGTTGCCAGTTCGATTTGTATTCAATCAGTAAATACTTTGTCAAGAATTCAGTAGATTTCAATGAATCTGTTTTGAATCTATTTTATGCTATACGAACTCCATGAAATAATAGTAAAACAAACCTATATGACGTCACTACATCATCAACTATCAGTTAACATCAAAATGGTTACCGATTTCCAGTGTTTATACATCAATGTTTGTACGCTGCTATTTTCAATAAAATGGAAACAAACAAAACAAAACATTTTCCTACAAAAATAGTCATTTTCCCAATTCTCAATTCAAACACAAATATCACAAAATACAGTTACAAAGGTACTCATAAGATTTCGATATATAAATAACAGAAACGAACAGTAAAACAGAAAAACACAAATACAGAACGGATAAAAAAATCAAATGTCAACAAACTGTTATAACAGTTAGGTATTCGAAAAATCGAATTTGATTTGAGTCAGTAAAAGTGTCCTCCTTTCTTGGTTTATACATATCATTGGTACCCATATGTACATATTTTTTACTTATTTTGTGAAAATAATTCGAAAAGACCGTGCCGAGAAATCATGCAATTTATAAGTGTATATGATAAACTGGAGATGAAAAATTATATAGGTATAATTATAATAATGAATAAGTGTCGAAATGACTTTTGGTAAATTATTAATTAAATTTCTGTGTTTCAAATAATGATTTTCCACATGACTGGAAATATTCCCTAGTCCAACCACTCCCAAAAAAAAAGCTTGGTCACAGCATTGAAAGATCTTCGCCCTGTGAGTATCCTACCAACACTTTCGAAAGTACTTGAAAGGCAAATAGATCTTCAATTACGAGAATATGTTTCTCGTTACAGCATATTTCCTGACGTACAATCTGGTTTTCGAAAACACCATAGCTTTGAAACCACTTTATTGTCGATCACAGATGATATTCTGAGGGGGATTGATAAGAAACAAGCTACCATACTAGTTTTATCAGATTATTCCAAAGCATTTGACAATCTGGATCATACATTTTTATTAATGAAATTAAAATACATGGGTTTATCTCCTGACACAGTTAATTTTTTTGAGTGCTATATCTCGAACAGGAGTCAAAGTGTCAAAATAGACGAGAAGCTATCAAGCCCAGTTAAGATATCTACTGGTGTACCTCAGGGATCAATATTGGGCCCACTATTATTTGCTCTCTATACTTTCGATTTTGAAAATAATGTAGTCAGCCATTGCAAGATCAATTTTTATGCTGATGATACTCAGTTACACTATTCGTTTCTTCCTCAAGATCTTAAAGTGGCACTTGATAATATTAACAGTGACATCTCTAGACTGGTTGGCAAATCTGAAGATCATTGTTTAAACGTGAATGCAGATAAAACAACTGTAATGGTTTTTGGTTCAAAATCCCAAATCTATTGGCGGATAATGTGCGAATACTTGGGGACGATGGGGAAGTGACGCCAAAAAAAAAATTCTAGAAATTTAGGACTGATAATGGATGATGAACTCAGATATAAATCTCACATTTGTCATATCCGTCGAGCAGGTTTCGCAAATTTGGAAAAAAATTATAGTAATAGGCATTTCTTGAACAAAAAAGTAAAATCTATCCTCTGTGAGGCATTAATATTATCCCGTTTCTATTAGTTTGTTTTGCCCTACCTTGTACAATATATTTTCAATTCATTCAAATAATCACTTTATGAGTTCAGTTGATAAATTATATGAATACTGTCATATTCATTATATTCCGAGACAATTCCTTTTAATCAACATTTCCGATTTAAGGAAAATAATTGCAGAATATCTTCCGAGTTCAATAGGAAATTCCATTTGCGATGCCTAAGAAAACATAAACTGAGATATTTCAACGGTTTTTCGAGTAGGTGCACAAAGTGAACCTCGAGTGTTCATTCCAATTCCCTTTAAAAATAATCTCAATGAAAAACATGGATTCTCATTTACCAAACAGAATTCATGAACACGAGAAATTCGAAAAATATGCCATGCGAAATGCGTTACAAACAGAATTCACTAACAGCTTAGGAATGCTCTGAAGAGTCCTTGAATCGTTTATTCTCAACTGAATGTAGTGATACACAAAAGAGAAATTAATAATTTTCACATGGATACGGGCAAAGTAAATGCGCGTCTAGTGCAGGATTTTAGTAAAGACATATCAAAACTGAGTTTTCTGCTCTGGGGGTTCCACAAAATATTTGTTCACGTTATTTTCCTCTAATCCTGATTATCTAACCCACATCTATTTACTCACATCGGAATGTATTTTTTTCCTGAATTAAACCTCTCGGTGTTTCGAAGTCGTTCAATGTGATGATATTGAGTCATTGGACTATTATTCATTACATACTAGTATCAACAAAAGACACGTATTGTACGTTATTTAGAAATATCCTCAAATTGCGTGATAGTTCCAAACAAAATTCAAATAGTCGCATCGATGATGAATGAATGTTGGAAATCCTGAGAAATCATTAGTATATTGTGAAAACCATGACGACGGACAGAAGATTGTAAAAAGATTTGCAATTTATGAAAGTCAATAATTTTGAATACTTCTGTCATTCAGATACTTTGCCATAAATATAGTTTTTGCCCAGATATTCCATATTTCTATCTCAACCTTCCATTAGACAAGAAACACAACTATACCGGGTAGGTATATTTGTCGAAATTACATTTGGCGACCGTGACAGGACCCGATAGAGTATGGAGAAACTGATGAAGTCTATAGATGTTCATAGAACTTCTTTTGAACGATTATACGAAGATGTGGTGAAGATGCTGCTGGACCCGAATTCAGATATAGATGATTTACAAGGTAACTTCCGAGTGTTGGAGCGTAAAATGGAGATTATATTAGAAGAAGATAAGATGCTGCTGGATAGAATGCTGGATGGAGATGCATCACCTGAAGACATCGATGCAGAAGTTGCAAGAGCGGATGAAATTTCAGGGAAGTACAATAGGCTTAAGTCAAAAATTGACAGATATATGAATAGAAAAACACTTTCGGAAATTTCGACCCAAGCTGAAATGAATAATAATAAAAGGAAAGTGAAGTTGCCTCAGATTGAATTGAAAAAGTTTGGTGGCGACATCAAAGACTGGTTGTCATTTTGGGGACATTTTAGGCGTATACAAGAAGATCAGCTTATTGATAATGAGGACAAATTCCAATATCTTGTCCAATCAACAGTTTTCAATACACGTGCCCGTCAGTTAGTAGATAGTTATCCACCGACTGGTGAAAATTACCCAAAGGTCATTGAAAGTCTTAAATCCCGTTTCGGTCGAGAAGATTTATTGGTCGAGGTGTATGTCAGGGAACTGCTGAAACTAATTTTATCCAATTTGCGTTCGAAGGTGAAGCTTAGTAATCTGTATGATCAAATTGAATCTCAGCTGAGATCACTGGAAACTTTAGGTGTCAAAGCTGATAAATTTGCCGCGATGTTGTATCCACTGGTTGAATCTTGTTTACCAGAAGAAATTTTGAGAGTTTGGCAGCGCAGTAAAACGTATGATACAGAGTCCTCTCTGAAGGATCGTCTAGATAGTTTGATGGAATTTGTGAGACGGGAAGTTGAGAACGAGGAGAGAATTTCATTAGCTATGTCTGGTTTCGATTTAGTAACTAAAAAGAAAGAAATTCCCACTAACGATACTTCCGTTCCTACAGCTTCTGGTTTTATTAATCATCAAAGAATTCCAAAATGTGTTTTTTGCAATAAATCACATCATACAAGCTACTGATAAATTAACTTTCGAACAGAAAAAAAATATTCTTGTTGATAATGGTCGTTGCTATGTATGCTTGAAGTTTGGTCATATAGCTAGAAAATGTATGGTAAGGATATGTTGTTCCGACTGTAAAGAAAGGCATGCTACTCTAATGTGTCCAAAAAGAGAAAATGATGTAAGCAAAATTTCGAATACTAATCACTCAGTAGCCACTTCCATAACTGTTGAGAATTTATCCAATTCAACCTGTGATGAAACACTTCTGCAAACTTTGGTAGTAAAACTTTGCAATGGACCAAAGAACAAATTAGTTAGATTGATAGTTGATACAGGGTCACAAAGATCATATATAGTTAAACAAACTGCAATCGACATGGAGTATGAACCAATTGCTTCAGAAGAAATGGTTCATGCACTATTTGGAGGCGCTCAGTCTGAATCGGTAAAACACAACTGTTACAGGGTGAGTCTTGGCAATTCAAATGGAAGATATGTTTGTAATTTTGAAGCCCTTGATCAACCATTGATTTGTAGCCGAGTAGTATCTGTTCGAGATGGCCCATGGATAGCTGAACTTGCTGATAAAGGTATAACAGTTTCAGATACTCGAGATGGACCCATTGAAGTATTAATTGGAGCGGATATAGCTGGGAAAATGTTCACTGGCAACAAACTCATTCTACAAAGTGGGTTGGTGGCTATGGAAACCTTGCTTGGATGGACTTTAATGGGTAAAATCACCTCTTCCAACAGCAATACCCCTAAAACCTCCTCAATGATAGTGTCTTCACTTTTTTGCAACTTAGATATTTCCCAATTGTGGAATTTAGAAGTATTAGGAATCACAGATCCTATTGAAAAACAATCAGATAAGGATAATAAAGCTTGTATTTTGAAGAAATTTCTCGAGACAGTAACAGTTAACAGTGAAGGTCGATATGAAGTGAATTTGCCATGGGTTATTGGACATCCTCCTCTACCTAATAACTTTTCTGCTGTTAAAAGGCGTTTAGATAATCTCATGAAAAAATTGGAATCTGATGGATATTTATGACTCGTATGATCAAGTATTTTCTGAATGGCTGATTGAAGGTATAATCGAAGAACTTCCATCTGGTAGTGGTGATGAATACGGATATTATTTACCACATCGACATGTTGTCAAATTAAATAGCGCTACCACTAAATTGAGACCAGTTTTTGATGCATCTGCACGAAAAAAAAATTGCCCTTCACTCAATCAATGTTTAGAGAAAGGAATAAATCTCCTTGAATTGATACCAGCAGTTTTAACTCGATTCAGATTGTCCAGAATAGGAGTAATTTCAGATATTAGGAAAGCTTTTTTACAGATAGGTTTGAATGAAGCTGACAGAAATTTCCTTAAATTTTTATGGTATGATCGAGATGGACAATTGAAATATTATCGGCATGGACGGGTTGTGTTTGGTATCTCCTACAGTCCATTTTTATTGGCTGCAGTTTTAAATTATCATTTGGATAAGGTTATTGATGGAGGTGAGAATAAAACTTCCAAATATAATAACGCATTGATGAAGAAACTCAAAAATAGTTTCTATGTAGATAACTGCGTGACGAGTGTAGACACTGAAGAAGAACTCCAACAATTTATAAGAGAATCCAGCCAAGTTATGATGGATGGTAAATTTGACCTCCGCGGATGGGAGCACACTCTTTTCGATGATGAAACCGAAACAAAAGGTGTTTTGACAGCAGTTTTAGGTTTGAACTGGAATAAACGATCTGATACGTTAGAAATTGATTTTGATTGGTTCAAAAATATCGATACGAATATAATTACGAAAAGATTAATTTTGTCTGTAACCAATCGACTTTTTGACCCTATTGGTTTCAGTTGTCCATGTCAAATTCTCCCGAAATTACTTCTCCAAAAGACATGGAAGTTGAAATTAAAATGGGACGCTATGGTTCCAGAGGGTATCAAAGAAGATTTCCTGAAGTGGCTGAGGGATTTGCAATATTTAGCTGAGTTAAAAATTCCGAGATGGATGTTGAATAACAATTTCACAGAATGCAGTATCCATATGTTTTGTGATGCTAGTAAAGACAGTTATGCTGCAGTTTTTTTTTTGCGTTTTGAGATCAATAGTACAGGTCATGTTCAATTGATTCAAGCTAAGAATCGAATCTCTCCCATTAAGAAAGTAACCATTCCTCGAATGGAATTATTAGCAGCTACGATAGGATGTAGACTATTAAATTCCGTTCTGGAAAATATTGGAAATACCAAACTTCATGTATATTGCTGGACAGATTCGACAACAGTCTTGTCGTGGATATGGAGGGAGGATTATTGGAAACCATTCGTTTGGAATAGAGTCCAGGAAATTAGATCACTCAGTAATACATATAGTTGGTTTCACGTTCCGGGCCATATGAATCCTGCTGATCTTCCATCAAGAGGATGTTCACCGAAGAAATTATTACTCTCTCAGTGGTGGGAAGGACCAGCATGGCTCAAGAATAAAGAAGATTGGCCAGTCCAAGAATATGAAACTCGCGAGGAAGAAGTGATAGAGGAAAGAAGAAAAGATTGCACTCGAATATTTTTGACAATAAAAAATGACTTCTCAATATTTTATAACTATTTTTCCAAGTATCAAAAGATTTTGAACCAAATGGGATGGCTTAGGAGATTCATTAACAATTATCGTTTTCCCAACAAGAAGAAGCATGGTTACCTCTCACTGAAAGAGATTGTTGATGCTGAAATAGTTTTATTGAAATTTGTCCAGACAGAATCCTTCACAGGTTTACAAGACGAGAAACTTTTCCCATTATGTCCCTTTGAAGATGAAAACGGACTGCTACGGATAAAAACGAAAATAACGGAACGGGAAGATACCTTTGATTTTTTATATCCTATAGTGTTACCACCACATCATATTGTAACTGAAAGGATTATTAGTCATTATCATCTAAAAGGATGTCACGTTGGGATTCAAGGTTTACTCTGTCAGCTCCGTCAGAAATTTTGGATAATTCGAGGAAGGAGAGCTGTTAAAAGTATCGTTTCGAAATGTGTAATATGTCAGAGATATAATGTCAAAAGGTTGTCAACAGATATAGTGGCTTTACCAGGTGATCGAATAAGGGATGCTGCAATTTTTGAAATCGTAGGAGTTGATCTGGCCGGTCCACTTTTTCTCAAGTCTAAAGAAAAGATTTGGGTATGCCTTTTTACCTGTGCGGTTTATAGAGCCGTCCATCTGGAGATGGTAACTTCTTTATCCACAGAAACATTTCTGTTAGCTTTCAGACGTTTTATTGCCAGAAGAGGAAGACCTTCAGTTGTTTATAGTGACAATGGAACGAACTTTGTTGGAACGGAGAATTTATTTCAGAAAATTGATTGGACTAAAATTGAAGCGGAGGGTAATATATCCAGGATCAAATGGAAATTCAATCCACCTAGTGCCGCATGGTGGGGTGGTTGGTGGGAGCGTTTGATACGAATTATGAAGGAATTATTACGAAAGCAACTTGGGAGAGCATGTTTATCTTTTGAAGAGCTATCTTCGATAATATGTGACTGTGAAGCTATAATAAATGCTCGACCATTGACATATATGTCAGAGTATGATGACAATTTAATAACCATTTCACCAAATATGTTTATGCAAGATATTGAGGAAATCGGAACTCCCGATATTGATCATATTGATGCTATTTATATGAGGCGACATTTTAAATATCTACATAGAATTAGACAAAACCTAAGAGAAAGATTTCGCAGCGAATATTTGAGCCAACTGGTTCTACAGGGTGGGCCAAATTCGATGGGATTTGGGGTTTTCTCTGTCTAGAAGAGAAGTATAAGGAACATAATGAAATGCAATTGGAAGACGACAATAGGAAACAATTCGCACCTCAGTTGAACTAAATATTTCGAACTTTCTCACAGTTTTGAATGATAATTATCAAATAAACGTGAATATTTGTGAATTTGATGAAGCTAGTTAGTTATTATATTTTTCTTCAGTTTTTCATGGACTCATATCAGATTTTTCGAAAAACAACCACTTGTTCTCAAAATAACTATAGCATATGATATATCGTTCGAAAGGTAATTGAAATTATGATCGAATGGTGAAATAATTTACAGGGTGTCCCATTTAAAAAAATTAAATTAGGTTCATATCTCGAAAACTGTTCGATGAATAATTTTGCTCTTATCAGTAATCAATTCAACTCAAAAGATTGCTATGAGGAAGTGTTATTCATTCTTTGGCAGGACTCACGGTGATCGAGATAATGACGTCACCAGTAGAAGGTAAAATCTCAAAAACGCTCTGTAGTTCGGCAGCCAAAAAAGATAGACAATCGCGGTTTGCGCCATTGTTTTTTTCACGAAAATCAAGCTCAGGACACCGTGGTCGGTTTTTGTTTAGCACTGATAGTTTCAGAGAAAACCCCAAATCCCATCGAATTTGGCCCACCCTGTACATACAGTTAAAAACAATAAGCATTATGTATTGGAGAAAGGAGATATTGTATTGATCGAAAACGAGCGATTGAAAAGACTTGATTGGCCTTTGGGTATAGTGGAAGAAGTTTTTCTTGGAAAAGATGGAAATATTCGTTTGGCACGACTGCGAACTGCTAATGGAAAATTGATGAGACCTCTCCAAAGATTATTTCCGCTAGAGATTGATCATCGGACTGACTCTGTGTAACATGAAAATTGACCATTTTCATTTTACAGGGTATATATAGTCTAAAATTTATAAATAAATATAAAACTTACCAGCACAAAGATACCAGCCCATTAATGTTGATCTTTATTGTAATCAGGTAATGGGATGGTATCCTCACAATGATATGCTCATGGCACTCACTCTGTATAATTCCCTTTCATTCAGTTAAAAATACAATAGTAAATAGTATTCATCTCAATATTTCATCCATTCTATGTGGCATCTACAGGTGATGGGCTGGAAATCTTGAAGGCACCTAAAAGTAAACAAACATTAATAAATTTATGAATACATAGAAATTTGAATGAACTTACCTGAATAGAAAGTGTCCAACCAGTGACTTAGGAGTCCTAACAACCTGAAGTAATTTGAAGATTCATTGAATGTAACCCTGGAATAAATAAAAGAATTCAACAAGTTTATCAAGTTGAGGTCAAAGTATAGTTAATACATTTCAGCTCAAAAACTCTCAAAGTAAATAAGTAACATACTAGGTAACCTATTGATACATACCTCCTTAATTATGAGTTCAAAAATAAACATTTTCTGATAAAAATGGGAATTTCAAGAAATTCCTTGATAGGTTATGTTGTTATTATGTCACTGATGTCAGTGGCAAATTTGACACTTGTGTTGTCTCCTTATAGTAGTTTCATATTTTTCTTCGTTGGAATTTTTGCCACGTTGAGACAACGGCCTTGTGTCGATTTTGGATGAAGTGAGACGAAGCCGAATTTAGGTTATTGGTTACCGTAGTTCCGTTTCAGTACCCGAACTCCGGTAGATTTGTGTCGTCGGTTGAGGGTCAGGAAAATTAGTTTATTGTTTCCCGCTAGAATTCGAAAATTTCTATGCTGGTAGGACTGGTTGTCCAAAAGTCGTCAAGTTCTTCAACCAATCAGGAATCTGGAAGCAGTCACATGGTACAGGATTTACAGGAAATGTGTTTTTCATGTCCATTCCACAGGTGTGCAGAATCCAAAATAATGTTTGTGAAGGTGGAATTTTAGTTTTTATATATGGTTTCGTGTCCTCTGAAAAGAGAGGTATACACCTTCCGGCTGAGTCCGCTGCCATCAGCCATCATTTCTTGCGAGCCGTTCGTCCAGGATCGTCGACGAAAATGTGGCATTTCATTTTGGAAAGTTCAAGTGAGCAGGCCATCCTGTTAGGAGGTGAGTTGTATCCTTTGGGTATTAGGGCTCATTTACATCTTAGAAACCTTTTCCTGTATTGAACGTGAATCTTTCTTTCTGAAGATTTGTGGGCCTGCTTTCGAGAGAGGCTTTTATGGGGGTCGCCATTGACCACGCCGGTAGTTGATCAAATCAAGAAAGCCGAGTTGATTCTTTCAATTCAACCAGCAGTCCAGGCCAGTTTAGCTGTATGGCTCCAGGCTCCACCTGGAAATAGCAGGAAGATTTTTTTTGGGGGCTCCAGTTCCCTTCAACCATCTTGTAAGCCTAGTCTTCTTGGAGGCAGGGACACTGCAGGCTTCAACAGTCGACCAGGTCCAGGACTTCATCCCAAGCAGCTTTGTCTTGTCCAGTTTTGGGTATCTGCAGGGGACACCCACCTGAAAGGCCGTATGTCATCCTCTACCTGGGTCCTGAGCCACTAGGCCCCACTTCCTGAGCCACTAGACCCCACATCGTGTGGGTAATCACCTGTAACCCATTTTGGTTATCATTGCCAACAAGTAAGAATTTTCCATAAAGAAACTTCCAGAAAGACCACCAGTAAATGTGATTTTGTTTCATGCAGTCTTGCATTATATTTTTTTTTACCTTATAAGCATATATTTTTGAAGAGAAGGAGCTATGTAAAGCTTCCATATGGGCCCATGTTGGAATTAGGGGTATATTAGTAGGTTATAAAGCATATTTGAGTTGAAGATTTTCAATATTACGTATTTGACTTTCAAGTTGAAAAGATATGCACATGCAGGAATATTTTCAGGTTAGATTGGTGCATTTTTGGAAAGTTGTCAATTTTTCAGTGTAACATCTCAATTAAATTCCACATGAGACCACAAGTTGTGTTTTTATTCTACACTTTATATTACAGGTACAGCTTATTTTAACAATCAAAAGTTAGAACATGAAAGCAAAGTGTTAACTTTACCATCTGATACATAATTTCTAAGTTTTCACTCTTAATATAAACTTAGTGGCGCTCACAGGGCCACCTAACAAAATCCGAACACAAGCCATTTGTTCACCAGACACGAGAGCTGCCGGAGCAAAATTGTGAAACTCGCTTTTCTGAATTTTATTTTAGGCAATGAAATAAAAATCAGTAAAGTTTGTATCTCTGATTTGGTCCCAAAAATGAAGAAATCGCTAGGGACGAATGAAAACATCCAGAAAGTACCTGATGAGAAAGAATCACAAGAATCCTCGATGACTAAACCTACTAGACGTGAAGATGAAGATGGAAGCCTATTGATGAAGACAAGATCAGGAAGAGTTGTTAAACCCCCTGACAGATTGAAGATGTAGATACCCCTATGGTTTTTATTGAGTCACGTTCCAGCGTTCCTCAAGGTGGGAGAATGTTGGAAATCCTGAGAAATCATTAGTATATTGTGAAAACCATGACGACGGACAGAAGATTGTAAAAAGATTTGCAATTTATGAAAGTCGATAATTTTGAATACTTCTGTCATTCAAATACTCTGCCATAAATATACTTTTTGCCCAGATATTCCATATTTCTATCTCAACCTTCCATTAGACCCGAAAAACAACTATACCGGGTAGGTATATTTGTCGAAATTACAAATGTACAAAATGTTGTATTTTGGGTATATAATAGTTTATTCAAATTCTTCGTAGCAAAGTACATTCGACTATACAGTAATCATGAGAGCAAACCTCTGAATGAGTAATCAGCATCCAGCTATCAAAACAATACACAAAAAAAATATGGAATATGGAATATTTTTGGAAAAAATGTTTTTTTGCAATATGTTGAGTTTGAGCTTGGGAATTGGGGTTGATGTAAATGAACTTTCAGCTATTGGAAGGAGACATCAGATGAAGCAGATCTGAAGTTGACATCTAACATGACATATTTCATTTTCACATATAATTACACGAGAGCTTCTTGTTTGTCGAAGTGAACTTGACATGTATTAATAAGAATTCTGTTGGCTGGCAATTTGACGAAAAACACTGCCTCTGAAAAAATTACGAGTTCTGAGTTGTATTACCTGATGGCAACAAAATTCGAATTATGAATGCCAAGTTCACTTCGACGAAAAAAAAGCTAGAGTGTTATTCGGTGAGACAATTCAATTCATCAAACATTTGTTTATGGCTTTGAAGAGATAGGTTCCGTTGTTGTCTCTGGAAAATTTAGGGACAATTTTTTTCGCTGTCATAATGACAAAATCTCGCGGCTTGTGAGATTAGAAAAGTGCTTTCCCCCACATTTTGCATACTATACTTCTTCTATTAGTATTCATTTTATAACGTGGCACTATGCCACTTTGGATATTGTTACCAAAGAATAGACTCCTTTGCTAGTTCCTCAAAGTATTTCAAAAAGGTACACTTTCCGAAAAAGATTTTATTTCTGTATTTTTTTAGATTCTATAAATTCTTCGTTTATGCCAATTCATACTTCTTTCTTGAAGTTTCCGGAAACAAATCCAACTTCCGCAGCTTTTTCCAATATCTCTGTCTCTGGCGGTGTATTTATCAAAATCGTCACATCTCGGTATATACATCATATTATCTATTATGAATTGTTGGAATAATATTTGATGGAAAATGCGATTTCTATCAAAAGCACTGAAGAACTACTCTAAAGAATTGAAAAAACTTCTCCTGACAGTTGTGACAACTATTGGAAGCTGAACAGCAGCCAAGTTTTGGTCGATTTTTGTTGATCCTCCATGCAAATGTATGTGGTGTTGGCAAATTGCCGTGAAAAAAATATTTCTCACAGTATGAGCAATGCATGGTTCTGAAATTGAAAAATGCGCTACTTTCCATAGCAGAAGTAGAAAAAAAAACGTATTCAAACGCTGTCTGCCTGAAATCGGAAAAACTCGTCCATTCAGAATATTTATTGTGGGCGATTCAGTGTACACTTATTTCTGATTCTGCTCTATTATATTCGCTAGTATTGAAATTACCTGAAGAACCAATGTTTGGTTACTGACGATGACTCCTGCCGTAGTATTGCTCAATAGTCTCTCACCATCTCGAAGCCACCAAACACGATGAGCCTGTAAAGAATGATGAAAAAATTTAAATTTTAGTCGATGATGAGTCAGTATCTAAATGTGTTAATCAATTCAGCATTGAAATTGAAGATAAAGGGAGAGTTCCATTGCTCAATGAAATTATGAAATTACGCCCCACTTACAAAGCCAGCTACTCTGTAAGAAATTTCAATTATCTACGATTTTGATTATTTTGTGAAGAAAAGTCTTCTCTGGATTTCGCAACCATTTGATTATTAATACATGTTGATACATCGACAAATAAATCTGAAATGGCAACGAACACTGGGGAATGTTGCTTATCATGTTATGAGGGTCAAAACCCATTCATATCCACGGATGACGGCAAAAAAATTTTATTTCAACCTCACACTGAAAAATGATGATTGTAACCCGGATCAACTATAATGAAAATAATGCGGAGTTGTCTTGAGTTGGTCGCAAACGTAGTGAGTAATTTCTTGGAAAAACTTCTGAAGAATTCTGAAAATGATATGAAAACTTGGATTGAATTTGTTTCCTTGTTCAATGTCGGAAGAGTGATTAACTCGGGGTGACAGTAACTTTTCGGATTATTTCGAATGCAAAAAAACGCAAAGGACGCAAATATCTTGAACCATCAATAATTTGATGCATAATGATTATTCAAATTTGCTTTCCCGCGACATGACGAACATGATTAGTTAAGTTGAGTTATTGGAATAAATATGAGAAATCGAATTCCTATATGAACTTCCACCTCTCATATATAATTCAAAAATTGCAAAACGATACAAATTTTGATATAATCTTTTCAAAAGTGTATTGCGAAAATAATCGAGAAACAGATATTCGCAGAATACGTTTCTTTCTAAATTTTTCAGAAGTACCTAGCGAAATTTATGAGAATAAAAAAGAGATATGGGAATGATAGAAGTAATTCAGTCTCTAAGACAAGAAATTGAACTATAGAATGGTTTGGGATTGATTGATTAAAATTCTCAGGAATATCCTACAATTTGAAGAAACCCTCAATATTCTCATTTACGGAAAACTCTCACAATATGAGAAATTCCTTACATATTTGCCACTCCCCACTACACAGTCCTTGTCTGGTGTTTAATCATCATATATTAGTATCTTTAGAGATTTTTTTCCATCGCTTAACGTGAACAAAATCAGTATACCTCAAATGTTTACTGATTCGATAGATTTGCGAGTCTTTTGCGTTTTCTCTGCCCTCACATTGAACAATTTTGCAATTGCTGATACCTCAAATTGTTAACTTCCTCGACATCGTACGTGGAAACAATCATCATCTACTAAACTATGAAACTTGTTGTATAAATATTCAAGAACTGATAAGACAATAACCTGTCAATATAGCCTGATATCGCTGTCACATATTCAAGATTTATAACGAGAGTATTATATTCTTCCAAATTCTTCAAATATAGTCAAGATGATGATTCCTGAGATTTTAATTGTTTGTTTTTATGGAAAGATAGGGTAGAAAACAGATTGTCTTCTATAAGATCCTCCTGAATGATCTAATAACCCTTACGCAAGTTCCATTTAGTGTTGTTCCTGGATCTGATTTTTTCGTAATACATTTCCTTGGAAAAAGGTAACAGATTTGTATCAAAAGGTAATAGACTCGATAAATCTGACATTTGACATTCTGAATGTCATTCTTCTCAAACCCTATCGCACAATTAGACAGTTCTGACAGAAATGAGGCAGAAATCACACAGAGCTTATGACATAAATATAGAACATAGACCCATAGAGCAGAACATAATCATCTGCTGAACACAGAAATAGATTTTTTATAGTGACGAAACATCATATTTTGGTGCTAACAGCAAATAGTGATAGATTCATAACGAATAGTGATATCGTAACAATCTCCGTGAAATATTATAAGATCTATTACAGAAGTAATGAAAAGAACAACACTGGTTCCATTATGGTGTCTAGGCATGCTGAGAAGACGAAGACAAAGACAAACAGAGAAGTTGTACTCCCACAGTCCGCAGCAGGGATCAGTGGTGTAGCTCAGTCGATCATCCTCGACAAGTGAGTACTGGGTTCGATCTGGACTATCTGTCGACTCATGCCAGAAATTATCGATCAATATAGAACCCATTGAAATCGAGGGGAATATCTCCTGAAAGCTGTTCAAAACAAGGGAGTCGATGGGCAGCTGGGCTATACCCTAACACCCTTTTGAGAAAGTAGGAAGGGATAGAAGAATTGTTAGTTTGGAATTTCAGGTAGTCTCCAGGGAGTTGAGAGAAATCCGACACGGGTCTATGGACATTCATATGATGTATTGAACAGTTTTCAAATAATACAATCCCCCTAAATGTTTCTATGCATGCATATAGGTATATACCAATAAAGATAAAATTGCTCAAATCTTAGCTCAAGTGAACACCATCATGGCCATCAGGAGAAAGTTCCAAGGTAGAAATATCCTCCTGAGAATCACACCCCAAAAATGCCAGTTCCTGCCAAAATTTAGCGTCGAAATACGAATTCCGAATATTTCATTGGTCAGGAGGATTACCACAGAATTACTGAGCCCCAACTGACAAAAGAAATACCGAGAAAATGACAAGAAAAGGGGAGTCCCTTTTTTTTTCAGTTGTAATGCTCATAATCCCTATACGAGGGATCCCAGAACAACGTACTACGTTCTACAGGGTGAACTAGAGACAAGGTTAGGCCAAATGAAACCAACTTACCTCTTTGAGCCATGAGAGGGTGATGAGGAACAATTTCATTTTCAGATTTTCTTTTTCATTTCCGGAATTCTAGGAAGGTCCTGCTATGAAATTCTCAGAGCAATTCATCATAGTGGAAATGCATGGAGAACATGTCGTTCCAATTCGATCAATATATGAGAAGTTAGGTAATTGACATTTTCTTTGATAAAAATTAATATACCTTTCTTGGAGTACGGATGCATGATAAAATCAATCCTCTCACTACAGTGTTCCTATAATGTTTCTTGGTTTCCGAGATATCTAACATTATTTTGATGCTCTTCAATACTTGATGATGATTATGACGATTATCATGATTTGCAAGTTCTTGCCTCATTTGTGTTGAGTTATTGACCACAATATTCATGTTTATGAACTTCTTCAGTGTTGTTGATCATCTTCAAATGTATTTATTTCCTCTCGAACAAAATTTGTTTCCCAGACTTCTTGAACTGAAATTTTGAAATGACCAGCTTCCAAATCATAATGATGAAGAGCTTGCGGATTGAAAAAACATGATTATAGCGGTCAATAACTCAACACAAGGGCGTCGCCCTAGCTTGTCAGGTAAGGCTCTAGCCGTTCGATATCTGAAGTTAAGCAGTGTCGAGCGCGGTTAGTACTTGGATGGGTGACCATTCGAGGAAACGCCGCGTACGCCCGTACAGGGTATCCCACATAACTTGGGCCACCCCCTTATCTGGTAAACTATTATATATACAGAAAAAAGTTCAGAATGAAAGTTGTATTACTTCTTATGAAATTTATTTTTTAGATACTCTCATTTATACAGGATGGTCCATATGTCTGTGACATATAACAAATACGTTTTTTCAAATGGAACACCCTATATTTTATCATATTTTTAGATAGTCCTTCAGAAGACGAGTTCAATGATATATAATAACATGGGTCTGAGATCACCCGTTTCGGATTTATACACGATCTTCTTCAATAAATTGTCTAATTTCAAAGCCCTATAGAAACGTTGCGAATGAAGTTTTCGATTCGCAGTTTCCGCTATAAATTAACAAAGTCTGTATATTATTCTGTTCTATGGTGAAAATTTAGGAATTTTCAATTTGCCAAAAGTGATGACGTATTTTGAAAACCAATAAATATCTCGAGATTTTCAAATGAAACACCCTATATTCCATTCCAAATTTGCATAGAGCTCAGGAAGACGAGTTCAATGGTATATCATAACATGTGTCTGATATCACCCGTTTCGGACTTATACACGATCTTCTTCAATAAATTGCCCAATTTCAAAGCCCTATAGAAACTTTGTGAATGGAGTTTTCGATTCGCAGTTCCCGCTATGAATTAACAAATTTTGTATGTTTTCTTGATCCATGGTAAAAGTTTATGAATTTCACATCGGCCAAAAGTGATGATGTATTTTGAAAAACGATAATTTTTTACAAATTTTCGAATGGAACACCACCCTATTTCATTCCATCTTTGGATGAAGCTCAGAATGACGAGTTCAATGATATATTAAAATATGGGTCTGAGATCACCCGTTTCGGACTCATATACACGATCTTCTTGAAAAAATAATCAAATTTCAATGGCAAAATTCTGACTGTTATTTTCATATTAGATAAAAAATTTGTAATTTCTGTGAAACAATTCGTAATAAAGACTTTTGAAAACAAGGAATATTATCGAAATTTGTATGTAATGTTATACTATTATTTCACTGGAAAACCTTTTGGAAATGATTGAGCACAGGTTATCACAATCAAATTTCACCAACATTTGACTCAATACGAGACCAATGCGGGAATATTCAATTAATAAAATGTATTTGAACATTTTTTCTGATTGTCTGCCTTATCAATTCGGATGCATTCATTGCAATAAATGTCATTTCCTCTATCCTCATAAAAATCGTATATCTTTCATACTGTTCAACATTTTTCATCGAATTCTCAATGAATAAACACTGGACATAAGTAAATTATCGAAGAGAAAACCAAAACTCAAAGTGGAATGACATGCCAACGTGAGCTGAGTAGGCTGTGCACTCATAGATGGGATTTTTGTTTATGTCATATCAATAACTGTCAAACCCGATTATTTATTGTTGAATTGGTGCAGAGAAACTCTTTCAAAATGCATATTTATTCCAAAGAAGAGAAATTTGATCTTTATGAGTGCTATTTATTAAAAAACAGAAATACTGTGCTGGCTTTGAGAGAATATCGTGACCGTTTTCCACAAAGTGTCGAACCAAACAAAAAAATATTTCAGAGAATAGAGAACGATATCCGAACAAAAGGTATTCTCAAACCGAATAAGAGAACTAGAGGAAATGTAGTTTTGACCGAAGATCGTGTATAAGTCCGAAACGGGTGATCTCAGACCCATGTTATTATAGATCATTGAACTCGTCTTTCTGAGTTCTATGCAAATATGGAATAAAATATAGGGTGTTCCATTTGAAAATCTCGAGATAATTATTGGTTTTCAAAATAAGTCATCACTTTTGGCAAATTCAAAATTCCTAAATTTTCACCACAGAACATGATAATATACAGACTTATTTAATTTATAGCAAAAGTTGCGAATCGAAAACTTCATTCACAACGTTTCTATAGGGCTTTGAAATTAGACAATTTATTGAAGAAAATCGTGTATAAATCCGAAACGGGTGATCTCAGACCCATGTTATTATATATCATTGAACTCGTCTTTTGAAGGACTATCTAAAAATATGATAAAATATAGAGTGTTCCATTTGAAAAAACGTATTTGTGATATGTCACAGACATATGGATCATCCTGTATAAATGACAGTATCTAAAAATCAAATTTCATGAGAAGTTATACAATTTTTATCCTGAACTTTTTTCTGTATATATAATAGTTCACCAGATAAGGGGGTGGCCCATGTTATGTGGGATACCCTGTACATCTGTAGCGGAATAGCATATCATAGCTACAGCTACCATATCAATGAGCACAAGATATGTTACGGATATGCCGTCCTTCGGAGGGGACGTTAAGCCGGCGGTCCCGAGAGGCCATGGATGTTGGACTCGTTAAAGATCCCTACCTCTGGTTGGAACACCAGAGGATTCGGCAAAATTTCCGGTTGGGGGTATAGTGTGCTCACCGGCGTCGGTGATTAGCCTCAGTAGCAGAAAAAGGCCGACGTTAAAGAAACAAGTGAAAAAAAAATACTCGACACAAGATGAGATAGAAACGAGCACCAGAAAGAATTTTGTTGTTTATCTCAAAAACCTAGTGGAAAATAAAAAAAAATGCAAGTAAAAAAAAGTGAGATGAATAATTTTGACATCCTTCAAAATACCAGAATGTGGTCAGTGCCGTACTCCAAAAGAGTTACATTGATTTTTATCAACGAGAATGCGATATACCTAACTCTCTGTGTATTGATTGAAATAGTACGACATGTTTTTCTTGCACATTCAATATAGTGAACTGCCCTACGAATTAGAGAGCAGTACCTTCCAAGGACTTCGTAATATTGAAGAAAATCTGGAAATAGAATATTTCCTCATCGCCCTCTCACGGCTCTAAGGTGCATTTTCGCATGGGGGTAAGTTGATTACAATCGGCTTATCTTGGTCACGCCACTACGTGTGAACGTCGAGAACAATTCCACTTATTTATTTGTCATTGTGTTTGTTATTATCAGGAGGTTTTCAGCGTCGGAGTTCATGATTCTTTCCTCAAAATTTGAAAATTCATGTGGCGAATGGTGGACGAATTTTATAATTATGATTCGATTCTTTTCAAAATTGGTATCTGGGAGTTTTCGGGTTTGAATATCATGATTCTTTTGTCAAATTCTGAAAATTCGTCTGTCAGAATTGGGAAATTCAAGATGGTCCCTTGATGTAAATTGACGTTAAAGTCGTCTTAACAGGGTACGGACAGATCATAGCTGCATTCTTTTTCAATGATATAGAGACTTCAGTTTTGTCTACTGGCATCCCTGACATTGCTGTCACGTCACATCCATGGGCGCTACAGAAAATTATTCAAAATTCTAATAACAGGTATGTACAGGGTATTTACCTGTTGAGGAACGATTTTTGTAATTATGATCCGATTCTATTCAAAATGCGAAGGTATCTGGGGTTTTTCGTGGTTGGAGATAATGATTGTTTCGTCAATTTGGACAATTAAATATTACGGATCCAATATATAGCGAAAGAAATTTCTAATTATGATATGATTCTAGTATCTGAGGGATTTCGGGTTCCAACTTTATGATTTTTGTCAAAATTGGGAAACTCAAGACAGCGGATCCAATATGGCGAACGAATTTTTCAATTATAATCCGATTCTATTAAAAAATCAGAATTGGAATCTGAGGCTTTCTGGGGTCGGAGACTATGATTATTTTGTCAAAATTGGAATAATCAAGAATGCGAATCCAATATGATGGACGAGTTTTGTAACGAAGATCCGATTCTATTCAAAAATTGGTATCTGGGGGTTTTCGGAGTAGGAGATAATGATTGTTTCGCCAAAATATGAAAATTCAAGATGACGGATCCAATATGGCGGAAGACATTGGTTTTTATAATTATTACTCTTCCACAAATGGAAAATATGTAGGATGCAAGAGTAAAAATAACGTGCATATAAGTTATACTGCGTATACCTTCTTCTTTGTTACTTTCATCAATGAATTATTCGAATATGACTTTTTATTTAAGGTTGACGAAAAAATCATATGTATAACATGGGGTTAAAGTATATTCTATTCTTCATTTTCCTGCATATTTCACGTATTACCTTTAATCATCCTACTTTTCGTCCTAGACGAAGTTTTATACATAGTGTGATATTAGTCACACCATAAATTCTTCCCCGAGTTGGATTTCCGAAAATATATTTAGCACACATGACATGAGTACAGTAGTTCAGATACCCACATCGAGGTTTCCACCATTTCTCAATCATAAAGCGGCGTTCACAACCAAACTTTTTACGTTTTGCTTTTTACGTTTCGTATTCTGATTGATAAAGCAAAATCTGTAATCAAAATGACGCAAAAAGCTGAAAATATTCAGCTTTTTGCGTTGCAAGAAGCCATCGTCTGTGAAAATAGTAAAAATAGACGAATAATATGGAACATTCTGTAATAATATGGAATTTATGATAATGTTTTCATGATTTTTTGTGAATCCACAGAATAGTAGATAGGTATACTGTTCAATTCATTATTTCCTTGTTGAAGATTGATTTTTCTCTTCAAGTATTGAATAAAAGGATCAATTTCCTTCACCGCCAGTTCTATGAATATCATTAATTATCTGATCAATATTATTGTTATGATTATTTAATTCATTTCAGGATAAAAAACAAATAATAAAACCAAGGCAACTGAGTCATGAAAAGTCACGTTGATTTTTTGTTGTTGTGAATGACATTTGCAAAGGTTTGTTTCACGTTAAATTTCTGATTCTGCTTCACCAATCAAAATACGAAACGTTAAAAGCAAAACGTAAAAAGTTTGGTCGTGAACGCCGCTTTAGGCTCAGCTCATTCAGCTTATAGATAAACAACTGCTCATCTTGAAATCAAAATTCATTCAGTCAATTCAGTCAACCCTGGTATACAGTCTAAGAACATTCTCTTTTGGTGGAATAAATTAAGCTTTCAGTACAATTTATATGTTCACTACTTCGAAAATAATATGCTGGAGTAGTGAACTCTAAAACTAGAGGATTGTTTATCTATATCTTGGTATAGTTGAATCAGGAATTCGATATGGAAATTACGTATGATACGCCAGTGACCTCAATATAACCTGAAAAACAACTAATGTCAAAAATCTAGTGTTTATCCCCAGAATTGAATAAGGATGGAACTATATAACTGTTTCACAAACACTTTAGAGTGAGAGGCGACGAGGATCTGTCCGTACCCTGTTAAGACGACTTTAACGTCAATTTCCATCAAGGGACCCTAGTAATTATGATTCTATGCGAAATTGTCATCTGGGAATTTTCGTAGTTACAAATCATGATTTAGTTGTCTGAATCGAGGAATCAGAGATGGCGGATCCAATTTGTTGGAGGAGTTTTTTAGTCATGATCCAATTTCATTCAAAATTTGTATCTGTGGTATTCGGGGTTGGAGATTATATGATTCCTTTATCATGACTAGAAGATTCAAGATGCCGGGTTCAATAATATGTCGAACAAACTATGATGAGTTGTGTTTTGAAGCACTGAACGAAAACGCTCTTATTGATTGCCAAATCAAAGAGAAGTAGAAATCGAATAGTTGTTTATAATACCAAAGATATAGATTACCGAACTGAAAAGTATCAAAAAATTAATAGTAGTTCGATGAACTGAGGAAACACGTTTTTATGGTTAGTCAAACTGAAAAGAAGTTGAAAATGGAATAAAAGAAGTGTGTTGTTGATCATACCACTGTGAGAATGACTTCTAGAGATAATGTATATAGCAAAAACAATCATGCTTAAGTCCTATTCATAGGAGTTGATTGACTTACTTGACGATGGAGTCTGGGTGACAATATACTTTTGAACAGAAAATGATAGTTATTTTTGAAACAAGAGCAAAAATTGTGTTGTCTCATGACGCGTAGCAGCCCAGTGAACACCCGTTGATGGAACGTTGAATAACGGTTGGAATCGTGAAAATAACGTTAGTGGTTGGAAACTTCGACGTTGAAATCTGGTTGAAGATGACCTGGAAATGATCACGTTATATAAACGTTTCATTCCCAAGGACACATTCGCAATGTAAAGAAGAATAATTGCTGAAAATAACCTGTTTATAACGTTAGAAAACAGATTTTTGTTCACTTCAACGTTTCGAATTCATATATTGATAATTTTTGAATTACTTGATACATCATTTGATCATGTACTGATAATGTTGAGGAAACTCATCTAAAAAGGTCTATTATTATGTGAGGAAAGATATTTTTTTCTACAAACGTCAAAAAATGACAAGGTTCGCGCATTGATAACAAATTGCGAAGTGACACTTTTTTTCAGTTTCCTACGTTACAATGATTCCTTGCACAAAACAATGCGCGAAGTAAAACAGTGCGCGAAGTACCTACTTCGCGCACTGTTATGTAAAATATATGAGATATTTATATTTCAACTTAATGATCCACAATCGAGCAAACATCCACGAAATCATTTATTACTGAATGTTCAACCATACCTTCGTTTTATCTCTTGGAGCGCACGAAAGAAAATTCCTATTAGTGTTCATGGAACATCGTGCGTACCTAGGGAGGATAGGGGGAGGCTTTTAAGGCCAGTTCAACACTATTTTTTATATCAAGCTAAGCATATTTTTACTTTAGAACTATATTTTTTGACGTTTGTAGAAAAAATTTTGTTTGCAACTCGAGCGCGAAATACTTTGGTCATCTCGACTATTTTTTCAACTCGGCTACGCCTCGTTGAAAAAATCAGATCTCGATCACCAAAGTAGCATTTCGCGCTCTAGATACAAAAATAACTATTGTATCTACTTTGGTGATCGAGCAACAACATTTTTTCTACAAACGTCAAAACATGTAGTTCTTAAGTGAAAATATGCTAAGCTTGATATGAAAAATAGTACTGAACTGGCTCGAAAGGCCTCCCCCAATCCTACCTAGGTACGCACGATGTTCCACGAGCATAATAGGAATTTCCTTCCGTGCGCTCCAAGAGATGGAACAAAATTATTGTTGAACATTGGGAGATGAATTATTCCGTGAATGTTTGCTCGATTGAGGACCATGGTATTGAAATATAAATATCTCATATATTTCAGATAACAATGTGCGAAGTAGGAACTTCGCGCACTGTAGTACTTCGCGCATTGTTTTGTGCCAGGTATCATGGCAACGTAGGGAACTGAAAGGAAGTGATACTTCGCAAGTTCAATGCGGATACCTTGTCAGTTTTCGACTTTGGTAGAAAAAGATTATTCATTGATATTCGGATGCTTCAGACGATTATCAGACGTTAATTCCAGTATTTTGTTCAAATCAGGAAATACTGATTCAATCACTGGTTATTCATCGACTCTGAGACGAATGGTCCTACGTTTGGGATACAAAATAATGAAACATTTCCCTCGATATTGAAAATTACCAATTATGTACAGGGTGGCTGGAATTAGAGCCTCGATCATCATTAAGATCTCATGAACTGTAAGAGATGTAGTGTCGGTTAAGTTTTGGCAAAACTGTACAATTTTATGCTTGACAAAATTCCGTTTTGATACATGGAAATTACAGAAAATTCGGATATTTCCCAAAAAATCATAATTTTCTATGACCTCCATTATTTTTGAGTTATTTGAACAAATATTAATCTCCATCATTCCAAAAACCACCACCAACTATTTTTTTTAATACGGACTTCATTCAACTTCTGTTACCTCTGATTAGTCAAAGCTGGGAGCTATTACAAATCTCAATTTTCGATTGTTTCGGTAAAAAAATCACAGTGCCCTATTTGATATTGAGAAGAAATGCAGGAATTTTCAATTTTTGTTAACAAAACTATCGAAAATTGGTATTTGTGATAGCTTATGGCTGAGATTAAATCTCTGCTTATGGGCTATCCAATGGTTAGAGGATATAAAATCACTGTATATCACTTGAAATCTTCATCACTTCCTCTGGAAAAATTCGATCAACTCAAAGACAAGGTGTCCTATTGCCATTAACAAGAATGACTTCGCCTCCTGAGAAACCGATAGTTTGACAATGATGAAAATCTTTGAGTCGGATATCCCATTTCCCCTCAACTTTTTTAAAAATCTTCAAAATCATGAGTATAATAGCCGTACCGTCATTTCAAAACGTTTATTCCACATGGTAAGTTACATTTTATTGATCCGGCAGTTTTCACGGTGAACTATCGTTTATTCGAAACGTTTATTGAACTGTTGAAATGAACGTTGACCGAACGTTTCATTGAGAGTATCTGATAACCGTTGGAAGAGAAAAAGAAAGTGGAATATATGTTTTCCAACAACGTTAGTTATAGTTATGAGAATGTTGATAAAATGATTGTAGACACGAAAATAACGAGAAATAATCTGAATAAAACGTTGAAGAAACGTTCGAAAAAATGAAAATTCGACGATTGAAAATTGATTCGAAGTGAACGTCGAAATATATTTCTTCATCCACTTGTTCAAACGTTGATTTGTCACGTTCATTTCCGTGGAAAATTTCCGCGATTATCTTTATTGCGCTTCGAGAGATAAATGTGAAAGAAATGATTTCTAGAAGGTGATGTTGACTTCGCATAGTTCACGATAGATAAAACAAGCAATGAAGAATAACTGAGATCAATTCTTTCTGTCACTTGTTGACAAAGAATCATCACATTCGAACTTATTACCTGCAACTGTGAAATTTCCATGTGATACTTGAAAATAATCATTGTTGGGGAATAACCGAATCACGATCATTTTATTGCTGACTCCCAACGAGAATAAAACCCTTTTTTTTTCTTCAAATGGTTTGTGACAACCACAATGGGAGTTTTCATAACGCCCTTCACATTATTATTCCAGCATATGATTATCACTCGTTCGGAAAGATTGGAAAGGACAATACAAATCAATCCAAATCCGCCCGCTATAAAGACATCACTCTTTCGGAAGTGATACTCGAACTCCACGTAGGCTTCCATAAAATGGAATTGATATCGCATAATATTGTATTTAGGATACCGCTGACCTGGATAAGTGGTAAAACAGATATCTATGTGTTGGAAAATTTTCTGATCGATTGGAAATATCGCAATCACTTATGTCAGATTCGGTGCATTCATGAATTTTATGCAGGAAATATACACTTGATCGAAACAAACCTAACATCGGCAGACGGTTACTTTCATAGAGGCAGACGATCGAATTCTGTGGAATGAATCAAACCTTTACAGATTATTTATTTGGGAACATGAGTATCTAGTGATTGTAGAATAAAGATGATCAATGGCCGCTACTATCCAATAAACAAAGGATGTTCGATCGTTCTGATTGGACCGTACTCTATTCGAACCGCTCGCACGTAAGTGTGCGTGATTCGAATTCTAATCCATTCCGATGTCATAGTTACTGATGGTTGGGAAATAAAAACAGTGAATTCTTATAATTCCTGGGTATCTCCAGGAAGGCTATTGAAACTCTGAAAACCATATTAGGTGGGACTCTAGAATATGCGTGTTATTCACGAACAGTAGTATTGTGCTCTTCAATAGAATCATGCATATTTGAATTTGACGAGACAATGGGATGTCACAAAATATCTGAATCATATACTGGTATTATTACTGAAAACACAACGACTGACGAGAACTGTTGAAAATCGAGTCAGTTATCGATTTACTTGATAGTTATAAACAAAGATCATTCATCAAGAAAGAAGGTTTTGGAAAAACAAAAAACGATAAAATCAGATATGACAAAATTACCCTGAACTATTTGGTTATCAGTAATTCGAACTTTTCCTTTCAAGCGATAATTAAATTAGATGTTCAATCATATAGGTACAACCACATTATCTGTACCAATTTTCACAGCATCAATAATGCAACACATCAAGGTACAACGTTGTAGGGTGCCCATACAATTCCCCATCTGGATAATTATGAACTCGAACCGTTCAGGTATCCGATTTGGAATTTGAGAATGCCTCTTATCAAAATAAATCATCATATTGAAGGAACGCAGTAGATATTACAACACATTAGCTCATAAACATTCAAAGAACAATACAACACAAGTTTCAACTCCATTGCCTCATCATAGACGAAAAAGATCTGGTAGAGAGTTATTCGATGAATATAGATGTTGACGGCAAAGAGATGTTTCAGAGGGATGTAAGACTTCTGCATGGTAACTTATGAGGCATCAATTTACACTTCTTGCCCTTGGTATATACGGTTTTTATGAAACACTATTTTAGAAAATATTTCTTGATGATATTTTGTTGGATATCATGAATTTTATTATATAGATATTGATGATGCAGAAAATTTATCGGGGGATTCAAGGTTCCTCTTCCTTGGTCAGAGTGATATCTGGATCATTCGATAGAGATGGTGTGGGTACCCAATAACGTTAAAGGAACATTGAATACATAGAGAGCAATATGGGGCGCCACCTATCCTGAAATCTTCACGCATTCCTGAATATCATAAACTGAACTGAACTACTGATGGAAAAGAAAAATACACAAACAAAAACACATGTCCATACCCAGTAATCAATAAATTACCGGAATATAAAATCGACAACATAGTTTTGATAATCAACACTGAGATTCTAACCATGCAATGACGAACGATTGATATAATGAGGGGAATGATCGATCTAATATCCCTTGATGAATTTTCCTAACCATTCTAAGGATGAAATAAATCGATCAGAGTGTGGAGGTGCGTTACCATCATATATTCAGAATCATTCTCACTTTTTATATTTGTAGAACTCAATGACCACTTCAGTTGAATCCATGAACAGACAGAACGAAATAACTCAAACTGCAGAAAAGAATAACTAGAGCTGCAATGAAATTAATCTGCCGGTTGTTCGCTTTCTTGCATCACTTACTGTTGAAATCATGACAAGTACAAATGGAAGACTTCGTATAATAAACATAGAGGAATTATTATACGAATATCATTCAGAGGCATTAGCGAGATGTCACAAAGTTACAACAATAAATGTTTCACTACGCTCTAACTGGCAGGATAATTAACATTCATCTAGCGATATCACGCATTTAGTTATATCTTTGATGTAGAGAACAATTCGCGAATTCCTGCTAAGTTAATTAAATATGCTCTATGGATGGGTTTGAATCACATTCGGAAGTGGGTTGAACATGTCTGGAGAATGGTGGAGTTCGGTCTTAGACGACGACATTATTTATTCGTGAAAATATCAATCATCTGTTCGCATCAATTCATCGTTGAATGATTGGGATTGATGATTGATAGAACTGAAAAAAAAAATTGTTCTATCCGTCATTAGGTTGCCTCCTTACGAGCAACCCTCAGAAGTCTTCGAAAGACTTGTGCGAGCAAGGAATGACGGGGGCCTTACCTTTTAACGTGTGATCCCAAACACTTTCTTAGGCCATCAGAAAAAGTCTGTGTTCGTGGGTCTCGAACCCACTGATGAATAAACTCCTTATTTCTGTGTCATTTGGCCACTTTCTACCATATTTTCTTCTCCACTGATATGGGAATTGGTCCTTAAGTTGTAAATTTCTCAAATTTCCACTTTGACATTGACCACACGTTTGGGTAGCGCCAACTGGAGAGACTGAAGATGCTGGCCCCCATTGATTATTATGATCTGTCATTCATTATGATTTTTCCGTTCTGCGATTAGGTAACTAACTATTAGCTCTCAGAAAGAAGTTCCATGAGCAGGATCTTCAAATTATACTGATTTTTTGCATATGTGTCGACAATTAAAACTCGATAAATGTAGAGCGCAATTTCTATTTTGGTTAGCTATTACATAAATTATTTCCCAATTTCAGATCATATAATAAACTCATTGTAAGTGCGTAGAGAAATCAATGAAATTAATGTTATATTCTGAGAGACACTGAATGTGAATTCATTTGATTCTATCAGAAATTCCTACAAATTGCTTATGATGTAAGAATATATGATTTTCTTCTCGATTTTCTTCTCTCATTGAATACTCATGTCTGGACCAGGAAGTCGTTTTATGAAGAATACAAATTCTCAGTGGAAGACAATGAAACAACGGGTACACTTGAATAAAGTAGCAGACATGACTTCATTCTTGAGGACTTTTGAAGATTTGGTGAAAGAGAGGTACCTAATGTCATCAGAAATTCCTACAAATTGCTTATGATGTAAGAATATATGATTTTCTTCTTGATTTTCTTTTCCCACTGAATACTCATGTCTGGACCAGGAAGTCGTTTCATGAAGAATACAAATTCTCAGTGGGAGACAATGAAACAACGGGTACACTTGAATAAAGTAGCAGAAATGACTTCATACCCGATAACTTATTTGAAGATTTGGTGAAAGAGAGGTACCTGATGTCTCAAATGATGAAATAAAACAGGTGAAGTGTTTCCTTAGAATTTTCTGATGACAATACACTATATTTTTTATATATAGATCCAACAGATGAGCAAGAATTAATTGGAATTCCTTCATAGAGGAAGAGAGAAAGAGAGAACATTTTGATGAACTCGCTATAGGAAGACACAAAAATTGATCATGATGTATGGAACGCCGTTTTACTTCTTAATGTATTATCTCAACAAGCATCCTTTCATATATGTACTTCACAATTTATGCGTTAGATATGAAATGATTAATGTATTTGAAAATGCATTCATTATGATCGTTCAATAAAATGTTCAAATACCGTATGATAGATGGATTCGAATGTTGAATGAATTTTTCGATCTTTGCTCATCTTGAGAGATATTAACAATTTGAAATGGCACAACATATCAGTACGCCAAATTATAATGAATTGTGCTAAATAAGGACAGACTATAAAAATAACGATTCACAAGCCAACATATCTCAAGTAGCATTTACATTCAACAAACATTCGAAATCAAGTTGAAAATTCATTCAATTTCGATTCAAGTGCCAACATTTCTGGTTAATTCATATGATTGTTGTATTTTCGTGGAGATGAAATTTCAGAATCTTCTCAAATAATCATTCCAATTTGTGTTCTTGCAACGACAATGATTTTGCATAAAATATTTTTATTCATGTAACATATAAATTCATCTGTCGTTCAAATATGATATTTTCTTGTAAAGAACTGGAATTATCGTGGGAATGAAAGTTTTGAAATACAGTAATTATGTTTTGAGTATTCATATGGTATTCATAAATCTTGAAGGATAATATCAACATATGCAGGTGTGGAAGGTATATATATTCGAGATTCGACTTTTGCGGAGAAGCGATATACAGAAAAAGTAGTTGCTACTGAATTCTTTTATTGCACCTGATTTTTCTATGATGGCGTTATGTTCTCAACTTCTAAATATTCCTTCGGTGAGGAAGACATTGGCTAGATAACCCGGTTGTTAAAGAAAACATATCGTTTTCATTGCATTTAGAATCACAAAAATAAATGGATATAACAGACATTCCCTAGTCAGTCTTCAATTGATTTATATGAATCTACGAGTACTCGAATATGAATGCATATCTTCACAGTGAATGTCATAATCAGATCAAATTCAGAGCTATGGATGGAAAACAAATTCCACATATAAAACTTGATAGTAGAAATATAATATTCATTCACTGGGGCGATGAAGCCAACACTTTACGAATCAACATAATGATGATAAAAATAATAATAATAATAATAATAATAATGGTTCATTCATCTATATAATGATAGTACAGTACATTTGATTTTATATAAACAACAGCTCTGTAGAGGAATAAACAAATAATGATACATGGATCATCCTACGAAGTATAATATAAAATACTTGTTTGTAGGTGAATAGGTTACAAAAACATTGAAACAAATGAGTATGAGGTGAATAGGAACATAAGGCCTTGTACAATATGAGAATATTGATTCGAAATATATGAATGAGATACAGAACATTTAAAATGTGGAAATGCTCTGACAGAAAACTAGTACACTTATAAATAACATTGTGTAAAATTTTACACGAAAGTATATTGAGAATTATCAACTAGTTGTGAATATAAATATATAATTTTCTTAACCTATGATATCCCTATTTTACCTTCATCAATGGAAACCCACAGATACTTAGAAAATCACATACACACATATTCATATACATACAAATGCTTTAAAGTTTCAAATATCTATAATTTCATGAACAATCAATCTAGACATTTCTGATACATATTTTTTCAATCTCTTCTGATACAATTTCAGTTGTGATTTCTCTCTCAGACTTTCAGGAAAGCAATTGTTGAGTTTTGGCCCTGAGAAACTGTGACTTCTTTGCCCTACCGATTTATGCAAAAATGGAACAATATATCGATTTTGTCCTCTAGTATCAAAATCGTGAAGATCTTCTCATCAATCCTTGTTTGTTGATGAACTGAGTAGTGGCAATACTTAAAAAAAATAGTTGTTTAACGTCCACAATTTTTGTTTCTGAATAGAGTTGGTCTGATGAATAATGCGATTTTTGTCTGTGAATTATTTGTAATTAGCGTTTTTGAATGACTTCTATTTTATTCAGGTATATCTGCAATACTTGTTGATTTGATGAACATTTCAACCCATTTACGCCTACTTCCTTTTGAACAGTCCTCAAATCGAAACCTGTATTTTTCTGATTCAGCTGACGATTTGAAGAACACATTCATATGATCAAAAATGGTCTCTGTGTTGTCAAAAATATCAATCAAGATATCTCCTGAATATGAAATAGTCTAGATCACATGTTTGATCACTGAGGAAGTTTCTAATAATTTCAATAAATTCATGTTCGCTAGCTGCTGACGACCTATAGGCTGCGATAGCTCATATAATTTTGTTGTCAAAGTTGAGGTTGGTACGAACCTTTCAATTCAATGTTTCAGAACGTTCAAACACTCGACTTCGACAGACGAGTCGTTTGACCAAGGGCCCTCAGAACATTCGCGGATGCTTTCATCAAATTCCCTTCCTTGCTGGACGAACTTTCGTTCAAATCATTGATGTAAGCATTCTTCCTCAAATCATTAGGTAATCTGCACTTCAAACTCTATAGAATTTATACTGATAATACTGAGGATATTATATGATTATTGAAATGTGCGTATGAGTTCGAAGTGGGCTAGAGTAGGCAAATGGTCTGAAGAAAAACATATGATTAGAGGAAGAAGAAGGAATAAATGTTCAGAATTGAGAAGATAAAGAAAACAAATTCTGTCGAGTTGAAAAGGAGATACATTGAATGTTATCCTACAACTGTTTTTAACAAAGACTCTTTTCATTACTTCTCTCTCAAGCAGCCTTTGATGGAGAGATCAATATCATTCAACAAATTGCTCGTAACAATCTTTTTCTACTTGAATTGATCATTAAGTTATATTTCAAATCTCACGCTGACCACAGAATAACATATAATATCTCATCTAGTCAAGTAGCGGACCCTCCTTTATATGGATCATCAGATTATTTTGGACATTATTCCTTACTGTTAGCAGAAATGTTCAAGAACCTTAACATTCCTATTTCATACAAAACCTCATCTCATTTGAAACATCTATTTGTCATTTCATAAGATGGGACGCCCATTGTTGATGAATCTGGTGTGAAAAGACTCAATTTCAATGATTAAAATGTATTCTACATTGGTCAGAAAGGTAGGAGTTTAAAGTTTCGTGCTCTTGAGCACAAAAGATCAATCCATGAATTCATTAATTCAGCAAACTCTGATACCACATCTCCGTTTGCCAACCATATTATCGATACTGAATACAGTTTTGATGTTAATTTCAATATGAATATTATTCTGGTTTGTAATTGAGGTGCACGGTTGAACCTCTTTGAGATATTCGAATTTTCAGAATGTATCAATAATCCTGATGTCAAATTTTTGAATGACCAAACTAACTTTGATCGGAATAATATTTTTCGCACTTCACAGTATTCATATTTTGTTCCATTATGTAAATCGGACAATACGTCAGAGCCGGCTCTGTCTCCCTTTTGACTCGACCTAATTTGTTTCCTTCTCCTTTCTTATTCTCGATCATTATCCCTTCTTTTTACTTGAATCATATGTTTACCTCGAGACCATTCCTCTTAATTCTCTATCATTAATGATATGTTGTTTTTTTCGTGTTTTTGCAATCTTTAATTTCAATTCAAATTGTTTTAACTTCAATACACTTTGCCTTAATTCTACTATTCTTTCAGATTTTGTTTCCATTCTGACTTCAGAATTGTCAACACTGTCATGTCAAATGTCAGAGTCAAATCAACATTCATAAATTATGCCTCTCTACGTCTTTCATTTTGATGGCTTGCCTCGAATGGAGATGAAGCTCTTTGTGTAGATTCTTATTACTTATCATTCAATTCACTTACCGATGTTCAACTTACTTCTATTCGAGTTCTTTCGGCTTTTCTGTCGTTTCAAAGTAATTCAGTCTCAAACCGAACTGATTTTTCTATATACGATCTGTTTACAAATTTTCAATTATGTAGTAAAAAAGTATGTATTTTCTCAGCTGACATATTGTCTTAGATTCAAGATCTTTGTGAATTCCAGGTACTCCTTCCTTACTATTGTGTCTGAAGATGACCATGGTGCTGGAACTATTCACACACACGAATGTTTTATATTAAATTCTGTGGTCGACCCATTTTGAGTTTGTTTCTTGTCCTCCTTTAGGAAAAGTGCCGCCAGACATTCCACCCGTTGAGAGTCGAATGCCCGAGATCGTCTTCCGTCAACGCACTATCAGACGAATTTTGCTTGGTCTCAAAACGAATAAGGCTTACGGTCCTGATGGAATTCCACCCGTTGTCCTCGAGAAATGTGCACCAGAATTAACACCGGTTCTCTGCAAGTTGTTTACCGTCTCGTACAGGTCGGGTATTTTTCCATCATGCTGGAAGACAGCTAGAGTCCAACCAATCCCCAAAAAAGGGAACAAGAACCTGCCCAACAACTACAGGCCCATTGCCCTGTTATCAGTAATCTCCAAAGTGATGGAGCAAACCATCAATATTGAGCTTATCAAATATCTGGAGTGCTCAGGAATCATCAATGATAGACAATACGGCTTTCGCCACCGAAGATCTACTGGAGATCTACTTGCCTACGTCACCCATTTATAGCAAGCTTCATAAGGAAAACACGGGGAATCTCTAGCTGTCGCGTTAGACATATCGAAAGTATTCGAACGTGTTTGGCACGAAGGACTCCTTCACAAACTACCATCCTACGGCTTACCACCTCAGCTATGCCATCTCTTATCGAGTTTTCTTTCAGGAAGATCGCTTCACGTGGTGGTGGACGGTGTATCGTCTGATACCATTGGCATCAATTCCGGCGTTCCACAAGGTTCAATTTTGGCACCAACATTATTCCTTCTTCATATCAATGATCTGTTGGGAGTAACAACTTGCCCCATTCACAGCTTTGCAGACGATAGTACCCTCCATACCGCGTTCTCTTTCAGAATTCTCATTTCTTCCCAGGAAACTAAGAACTCACGGCGCAGGCAGGTCAATGCTGTCAATGGAGATCTTGCTGAAATCCCAGCCTGGGGAACCAGCAACCTAGTCGAATTCAACGCCACCAAAACTCAAGCCTGTATTTTCTCTAGAAAGGCGGAACTCAGTATGCCCTATATTGTAATGTCTGGCTCCACCATCCCCACCAAGCTCACCATATCTATGCTAGGTATCTCCATCAGCAACACTCTTTCATGGGATAATCATGTCAGATCCATCGCAAAAGCTGCTTCACAAAAACTCGGATTCTTGTTCCGTGCGAAAAGCTACTTTACACCTCAACAGCTTCTCATGATCTACAAATCGCAGATACGGCCTGTTCTAGAATACTGTTCCCACATATGGGGTTCAGCTCCAAAACATACGCTGATGCTCTTAGATTCCATCCAGAGAAGAGCCATTCGCCTGGTGAGTGACGCCACACTCACTCACTCTTTGACATCATTGGAACACCGTAGAAAGGTCGGCGACCTTTCAATTTTCTATCGATACTTCCACGGGAAATGTTCTTCGGAAATCTCTGCTTTCATCCCTTCACTAGCAATACTAATCAGACGAACCAGACAAGCCCAGTCAGCACATCTTTCCGTTGTCAACCTCGAAAGATGTCGAACAGCACTTCATCAAGACTTCTACATCCATAGAACGGCTAGGCTCTGGAATTCATTGCCTGTGGAAGTATTACCAACAACATATAATCTCCAGAAGTACAAAAAAAAATCCAATACCTACCTCCTGTCCCTATCCTACCTAGGAACGCACGATGTTCTTTGAACATTATAGGGATTCCCTTTCGTGCGCTCCAAGCGATAAAAAAAAATACTGTGAGAACTGATGGTTTACACGACCCAACTATTAATATATTCCTACTATGGTAAATGAACTATTTATCACGGAGAATATATGGAAAATAGAAGATAATCAATTCAACTATTCACTTTTTTTGTTCAATCTCTTAAAGTGCACGAAAGGAAATTTCGTGCGTACCTAGAGAGGAATGGAAGTGGATATTGGAATTTTTTTGAACTCTTGGAGTTTATGAGTTCTAGCGGTAATACTTAAATGGCAAAGGATTACACACTCCACAGCTCTGCCGTTTGCTAGAAATACGAGTTTTGGTGAACTGTTGTTCGACATATTTCAAGTTTGACGACGAATGGATTCGATGTCTGGGCTTGCCGAGTGTGTCTGACTGGCATTTCTAGTCCATTGCTATCAATATCGATATAATCACTGATTTGAATGAAAAATCTGCCACAGATTTCGATTATCAAATGGGACATTTAGGAACACTCCAAATTGTCTCGTGCCCTGAATGCTCCCAGAAAACTCCGAAATGAAGAGCTTATTCAAAGTTCAGGTTAAATGGAGGGGACAAGGCAATTTTTCTTTGTTCTTTCTTTTATAGCAATGCGAATACAGCACAAAATTCTGCCATGCAATTTTTAAACAGACTGATTAAATTAGTTGGGAAATTACAGTTTCCGTTTTGCTGAGGAATTACAGTTCTCGTAGTTTTAATAATAGAGAAGTGGAATGCTATTTTCAACGTCGCTGTAAGGCAGAGAAACAGCTCAGTCTCCTAGTAGACTCTCAGGTATTCAAGGAGTCATATTTCTAGACCAAGGGAATTGAAAAATATTCGTTTTATTCCTCTATCTCATCAAGAACGTTGAACACATATAATAATGCAGTTTAAATTATGTATACTCGTGAACGTGGACATCATAGGAATCGTTTGAGAAACATTATTCCCAGTGAACTTTCATAGATATAATAATCGACACGTTGGGATGTGATATCTTCAAAAAAGTTTCGAATCCATTGCATCACGCGTGGTGCTTTTGAGGCCAGGATTAACCCGCGAAAACATGTCTATAATTACTGGTTAAAAACTTATATAATCGAATTATTACTCAATTATATGAACGAAATAATTTCCCCCATGCTAGGGTTGGTGAAACACTGCGGAATAAGTTGGGCCCACTTTGTGAAGAACTGTCGTAACGACATCCGTTTTCGAGAAATAAGGTGTAAAATTTTTTATACATTTTTCACGATTCTAGAACTGGCAACTACTGGAAACATTGTGATGCAATCTTGTTTATGTGTGTTCTGGAAGCTGTATTTGTTTTCATATATAACTATCATAGAGGACACTGGTTAGATGATTGGTACCGAGTAATTTTGAACATAACTTCTCTGAGGTTAGATCTTTCCGAATATAATGGTGAACTTGAACATCCTATAATTTTGCATCAAATTAGTACTCTTGGTTGAACTCCATATACCCTGTACCATTAACAGAATATTTTGACCTGAAAATGATGGAGTGGTATTTTTTGCTGGTGTGAAGCTTCGTATTATGGTATCATGAAAAGCTATAACCATTTCATTGAGGACCGATAACAAGAATATATTCCTGAAGCTGATCTTCATGGATCCCAAGAATAACATTGAAATCAATTGGACTGAAAACATGGATCACATTGTCTGGTTGTACCTATCAACCCATGAAAGACTGATGTTGTTGCCATACGGCAATGCTTATCTTCCTGACATCTGACCTGTTCTGGAAGAAAACTGTCATTTCCAAAGTTTCCTGCTGCAGAACACTTTCGGAAATGTTAATTGCCCTGCAGAATTTATGTAGATGAAGTTCACATATTAGCTTTGCTTATTATAATTGGATTTTCAAGAGTGATATTGGGTGACTAGAAGATGGATAACAACTATGTGTAATAATGCAACAAAACATTATTTCTCGTGCCTCATAGTATCTCGCTAATTTCAATGGAGGAAGTTATCAACATCGAGCACATGAAATACCTGGAACATTAAGGTATTATCAACGATAGGCACTATGGCCCTTGTCATCAGAGATCAACTGGTGACCTGCTCGATTACGTCTCACATATATGACAGCAATCTATTGAAAAATATGGTGAAATCTTAGTCGTGGCGCCCAACATAAGTTTGTCGAAAGTGACCATACCTTCGAAGACATCCATTTCGATGCTTGGTATTACTATCAGCAATAAGATTTCTTGGGAAAATCACGTAAGATCAATTGCTTAAAGTGCATCTCAGAACCTTGGTTTTAATCTGTTTCGGGCCAGAAGCTATTTCTTCTAGTCAGCTGCTTATGATCTATAAGGCACAGATCCAACCTGTCCTGGAATACTGTTTCCATATTTGGAGTGCAGCACCCAAACATACCCTCAAACTGTTGGATTCTGTCCAAGAAAAAGCAATTCGTCTCGTAGGTGATGCCTCGCTCACAAACTCACCTCACTCATCTGGAACACCGTAGAAAAGTTGGCGATCTGGCTATATTTTATAGATATTTTCATGGACGATGCTCTTCTGGAATATCAACAATTGTTCCTCCCTTGGCAGTCCCCACGAGATTAACACGTCAAGTTGAGGCTTTGCACCCCTTCTTGGTCACTTTAGAGCTGCAGAACATCTCTTCCCAAAGACTCTTTCATCCAACTAACCGGGAGGCTCTGGAACACATTTCCAAGGGAGGTGATCCTTGAGGCATATAACCTCCAGAAATTAAAGAAGAACACCAATTCCTACATAATTTTCCTTGGTTCTCACGATGTTCTCTGAACATTACAGGATATCTCTCTCCGTAGGAACCAGAACATATAAAAAAAAACGTTCGATACATCGCATTTTCAGATGAATTGATCGAATCATATTATATTTATATGTCTCCTAGCTACCTCGGTCATATTAGCTCCCGGCCGGCCAGCTCCACGCGGCTTTTTTCCACCACGGTCAATCACTTCCACAGATTTCGATTCACACGTTCATGGTATCTTTTCGGATGTTTGATTACTTCATGATTCATTTTTCACAGGAAAATGAATATAACTGAGCGATCCATGTGGTTCAATTGATAAAATTTGAATTACTCAGATTGATTGAAATATAATTTTTGATGGAACTCAAACTCGAAACAATATCTGAAATTGGAAAAAAGAGTACAGGTCTGATTATTCTCGTCTTCTCATTTCAGGTTCATGATTCCAAATACTGAATTGATGATTTCTATACTACTCGAGATATGATATTTTTCTTTAGAAAGAAGTGGGCGATCACTATCAGCATGAAGACCAGCTCCAAGGTGTAAGGAGAGCGATCATTTTCAAACCGCACAATGAAGTTTTTATTTTCTGAACGAATAAAAGGATATACAGAGTTATGCGGATATAGGGACTGTCAATATAATAGCAAAATGCCATTTACAAATGTCCAAAACCGCTTCGTTACTGACATACGAAGTGATTTGCGGATTTTGACAAAAAAAAATCAGATTGGTAAAATGAGGCGTCCAACGCCTTCATAAAGCTAGACGAATAAAGGAATACAAACACAATGTAGACTACTCTTCTGTCTCATTATTTCGACGTATGAGGGCCCGCTCCAAGGTTAAGGATTTCTCTTCGATACTGCTCGACATGAAATTTAAAATTATTTTCTTACTTGAAGAATGGACGGCCAGAGCCGGCATCAAGCTGGACGAATAGAATGATATAAAGACAATATACACAATTTTTTTCATCTCATTATTGCGACGTATAAGGGCCAGCTCAAGGGTTCAGAGTGCCGGTTCCTCTTCGATACTGCTCGACATGGAATATAAACTCATTTTAATACTTGAAAAATGGACGGCAGAAGCCGGCATCAAGCTGAACGAATAAAATGATATAAAGACTATATACACAATTTTTTTCATCCCATTATTGCGACGTATAAGGGCCAGCTCCAAGGTTCAGAGTGCCGGTTCCTGTTCGATACTGCTCGACATGAAATATAAAATCATTCTCATACTCGAAAATGGACGGCCAGAGTCGGCATCAAGCTGGACGAATAAAATGATATAAAGACTATATACACAATTTTTTTCATCTCATTATTGCGACGTATAAGGGCCAGCTCCAAGGTTCAGAGTGCCGGTTCCTCTTCGATACTGCTCGACATGAAATATAAAATCATTTTCATATTTGGAAAATGGACGGCAAGAGCCGGCATCAAGCTGGACGAATAAAATGATATAAAGACTATATAGACAATTTCTTTCATCTCATTATTGCGACGTAAAAGGGCCAGCTACAAGGTTCAGAGTGCCGGTTCCTCTTCGATACTGCTCGACATGAGATATAAAATCATTTTCATACTCGTAAAGAAGGGCGGCCAAGGCCGGCATCAACCTAGATGAAAGAAGAAATATGAGGACAATGTAGACATTTTTTTCGTCCAGCTTGATGCCGACTCTGAAAATGATTTTATATTTCATGTCGAGCAGTATCGAAGAGGAACCGGCACTCTGAACCTTGGAGCTGGCCCTCATACGTCGCAATAATGAGATGAAAAAAATTGTGTACATAGTCCATATATCATTTTATTCGTCCAGCTTGATCTCGACTCTGGCCGTCCATTTTCAAGTATGAAAATGATTTTATATTCCATGTCGAGCAGTATCTAAGAGGAACCGGCACTCTGAACCTTGGAGCTGGCGTTTATACGTCGCAATAATGAGATGGAAAAATTTGTGTATGTAGTCTTTATATCAAGTAAGAACATGATTTTAAATTTCATGTCGAGCAGCATGGGAGAGAAATCCTTAATCTTGGAGCGGGCCCTCATACTTCGAAATAATGAGACAGGAAAGTTGTCTACATTGTGTTCGTATTCCTTTATTCGTCTAGCTTGATAAAGGCGTTGGGCACCTTATTTGACCAATCAGGTAATCCTTGTAGTCAATACGGCATGCTGATTTTCTTGTCAAAATCCACAAATCACTCCGTATGTCAGTGACGAAGCGGTTGTGGAAATTTGTAAATGGCATTTTGCTATCATATTGACAGTCCCTATATCCTCATAACTCTGTGTATCCTTTTATTCGTTCTGAAAATAAAAACTTCATTGTGCGGTTTGAAAATGATCGCGCTCCTTACACCTTGGAGCTGGTCTTCATGTTGATAGTGATCGCCCACTTTTTTCTAAAGAGAAATATATCTCGAGTATAGAAATCATCAATTCAGTATTTGGAATCATGAACCTGAAATGAGATGACAAAAATAATCAGTCCTGTACTCTTTTTTCCAATTTCAGATATTGTTTCGAGTTTGAGTTCCATCAAAAATTATATGTTAATCAATCTGAGTAATTCAAATTTTATCAATTGAACCACATGGATCGCTGAGTTATATTCATTTTCCTGTGAAAAATAAATCATAAAGTAATCAAACATCCGAAAAGATACCATGAACGTGTGAATCGGAATCTGTGGAAGTGATTGACCGTGGTGGAAAAAGTGGAGCTGGCCGGCCGGGAGCTAACATGTCCGAGGTCTCCTACCTTCACAATTGCCATATGGCAATGCTAAGCTCCAAAGGCTGCATATTCCATATGATATTCTTCTTCTACCTGAGATTGTTTGACTTTGGAAGAAGCATTACAAAAGTCCTATTCAGACGACCTCGACGTTCGTAAGATTCATATTGATCTGCCTGATGTTTACGAATCTGATGAAGATTCTGACGAGCAGGATAACGAAAGCCCTGTCGACAACTGAAGGCAACATCTTAGTTGAAAATTTCTCATCATAATTCCTTCGAAGTTGATGAATCATGAATGGCGTGAAAAAAATCGAACGAATTTCAAAAGAAGCGAAACCGCGATGCGTACCTATATGTTTCACCTCGAGGTGCTTCAACTGGCTATATGCACAATTGGAAAATTATTCCAACACTCAAATAACTCAACATGAAATGTTATGTTTCCTCGCAGTATTGATGTTGTCTGGATTCAACTGGATCCCGAGCCGAGTTTTTGTTGTCATGAGATTCGACAACATTAGACATCACCTGTTTTCTGTACCGAATCCTAAGAAAATAAGAAATTGTAACGTTAAATAATGTAAGTCGATAAGGGAACAATGTGTATCAATCAAATGTAGCGTGGAGCTTTGCCATTCCAAATGCGACTCTGGATGTCCATGAAAATGTTTTGACAGTTCCGCAATGGAACTATTGCATTCAAGATGTTGATATTGAGGTACTTATTCTGCACCAGAAGACTACATCAATCCTTGATAGTGCCTAGCGTTGCCATATCGCAATCAGTTATGATTTGAGGAATGATGCATTTTTCAATTTTCCTTCAATATTATCTCAACTACTGAATAACTTCGTCCCTGAATTGTTAAGAGGAAAAAGCCTCGAGAAAAGTGTATGCTACAGGGAAAAATTCAGGTAAAGAGTTGCAAGACAAAATTGATCAGCTGAGCCTCACTCGCTTAGGAGAGTAATGCATTCTCATGAAAAAAGGTAGAATTGTGTATTCGTGCCAACGAAGGACACTTCGATGAATGTTCAACTGATTTAATATTTCATGTTCTTAGTAAAATCTATCCCAATATTCCACTTGTGATCCTTTGTCGAATCAATAACATCAGCACAAGAATGATGTTATTGTTTTTGAATTGGAATAAATAGGTAATTGATCTCAATAATACTTATCATACCAGCATGAACTATACTCCATTATATTCGGATATAAATTTTGGTGTGAACTGTGATGAATGAGATGAGTGTATCCCACTCTCGTGGAGATTGAAAACTCAATTTATGCTCAAAATCTAATTGAGAACAAAGAAGGGCTCAAGTTTCGTTTAGCTGAAATCAGTTATGAAAAAACTGTTGCTATGGCAACAATCGTCATGATAACGAGTAAACAAAAACCCGATTCCCGTGGTGAGGAAATGCGTGGTTGCCAAGTTGTATCGGGTTTAGTCATATGGGTTTAGTATAGCTGAAATCAGTTAGGGAAAAACTGTTGCCATGGCAACGATCGTCATGGTGAGGAGTAAACAAAAACCCGATTCCCGTGGTGAGGAAATGCGTGGTTGCCAAGTTGTATTGGGTTTAGTTTGGCTGAAATCAGTTATGGAAAAACTATTGCCATGGCAACGATCGTCATGGTAACGAGTAAAGAAAATATCCGATTTCCATGGTGAGGAAATGCGTGGTTGCCAATTTGTATCGGAGAATAATTATTGCTTCATTCATTAATTTCAAAAACACTTCAATGTAACCATTCTTCGCGTGCCGAGCTATTCGACAAAATCAAAAAGAAACAGAGACATTTTGGAATATTCAGCAACAGTCTTCAAACATACACGAACGATGCCTTGCTACCAAATCTGAACGATGTTGAAAAATATATGTTTTTCAAGAAGAAGGTTGATTTGAGTCGAGTTAGGTTAGATTGTTTGGAAAAAGTAGTGTCCTTTTTTATGCAGTCTTCAAACACACACGAACGATGCCTTGCTACCAAATCTGATCGATGTTGAAAAATATATTTTTTCTAAGAAGGTTCATGTAAGCCGAGTTAGGTCAGATTGTTTAGAAAAAGTAGTGTCCTTTCTTATGCGCTATTTGTTCCGCATTATTTTGTCGCTCGCTATTTTGTCTAGCGCTGTTCAATAACGAAGCTAATTTTTTCCTGACGTTATTTCCATATATGATCGTCAGAGAAGTAGTAATTTGGGAATTGATCAACGACGAACAGTCTTCAAGAAATTAATGAGAAGGATATTCATTCGAATCAAGTTATTGTTTGAATACTAGCAGAAAAAAATTTGAGGGTCGAAGATTGCGCTGATTCCAGCTATACTAAACCCGATACAACTTTTGGCAACCACGCATTTCCTCACCACTGGATTCGGATTTTTGTTTACTCGTTACCATGACGATCGTTGCCATGGCAATAGTTTTTCTATAACTGATTTCAGTCAAACAAAACCCGATACAACTTGGCAACCACGCATTTCCTCACCACGGGAATCGGGTTTTTGTTTACTCCTTACCATGACGATCGTTGCCATGGCAAAAGTTTTTCCATAACTGATTTCAGCTATACTAAACCCGAAACAACTTGGCAACCATGCATTTCCTCACCACAGGATTTTGTTTTTTGTTTACCTGTTACCATGACAACGGTTGCCATAGCAACAAATTTTCCATAACTGATTTCAGCTAAACGAAACTTGAACCCAAAGAAGCGAAGTGTCCACAGCCCAAATGGGGAATTGAGGAAATCGAAGCATCATTGCCTAGAGGACGGTACTGTATAACCTGTCAACCTAGTTTCATGAACTTTCATTTTGCATGTCACTCTTTTCTGCCATTCTTCACTCCATCATGTTGAACATGGGGCTGTTCTCCTAGAGGTGAGTTCGGTTTGCACATGCGAAGTTTGTAGTTGAGCGAAATTGAAGAAAAAATCTTTATCAGATGATATATGGGGTGAATCTCAAAGCAAGGAGTGCTCTGAGTTCCTGAACGACCGTAATCATAACTCTGACAGATCAATAATAGTGTTATTCCTGCCGTCCATTTCGCCAGAGGAGTACTGTACGAGGATGATGATGATGATAGAAACATACCCGAAAAAGTCGATAACTCAGCAGAGATAACGGTACCAGCTATGGTAGGTCACCAGTTCCTAATACATTTCCGGATGCAACCTGAAACTTTCGATGACCTCAAAAATGTTGCCATGCAGAAATGTAAAATGGAATTAACTCAATAGATCATATAGGATACTCAAAGACATCTATTGAGGAATCTCTTATGGTTAAAATTGAAGTCTTCACAAAGTCACTTGAGACTTATTCGTCAAAACACATCGCCGGCGGCACGTGGTCCAATGTCTCCATCAATATCATCATCACTTTCAAAATGATTTTGAAAACAATTTTCTCTTATATTTATTTTGTTCATCGTGATAAATAGGCATCCTTGAGCTACAACTATTTTGAAATGATATCAATAAATAAATATGAGACAGCATCGCCAAGGAAAGTTCAAGCTAGGTACTCACTCCATTTAATTTGTAATAATAATCCACTTTTTCTTGTTATATTAGCTCCTAGTTTCATTCATAACAGTATTGTGATTCTTCTCGAAATAACATTGTTGGATGCCATTCCAAAGGTCAGCAGGAAAAAATAAATCGGTTTAATATCACATCCTATTAGTTTTTGACCTAACTCGGAATGAGCACTCACTCCTCGAGAATGGGCTTTGAAGTCGTTTCTATTGACTCTGAGTTACGAAATCCGAACACTATGATTTCTACTTCTAGGACTTCCTAAAAAATACCCGAACGCATAAGGAGCGAATATTTTCTTTATGTTCTGGTTCCCACGAGTAGGGATATCCTGTAATGTGTTCCAGAGCCTCGCCGTTCGTTGGATGATCGAGTCTTTGGAGAGAGATTTTCTGCAGGTCTCCAAAGTGACCACGAAGGAGTACGAAGCCTCACCTCGACGGGTTAATCTCGCGAGGACTAATGCCAAGGAAGGAACAATTATTGATATTTCAGAAGAGCATCGTCTATGAAGATATCTATAAAATATAGCCAACTCCTCTACGGTGTTCCAGGGAAGTGAGCGATGCATTACCTACGATACAAATTGAATTGAATATAGTGAAATGAGTCAATATAATAAGCAAGTAGAACTCGCCCAGGTTGATTCACCTTCCTTGAAGGCATTTCTGGACTGTGGGCAGTTTGCTCCATTGTGATTAATCCAATTTTCAGCATCAGATATGATTCTCTTTTGCACGTGAATCACATGGTCTAATTTGATTCTTATTGCCTTGCCATGTAAAATTTTCCATTGTAGAAATTGCTCTAACACTGCGTTCTGCAGATGATGAACTAAACAGGGTTATACACGAGCCATACAAATTCATCGTGTACATAGGACATACCTCTGCCATCAAAAAATGAATATTCAAAATGGCCAATTTGACGAAATTACCAAGATACAGTGTCGTGTTACTTCAGCAGAGATTGATCCACCCTGCATCTTTCCAATGGTCCGATCAATTTCCCAGACATTCCATACACGAAGTCTTTCAATCGAAGTCTACTTTCTGAAATTCGAAATCGAACTAATTTTCAGGCCCGGACTTGTAGAAATTCAATATAAGGTCTCTAAGAAGAAATATACTATGTACTTTGAAATTTTTCATACAAGTATGCTTATTATTCCTGAAACGTGCCTAAAACTACATGTATAACCGAACGAAAAATAGTGAATAACTCTTTCGGCACATGTGTCAAAAGAATCAGTCACATTTCTTTTGTACATCAATGTTTTTCCAGGAATAGTGAGCAGAGATCGAAAATGCCAACGTGAAAAGCGTCCTTTAGAGATCCAAGAGATCTTTGAAAAACATTATTCAAGTACAGGCCTGAAATTTTGCTACATCCTGCATTTCAGGAAGTTGACTTCGATAGGTAGACTAAGTGTCAATAATGTCAGGAGAATTGATAGAACGATGGGAAGTTACAAGGTGAATCAATTATTGCTAAAAACCACTGCCCTGTATCTCGGTAAATTCATCGAATTGATCATGTCACACTTCGTTCAAGATGTTACGAAAATACTGCAGAACACAGATCTATGCAGTATTGTTAACCTACTTCACACTTTTTTTTTCATTGGTTCATGAATGGATTGATACTTGATGTTTACTACTGGCTATCGTTTGGTATCTCTCTGTTCCTTGGTTCTGATTCGGATTCTATTTTTGCAATAAAGTGAAAATATTTCCAATTTTAGTCGACTAGTTATCGTTAGTGCATACCTTGGTCAGGAAGTTTTGTTTACAAATTTTGGAAGGTATCTCGCCATTTTCAGCATAGATTTCGGGTATCATTTTTGTGATTATTGTTTGCAGTCATGTTTTCGCATGGATATCATTATTATGTTATTATTGAAAATTTCACTGTCAGTTTGATGACGCCTATTCTCTATTGACAGTAATGGCAATGACACCAACGACACTAATGACGGACGACCACTATCTCCGAACCTCTGAAGACATCTTCTCGATTTTTCATCATTGTCATCATAGAACATTGACCCATAGTTCCCTTGTCATCATCAAGAATACGGGCCATAACAACTCACAATCAACACCAAATTCCCTCATGATGATTTGGCACTCTGTATCTTCGCCGTTATGCACCTGTTCGTTGATTTGTTACTGATCCCTTGTATGTATGGGCGTTATAGGATAATTATGTAAACTTATGTTAATGGTTTATCGCATCGCAAGCCTAACGTACCCACCTATTTGGCCCCCTGAACTACCAGTGTCTAGTTTCTACGGTGTCAAACTGGGCACTAAAAACACTTTTTTTGTAGTTAACCACTTTTGAGATTTCAAAGAACGAGTAAGTCTCAGACGATCATCATTCAATTTCAGGGAAACATTTTGATTTAATCCAAAAGCTTTTTTTCATCCCACCCCCTGAGAATAAAGAAAAAAACATTACAGTCAATTCCAATATTCGTTTCTCATGGCAGAGGTATTACCTTTTTTTATCGCTCGGAGCGCACGAAAAGGAATCCCTATAATGTTCGGAGGATAGGGATAGGAGGTATAGGTATTGGAATTTTTTCTGAACTTCTGGAAGTTATATGTTTTTGGGAATACTTCCTCAGCCAATGAATTCCAGAGCCTAGCTGTTCTATGGATGAAGGAGTTTTGATAAAGTGTAGATACACCATTAATTCGTACAGTGGCTCGTGAATCACCCTGTGTATAGTTCAAAATGATATGTTAAGATCATTTCGAGATCGAATATTGTGGAAATGACTCGGTGTGTTTCATTTCCTGAATCATATTCACTCAACTTTCAGTTATCATAGACGTCTACCATAGAACATTCTGGAATGTACCATCGGATTTCTGAAATCTCAATAAAACGCTGGGGTGGAAAGTTCTCTATCGTTCCATTTAAGATAGATGTTATCAAAAATGAACATAAAGGAATTTGTAGAAGCGATAGAAAGTTATTGAAAATAATAGTTCATTACAGAATACTAGGATTGATGAGAATTAACAGCTAGCAGAACAGCAGTTAGTGAGTCAGGGAGACAGTTTCAGATTAATCAGTTATGTCGTTTACTTCTGTCCGAATAACGTGACAATGAAAAAGACAAAAAACATGTGATTCAAGTATTCCTACGAGAATATAAGAAATGAGATTAAACTAGCTCTAGCTCTTCAGTGACCCAAATAGTTCTTTGAGACAAAACTGATTAAAATATTTCACTCTCTTCGAACCAATACAAACAATCCTCGCATACTTCTTACCATTTATTGAAAAATCAACATGATGAACATACGCATGTATATATTATCCACAGGAATCATCAACTCGATTATGACCAGTGAGCTCTTGTTTTTTCATTCATAATCTCTACGCATACAGCTACCATTCCAAAATACTGAGGAAACGAACAACCTGATACAAATTAATGGCCTCGATGTGGTCGACATATCGGTACTCCATGTTCATAATTTGCTTTCGAAGGATTATAATTGATGTACGTGAGTGCTACAACGTGGAATTATATTACGTTATATCGATAATCGAATTATCGAAGCTGAATATATGCAGATTGGAAATAATGTTGATTCCAGACCCGCTCGCTTGGAAAATATTTGAACGAAATAAATATTATACGTACAGTCGAATGCAAAAAACATGTCGCGTTTGGATGGTGCTAGCTGTAATTGTAATTGCGGACTGTACCTCTGATAATTTGTGATGAAAAATGTCTATTATGTTGTTCTTCTGCCTTGTTTCTTCAACGTCGGCCTTTTTCTGCTACTGAGACTAATCACTGACGCCGGTGAGCACACTACCCCCAACTGGAAATTTTGCCAAATCCTCTAGTGTTCCAACCAGAGGTAGGGATCTTTAAGGTCGTTTCCTACCTTTATAACGCCTATACCAAATAATGCATTTCAAATTCAACTACAGAATGGAAATGAATCGATAGATTTATTTGAATTTTTGACAATCTGTTGATGTTGATGAATACTATATTTTCTGAAAAAAATCCTGTATAACTGAATCGATAATATGAAAGTTCTAAGGCTTAGCCCCAAAGTATCTGGTTTTGCAGACTAGAATGAATAATAATTTTAGAAATTATTGCTCTGATTATGCAAATCAGTTTCTATACCTGACATCACCTCTTCGGAGGGTCAGTTGTACCTCTGTTGCGGATTGTAGGAAGGTGGGAGGAGCTTAACACTTCAAAATGTGATTATTCATATTGTCTATACCATCGCCATCTGGCGGAATTCAGTTGTCATGAGACGGTATGGAACAGCTTTAACGAGTCCAACATCCATGGCCTCGGGACCGCCTGCTTAACGTCCCTCCGATGGACGGCACATCCGTACCATATCTCGTGCTCATTGATATGGTAGCTGTAGCTATGATATGCTATTTCGCTATACAGACGGGCTTACGCGGTGTTTTCTCGAATGATCACCCATCCAAGTACTAACCGCGCTCGACATTGTTCACTTCAGATATCGAACGGCTAGTGCCTTTTACCTGAGAAGCTAGGGCGATGTCCCATCTATTATGTTCGAAAACAGCAGTCATTTTTTTCAATTGGTGGTGGACAAGATCTGGTTCGATTCCATTCAAAATTGGTAAGTGGAGGTTTTTGAGGTCGGAGATCATGATTTTTTTGTTAAAATTCATAAATTCTAGATAGCGGCTTCCAAATAATTTTTTGTTTTTGTATACATGACGATAAATCCGTTGTTATCAACACAAAACTATAACTGCGACATATCATCTGTAAGAGAAAAGAGAAAAAGTTATTTGTAACTAAGTCATAGTGAGCTATGACCTACATTTGAGAAACTAAATTTGGTGCTGATATCTCAAATTCTAGAAGAGTTGGTATGAATTTCATATATTTTTCGAAATCACTTTGAAAAACTGCCATGAGAATGTGAAATTCCTATTTGAATATTTTCATAAATAAAGAAGTTACGGAGGAGACATGAAATTGATCAAAATCTGTATTTTGCGTATAAAACAAAAACGAATAGATTCTATCAGAATATTTTTTCTCATCAAAGTTGGCCTCGACAAACTCCACATTTGGTGTCATTTAACCGACCTCGTATCTCTCACCGTTAATAAGATACCCATGGTGAGCATGGTGAGTGGGAGACACTGTATATGATTCATCAATCGAAAATCAACGAGTTTCACTGTACTATCGGAACACTCGGTTTTTAGACCAAGTGTAGGTATCAGACAAATCTTTCATATTTTTGCAATAGGAATATTCTATATTTTGTTCATTAACAAACATTCTCAGCTGTCAAAAACGCCAGCTGTCGATGACGTGATGATCCAATAATTTTCACAGTAGGGGTCCATTGATATGTACACAATATATATGTCGTATTGAATTTTTTCGCGGTATACGTCGTCTCGTCGTCACGCATTTTCCTGCCTATTCCATCACTCAAAATAGTATTGCTGACATAAATATCATCACCTGACTCTAGCTGATTGAAATATTCAATTACAAATTTGTTGACTTCATCAAAGCGGGAATGGAAGAGAATGATAATTAACCGATATCAAAATGTTGAAGGACTACCTATTCTGTATAATTCTTGGCCCCGAGTTTACGGTGATGACCTACTTAGGGAATTCGAGTCCAAGCATTCTCCTTCGTACCGTAGGGTAATTTAACGATTTTGTCCCCAATCGCAAACTCCAGGCATTTTATGGTGAAGCTACTTCCAATTCCTTGAAGCAACTCCGCTGTAATTAGAAAGACTTAGGAAAATGAATGCAGATGGAAGACAGCCTACCTTCCGAACGTTGTGAGAGTTCGGATGAAGGGGAGAGAATGAAATACTGGATATTAAGAAGAGTCTTTTTCCAATATCTGGATAAAGCATGTTGAAGAATGTCGGAGATTCTCTGCTGAGTTGAAATGTTATGGATGTAAAATAGCTTCTCATTTAGTTCTGAGTTTGTTTATATCATCAGTGTTGGTGATATTTGAAATTTATGAGCTACAAGCATCAAACACATTTTCACGCTCCACGCTTCCTATTGAGTAGTAGACTAGTGGACTGTTGTGGAATTAAGATGAACATTCCGTTGTGAATCTGAGGAAATAGTTGTAAACCAATTATTATATTAATTAATATAGTTTTTCAGTTCAATATTCATCAAGACACTATTATTATTTGATTTTCTACTTCTTTTAGTTTCGCTATTCATGAAAGTATGTTTCTTCAGTTTTTCAAATTACCTTTTATTTCAACTTCTTTTTAGTTCACTTCAATTTTCCAGTTTTGACGGAAGAATCATAATATCCGACTCCTAAAACTCCAGATAGAAATTTTGAATAGAATTGAAACATAATTACAAAACTCGTTCGCAATATTGGATCTACCATCTTGAATTCCCTTATTCTGACGAAGGAATCCTAATTTTCGATCCCGAAAGCGCCCACTTACAAATTTTGAATAGAATCGGTATATAATTACAGAACTCGTCCGGTACATTGGTTCCACCGTTTTGAATTCCCAAATTCCGCCCTTTGCAAATGTTGACAAAAGAATCATAATCTCCGACCCCGAAAACACCCAGATAACAATTTTGAAGAGAGTCGGGTCATAATTACAATACTTGGTCGCCATATTGGGTCCGCCATCTTGAATTTCATGATTTTGACGTAAGAATCAAAATCTCCGACCCCAAGAACAACCAGATACCAAATTTGAATGAAATCGGATCCTAATCACTTAATCCGCCATTCTGGTTCCGCCATCTTGAATTTCTCAATTTTGACGAAGGAATCATGATCCCCGATCACGGAAACTCCTAGGTACCAATTTGGAATAGAATCAGACCATAAAAATCACAGAACTCTATAAAAAACGAATATAACTGGATTTTTCTCGGTGTAGATTCTTATTCCTTAACGTGTGCTGCTGAGGAACATTACCATACTTTATTTTGTGTCTCATGATGTCCTGTGGATGGAACTATGGTAATCCACATTTCTTTATCATGATTTTCCGTGGTTCACAGACTCCGTGAATGTCATTGTTACCTTCGGGAAATACAAAATGGAAGCATGTGTGGTTCGTTCTTGCGAACCTTTAAAACTCAGCAGCCTGTAGTCTGTAGCCCCAATTGGTTCAGAAATTTGGGTGTCAATTGGGGGCAGCGCATTATTATCAGTATGGGTGTCTACGTTCATTGTTTACAGTTTGCTGAGGAATTTATTCAAGAACGAATGATGAACATTGAGAATAAACAGGAGGTCAGGTGGAAAGAAGGTGGGGTACGTGCACATTTTCTATGTAGTTAATGAAAAAGTTCAATCAAATATGAGAAACTATCCAGAAAAATATGATTTATTTCAACCCATTTACTTATATACAGTGTGAATTACTTTCGAAAAACTGATGATTACACATGAACGTACGAGTGAATATTTTGAAAATCACTTACAACAAAATAGAGAAATTTCTTTCGTCATGGCGCTGATGAAAACCTCTCTCGATACTTCAATCGATTTATAAAAAGAGATCAATATAGATTCTTCAACATTCAGAAACATCAGAATTTTGACAAAAACTTCATTTCGTTATGATATGATCCACTATATACTCACCGGTGAAAACCGGCGAAAATAGTTCATCAGAATTGATCGTGATGTAACTTTCTGAATAATTCTCGTTAGAATTTGGTGATATAACGATAAAATCGTCGATTTATGTATCGCATTGAAGGGCTAAATTTCATTTCACAAGAAAAGCTGAAGACTTGTTCATTATACAAAGAAAAATTATTCTCATTCATTATTACTCAGTCGCCCTTCAATTCTTAACGCCCTCTGGCAATAGTAAGCGATTGAACTCAGCTTTATTACATTTTGGATTACTGGTACTGGTACTGGTGGGGGACGTTTCCACGTCAGCAACTAGCCCCAATGGGACCTTTTTGCCAACCCCAAGTGTTTTCAATGACTGATGTGGTTCGCTCAAGAGAGCTGGCTAACATCCTTTTCAGGCACCGCCCCTCAGCTCTCTTTTCAGAGTTTTTCAGCTGTGTTTTGTAGGCTAGTAATGTACTCACTACCATATGCGCATTTTGGATTAAAGTGTGATTCGTTTTCAACACAATGGTTTTCTATTCACGTTCATATTTCATTTTCAATTGAAGATACAGAAAACGTTTTCGATGAGTATGGAATTTATTAATTTTCAGGAACAGTAATTTAGAACTAACACGAATTCCTCGATTGATAACTCGAGAAAATATGTTAAAATCGATACCGCTCATTTTCACCCTCTTTACTCAGCACTCACTACTGAGAAGAACTCCAGTTATGAAAAACAAACATGAAGCAGTTTTTTTAGATGAAGTCGATAACTAGAATTTTTATTCCGATCGAGAAGCTAATTCACTTGCCAACAAATGACAGATACGACAATTTTTTAGAGTACTGTTTTCACATTATATGGGGTTCAGCACCTGAAAAGACGCTGATTTTCTCAGGTGTTATTCGGCGACATTCCACGAGAAATATTCTCCAGCAATCTTGGTCATCATTCTATAACTAGCAATACCAGCCAGACGAATATGAAGAGCCCAGTAAGCTCATTCTTCTGTCGTCAACCTTCACCAGAACTCGTTTCTTTATAGAAAGCAAGTCTTGGAATTATAGAGAAAGTATTTCCAAGAATTTGAAATCTCCGAAGGTTTGGAAAAAATTATATACCTACCTATTGGGATTCCCTTTCATGCTTCACAATGAATTATTGAAAAAAATGAGCAAGCGCCGTGGCAGATTTCTCAAGCAGTCCTGAAAATTTTCTCGAACGACGACTCGTAGCTTTCAAATGCCAAACGAAGTCGAAATCGCCTATGTAGCTCATTTCAATGGTGCGATATAGGTTGTGACTTATTTTTGATATCTGTCAAAAAAATTTGATACTTCCTGAAGACACTATTATTATATCTTTCCTTAAATAGAAGATATTGACGCGTGAATCAATAAAGGTATCGTACTTCAATTCAACGCAGATTAAAAGTATTTCTTCAATCGAATAATTAATTATTCTTGAAATCGAATTGCTTCGTATAAGAAGCTTCAACATGAATGGGGCAATATAAACTTGTCTCAAATCCATTTGCTTGCTTGCTCCGTTTCTTGAAATTTCTTGATATGAATTTGCTCAACCTGAACAGTATATTTCTTCATTCAAGTAAACCATAATCACAAGTGACATTGAATCCAATTTGTATGGGCTCAAGAGAATCTCTGCCTATTTTGAAGGCTTGCTGTGACGTAAATATAGCGGTGGGAGACAACTAAACGCCTGTGCCAATTCGACTGGTCAGTCGTCAGTTGCTATTCGCCATTGCTGCTATTGTTTCTTCTGAAGACGGTGTAAAACACCTTTGTTTTTCAATGACAAAGTGCTCAAGAATCTAGTGTGCTCCACAGTTCAGGACAATCTTTGAGGGTGTGTTAGATACGTGTAGGTATTGATTTCGAACAGGAACGGATTCTGAACTTTGTATTATTTGAAACATCGTTGTGTGTTGTGTGTTTCGAAAAGTTGCTAAAAGCCTTGATATCAATCATTCCTCAAACCATAACTATACATCACTCTTAACGCATAATGCCATGTTTGTATAAACGTCACAACACATTCGTTTAGCAGTGAAGATTTGAACCAGTCGCATTCATTAGATAAATGCCCCAATAGGTATGTGTAGGAGATAGTCTATTCTTTGAATATTTTTTGCCCGATTCCGATCAGAACGATTGAACCAACGCATCAGAATTTTATCTTACCAGAAATTATTATCTGTTCGTTTTCAAATTTCGTTTGTTTTTGACAATGCCTGGCTGTGTTGTGTAAAGATGTTCTTTCTTCTGAAGCAAGTTCTATAAGTATGTACGGTTGATGATTTTCATTCAACGACTAACTCTGCACTCTACTCTTTCCTCTAGGTTCTCGAGGTTCAACATTCGAGCACATTGACATTCTGGGAAAACAGACGGGGACAGCAAATTATAAAAATCTAGAAAAATTGAGATTCTACTTCCTAGAACTGTTGGAAGTATTCGATTATCTCACTATTTTATACATCTCTTCATTCAAATTCATAAATGTTTTTATATTTGTTATGTTTCGATAAATTGATTGAGTTTCGACAATAAAGCTTTTTGTTCAACAACTGTGAGAGATCATATTATTTTTCTCATGTTAAGACGATCAATACTTTCATAGTGAGCTGTATTTTGATATCCTTCAACCTAATAATCTCTTGACACAAGAAAATGAGGATGTTCTGAAAAAATATTCTTTCATTATGATAGGACAATATCTGTTTGTAATGGGCGTCAATTTCTTGATTCAAGAACAAAATTAATCAACTATAATGAAAGATTCACTAGACAAAAGAAACATATTCTTGTTTCAAAGTGATGAATTCTTCCTTTGTTCAATACGGACTGTGAAGATGAAGGAATATTCAGTAGAATCAAGATTGTTCTTCATGAATGAGCGAAGAAGTTTCAGTAGAAAGAACGAACAAATATTTGGTTGAACCAAATATTCAAGAGCGCCTTATGGTTGACTGAATGCAGTTCCGCATTGGTTCAATACATTATTTTTATCTACTCACTGCATCGAAAGTGAGCGTTTTCTTCCTCATTCAAGGACATAAACCTGTCAATTTACTCTCATGGGATTAAACAGAATTTTACTTCCCGTGAAAGGTGGAATAAACGCGTCGAAATTGGATACCTATTTGCTCTCTCGATATATAAATAGCTATTATCGGTGAGAACATAATGAATTTGAGTAGTTGAGTATAACCCAACCAACTTAGAATGTCTGCCGTTTGCATTCATGTCTTATGTTGGGCGTTGGTTTGTTTCAATTGGTTGATGTGTGTGTTTGTTTGAATTTGTTCGGGTTTCATGAAGAAACACTTAACAGAATGCCCTAAACACTATTCAGCTCTCATTTGAACATTTCAGAGAATGATGAGATATATACAATCAGCGTTATCAAAACGATATGCATTTGTTGTGATTTGCATGAGTAATGTTATGATAGTTTGATGTAAGAATTATAGCTCTAATTTTCACTACAAATAAATTCCACTGATAGGTAATAATTGACCTAATTCATTTTCCACATTTATGCATTAGATAAATGAAGCTATTTTTTATGATTTTCCTTGTATTCACAAGCCTTACCTACTATACTATTTTGTCATCATGGGAATAATTATTACTACCAGTGCTCGAAGTCATCACTTGTCAACTGCCAGAGATGTATCTCATTTGTGGATATACAGTGTTGTTGTTATATTGGAAGGGATCTGTCATGCTATCATTATGAAAACGTCATTCTTAAGGTGAATGAGATGTCGAAGATGACGAAAAAAATCGTCACAATGACGTCCACATTACGTCGAATTGAGGTGAACCGTTCGTCGAATTGACGTCAACTATAATCGTCGAATTTACGTCTCCTGAACGTCGAATCCACGTTTCCTGAATGTCGAATTCACGTCACTCGAATGACCCTATAAACGTCAAAATATCACGTCGAAATAACATTACAAAATGACGTCTTCGGGCTGTGACATAATCACGTCATCCTACCGTCATTATGGCGTCATTCATTAGGTCGAACAGACATCTAAGGTGACTAATAACTAACGTCAGAATGACGTCAGTGTGCTGCCTGGGATGTCAATTTCATCAAAGCTATGCATTTTTTTGTGAAAATAATGTCATCTATAGATGCACACCAAGAAAATCACTGACGTCGTAATTATAGAATTCAAGAGAATTTGATCATCATTTCATTCCATGCAAATATGCGTGATATTTCTGAAGTATTTTGATGCCCTAGGATTTCACAGGGTGGATGAAAATGCTTTTCCTATTCGGAATTTTTCGAAGTGATTCTCCTCGAGTTATTCATATAGAAGATCACATATCTTTTCTGGCCATCTGATATAAAATGGAAATGCAAACATCTTCTTCAATGACATTTATATCGATATTTGTTATGATTTCTATATTAATTGATACTGGAAAGGTACGAATTGGAGAATAAAATGAATGTCAGCCACCTGAATAATTTGAGGACATCAACATTCCTCACAAATATCACGCATCTTCTCATTGAATAATATTATCATTTATGTGACAATGATCTCTAGATATGGACCTTGTTGTCTATTCCACATTAGTTGTCAAATCCCTTTGTAGATATAGATTAACCCATGTTATTTCCCTAGGTTTTGATATAAGAAGCATAATAATCAACATGGTGTCATTTTCGAGAAACACAGATAAGGAGAGAGAATATGCAGTTGAGAGTGATGTATGTGAATAACAAGAAATCATTATTCTTTGACCGCATGTGAAAACTTGTATACGGTACAGATTTCGTATTTTTTGAGTCGTTGGAGAATTTTGTCTTTTTCAATCTAGTTTATTGTGGCTTTCCACGTATTATTGGCCGTACCCAAGATATTAGTGGAAAACTGAAATAAGTTGGAAAATATCGAAGTTTTTTGGCTGCCAAAACATATCCATTACCTTCTCGACGACTCAAACTTGGATTTGACATCACTAGACATGTACAACCAACATACTGAATTTTCGTCTACTTATTCGTCGTTCAAAGCACTTGCCGACTGGACTACATGCATACTGCTGAACTATTCTTTTCAGTAATTCAATACACGGTTGAGCGTAAGGAACTTGAAAAGATATATCAGTTGGAAAAACTCTATTCACATTCTATTCAGATCACAATCACATAAAATTGAAGCAAAAATCAGCTGACTACCGAAAAAATATTACACATACCGTATGGTCAAGAGGGTAAATCATCAAGATGTTCATTATTTCAGGCCATATTGTTATAGCACGTGTCACATAAATTTCCGCAGAGCAATTACTGTGAGACTGTCTCATTATGTCTCTCGTTAGTGCAAAGTTCAGCTGGATACGTTGTGAAGGACGTCATTATGTTTTATTAAAGGTGTATGAAAACTGTTTCTGACCACACGGGTGGCAGGTTGAATACTTCTATCTTGGCTTCCTTTTTGTCGGAAAATTAACGATACGTAGACAAGTGGTAATGATTTCTTGATTATTTCAACTAGTATCACGAATCTTTGATGCCATATATATCTCACTAGTGGACGAGCTGTGCTTTTATCTGGATATTTCAGAAGGTGGTGGGTGTTCAGCGGACACCCGTTGAAGCAGTTAAGGGGCGTTATTATACAGGAAGTTTGATAAGATGTGAAAGGAATAATAATTCACCTTTGGCTACGGTTTCCATTTGAAATAAAATAGCGGATGATAATAATAATAATAATAATAATAATAATAATAATAATAATAATAATAATAATAATAATAATAATAATAATAATAATAATAATAATAATAATAATAATAATAATAATAATAATAATAATAATAATAATAATAATAATAATAATAATAATAATAATAATAATAATAACCTGGCAGGTCCGAATACTCTGGTTCCAATCAACCGAGGACAGGGCCCCCACAACCGACCCCAGCCGGATAGGGGTCAAAGGCAAGGTGGTGGGGCCCAACAGGACGGACAGCCTGATAACGACCGCGATGAAAATGGACGCTTTGAGTGGACAGATGATCTGAGAGACGACCTTCTGCAGTGCTTCGAGAGCAGCGATCCAGGGCGTAGGGGATACATGAGGCGGATGCATGCTCTGTGGATTGAGCAACACCCAGAGCATGGAGCATTCACCGCTCAAAATCTGCGGGATTATGTATCTCACCTACGCGCTAGACAATACGTAAGAGTCCCTTCTCGGCAGGAAGATGGTGTGGAGGAACAACACGCTCCACCCATCCTGCTCGACAACGAGAGAGGGGACCGTGTGCTTCCTGAGGTGAGCGAAATCAGGAACCGCAGGAGCCTACTCAACATTAAGACCCTGCGGACCCGAGACCTTGCAAGGATGGATGAATCGCTTCAAGGAACACTTCCGGAAGGGGCTGACATCTGGCACATCAATTGTGCCGTGTATGACGTGGTTCGGTCCTCTCTGCCAGAGAGACCTATACAAACGGTCTCACCGATTGAGAGGGCCGATCGGCGTGTACAAAAGATGGAAGCCAAGATCCAGTCGGCGAGACAACACACTTCCCGTATCCAGTGTGTGATGGATTATGTGAGTGCCAACAGGCCATTCACATCGAAGGTGCGACGGATGGCCACTAAATTACGTCGCACCCATCACACACTAAATGAGGCAGTGCTATCCACCATCAAACAGCACTGCCTCGAAAGGATACGGATGTTAGTGGCTGCAAAACAGTCACTGAAGAGGCGAGCGAGAGGGCTGGCGGAAAATAAACAATTTCGCGAAAAGCCCTCTCGCTTATTCCAACCGCCTCCAAGTGTGGTTGACAATCCGCCGACTGCTGATCAGGTGGAAACCTTCTGGAAGAGTATTTACGAGGTGAGGCATCCATTCAACAGAGATACTCCAGCCCTGGCGCAGTTCGGTACCTTCTGCGGGAGATACCGAGAGCCTGAGCCCGAATTACTGCGCCAACCGATAACCACTGAGGAGGTTCGAGAAGCCCTCAAAGGCTCCAAGAACTTCGCTGCTCCTGGTCCCGATGGGATCAATAACTTCTGGTGGAAAAAGTTTCCCTCTACCCACCACCATTTAGCCAGGATATTCAATAGCTGGCTGAATGGGGAGCAGCAAATACCTGAGTGGTTTATCGAGGGGCGAACCGTGCTCCTCCCTAAGACTGGAGATTTGTCCAATCCGAAGAATTACAGACCAATTACCTGCCTGAATGCATGTTACAAGTTGTTCACACGCATCTTGTACATGCGAGTACTCCTAGTAGTTGATCCGGTTTACCAACGGATTTTTGAGCAGCGTGGGTCGAAGAAAGGTGTCGCTGGCTGCAAGGAGAACCTGTTGATAGATAGATCTATTACACAGGACTCTGTGCAGTACAAGCGGAATCTTTCTGTGGCCTGGATCGATTACCGAAAAGCATTTGACACAACGTCACATGAGTTACTCGTGTACTTGCTCAAATGTCTTTCGGTACCCGATTCTATAGTGAGATGCATAGAACAACTGATGCTGGTCTGGAAGACCCGCTTTACTATAACATCAGGTAAGGCGAGAGTTCAGACAGAGCCAGTTATCATAAGGAGAGGAGTATTTCAAGGAGACTCCCTTAGCCCTCTCCTATTCTGCATCTCACTTCTGCCACTATCCGTTGAGCTCCGCAAAACCAGAGGATACAACTGCGGCTTACCCAGTTACCGGAGGCATAAAGTCACCCACTTATTCTATGTGGATGACCTCAAACTTTATGCCTCTGGTGAGAGGGATATGGACCAATCCCTCAGGGTGGTGCAGGAGTACACGCAGGCAATTGGAATGGAATTCGGGATGGACAAATGTGCACTGGTTCATCTCAAGAGAGGACGATGCGAGAATTACGACAAGGACGCGCAGCTCGTGGACGGAAGCATCCTACACCACCTGGATGCCGGAGAGACGTACACCTACCTGGGTGTAGAGGAAACTCACATCCAGGAGGCACAACGGGTAAAAGACGCTCTCCGCAGCAAGTATCGACAGCGGCTCCGACAGATCTGGTCGTCAGAACTGTCGGGGAAGAACAAAGTCGCTGCGACTAACATGCTTGCTGTTCCGATCCTACTTTACTCATTTGGAGTGATAAAGTGGACTCAAGTCGAGCTGCGACAACTTGACGTAAGTACTCGCAAGATGATGCATCTCCATAGGAGTCTGCATCCAAATTCGTCCGTTCCACGGTTATACATACCTAGAGACCAGGGTGGCCGTGGACTCTTGAGCTTGGAGTATCTCCATAACAGAATGGTTCTGGATGGCGCCTGCAAAGTCATCAGGAGTTCGGATCCCCTTCTGCAAATGGTTAAAACCCATGAAGAGGCAGGAGTAGGAGCTTTTCTTTTCAGGGCAGCACGTCGAGCAGCCGATGAATTGTCTCTGATTTTCGACTCCGAGCGCGAGGCTCAGGACTCAGTTACTGAGCTAGAACCCGCTCGGAGAAAAGCCCGCATCAAAGCTGCAGAAGTGAAAAAGCTCCTGCAGCTTCACATGGATAAGCCCATGCATTCGGTCTACTTCAAGACCATTGAAGACCGGGGCTTATCCAAAGAACTGACTTTTGCTTTTCTGAAGTCAGGCGGGCTCAAATCGGAAACAGAGGGGTTCATCATGGCATGCCAGGATGGGGTTTTTAACACTCTCGTCTACCGTAGCCGTGTCATGGGTATGGAGGTCCCTGACACAAGTTGCAGGGCCTGCCGCAGGGCGCCCGAGACAATTATGCACCTGCTGTCTTCTTGCACGGTGTATGCAGTCTCGGCCTATATCCATAGACACAATGCGGCATTGCGAGTGCTCTACTACTATTTGAGGCACTCGTACGGAATAGACGAGACCCCAGTGCTGCCCTATGCTCCGGGAGATATTGAGTCCGTTGTGGAGAATGAGAGGTGCCGAATTTATTGGAACTTCTCATTCCCCACCCTCAGGCAGATACAAGCTAACAAGCCTGATGTAGTCCTCCTCGACCATCAAACCAAAGCGATGTTCGTGATCGAGTTTTCGGCGCCAGCCGAAACGAACATCGTTTTGAAGGAGGAGGAAAAACGGACTAAATATCGAGATCTTCTCTTCGAACTCCGCCGGCTCTATCCAGACCATTCTGTGGAATTGGTCATCCTGATTATCGGCTCCCTAGGAGGCACACGACACACGCTGCTCTCGGAGATCCAGAAAATCCCAGCGTGCCGTGATTAGGCACACATCCTGGCTGGTGGAATGCAGAAGGCCGTCATACTAGGATCATTGCGTCTACTCAGGGCACACGGTACTTGGTCCCAGTGATTACTCACCTCACAGGCTGTGAGGAGTAGTCACTGGATTTTGTCCAGCACGACTCTGCGTGACGTCGGAGGCCGCAGGGTCGTGACTGGAATCATATAAACTCAAAAAGTAATAATAATACCCCTCTGTGGAGCTGTGGGACCTTGTCGTGGTGGAGGGGCTCAGTAGCTACGATGATTCTGAGAGCGATGCCGGCGGGAGTATTATACTCCTGGTAGAGCCACCCATGCCGGTAAGGTCGAAGATGAGTAGTGAAGCTAAGGACAGTTCAACAGGAGTAAACCTGCAAAAATCCGGAATCTAAGGTGGAAGAAACCGTGCCGAGAGATGAATGGCTACACGTAGTTAGTCGCTAACGATTCCCCGTGAGCACCTGGCGAAACTCACCTGTATACCAGCCTTGCTGTGGTAAGGCAGCTCTGCCTCAGTCGACGTCTATTTCTGACCTACTCGTGGGAACCGAATGATTAGTTCAAACCAACCTACCCCAACCCCAAAAGAGGTGCCGTCCTCCCAAAAACAAGGCAACAATAATACGAACCAGGAGACGATGGTTCAACCTCGGTTTCTGGTCGTTGAGAGAGCAGAAGGAGACTTCATTTCAATGAATCCCTTCCTAATACAGAAATATCTGTATGGACAAGTAGGTCAAGTAAAAAATTTGAAAAAAATCAAAGAAGGACTTTTAATCGAAACTGCAACTGCTAATCAATCGAGAAAGATAATGAGAATGAATAAATTCTTAGAACACGATGTGGTAGTAACAGCTCATGCTAGACTCAATTATTCGAAAGGTGTAATCAATTGCAGAGACCTTCTGAACTGTACAGAAGAAGAGATATTGAATGAACTGAAAGATCAAGGTATAACCGACGTTAAGAGGATCAAAAGTAAGAAAGACGGTTATCTTACTGATACACCCAACCACATTTTAACATTCAATTCACCCAGAGTACCTAGAGAAATCAAAGTAGCCTTTTATGTACTTAAAGTTCGCCCGTACATCCCGGCTCCAATGCGATGCTTTCGTTGCCAACGATTTGGTCATACCGCTGTCAGGTGCTCTAGAGACCAAGTTTGTGTTTGTGGAAAACCATTACATACAGGATCTGCATGCGAACCCCCAATCAAATGCGTCAACTGCGAAGGCCCTCACTCAGCCAGATCAAAAGATTGTCCAATCTATAAGCAAGAAGTCGCCATTCAAGAAGTGAAAGTGAAAGAAAATATATCATATATAGATGCGAAAAAGAAAGTTATCGTGAATACCCCAAAGCCAAATACTTCATATGCCCAAGCCACGACAACACGTGCAAGTGCTGATACACAAGACATCGTGAAAGAATTGTTACCACTTCTGATCGATGCGCTGAAAACTCATTTCCCACCAAGTCAAACCATGCCCTCATTCCCTAATCGCCCTACACGATTCACGGAATTTCCATCGGAAGGATCTTGCTCACGCCCAACATCTCAAATGTCCAAACGTGTTCGAACGGACAGTTCTGACCTAGAGTCAATAACAAGCGATGCTATTTCCAACTCTCAAAACATGGACAGGAGAAAATCCAAAAAAGGTTGGCCTAAAGGAAAACCTAGAAAACGTACCCCCAATTCACAGACAGATACAGATCTTGCAGATTCATTACCATTACCCCCTGGCGGTCTACCATGTGATACACGTGTGATAAATTAAACTAGTCAATTTAGATATAGGTAAATTTATTTATTCTTTTATTTTATACACATTTTCATACATTTTTTATATATATATATATATACTTTACAAACAAATATATACTTGTATATTTCCCTAATCTCTTTTAACAATGGCTAATACAATAATCCAATGGAACTGTAATGGCCTTATTAATAAACTCAGTGAAATCCAAATCATAAAAAATGAAAACTCACCTATCATTATAGCCATCCAAGAAACACATCTCAAACCCAATGAAGCCTTCCAGCTAAGAGGCTTTCATTGTTTTCGTAAAGACGTCCAGCCTATTCACCGAGCAAGAGGAGGCGTCGCTACTTTTGTACGGAGTAATCTACCTGCAAGAGAAATCAGATTAGCTACTAACCTGCAAGCAACTGCAGTCCAAATTGAGTCACCGTTCAAAATGACAATTTGTAACATTTACTTACCAGACGGAAACTGGTACCCGGAACATATTCAAAGCATCATAGATCAGCTACCTCGCCCATTCTTGATGGTTGGTGATTTCAATTCTCACTCTCCCACATGGGGGGACTCCAACCTTGACCTAAGAGGAAGACGCGTAGAAACTGTGATCGACAATAATAATTTATTCCTCCTAAATAATGGAACACCTACTCATTTTGAAGCTCGTTCTGGCAATACATCAGCAATTGATCTCAGCTTATGTTCCCCTCATCTCGCGACTCAGCTGGCATGGGACATTTCAGAGGATCTCCACTCTAGTGACCATTTTCCGATCATCATTCGAATCGATTGCCCTACCAGATCATTCACAATGAGGAGAAGATGGCTTCCTAAGAAAGCTGACTGGAAAACATTTTCTGAACTCGTTTGTATTCCTGATCTTCCAAATAACATTGACACAGCGGTTGACACTATCACATCATCTATTCTAGACGCTGCATATGCTACCATCCCAATGTCGGAATCATCAAAATCTCATCGTCCAGTCCCTTGGTGGAATGATGATATCAGAATTGCAATAGCTGAAAGAAAGAAAGCATATAATAAATTCAATAGGTACCCTACACTTGAAAATCTGATATCCTTCAAAAGGGCTAGAGCCGTTGCTAGGCGGATGATTATAACCGCAAAAAAACATTCTTGGGAAGAATACGTTTCTTCAATTACCCCCGAGGTAGGGCTTGGTGAAATATGGAGTAAAATTAGAGTAATTGCCGGCAAAAACACTTTCGATAACCCAGAACTATTGAAATACAATAACCGGAATATATCAGACCCTGTGGAGATCTGTGAAGCTTTCGCTGATCATTTCGCTCAGAACAGCAGTTCAAACAACTATGAAGGAGATTTCATGAACTTGAAAACGAATGAAGAAAGCAATATCCTGGACTTCAACACTCCATGTGATCTGCATTACAACCTTCCTTTCACGATGAATGAATTAGACTTCGCACTTGTGAATAGTTCGGAAGCTGCAGCAGGGCATGATAATATTTTATATAGCATGTTAATACACTTGCCCAAGCATGAGAAACTGAAACTGTTGGATTTATATAATCATATATGGGAGTCGGGAACATATCCGAAACAATGGAGAATCGCCATCATTATTCCGTTTTTGAAGCCGACAAAATCGCCCGTGGAACCCAATAACTATCGACCGATATCCCTAACAAGTAACCTCGGTAAAGTCTTCGAAAAAATGGTTAATTTCCGACTCTCATGGTGGATTGAATCAAACCACTTTCTTTCCCAAAACCAAGTCGGATGTCGTAGTAGACACTCGACAACTGATGCCCTAGTATTCCTTGAGAATGAAATACAAGATTCCTTTCTCAACAGAGAGCATTTAGTTGTGGTGAGTTTCGACCTACAAAAAGCCTACGACAGAACATGGCGATACTCCATCATGAAACAGTTACACATCTGGGGTTTGAGAGGCAATATGGCAACTATTTTACAGAGCTTTTTGCAAGACAGATTTTTTCAGGTCCGAGTAGGTTCTATCGAGTCATCTTCTAGAACACTCGAGAATGGAATCCCACAGGGCTCAGTTTTAAGTGTTTCTCTATTTGCGATAGCCATAAATTTCCTTGTTGAAGAAAGACAAACAGCTATCAAAAGAGTACTATACGTAGATGATTTAATCCTTCTTTTTCGGCACAAATCCATGCAAACAATAAACGAGAATATGAACAGTGAGATAGACACAATGAATCAGTTATCAACATCTCGAGGGTTCCTTTTCTCGAAAGAGAAAACGAACTGCATCCACTTCTGCAGATCGAGATTAGCCCATCCTGACCCAGAACTGTTTACTCAAGGTCATCCAATCGTTGTTCAGGAGTGGATCAAGTACCTTGGTATCATCTTTGACAGAAAACTGAATTGGACAGAACACATTAACCAACTGATTTCGAAATGTCAAAAAGCCTTGAACCTAATGAGATGTATGGCGAATATTAAGTGGGGAGCAGATAGAGAAATACTTCTTAACTTATACAAATCGACTATACAAAGTCGATTAGATTACGGAGCAGTTGTTTACAACTCATGCAGACCTTCAAGGCTGAAGCAATTAGATAAGCTTCAGTCGACAGCCTTAAGATTAGCTACTGGTGCCTTCAGAACTAGCCCTGTGGCAGCATTACAGTGTGATACATCTATTCTCCCTCTTGACCTAAGGAGAGACCTTCAAACGTTGACCTATACAACCAAAATCCTTTCCCAGCCATTACATATTAACAATGCCAATCTCAAATCTCATAATGATTACTCGAATAGGCCAACAGTAACTAGACCGATGCGAATTCGTTATCACGAATCCTGCAGAAAATATTCAGTTGATGAATACAACATTCTAGAAGATCACGTCTCAACAGCCCCTCCTTGGCAAGTTGTAATGCCAGAATTAAATTGCGAAATATCATCATGGAAAAAGAGTGAAACACCTTCTTCAACTTATAGAATCCTTTTTATGAAAGAAATAGAAGCTTATAATAACAGCCTCATTATTTACACTGACGGCTCAAAATCGAGTGACGGCGTTGGCTCTGCAATTGTGACAGGAGAAAACGAATATAGTTGGACCCTGAATTCCATTTGCTCTATTTTCACAGCGGAACTTTACGCCATATGGCAAGCTCTCCTGTTTTTCTCATTTTCCAATCACCAAAGCTGTGTGATATGCTCGGACTCATTGAGTGTGATTCAGTCGCTGAACGACGGCTTCACAAAGAATACCTATTGTCGAAATATTTTGGAACTTACGACTCACCTATCATCAATTGGAAAAAAATGTACCATCCTATGGACACCAAGTCACTGTGGCATTCCCGGTAATGAGAAAGCCGATTTAGCCGCGAAACGTGCAACTCTCAATCCAGATGATGAAGGAATCCCTATTCCTTTCCAGGACATGAAAATAGAAATAAAATCAAGAATAAATGGTACATGGCAAGACAAATGGACACCACAAAACACACAACTGAACAACATCAAAACCAAAATAGATAAATGGATTTATCCGAGAAATTTGAATAGACGCGAACAAGTTATTGCATGTCGCCTGAGAATTGGACACACTCACCTTACGCATTCCCACCTGTTAGCTGGCGACCCAAGACCTCGTTGTGAACACTGCGATACGAGACTGACCATTGAACACATCTTCTCTTGCCCAATGTACAGACATCACAGAACGAATATTGGAATGGAACCTGAAATAGTAAATATACTGAAAACTGGAGGAAACATCAAGAAAGCACTTACCTATCTGGAACGACTCCAATTATCGAGCAGAATCTGAAATCACTCTGGCAGCTAAATGATCATAGCTATCGAATGCTGCCTAATGAAAAAAAAAAAAAAAAAAATAATAATAATAATAATAATAATAATAATAATAATAATAATAATAATAATACACACGACACACGCTGCTCTCGGAGATCCAGAAAATCCCAGCGTGCCGTGATAAGGCACACATCCTGGCTGGTGGAATGCAGAAGGCCGTCATACTAGGATCATTGCGTCTACTCAGGGCACACGGTACTTGGTCCCAGTGATTACTCACCTCACAGGCTGTGAGGAGTAGTCACTGGATTTTAGCCAGCACGACTCTGCGTGACGTCGGAGGCCGCAGGGTCGTGACTGGAATTATATGAATTTAAAATAATAATAATAATAATAATAATAATAATAATAATAATAATCCCCTTCTGCAAATGGTTAAAACCCATGAAGAGGCAGGAGTAGGAGCTTTTCTTTTCAGGGCAGCACGTCGAGCAGCCGATGAATTGTCTCTGATTTTCGACTCCGAGCGCGAGGCTCAGGACTCAATTACTGAGCTAGAACCCGCTCGGAGAAAAGCCTGCATCAAAGCTGCAGAAGTGAAAAAGCTTCTGCAGCTTCACATGGATAAGCCCATGCATTCGGTCTACTTCAAGACCATTGAAGACCGGGGCTTATCCAAAGAACTGACTTTCGCTTTTCTTAAGTCAGGCGGGCTTAAATCGGAAACAGAGGGGTTCATCATGGCATGCCAGGATGGGGTTTTCAACACTCTCGTCTACCGTAGCCGTGTCATGGGTATGGAGGTCCCTGACACAAATTGCAGGGCCTGCCGCAGGGCGCCCGAGACAATTATGCACCTGCTGTCTTCTTGCACGGTGTATGCAGTCTCGGCCTATATCCATAGACACAATGCGGCATTGCGAGTGCTTTATTATCACTTGAGGCACTCGTACGGAATAGACGAGACCCCAGTGCTGCCCTATGCTCCGGGAGATATTGAGTCCGTTGTGGAGAATGAGAGGTGCCGAATTTATTGGAACTTTTCATTCCCCACCCTCAGGCAGATACAAGCTAACAAGCCTGATGTAGTCCTCCTCGACCATCAAACCAAAGCGATGTTCGTGATCGAGTTTTCGGCGCCAGCCGAACCGAACATCGTTTTGAAGGAGGAGGAAAAACGGACTAAATATCGAGATCTTCTCTTCGAACTCCGCCGGCTCTATCCAGACCATTCTGTGGAATTGGTCATCCTGATAATCGGCTCCCTAGGAGGCACACGACACACGCTGCTCTCGGAGATCCAGAAAATCCCAGCGTGCCGTGATAAGGCACACATCCTGGCTGGTGGAATGCAGAAGGCCGTCATACTGGGATCATTGCGTCTACTTAGGGCACACGGTACTTGGTCCCAGTGATTACTCACCTCACAGGCTGTGAGGAGTAGTCACTGGATTTTATCCAGCACGACTCTGCGTGACGTCGGAGGCCGCAGGGTCGTGACTGGAATTATATGAACTAAATAATAATAATAATAATAATTTATTCACCTTACATATATGTTAATATTGAGTTCAAATACAATTGAAATATGAATAAACGGGTGAATCTACGAGAAATATGAATATCAGATACCCATATACCTGTGTGTAGAATAAAAAAGATATACAATAATCGACAATGTTCCTATATACAGGGTGTTTCATAATTGAATGCTGATCCTAAAGGGCGATAATCCTTGGATGATTTTAAGAAAAATTCTTCATGTAAGCATAGGTCCGTAACGGCTTCGTTTCTGAGATACAGGATGCTGAAATTTAACAAAAAAAATCAGTTATTCCCCAATATCTCTGAAACCGCTCGGGCTTTTTTCTTCATTACAAAAACTTAAAAATAGTTACCATGAAATTATAAAAATATTGCTTAGATCTTCTGGTTACCACAATTGTGAAATTATGACTAAGAGTAAAAATCGAATAGGGACAAGCAAATGAATGCATTTTATTTTCTAACTGAAAAACCGTTCGCCGGACGAAAAAAAGACAAGAGACATTTTTATGAGAAGATAAAAGATAACTACAAAAATAATATTTATTTGGAAAAAAGACAGTGGCGTATCATTATTCTGATGAAAAATATGACAGGGTGTGTTAACAGGGACGCCACTGATGGAAATTAAGGAATCCTTCATTGTGGAAAAAATTTATTTCTATTCATACTTGGTATGTACCAAAATTGAAGAGAAAAGCCAGAGCGAATTCAGAGATATTGCGGAATAACTTATTTTTTTGTTAAATTTCAACATCCTGTATCTCAGAAACAAAGCTGTTACGGAGCTATGTTCACATGAAGAATTTTTCTAAAAATCATCCAAGGATTATCGCCCTTCAGGATCAGCATTCAATTATGAAACACCCTGTATAAATATAAATAAATTTGAGGAATAGTACCCTAGCATTAACTTAATCATAATATGTTGCGCAGAGAAGAAGTATTTTTTAGTGTTATATAAATTTTTAAATACTTAAAAATTCAACTAACTAACAACCAGACCAAGCAAAAAACGTTGTGTAGCTACTGACAACTCACCTATTTATATGCGAAGCATAGCATAGTAATTAATATAATTAGTTTTCCACTATTGATTTTATGTACATTGATGGTCTTATTTTAATATACTCTTTTAACGACTTTTTGAAACGTTGAACTGTTGGTTCATTCTTGGTATTTTCGGGTATATTATTGAATACTTTTGGTCCCAAATATTTATAACAGCTCTGACCAATCGCTTTATTCATGAGAGGAAGTATAAATTTATTTTTGTTACGCGTCTCGTGATTGTGAGTGTATGTTGAAAGTTCATTCTTATTCATATATTGTGTAAGTCCTAATTTAATGAAAAAAAAATTTATGTAATGATATTTTTTTCGACTAGGCGACTATCAACGTTTACTCCTGTTATCTTTAACTCTCTTTTCGTTCCTAGGACAGTTTTCGAGACAGTACGTGATGAAAAGAATTTCGAAATTTTGGACTTCCATAACTTTGGTGACTTTTCTTTCTTCTGAACCATCATTTTCCACCAACTTTAGGTATCGAATGTTAATCGTGAAAAGATCTGAACGATGTGGAAATCGCAACGCCCAATATCTCAATAAAAAATCACAATGATATTCCATCGGATTTCATCTAATAGTCCAAGAGCCTGCTGCAAATTCCGACCGCCATCTGATAACGAAATAATATAGGTGCCAAAGGCATGTAAACACATTGTATTTCATCGGACGGCACCTGCGCCAATCACTTTCCTCAGCAAAGTGATTGAAAAATCGCACTATCCTGTGCGGTAATTGATAACGAGATGAAACATAACGCGAATGAAAATGGATGATGTCTGGCAACCCACTATCCAGTTTCGATGAACTACAATCTGATCTGTTATCAGTACAAAGCTGGTGCGGCATGTGGGACATTCCTCTGAATATCGACAAGTGCTCTATTCTACATGTTGGCCCCACTAACCCAGAACTAGACTACTACCTAGGTAATAAAATCATTCCTGCAGTGGAGAACCATTACGACCTAGGAGTCATTTTCAACAAGAAACTAACTGTGTCCAATCAAGTAGCAGCAGCTGTCCGTAAAGCAAACAGTCGCACATACCTCCTTAACAAATGCTTTGACCAACCTGAACCAAGCCTCTTCAATAAGCTTTATAAAGCATATGTTCGCCCACACCTTGAATATGCGGTGCAGATATGGAATCCTCATCTGGTGAAAGACATTCAACTTCTGGAAAGAGCCCAACGCAATGCAACACGAATGGTTAGAAGTTTCAGGGATCTTTCCTATGAACAACGGCTATCTCGGCTAAGGCTTCCTTTGCTGAGTGATAGACGAGCTAGAGGAGATGCTATTCTGACGTATAGAATTCTGCACGACGACTTCTCTGTTGACCTATCCAACTTATTCCATCTACAGAATGATGATAGATTGAGAGGCCATACTATGAAGTTGAAGCAAGAACATTTTCGAACCACACTCAGACAAAAATTTCTGTCAAATCGAGTATTTTCAAAGTGGAATGCATTACCTCGTGATGTTCCTAGTGTGAATAGTTTCAGAAACCGCTACGACTTGGTGCAATTGCAATTTCAACAATTACAGTGATTACTAAATTAGGTATCAATAGTGTATCATTAGAAATGTATTGGACTTGACACATTAATAGTTGTAACTAATTTTAAGCTTAAGTATCTATTGGGCAAAATAGGCCATGCCTCTGCCCTTGTTATAATATAATAATAATAATAATAATAATAATAATAATTCGAGAATATCAAAGGTGTCGCGATTCAAACTGAGCTAAGTTAGGGACAGGGCGTCAGTCCACCGGATATTATCTCAGAGAGGGTCAAAATATTCTCGGAAATATTGACGCTCTGTCACACACTTGAATCAGTTAAAATAGCAGCACGTTTGGATATTCGCAAAGGGGACATTATTCCTCCTCCTCTGCTTCTTCCCTCGACTCGTTATCACATGACGGAAGTATGCCCAGAATAATTTCAGCAAATAGTTTGCTGTGCCATTGATTTGGCTCAGATTGAGGAGTAGCACAGGTAGGTTTTTGATATCAACCATTCAATTGGTATAGGATAGCATAGTTCTTGTTTCGTTATCAAATCGCGAAATTGATTGCAAATTACCGCACAGGAATGTGCGGTTTTTCAATCATAGTTATTGGCACGGATGCCGTTCGATAAATTACAATGTTTTCACATTTCTTCGTATCATATATCATCAAGTTATAAGATGACGATGGAAATATGCAGCCGGCTCTTCTACTATAAGTTTCATCGATTTTCAGATTATGGGTCATTGGAGCTTGATCAACTCATATAATTTGGAAACATGTGAGGACAAATTTTTTTGACTAAATTATCGAATATATTCTCGGAATACTTTTAAGTTTGCCTCCACTATTGACTCCACTTATAAATAATGAAGTTAATCAAGACGAAATATTTTTTATTTCCTGAATCCATTTCGGAATTATTGCCGTGAGAGAGTTCTCTGAGAACTGGAGACGAATAATCCCATCAAGTTCCGGATATGAAGATCACCTACCCTTATAAAAAGGGTGATTATAATTTTATCCTCTATTGATTGAATTTGTTTAACAGATGATGATTAGATTAGGAAATGTCCATATCCTTCCATTTATGAAATGATATTGAAAAATTCTGTATTCTCTATTTCATCAATGCTATTTTGATCATACAGAAACCTCAAAGCACACAAGAATACTTCAATTATGTTTATTCGGATTGCGAGTTCACCTTTATTCAGGTTCCAGTGATTTTATATGAACCGATTATGTTGGACGTCCTGAGAATATACTACGTTTCTATACACCAGACGAAATAGGAAATGTTGAAAGCATGTTTGAAATTTAATAAACAACTTGATGAAAAGTTAACAAGCATAAAACCTGAAATTAAACAGGTTTTCAGCATATAACGAGCAGAACACAAAGGAAGTGCAGGATTTCGGATACGGATGTTGATGGCGTGCAAAGAGTCGAGAGAGGCAGAGAGAGAGATATTAGGAAAATTTATAATTCCGCCTTCTCGTATATTTCAAACTCCTTCACTATCGTGGATCATAACTAGAATGTGGGCAGAGTGGATACCTCGTGGAAAGACATTCGCTCGAATCAGACAATACAGCTCTTCCAGAGATTCCAGTCGCACATATCAAAGGATCCACAACACATGCTCTAGTACTTGACTTATTATTGCAATGGATTTTCTCGTTTTTTTTTGTGAAGATTTATACTGGGTTTCTATGAATGGTTTTTACATTATAGTGGCCGTTGATTCATGTTTCTTATTTACCGCATCTCGCTATGAACTGTTATTATCAGAGTGATTTTCGATAGCTAGATTTCTTTTTAGTGGATTCGACAAACCAACGGCCACAACGCAGTAATACAACCATTCGTCGTTCATTTACATACGGAGGACTTGGTGAATATGATGATGAGCTGAATCACGTGTTTTTTATATTTCAGGTGATCTCTGAATCATGTTTCGTGGAGCTTTCTGAAAAGCGAAGGTTACGGAAACAATCCCGAAACCATTCAACAATTGGAAGGAGAAATGAGACGAATAATTCGTAACATAACTCCAGATAATGTGTTTATTACCAGTAAGGGAAAATTGTAACAGAAGAAATGTGTGATACCGGAGGAATCTTGGTGGCCATTTGGCATTTATTGTGTTCCAGAATACCCTCTATCAGGAAAAGAAGCGTAGATATTTCTTGGAGGTCAATATTTGTCATCCTTTCATTCTTTAAATATAACCTGCCTCAACGAGCTCGATGTCCGCTTCTCGAGATCCTTCTGAATGAGTTGCGTTTGGAAGGTTGAACGACAGAAGAAAGTTGCTGTGGAGGTGAATTCTTCATATATAATGCCAACGATTATGAGAAGTGGGAGGAAAACATTTTTCTATGGATAGACGAACAAGGATAATACTTTTTCGTCCTCAAAATCATCTAGCGGGATACGTCCCTGGAAAGTCATCCCTATTCTTATAAAGACATCCAGAGATATCCCTGCAACCATAATTCATTTACGATAATATTTCTAGGTAGAAAACAACTAGAGGCTGGATCAGCGACATTATCCTTGGTACGAACGTATCTTCAGCAAGACGAAAGATTGTTTGTATGTGACTCACTCCATTGTATTTTCCATTAATAGCGATCATTGAATTGATCTCCTCTTTCCATTTGAAACACCGAATTACAGAGGCCAACAAGTTCACCAGAAGAACTGCATCACATGATTCGAGTCAAGGAGGAGGACTCTCTCGAAGTGGCGCCATTCTTTATCTGAAATTACCTATGCATCAAGAATACACAACAGAAGCATATCCCCTTCTGTTACTATAATGAAAACCGTGAATATCTCATGCTTGTCAACTGACGATTGTAAACTAACCACAAATCTGAATCATAAGGCGAGATAGTAGCTAGGTACCTTTGATGTGAATTGACGTATTTGTCAATTCAACAGGGTTGGGAACTACTAACAGATCATAGCTTCTTCCTCTATTGATGATCTAGTGACTTTGGTGTTGTGTATTGGCGTCCCTGACATAACATATTGCTATCATGTCATGTTCATGAGCGTTGAAAAAAATCTCACAGAATTTCATTGAGTACATAATACGACATCATTCAATTCTGTTTCAGAAGGATAGTGAAATGTGCTGCCTCAGGCTGTATCAATCAGTTGGATGGCAAATCCGAATTTGTCAGCTTTCCAACAAATGCAAATGAACTTGAAACATGGAAAGTGAAGAGACCGAATTGAGAAATCAAATCAGTAAAATATGCGAGGAAGAACCAATACACGAAATCACATATTATACCCACTTTCTTATTGTGTCTAATTATCCACTCCACAAGTTTCTGAATGCTTTTCAGTAGGAAATGTTTCGAATGAAACATAGGATTGAAAGAAGAGGCGAAAGTGATACTCACTATAAATATATATAATTATACAGCACACATGACATACAAAGTTGCCACCATTTTTCAACCATAACTGTCAGTCTGGAATCAAAATTTATTCAATCATTTACAGGGTATCTCCTTTTGATCCCATGACTTATGGGTCAGTCATGTATCAAAAGAAGTGGGGTGGCAGGGGGGCAATTACAATCAAACTAACGGTATCAAATTGTGGATGGTTCAACAGTTATTCAATTTTTCTGAAGAACACGACCAATTTGAAATAAAAATAATAACGAAAAGGCTGTTCTGAATATCCCCTATATATGTTATACCATTTCAGGAGGTATATTGAATGGGCAACTTTTTCTTAAAATTGAATATCTTCGTGAGTTTTTGTTTTTGGGGGCTGCCAGCGACATCTAGAAATTAACCTAAATATTTTATTCAATGACAAAACTAAAAAAAAATAACACATGTCATAAAACAATTTCTGGGGAGAGGTGCATGATTGTGGATAAAATTTGTAGACAAGAAATCACAAATGTGACATAGTTTCATTGTTATCAATTATTTTTATAGGAATGAAAAAACATCAATAACTTCTGAACCATCAACAATTGGATAACTACATATACGGTTAGTGCGATTGGAAATGACCCCCCTTTCACCCCACTTCTTTTGATCCATGACTCATGGGACCCTTGTGATGCACTCCAATGCCATGTAGTTTCAATAAAAATCTTCACTTGGGGGTGAGTTTATATATTGAGTAAATATGGCTTCAATATTCAACAACGATCTTCAACCCATTTCATTTTTCTGGAAAAAAATCAATGACCATAACACTGAAATACCAATCATTTGACTATTGAATTGAAAGCAGGTTATATTCATATGAGTTATATTCCATTTTCATAAAATCACTATTTTATATTAAGATGCTTATCATTTTACTCCTATGTGAGAGTCTTTCCATTCTCATAAAAGTGTTGTTTCACAGTTATATGAATTTTTTGGAATGATGGACTTGATTACAGTGGAAAGGGAACTATGCTGGCGCCTTTTCAATACAGAAATCTCTTTGACGTTATACAGTTACGTATAACAGCTAACATATATTTCTTCTGGTGTCATCATTATAGTCGTTTTGGAAATCGCATGGAAAACAAGAATTTGGGTAAAGTCCTCCTTCGTGAAATATTCCAGATGGAAGAAAAGGAAACCCAGTACCAGGAGACCCACACTTTTATGAATAACCACTTCGTGATTTTATTTTTTCGGAGAGGAAGGACTTACGTGCATGGAAAATGTCCACGAGCCAAGAAAACCGCTGACGCTGTCAGAGATAAGCCCCACTCGACCAGATATGATTTGCATTTCATAATCTCATAATTGAATCAATCTCTTTCTAGCATTAGTAATGTGCAGTTGCTTTGAGAAAATTGAACTATAATCAGAAAGCCTTTTCGTCGTTGAACAATCAAATCTCGATTCCCAAATCTAATGTGTTATGTTTCAGCGGTGCCAAACAGCAGAGTGAAATGACAATTTATAATTCGCGATTCAGCAAGCGTCACAGCCAGTTCAACAAAATGAAATACCTATTGCATTGCATTATTATTATCATGCATATAATGTAGATTTTGCTCTCATGAAGAATTGTTACTGAATATGATAACAAGTGGTAATTAAAAAAATACCAAAATACCGATTTTTCCTATTCACCATTTGGCTATTCGAGTCACCTCATGAATCACCCTGGATTTTCAAATATAATTTTTTCTATAACGGGAAAAAAGTTTTGGCATTTCTATCTCTGTTGGCAGGTTATAAAATGCCACTATTCATAAATTACTTTTTCTACAAGCGTGCGTGATTCACCCTATACCCGCACGCGATGTAGTTTGGGAAGTATCATTTTCCCGCAACATTGCGTAAAATTTTTCCCACACTAGTGCGGGAAACAAAGATATAATTATATGGCAAAATATACGTGGTAGGTGATGGGATATGCGACTTCGAGTTTGTTTTTTGTGATATTAGTATTAAGTATGTTCAGAAATCATCCATAAAATTGCACTATTTATTGTGAAAATAAAGAAATATTGAAAAATAAGAATTGATTACTATAAAAATCCCCCTATAGATTTGGATTGATCTGATGGAGAACGATTATTGTTGTCATGCCAATCGAACCTCGAATGAGTCTGTAATTATCGAAGTGACAGACACAGCGTTACTGTCATTTTCGATTCAGTGGAATTGCCACAATATGATCAAAAACTTCCAGCTATAGAGATGCGATAAAGATGCGATATTGCCAACGAAGTCTTAAGAAAGGTATGAGAAGCTATACATACACGTGTTCAATTGAATGGTGCAACAATAAAGAAATAAAAATAACGAATAAAGAAGAAGTATGTTTGGCTCATTTTCTAGAAGTGTCTGAAACCTATACATAATGCGTCAAACTGTAGGTTCACAATAGCTACTACTAATAATCAGTAGATAGAGAATATATTTCTCTTGTTAGTTGTTCCTATATGAATGAATAAATAATTGAACAGATCAATCAATTTCCTACGCTTGTAGAAAAAATATCGCTTCGCGTCGTTCGTGTCAACGGCAGTCGCATGCGGAAAAGAATCACTTTCCGCACTTGTTAGGAAAATTACTATTTTTCACGTGGGAAAAAAGTGAGTACTTTTCTCCCGGATATATATCACATATGTGTTGATGGCTTTTGTTGTGCTATAGTTCCGATAGATGAGTCGATAATACCGTCTCCGAGAAAGAACTACAACCACTAAATTCGCAATTTTTTTAAATCAAAGCACAGAATGAGACTGACAGAAGTGACATCAGATATTTGATTACTTCAAAAGAATGATGAAGATGCCTACAACGCAGGTGTCCCTATTGTTAAAAACTTAAAATTTCACGTCGATAATTTTCAGATTTCAAAATAATGAAATATCTTCTTTATATTGATTTGTTCATTCTTCTGTCACAGAGAAAAATAGTGTATTATACACAAGAAAAATATGAGATTTCAGCTCACGGTTCATTGTCTCCCTCCGCTACGCGTCGGGAGACAACACAACCTGGAGTTTAAATCTACTACTTTTTTCCTTTGTATAATAAATAACTATTACAATGAAAAATACTCCTCGTATGGAAAATGAATAAATAAATCAGATTTTCTCATCACCAGCTCTCGTTGCTTATCATTTTCTCTTCGACTCGAGTCAGGTCTTTACAGAAACTCACCACATATTCGTCAGAGAAAAACAACTGGGCACAGGTACACTCACCTCAGTGCAAAGTTCATCAGTTTGGGCGCTAGTCGGCTCTGGATTACTTAGTAGAAAAAACACACCAACAAAAAATAGCTGATAGCACATTTCAATTTATTTCCTCAGGTATATGTATCTCGTTTATATACTTGGAAATAATGAAAATATCGACCAATTTTCATGAAAATAACTGTTAATCTTATTTTATAGGAATTATGAGAGTTATCAAATGTCATCAGTGAGCAAGTAGAAAGCAAGTTACGCAAATCAATTTTGATATTCGAACCTCTTTCTTTTGACGTGAAAGTTTTAGATGTTTATTCACTGGGAAAATCTAGTTTGACGCCCATGGAATGAAATTCATCATAATCATGATATGGATATTATTGGCCAAGAAGCTATGCCAGCATATCAAATCAGAGGGAAATTCCACGAGCCGTTTCACAGTTATGAAAAGAGAAAGATTTGAAAATCGTAACTTCGGAGCCATCTTGCGCCCATACTGAGCAATTTTGTACTGACGTAAGTTTGCTTCTATCGAATTGTATTGGTCTGAGGAATATGTGGTAAGTTTGTGTAAAGACCTCCAAGGGACACCCTGTATATAATAACATAAATTCATTCTGCAGACGCTGCATTTCCATATCAATATATTGAACAAACAAATACTGATTTCTAAACTTACCCAAGGATTGGCTATCAAATGGCATTCGAAGTAGACATCAGCGCCTTCTTTGATGTCATTCGCATTCAGACCGTGCCCTAGGGTCAGCGTGACTTTTGGAGGGTAGAGAACCCGCATCATCCATGTCCGTGTTTGTTCACTGGAAAATTACACCGCCACAATTAGGATTCCAAATCGCAAAATTATTCTGAATCGATGATGAATCAGAACCGATATATGATTCATGCATGTTAATTTGTTCGTGATTTATTCGAGATCAGCTCAAAAGCCAGCATATGAGATAACAGTGAAAGTTTTCATGCACTGATAAATTTATGTTTTGTATAAGAGTGTAACTTTTATTATTCCAAATTTCTTTTGATTTTCTCTCCTCGTTTCTATAAAATGAAGATATGAATATTATTTCAATATACGTGTAGTAAGGACAAATCAGATGATTTGCCCCAAAATGTCACTGCGTTTGAAGAATTTTCCTATCAGAGAGCATGAAAGAAAAATTCACTAGCTTGTCAGTGATAATTTGTATTGAAAAAAGTTTGGAGAAGTGAAATAAAGGTATATAGGACTCTGCTTCAGTTTTCAAATAAGAGATGATTATTTTGATAGTAAAGTCGTATCTGTTTTGAAGCTTTTCAGTTTTCATTGACAATTGGTGACGTTGGCAATCAAATGAGTTACAGGATGTTTTCATTAATTATTCTTTAATCCACCACATAAGGAATGTTCTCCAACTCAATTCCTATCTAAAGAATTTTCTCGATAGGACGATTCATCAAATTGAAAACAGACAGGGTCAACCACAACAACATCAACCATCATTAACGACATTATATAGTACCATCAGCATATCTGAAGAAATAAAACGTGTTGGTGATAAATTTCAAGTGAAAACTGTTCAAAACTGAAAATACAATGAGATCAATTCTAACTCAAACAAAGCCGAAAAATGAAGAACAATCGTCAAAAAATGGTATTTACAGTATACCTTGTGTTTGTGGAAAGTTTCATACAGGTGAAACCTCTCTCTTAGTAAGGACGAAGAAACATAAGTACAATATAAAGAAAAGACACATCGATGAATCGAAACATATCCTTACTGGAGACGGACAACATCTGCCACATGTTGTGGAACAATATTAAAATCATTGGAAAAGAAGATAACAACCAGATGAGAAAAATAAAGGAATCTGCTTGCATTCTTTTGAACGGAGACAATAGCATTGCTTCTTGTTCAGTTGATATAGACAGAACATGGTATCCACTACTCAAATCTGAACATGAAAATGGTAAATTCAAGATTTATCAATTAAAACATTCTGTAACGCATTTGATTGCCAACGTCACCAATTGTCAATGAAAACTGAAAAGCTTCAAGACAGATACGACTTAACTATTAAAATAATTATCTCTTATGTTGAAAACGGTAGCAGAATCGGTCCCTAAACGTCCAAAGATGAGTGAAAATTTGATATTTCTTCTATATACCTTCATTTCACTTCTCCAAACTTTTTTCAATACAAATTGTCACTGACAAGCTAGTGAATTTTTCTTTTAGGTTCTCTGATAGAAGAATTCTTTACACGCAGTGAATTTTGTGGCAAATCATCTGATTTGTCCTTAGTACACGAATATCGAAATGATATTCATATTTTCATTCTATAGAAACGAGAAGAGAAAATTCCAAAAAATTTGGAATAATGAATGTACCACCTCCTCGATTAACCTACAGACAGTGAAATAACTTTCAAGGCATGTTGCCAGTGTCTGAAATGCCATTTTATGATACTGGTGTTTGAAGTGATATATTTTCATGAAATGATAGAGATGGAGAATTCGGAATGGAGTGTTTATTCAATTTGAAAATAGTGAACCTACAATTATAATACGAAACTCCATGGCCAGTCTCATTGGTATAGATGTAACAGAATATGTTTTGGTGAAGCTCGTACCAAGTTTTGGACAAAATTTGATCCACAATGTTCTGTTTTCTTTGTAGCGAGTCTTCTATACAGAGTGTCCGAAGATAAAACCGAATAAACTTATGGTGTTATAGGAACTGCCAATATGATTGTAAAATGCCAAATGTCCAAAACCGCTTAGTAACTGACATACAAAATGTTTCACGGATTTTGACAAGAAATTCAATCTGCCATATTGAATACAGGGATTACCTGATTACAGGCAAATTTGGTACATCAACTAAACCTAAATGCTTTGAAAGTTTGTCTTCGAAAAACGAAATTGATATCATCAGGATCGAAATATCATTTTTCTCTCCTATGTTCAGTTATTGAGAGGAGAACTCACCCTGTTTAATATTTATCGTCGCAAATCTGGGGTTTATACTTATATGAATCCTCGGGCAGATTACTATAGGAACTTTTCTTTTATTATTATTATTATATTATAACAAGGGCAGAGGCATAGCCTATTTTGCCCAATAGATAAAGCTTAGAATTAGTTACAACTATTAATGTGTCAAGTCCAATACATTTCTAATAATATTGATACCTAATTAAATAATCACTGTGATTGTTGAAATTGCAATTGCAATTGCACCAAGTCGTAGCGGTTTTTGAAACTATTCACACTGGGAACATCACGAGGTAATGCATTCCACTTTGAAAATACTCGATTTGACAGAAATTTTTGTCTGAGTGTGGTTCGAAAATGTTCTTGCTTCAACTTCATAGTATGGCCTCTCAATCTTTCATCATTCTGAAGATGAAATAAGTTGGATAGGTCAACAGAGAAGTCATCGTGCAGAATTCTATACGTCAGAATAGCGTCTCCTCTAGCTCGTCTATCACTCAGCGAAGGAAGCGTTAGCCGAGATAGCCGTTGTTCATAGGAAAGATCCCTGAAACTCCTAACCATTCGTGTTGCATTGCGTTGGGTTCTTTCCAGAAGTTGAATGTCTTTCACCAGATGAGGATTCCATATCTGCACCGCATATTCAAGGTGTGGGCGAACATATGCTTTATAAAGCTTATTGAAGAGGCTTGGTTCAGGTTGGTCAAAGCATTTGTTAAGGAGGTATGTGCGACTGTTTGCCTTACGGACAGCTGCTGCTACTTGATTGGACACAGGACACAGTTAGTTTCTTGTTGAAAATGACTCCTAGGTCGTTATGGTTCTCCACTGCAGAAATGATTTTATTACCTAGGTAGTAGTCTAGTTCTGGGTTAGTGGGGCCAACATGTAGAATTGAGAACTTGTCGATATTCAGAGGAATGTCCCACATGCCGCACCAGCTTTGTACTGATAACAGATCAGATTGTAGTTCATCGGAACTGGATAGTGGGTTGCCGAAAACTTGTTGGAAAAGTTGTTGGCACAGTTTCAGTTATTCCGTACTGAATTATTATCCTGATTTTTTTCATCAATTGTCGAAAAACATATCAGTGAAAATGAAAATGAAACCAATATTTACGAGACCAAGACATAATTGTTGTTATTTTCTTTGATCACCCCGTAGAAATATTTCATGAATCACCCTCATATCCTGAGAAAGTGAAGGATAAATTCGTATCAGGGGTGAAATGACTCTTTTATGTTCTTGTAACTAAAACCGAAGTATATAACAATCATCAATCATCTGATCGTTGATTCAGAAGAACTGAAGTATCGTATTGGAACTTGTATTGTGATGTTATGTTGCATAGAAATATTTTTTGTTACCATAAATTCAAAATCTTCAGTAAAAGCGAATATATTTCGAGAAACTATTTTTTCAGTCCGTTTTTACAAGTTTCTATTTAATTTTTTCAGTTGATTTCGAATCTATGATAGGATTGATGTTATTTGTTATACTGGGTCAGTTATACAGGCTGTTTCTAAAAGGTCTGTACAAAACCTTAGCACATAGTCCTGAGGTCGAAATAGACCAATTTGAAGCAACTTACATCTGTCCGAAAATGCTCTGTTTCCGAGATACAGGGTGATAAATTCAAAAAAATAAAAATCAACAAGTACACCCCTAGGAAGTATTTTGAAAAATAACATGTTTGCACTAGTCATTTGAAAAGACAAAATTACATTCACAAAGATACTAGCAAACATGCATTCTTGAGATATTCCGGTGCGGCATCGAACACTTAAAACCGAAATATCTCGAAATCGGCTGACTCTAGTGAACTTCCAGAGGAATATATTCTTCGCTAGGAACTATTCAAAAACTCATTTCATCTACAGAAAATATGATAGTGTACAGGGTGATTCACCATAAATGTCCCTCCCACTAGCTCATTTTTTTTTCAAACCGATTCAAAAATTTGAAGAATCATCTGAAAAGATTCTTCAGAAATTCTTTTCCCGTTGCATCAGAAAGTACAGGGTGCTCGGAACAAACGATCTACTGAGTACTACTTGATTTTTTCAAATGGAACACCCTGTATTCCCTTATATTTCCAGATTTTCCCTGAAGAGTTGATTTTATCAATATCTCACACTTGGGGTCTAGCGAGAATTATTACAGAGATATAGGGTGTTCAAAATCGAGTTTTTTCAACTTCAGTATTTTTTGTGTCGAAACTATTCATTATTGGTCAAATCGTCTTCAATGTCTCTACCTCAACTTTTGATTTACTATCTACCGACATCTAATTGGAACAATACAGTGTGGTTCAAGATTCAGAATTCTGATCACCCTGTATCTGTTCCAATTATTGAATGTCAGTTGACAGTGAATCAAAAGTCAAGATACGGGCATAAAAGCCGTTTTGACCAATGATGATTAGTTTCGTCACCTAAAAATCCAAAAGTTGAAAAATCTCGATTTCGAACACCCTATATCTCTTTAATTATTTTTGCTAGACCCCAAGTGTGTGATATCAGCTCTCCAGGGAGATTCTAAGAATACAATGAAAAATAGGGTGTTGTATTCAAAAATATCAAATAGTATCCTGTAGATCGTTTGTTCCGAGCACCTTGTATTTTCTGATGTAGTGGAAAAACACTCTATCAGAAATCATTTTAGATTATATTCAGAATCTTGCAATCGGTTCAAAAATAACTTAGCTAGAGGGGGGGGGACATTTATGGCGAATCACCCTGTACATCTAGGAGAAAATTATGGTCCTTCTGATCCATGAAGAGTGCATTGGTGAGAGCCTCCTGGTGGCCACGGTGAAAATGCTTTCATATTCAGGTTCACCATCTCAGAGATACCCCGGCTACTAATATTTGTGATACGCTCTGGTAGAAGTCCAACATTTCTCAAAGTGGAGTGTAGTTGTGATAACTAAAGTGAACTCGAAATCATCTCCACGACAGTTTACTATGAACAATGTCACATCAGGAGGAAGATGTTTTCCGCCATACATATGTGAATCATCAGCCTATAAGAAATGAGTCATATAAGAGACAAAAATGAGTGTGAAATTTTGTTCTAAAAGAAATTGATGTCGACTGTCATTTGGACCACTTGAGTTGCAATCAGCAAATAGTTGAGAGAGGAAATCCAATGACTCACTGACAGGTATGTGGACAGATGTCAATGTAACACAGAAAAATTACAAAATACCCACAATGACAGTCAGGGATACAAACCCACGATCGCAGATACAGAATCCACAGCCACTAGAGGATGAAGAATTGTAATACTGTATGGAAACATTGAAGTTTTGAAATTATGAAATATGATATATATTTTGTTTATTCACGGAAATTCAATTCATTGAACAATTTTATACTATCAAATCGAGTCTGTTCATCAAGGAATAGGACATCATTTTTTTGTGAAGAAGCATTCATTTCAAAAATGTTTATATAACAAGTTCAACAATCTCCTTTTTTGACAGATATGTAATACTTCCGAATCAGTATCTATATTGAAAGAATGATCAGAATTCAGAATATGATTAGCGAAGGAACTTTTAGTATTGTGAAAGTCTAAATGTGGGGTTCTAGATTTTTCAATGAGTTTAACATTCTTTGTTACCCTAGTTTGAATCCTCCTCCCCCTTTGACCTATGTATTGAGATTCACATATTCATCAGCTCATATTCATCATTTACTAAGGATCGTGCAATAGTGTCAGCAGTATGAAATGAAACGTTCATGTCATCAATGAAACGGTGAAAAATATTCTTAATATTATATGGGACTGCCTAAAAAGTGAATCGTCTACGAGGGTTATTCAGGAGTAACAAATTTTGGTTTGTGTGTTTCTGTAAGTGTCTATTGAAGATTCTCTCAATTAAATGTGGTGGATAGCCATTACTAGATTTGTTCGCGTTCGAAAAATAAACAGTCCGAAACTATCAGAAGCATGCGCAGTTCCACGGAACTTGAAAAATCCGTACTGTTCTGTGAAATTGCGCATGCTCCTGATGGTTTCGGACTGTTTATATTTTGAACGCGAACAAGCCTTTCGAAACCTTTTCGTTTAATTATATTATGTTTATTATCAAAATCTGTAGAATTCACAGGAAAAGTGAACAATCCATGGAAAAGAGAATTTAAAGTTGCTAATTTGTGTGAAATAGGATGGCAAGACTTAAATGGAATGACTGAGTCAGTGTGTGTTGGCTTACGGTATATATTGAAAAATTGAAATGATCCTTGTCTATGTTGATAGGCAAGTGTAGGAAAGAAAGAGAATTATTCACTGCAATTTTCATGGTAAACTGAATAGAAGGATGCAAAGTGTTCAAGAGATTCAAAAGGATCGAGGTGTACTTGTGCTAAAGTACCGTCAAATAGAACCGGGCAGTCATCAACGTATCTAAACCAAAAACAAATTTTCTTGACAAGGGGGAAGTTCTGTAAGTTCTGTTCTAAGTTATGTAGGAAACTTTCGACTAGCAAAGGAAAGAGATTACAAACCATTGCCAAACCGAGAATTTGGGGAATCTGTAGCTGGAACAGATTGAAAGAAAACAGAAGAAAGAAAAACCAAACATAAGAAAACAGAAGATTCTTCTTGTTCGTCCCACATGGACTCTTCACAATCCGTTGTTCAGCTCAACAACCTCGATCGTGGAACTAGATTATGTATTATGATCAAGTAAACAAACAGTGCATCTGAATAATACCATGTAATTCATCGAACAGAATGAGTTGAATAATTGACTGTGATATTTGATGATGAAATACCTATTACTGGCTGTACTCAATGGTTTGTACTGAAGTTAATTATGGAAACATCTTATTTTGTAGGTTACTACGATATCATTCCAGGCACTGCATTTCAGGCCGTGATACCAGACATCAATATTTCATATAATACTACTGATACTATTACTAGAACTCTTGTAAATGCCGAAGACAATCTCTCCATTGAACTCAAATCAGGAGTTCACCAAATTTCTTGTTCGGAACCTAACTGCAACGTTCAAAATATTGATCAGAGTGGTAGAAGAATTATAACAAGCGTCACTAAGCACAAAACAGCTTTTGAGAAATCTAGAAACTCGCAGCTAGATGAATATAATACGGGTTCATTTGCTGATGATATGTTCAATTCCCAACATAGCTTCAATATCGATGAAGACTTACAGATTTTACACGTTTGTCAGACGGGTCAGTAACGGATTTCATCATACATCTTTGAAATCAATTCTTCCTTGGAGACTAACAATCCAATTTTCTCAATGAACAGACACTCTTCGACCGCATACAGTTTTTGAATTCTTTCAATTTCGTATAGGTATTCGGATTTTTTCTCACCGTGGTGGTCATTTGATCGTTATATATTGGAATCAACTTTACCGTCGATTTCAACTTATTCGTGATTCATACTGTTTGTTTATCAATTTTGCAAACTTTTCGTTAGTGTATCAACCTTGCGCACTCATAATTATAATCTCCTTCTTATTTGTCAGTTCTTCCTCTGACATTATGACACTTGTCAACTCAAGTTCTGTACATGTAATTTTTGGTATCCGGTTTTTCATAACTTCAATTGGAGGGTACAGGACCCTATGTTAAAAAATTCCTACATATCAAGTTATGTAAAATTTTTCTATCGATGTTAGTGATATGAAATGTTATATACCTTTGGGGTAACGGAGAAAACTATTTCATCAAATATCACATGAACTTTCTTGGAGGGGTGGTGAAGGTACAATGTCTAAAGTTGAGCAATTCCATGAGGACATTGATCATGAGGAAGATTTCACAGATCGCATTGAATAAAATCCAGTATTAACGAAAACAACCCAAGGTGGATCGAAAAGACTTGTGGACAGTAAATATTCAATGAGAAATAGCATAAAGCTTGATGAATGTCTCATACGACTCTTTGACAAATATTTTGGAACAGGCGAGGATCTAGAAGTAAATAGATTGCTTGTGACACCTTCAAATTGGAATGAGAACTATTCGAAGAAATGATAAAAAATTACCATGTCGGTAAAAATATAATTTCATCATGGCCAAAAGAATCTGCTTGTGAAATGAGGGTTGATGTGAAGAAGGTATAAATCACAATTCACTCTGCGAGAGCTACAGCAATATCTAACTTCGTGAAAAATCGCGTTCATTAGCAACAACTTATGAAGATTACAGGTCACAGTAACGATTAGTCTATCGAGTCGTATCTTCAGATGGATGTAGTTCATCATGAAAATATAATAGGTGCCATGAGAGGTGCAAATAGTATAATTCATGATCATTGTGTTTCCAGTAACAATTATTATAGTGAAAATAATAGGAATTGTTGAAAAATACTGAAATATGGTACTACTGTTGGTGAAGGGTCTTCGAAATCACTTATTTTCCTGGTGCTAATTATAAATTATTGGAGTTGTGGTCTTTCTATGTTATAGAAAGTACACCTTGATAAATTGTTGTAATATTCCAAACTTCCAAATTGAGTAAACGAGAAATGAGCACTTTTTTTTTGTCGAAGTAAACTAGACATGTATCAATAAGAATTATGTTGCCTGGCAATTCAACGAAAAAAAATGCTTCTCAAAAAATTAGTCCTTAGGACGAGTTATTTTTCCTGTCAGTTATTTTGGTTGAATTACCCAATGGCAACGAAATTCGGATTATAAATGCCAAGTTTACTTCGACTGAAAAAAAGCTAGAGAGTGAGTCGGTGAGATTTGATTCATCAAACATTTGTTAATGGCTGGTTGTCATGCTTTCGAAAAAAAATTAGGTTTCGTTATTGTCGCTGGAAAAGTTAGAGCAAACTTTTTTGTCATAATGACAAAATCACGCGACTCGTGGGATTTTTCTTACATGAATTGAATTGTCAATATAATAATTATATTATAGCTGTCATCTGCCAAAACATTCCCACTCATTAAATTCACGTCTACATGCTCATGTGGATTACTAGTTACCATAGAAACAATAATGACATAATAAATAAACTGCATGATTGGTTGAAAATGACTGGAATAAAATGTTCGCATTAATCTCCCATTTGTATGAGCAACTTGAACAAATAGAAGCGTTTCAGTTATTGAGAATGATTTTCTAAAATTTTCTGAATTATACCTTCATGTAAGATATCAAAGCTGACCTCTCAGGCGCATAAAAACTGATATCGCTTACCTGAATGGAATCCGCTGATTAAACGCTTTGCATGTCAATATCAGGCCATGATCGGCGGATGTAGGTGTAAAGGACAACGTACTGGTGGTAGTATTGCCGTCCGCACTGACTGTCACTATTCCTCCCTCCAGAGATATGCCGTCCTGCAACAATAAACGCCCAAGATTAACAGAGTTATGATGATGACATCCTGGAGCTGCGAGAATATTTCGGGCTAATTTCAAGCGCAGATTCGGACTGAGTTATATAATATATAAACAGTGTTGATTAGTCTTGGGTTTATAAGGGTTTCTCCCTGGCTGAGAATCATGTTTTCTACACTACGATGGTGAGAGGTCGATACAAAACAACTATAACCATATGAGTGAACTCATGCTAATGAATATTTTGTGATATGAATGGATCACTCAGAATTCATCACGGTTCCTCCAGATCATGTTTGCCTTGGTTGTTCACATATGTTTTGAAAATACAGAATTTCAATTAGATACCTGATATTTCATCAATTCATTTTGTTTATTTTGTAGCGGAGTTTTTGCCGCATATTCCAGTTCAGTGATTCCTCATTTGTTTTTCTAAAAATCAATTCTTTGATAACGATATAATTCAGCTTCAGTAAGTCGTGGAAAAACTCAAATGCAGCATGGAATTCGTTCAAGGAGACATTCCGTCATCGTCATTGTCGTGGCCAGTGCCCTAATAGTGAATATTCCTCAGCTATCACTGTCATGATTACAGTGAGAAATGTTGCGGAAAGGTCCATTTTTCCGCATCTATTTTATTTTTGAAACAGTCACTTGATGGTACTAGTGCGGGAAAAACTCTCGACTCACAAAAAAGTAAGAGGAAAAGAGGAATTCGGGTTTTCCGCACGATAGTAGAAAAAATATTGTAATTACCTAACACGTGCGAATAGTAACTTTTTCACACTTGTTAGGTGAACTATATTATCCTAATTCATAAGGTCGGTAAAATTTTTGAGCCTCATGAAGGAGTTTTGGAATCAGCTCAGCAAGTAAGACCTAACAAGTGGATCAAATGTGATATGCTTCAATAATGAAATACTGCGAATGAATTCATTATTTGTGAATGGTTCACCCCTTGGATCACTAAAGCTTACCCTGTTGATCAAATTATCATGTGAGCGTCGTTTGGCCATCTTCAATCACGTGCAGAAGAGTATAACTTACTTGTTAGGAATACTACTATTTCAGTTCATTAGGTGGGTAATAGTTCGGAGTAACTCATGAGAATTTTTTTTATGAGCTCAGCAAGTCAGACCTAACGAGTGGATGAAATGTGTTGTGTTTCATTGTTGGAAATTTGTCGATGGAGTCATTATTGTGTGGTTCACCCATTGGATCACTGAAGCCCACCCTGTTGATCAAATTATCATGGGAGTGTGCAGGGTGTGCCAAATTGGACACTTCAAAGTCCTATTTTCGTACTAGATAGAAAGAAAATGAAACTTTCAAGCGGAAAATGCAAATAAATGTATTGATACTATTGTCAGAAATAATGTTTTTTTACAATTTTCAAACGACTCACAGATATAAGACAAACATTCAGCAAGTTTTGCTGCTCTTTTTGAAGCACATCTGATATTTTGTTGTCAAAAATTTCGTTATCGTTTCATTTCATCTTCACAAATGAAACAATTCGATATAAATAGTAGGGAATCAAATCATATCGCCATGTTCAATCTTTTGTGATCAGTTTTTACCCCATTTTGACATGGTTGTATCATTCTTTTTGAAAACGATATCATCCTCACAAATGCTTACTGCGACTGATAAGGTTTTGAGTCTAGCCAATATGTGATTGGATGTTGGCATACGAAGTAACGCTTTAAAGCTTAACGGTTTGAATGCGTGCTGAAAGGCTTCGAGCACTAAGTTTTGATGATTTCCATTATTGCTTCGAAACATGCTGAAATGATTTTTTTTAGTTTCATGACAAGCTTCTAGAGAAGTTGTGACAGCTCTAATCAAAGTTGCCCTTTAATGTTTTGAAACAGTTGTTCCATTGTTTGTTCGATATTATAAAAGCATAATAGTTTTGGAAAGGCATTTCAAAATAGGCTGTACCCAACAATAAACTTGATAATGTAACTTGGGAGGTTCCATACTTATAACAATGTCAATCTTGTTGTTCGTATATCAGGGCAGAGTTAACCTCTGAAACTCCTTATTCGTATTTCCAGAATCTGATTTTCAGACCGTTAAGGTGAGGGTTCCAACGTTCAGAATACGCATGTGTTAACTGTTAGACTTCGCGCATTATACCAATATTTTGGAAAAATCTATCGTCCATCTATCGATCTATCTATCTATCTATTCGTAGTATGACCCGAGGATTCTGAATTCGACGACACAGTCAGAAGTTGTTTGAAATGCACCAGAATTATGGCAATCGAACTATGAAGTTGAGAATTAACAACCTATAAAAAGAAGATATTTCTTATACGAATTCAGGAATTCTTGGGAAAGCTGATCGTGAATCTGATAAGATATCCTACTTGAATGAACTCTAATACCCCATTTCACTCCATCAACACTACACGTCAATAGTAAATTAGATTGTTCCTAAAGTTAAATACTTCACTTTTCGGGTTCCAGTTTCCTGTTTATAGTGCATTTTCCTCTAGTTCTGAGTGAAGTTCGAATATAAATTTTCGAATTCAGAAAAGAATGATTATATTATGTAGTTTCACTAGAAATCCATATGTCTCCATCACAAGAATTCTTTTAGATTTACATTTATTTACTCGCTGTGTTACATTCTCATCAGGCTAATTAAACGAGGAATCACAAACTTGTTTACCGTTCCACAAACTCCATCTTATGTTTTCAAATTTCGATTGGTTATTTTTGTTTCTCAACATCGAATATCATCCGATATAAGTTTTGATACAAATCGTACTAGAAATGACAAACTATTTTGTTACCTTTGGAGCGTGATTCTGAATATTTTTGCAACTATAGTTCTAAATTTCATCAGTGCACCAGACCTCCATACACCAACAAATTTCAATCTGCATTGGTCAAAGGGAATTATCAGGTGGAATTCGATCACCTACAAAATTTGTTGTGGTTTCAGTATCGCTACATATCATTCAGGGATAGAAGCTAGTGAGTTCGAAATGGGGTTGAATGATTTGTTTCGCAATCAAGGGCTATTCGTATTTCTTTACCCAACCGGAATCAGTGAATAGCGAATTCGTCGTTTCAGATCATTTGTACTCTGGATAACTATTGAAATAACTTCATGATAGTTCTACAATCACATCTTGAAATTCAAAATGATAAAGATGTTGAAAATGGAACGCTATTTGGTGCCAAATATTCATACAATGAAAGGGTGTAAACGCCACATCGCTTAAATTATCTGCTGTGTGCCTGTTGGGAAAATGGGAATAATGGTCAATGTGATGAGTGATTTAATAAGAATAGTAATTTTCCTAACAAGTGCGGAAAGTTATTCTTTCCCGCACGCGACTGCCGTTGACACGAACGACGCGAAGCGGAGTTCGGGCAAGCAGTCGAGTGCGGGAAAGACACTTTCCGCATGAGTTAGGAACAATATTTTTTCTACAAGCGTATATAGGAAATTGATTGAATCGTTCAATTAATTATTCAAGCAAATAGGAGCAACTAACAAGAGATATATATATTCTCTATGTATTAATTATTAGTAATAGCTATTGTGAACTTACAGTTTGATGCAATATGTTGGTTCATTGCGGAAGCTAGCAGGCCCATTAGGAGTTTGGTCTCTAGGTTCCAGACACTTCTATGAAATGAGCCAAAAATACCTATTCTTCATTCGGTTTTTTCATTTCTTTATTGTTGCGCCATTCAATAAAACGCGTGTATAGCTTCTCATACCTATCTGAAGACTTCGTTGGTGATAACGCATCTGTATCAAATCCCTATAGCTAGAAGTTTCTGATCACATTGTGGAATTTCCACTGAATCGAAAATGACAGTAACGCTGTGTCTGTCACTTCGACAATTTCAAAATTATTTGAGGTTTGATTGGCATGACAAATTGACGTTTCCCGTCAGATCAATCCAAATCTATAGGGGGATTTTTATAATAATCAATTTTTATTTCTCAATATTTCTTAATTTTTACAATAAATAGTGCAATTTGATGGATGATTCTGAACATACATACTTAATACTGCAACAAACAAACTTAAACTTTTATATTCCATCACCAACCACTTATATTACTAGCGATTCTATCATATCTTTGTTTTCCCGCACTAGTGCGGGAAAAAATTTCCCGCACTAGTGTGGGAAAATTTTCCCGAACTGTTGCGGGAAAATGACACTTCCCAAACTAAATTGCGTGCGGGTATAGGATGAATCACGCACGCTTGTAGAAAAACTCATTATCAGTAAGATATCTCAATATATCAGATCAAAGATATATGTGATTCACTTTCTTTGGTCCTCAACCAAAATTTTTTTCGATTCAATGATATATTCTATCGCCAAACCACTAGGCTTGCCATGGGCAGCAACTCATCTCTCCTACTAGCAAGAATTCTTATTGATGATTTTGAAAAACAGTTCTTGACTTATCCAATTCCTGATTCTGAAATAGTGTTTCACTATTGATATGTTGATGACTGTTTGTTTTTTTATGGTTTCTTTCCTGACTTTCACGATTTATTGGGTCATATCAACCCTCTTCATCCGAATATTGAGTTCAGCATAGAGGCTGAATCCAATCGTGATTTACCTTCACTCGATTTACTAATCACTTAATATCTTTGTACTTCTAGATTTGAATTTGAGGTTCACAGGAAATGAACAACAACTGATTCTATAATTCGCTTCGATTCTGATCACTAACATTCTCATAAATATGCAGCTTTTTATAGTTTTTCTTACAGAGCTTTCTCACTTCCTCTTCCCGATCATGCATTTACTGAACAGATTGGTATTATCAAACAGATTGCAGTCAACAACACATATCCCTTAGAACATGTCACGACAATTTTTCTCAAATTTGATACTGAATCCAGAACATTCAATTTTATTTTCAGTCAACCTTTTTCGATTTCTTCGGACATTATACATCAATTTGCAATTGCTTCCCAATGATTCGAACATTCGTATTTTCTTCGAAACAACTTCTAATCTTCAACATATTCTCAATAAGTCCAGGCACAGAATCATCTGTTAAAAAAAATCAGGTTATGATTGTAATGCTGCTTATATAGGTCAAAAAGGAGTCATGAGATTCGATTATTTGAACATTATAGACTTATTGACAAATATTTGTCTGCTGTCGATCTGAATTCCCCATCTCCTTTTGCTAATCACATTATGGATTTCAATCACTCATTTGATGTCAATAGTAATTCAGATATTCTTCATATCTGTGATGAGGGTCCAAGGTTAAACCGTCTTGAAATCATGAAAATTCAGAATTGCATCAACAACCATGATGTTTCATGTCTCAATGCAAACCAATTCCAAACTTTGGTATATTTTTAGGACCTTTCATTTTTGATGATTAATCTATCGTGACTCAACTTTTCTCATTCGATTCTCCGCCACAGTAATTCTTCAAATGTCTCCTTCTGATTCGCCACTTGATTATTCTTCTCCTGGCTTCTCTATTTCACTATCACGTTTTTATACTTCTCCTTCTTCCTTTTCTCCATACTGTTTTATTGTGTTATTTCAGGTACTGTCACATTTTCATTGTTTCGTGTTTAATTCTCGAAGTCTAGGTCCATATTTTGAACTGTCTTAAATTTTTTTCAATTCCGTTCCGTAGCCTTTAGTATATTATCATGTAAGTAGTTTATAATAAAAATAAAATTCTCTCACCACTTGGTGAACTGTTCGATTCCATCTGGGCAAACTTTATTTTTGCTATTCACCAAATATAGAACATTTTCCTCACGTGCCCAACTCCGATGCCTGTTGACGAATTGCTCTGCCAATAACATGTTTGCTTTGTCATAGTAATGTTACCTTGAGCACTATATTTTGGTATGTACTGGAATTCTTCACTTCTTCCAATCGTATTGTCATATTTCATCATTATACAGGTAAATTTCATATCTGATGATGGCCGTTACGCTGAATCGGTAACATGTATTGACTGATTGTTTTATATATAGTGTGATCGACAGACGTTAAGCTCCTTTTTTTTTTGTTCTCGAATTCAGTTGAATATATCCACATCTGATCTGCCAAGAGTTCACGAATTCTGTTTCTGTTGATTGATATTGTAATTTCTGGAATACCTGGAAGAACATAGTCGAAACTTCTCTCCTTTGGTATTCCGAATGAACTATTTGTGAATTCCGAGTAAGCTATAAATCATAAATGCATATAACCTAGCCTGTTACAACAATAGTCGAGTGGAAGCAAAGACTCAAGTCTGAGGTGAAAGTACTAAGATTCCTTTTAGGACTGAAGATTCATGGTAGAGGTACTACAACATATCACGATAGATATTGGCGGTTTATTATCGGTTTATATGAAACTGAATTCGTTATTCCGATTCGATGATATTGAATAATAATGCAGTCATATAAAAACATCGTCCTATATACTGAATATAAAATGACACTGTCATTATCCGGAACAAATTGTGGTACAATGCTTTATATCTTGAATATCTCCCCTTGAGAACGTTTAGCCCTTGATGAAAGAGAGAGAGAGAGACACCTATGAATTTTCTCAATCAAACATTTTTTCTTCAAGGTGTATCTGCAACTTTTCTTGAAGAGTTTGCCTCTTGGGTTTCTAATACAGTGATACTTTCAACGCAGTGACATTTGGAACTTCGTCCTTACTACAATTACATAAAAATAATAAGAAAATAGCAAAAACATGACAAACATAACAAAAATACGAACTTTTCTCCTCAATAATGAAATAATGAATGGGGAAGAATGCTGCATTATAAATCATTATAATTGGAGCTCAATACGTTGATACAAGAATTTGGTTATTCAATCTTTGGCGCTGGAATGAATATCGAATACATTCAACTTCACCATGAAACAACATAGCTGGCGCTAGTTGGACATCGCCGACCAGCGACTGCTGTCAACCAATAACTCCCAAGAATTGAACAGCACAAGTCTTGCAGCGATAGATGCGAATATCGTTCTCAAAGTCCTTGTTATATTCGGATTCCTGAACAACTCAGAGTAGCGAACCCTTGAATATTTCGCCATCAGCAATTGATGGGTGCAAATATCTCAAACAGCTCGTAGCCGCGAGTACTTGAATACCTCGCAAGAAGCAATTGATGCGAATCTCCTTATATCCTCGTCACTAAGATATAAATGCGAATATTTGAGCCAGCTCGTAGTTGCGATTGATGCAGATATCCCAAAGTGCTCGCCTGAGGGCATTGTCTGATAATTTTTGCGTGAAATATCTGATGAACTCATCCAAGGCGGACATTTTGCGGAGATATTGGCGATCTATTGGAGGAGTTACGAAATGCATCACAATTTCCTAGGAGGATATCTTCGAGATATCTTCAGGAACAATTTGTGCTACCTGGGAACGGAATTCGTAATAATAATAAGTAACTTTTTGCATTCAATCAAATAATCGTCAGCTGGCATCGACAAATGAAGAGAACGAAAGATGAAGTAATAAAATAAACTTTTGTGATGGGTACATCTCTACTAATCATGATGGTCGACAAGTACGTCGGACTTCAGCCTAGCCACAGTATGAAACCTGGAATATGGCTTGCAGGAAGTTGTAGTTGTTTGGGGCAATGAAATGTGCATTCAGCACGTGCCAACAGGTTCTTGGTAGATTTAAGAGTCGAGATATGGGATTCACATCAGTTATTCATTGTTGTAATCGTTCTGATGGAAAGTTCACATATTATTGAAATCAACCACTATCTTTAAAGAAACCCAACAGCCCTAACATTTATCGAAAGTTCCAAAAATATCAGATGAGTACTCTCTGGATTCGAGTTGTTCTTGCATAGAAATTGATTCATTCATTACTTGGCAAAGCCAGTGGAAGAAAACAGCATGGAAAGAGATCAGATAGGACTTTGAATACCTCCAAATATTTCTACAAGTAAGGAGCATACGAATATAGAAGGTACTCCAGCCCTATTATCACCGCAATAGGTAAGACTGCTAAACTAAATTTATTTCGATGGAAGGGGAACTCATGGTGAGTGAGAAAACTATTACAATCAGGTGAATACGTTTACACGAGGAGAAAGCATATTTTCATCGATGAAATGATGTGTCTACCACGCATTTTACAGTGAATAAACTATCAAGTAGGGCTTGTGAATGGTTTCCAAACACAATAATTATCCAGGTTTCGGTTTTCAGAGCAGAAACCTCTATCTCATGAGTTTTAGACAGACTAATCAGAATATCAAGCTCTCAGATCATCAAATCAAAAATCTGTCATGTGAGTTTAAGACAGACGAATAGAAAAAATACCCTAGTTCATCTCTGTAATCTAGAAGCCCTTCTCCAGGAAATCTATTGCAATTGAGGATAAAAAGTAAACCAGATTGAAATTTTTTAACCAGAATCTTGACACATGAATCCAAGTCAGATGAGGATCGGAACCTTGGTAAATATATTCTTCTCACAACCGACGGTAAAAAATCACAAGGAATATTTTTTTGATCAGGTTCTGAACTTGGCAAAAATACAGTTGTTACCATTGAATACTTCAGATTTTTCAGAGATCGAGGGCAAACCCAAAGAACATGGCCAAATTTGGAAGATATCAGTGTATGTCGGACGTATATATTACTTGTCAAGGTATGAACCCTTGTTCAGGACGCGCCAACACACTCTTGATAGATTCAGAAGTCAAGACATGAGATTTATATCGATTAGACATTGTTGTGATTGTTCAGGTAAAATATTTTTTCTTTATGAGAATAAACAACTATGTTCGGTGAAACCACAGATATCGTACATTATTCGATGATGAACTCCACACTGACACTCCATAAAAACTTTTTGAACAACCAATGAACTCTTACTTCTACAAAAATCAAAAAATTATCATGTATAATGAAAAAATTGTAAGAGGTGCAAGAATAATAATGAGAAAGCAGTGGAAAATCAAATAGCTCAAACCTCATACAGTTCAATTCAGACGACTGATATTCTTTTTACAATTATATCACATATTTTATCACAAAATAAGTCATCACGCTAAACAATTTTCAGATCTTTTGAAGAAGTTCATAATTGGAAGATGAATTATAAATCATACCGAGTTAACGACATCGATCACAGAAAGAGCAGTCACTTCACTTTTCTTGTTTGACTCAACGTGTTTTCTGTTTTCCATTCACTGAAACAGCTCTGTGAACTGCAATATTTAATTCCAGTTTTATAGAAGTAATCTATTTTATGTTCAGGAATTCGCGGTTTCATGTGTATTGTGAATTTTTAACAATGCATGGAGTGTTCATATTGTATGATTACATTTTCAGTCACGTCACGTTTTTGATCTACACCGTGCATGGTTATGATTTTGTCTCGCGAAGAAATGAAGTACCCATCTACTCCATAGAAATGAACGATACGAACAGCCAGAATGATGGATAATTTCGAACACATATAAAATGCATGATTGGTTGTTATATGGGGACGTTTGTGAACTCATTTAATGTGAATGATCTTTCGTGAATAATAATCACAAATCCTCGCAAAACATGAATGACATGAGAACTTGAATCATAATAATAAACAATATACGTTTTCATGAAACATAGTCATTTGAATTCACTGTAAGGAAGTGCTATTTCCTCGTCATCAGTTTTTGGTATTCGTATTACATAGTTCAATAGTTCCTCTGGAACCGAATGATTATGAGATGCACTTGAGTATGTGGTCCTTCGTGCCTGTGACACCCATCCATTTCTGATTTGGTACACAAGAAACAAACAAATACGACATTCATCTGGATCTTTTATTTGAAAAGTAATTGTATCGCGAAACCTGCATCACGAGAAGTCGGAGTCTTATTCCAATCAGGAAATAACTTTAGACCTCAACAGCTTTTCATGATCTACGAAGCACTAGATCTGATTTGTTTTCAAATACTATTTCCCCGAATGAGGTTCAGCATCCAGACATAAGGCTGATGCTCTCCGATCCCATCTCGTAACAGGTCATCCACCAAGTTTGTGATGCCACACTTTCTGCTTCATCTACTTCGTCCAAACACCGAAAGATGGTGACCTTTCACATCACTCAAGATACTTCCACGGAAAATGTTTGACAATAATCCTGGCTATCATTCCATCACCAGCAATACTAGTCAGACTGATACGGTAAAGCTCTGGAATTCATAGCCAAATACAGTATTCCCAAGAATCAAAGACCACGACAGATTGAAAAAAGTTTCAATACCTACTCACTTCACCGACCATTCCTATAGGAACAAACAAAGTTCCTTCAACATAATGAGGATTCCTCCTTGTGCGCTGATAAAAAGAAATTGACGAAGCGCTTAATCAATTCTCACACTGGAAAGACACTCAGAGTAGCTATGTCCTAGCTCAAGGGAACTTCACCAGTTATCCGTATCTGGCATGAAAAACGTTGCTTGAGGAAATGTTCGACAATCAATTTTCATTCAGAAGAAAGTGTAGATGAAATGAAAACCCAAACTACATTCCATGGTGACATCACAATTGAGTACCTTGTAACGAATATTCTTATTCATCTTCACAAAGTTCAATAATCGAATGATTATTTTGGAAATATGTTTCAGAAAGTCATGTGTCCATTATCAGCCTCAATCCTCACAAACCATAGGTCCTATAATATGATAGAATTATGTCATAAAACATATATGGAAAAGCAAATTTACTAACGTGGAAATGACAAAAACACCATGAAGAAACTTTGAATACAATTATTGTTCAAAGCACCGGTTGGGGGTCAGGTTGATTGTGGAGGGGTCCTGTGCCCCTATGAGGACGTACATGATCAAGATCCAATGGCGAAACCCATTGTTGAAAAAAAAAACCGAAGAAACGGTGAAGTCGAATAATTACTCGAGAACAAACCTACATTATCAGATGATGGAGGAAAAGTGGCGTTCATAGCAATTCACAAAGCGAATGTGCTACAGTTGAGGGCATGATATGGTCATCCCTGGAATATCCCTGTGTTGTTAAGGACCATGCTCCCGTAGGCAGGACTTTACTGATGGACCAGCGTGGGGGCATTCAGTGATATTTCATCATTCTCCAAGCACTATCTGCAGGTGGGATTATCCCTGATCCTAATGAGATCCAGGTGCTTGTTGAGGTGATTTTTTCCAGCTCAGAGCCGAACTACAATTTTTAGATATATTCTGTTGAGTGAGAGAACCTCTCTCCTGAGCCTATTGGAAGGTTCCTTTATATAGAGCTTTCATTCCTGGTGTGCCCTACGATGTTACCATTATCGGTTTTGGAACGATTGGTGTCGTTCCTGGACCGATCTCAGCTAGGCAGTCTGCCTCCTCGTTTCCCGAAGAAGAATCCTTATATGGATGCATTAACCAGACAACGGAATCGCCCATCCTGATGACCTTCCGTCTCGATGCCCATTGCCCACGAATATATCATTTCATCATATGTACTCAGATGAAGTCTGACTTGGCATTAGCAGAAATAACTAAATAAATTCAATTTTTTAGTTCGCAGTACTTTAGAATTCATCATGAATGAAAAATCCGATCAGATATCATTTCCAGCTTTTTGATTTAAGGTATTAGGAATGTGAACAAAATTGGTTTTCTGAAACGAAGACCTTCGTTTTTTATATTCCAGTTTCCTATACAAACAACTCCTTGAGTCAGCTGTTTCTGGATATAACAAGGCTCGTCCTATCACTGTTCGTTAAAAGGAATCAGGTTCTTGGCTCAACGTGCTATCTGTTGTTTCTCTAGGTTCTCGCCCAGATGATATAACTTGTAGAATTGCAGTTTACCTTCGCTTGGGTGCTTCAGCTTGCGTTTGTAGATTTTATGGGCTCCGTGGCCGAGTTTGTCTATGCGCTAAAATTCGCTAGATAGCCGTTCACGATGCAGAGGTACTGTCGGTTCGAATCAGGCTATCGGCTGAGCATTTTTCTTTGAAATGTGTGATTCATGGTTGTAATCCTGGCAGCACCTCGATGCCCTAGAAGTGGTTCGGATTCCACTATAAGCTGTAGGTCCTGCTCTTCCTAACACCGCACAAGTTTCGACTTCTGGGGAGTTGGTTCCCAACTTTGAAGTAGCGATATACAAATTTACAAATAATTGATTTACTGTTGCAGGAAAAGATGCCCATGGTTTGAATTGCAACTGGTCTGTTTTCAATACACTATGCTGTGAATGATCTGATTGAACGCGCCCTGACAACGACCGAAGACCCATCGGTTTGAAAACCTGTTGTGGAATTCACATAATAAAAAGACTTCAGATGGATGAGCCTCATTCCTAGAAAACTAGGATGTCGCTGGTATGGGACTCCACTTCTTGTGTTGATACAGGTACTGTTTCTCACCTCAATTCAACCAGCAAATCTAGAGGTCCAATTTTCACTATTTTCATCCAGTTGCAAGTGTTTGGACCAACTCACTAGATCTCATGGAGGAGATTGGCAAGAGGATGTTGACATCTACTGATGATCATAGAGCTTATACTTCTTTGGGTCAATGAATCAGTGAAGCAGTTCAGAGAGAAAATGCTTCTTTAGTTTCTGGTTCGACTCCTATAACTGAAAAACTGGAAGAAATGTTTTTCCAACCTGATATACCAAATTCATGGAAGATTCATTGTCCCTCTCAACTCGTAAGCTACCGGAAGAATCAACAACCGTTCTCAGGAGTTAGTGATGAATTAATCCTTGATGACGATGTATCAATCTCATATACTTCTTTTGAATCAATTGATGGAATGTCTCTGCCAAACCTCGACTCTTCAGTTCAGTTTTCACAACAGTTGTTACCGGATCTCTATTCACAGGCCCATTGTCATGACTTTGTCACCTCAAGCGAAGATGCTGGGCCTCGAAGCATTGAAGATCATTGGTTCGCCACTTGTTTCAAACACAGCGTCATTCAAGGTTTTCAAAACACCAGGTGGCTGTCGAAGTTCATCAGGAATGATGCCCAAATGTCAGTTATAAATACCACCACATCCAGCAAAAGAAATAAATTATTCAATGAGTTCGCGGAGGTTTTGAAGAAGTTGTTGTCCGAATATTTATCAGTGGATTTCATAAGTTGAAATCTTTCCTTTTGTGGAATGTGTCATTATTCTCCTCGGAATTCTTCATGTTTCCAAATTTCCGTACATATTATATGTTTCAATGATGAACCTTCTCAATTAGCGGATTTTTTATATCTGATTGGTATCTAACCATATCTAAAATAGTACACTTCGAATATTATAATCTCCTAATTGTGTTTGGAACAGAAGTCAGTCATTATTTGGGCAAATTCACTGAGGTGCTATGATTATCATGATCAAGGACTGGCTCACTGAAAGTTTGAGTTTACTGAAGTTTGACTTTTAGCTTATAACGCCACGAATTTCACCTCGACTCGGTGCATTCTGCTCTTTGATGTTATTTCCAGAACTAATAATGGAATCATCTACCATTATGGGATCTTCTGTCCGGGTCTGACATATTATCAAGTTTGTATAACTTGCATATCTTTACAATGTTGCGCCACTGTGGGGCAGGATAGTTTCCAAATCTCGCCACATTGCGGTTGAATGACCATCTGAGAATGGCTAACGGACGAAGTTCCATTCGATTCCTGCCATTTCAGGACACGTTTGATGTAAAATTGATGATTATGAGCCACTACGAGTCTCTAGTTCTTGATATTCTCAGGCTCTCGGAAATGATATTTTGCTCAATTTGCATGAGTTCAAGAAGTGATTTGTGGAATTTCATCGAACGCAATAGCGATAATATTAAATTGAATGTGCTTCTAGGAACGTCATCAGCTATTTCTTTCTTCGTTTTCATCAATTTTTGAACGACTCTTCATTATAATATAGTAATGAGTATTGTGAATCATTCTCCAGGTGATCCAATGTGAGGAATTATATTTGTTATAATTTGTGTCGATATGATATGAAATAGAGGGGAACTCTTGTTATATTTCTTTGCTATACGCAAGAAGTGTGCATACAACTCGACAGTGTTCTCTAACTATCACTCATTCCAGATCATTATACTTTGCTGCTTCTTACTTGTGGATCATTGGTACCAAGTGGAAGACTAAGTACATACGTATCAGATCATGAAATATACAATCGAGAATATCATGATGTATTTGTTGTTGCGAGTATGTCAGCACGGCATGTCGGAATTTGTTTTTTAATTTTTTTTATCGCTTGTAGCGCACGAAAGGAAACCCCTATAATATTCAAAAAACATCGTGCGTTCCTAGGCAGGATAGGGATAGGAGGTAGGTATTGGAACTTTTCTTGAACTTCTGGAGATTATATGTTGTTGGAAATACTTCCTCAGGCAATGAATTCCAGAGCCTAGCCGTTATATGGATGAAGGAGTTTTGATAAATTGCTGTTCGACATCTTTCGAGGTTGACAATGAAAGGATGTGCTGACTGGGCTTGTCTAGTTCGTCTGACTGGTATTGCTAGTGAAAGGATGAGAGCAGAGCAGAGATTTCCAAAGCACATTTCCCGTGGAAGTATCGATAGAAAAGTGAGAGGTGTTCCAATGATAAGTGAGTGTGGCGTCACCCACCAGGCAAATGGCTCTTCTCTGGATGGAGTCTAAGAGCATCAGCGTATGTTTTGGTGCTGAACTCCAAATGTAGGAACAGTATTCTAGAACATGCCGTATCTGCGCTTTGTAGATCATGAGAAGCTGTCGAGGTGTAGAGTAGCTTTTCGCACGGAACAAGAATCCGAGTTTTTGTGAAGCAGCATTTGCGATGGATCTGACATGATTATCCCATGAAAGAGTGTTGCTGAGGGAAATACCGAGCATAGATATGGTGAGCTTGGTGGGGATGGTGGTGCCAGACATTACAATGTCGGGCATACTGAGTCCCGCCTTTCTAGAGAAAATACTGTGATTCCAGCAAGGTCTTCATTGACAGCATTGACCTGCCTGCGCCGTGAGTTCTTAGTTTCTTGGGAAGAAATGGGAATCCTGGAAGAGAACGCAGTATGGAGGGTGCTATCATCTGCAAAGCTGTGGATGGGGCAAGTTGTTACTCCCAACAGATCATTAATGAAAAGAAGAAATAATGTTGGTGCCAGAATTAATCCTTGTGGAACGCCGGAATTGATGCCAATGGTATCAGACGATACACCGTCCACCACCACATGAAGCGATCTGCCTGAAAGAAAACTCGATAAGAAATGGCATAGCTTGGGTGGTAAAGCCGTATGATGGTAGTTTGTGGAGGAGCCCTTCGCGCCAAACACGGTCAAATGCTCTCGTTATGTCCAACGCGACAGCTAAAGATTCCCCGTGTTTTTCTAATGAAGCTTGCCATAAATGGGTGACGTAGGCGAGTAGATCTCCAGTAGATCTTTGGTGGCGGAAGCCGTATTGTCTATCATTGATGATTCCTGAGCTCTCTAGATATTTGATAAGCTCAATATTGATGGCTTCCTCTATCACTTTGGAGATTACCTACTGTTAACAGGGTAATGGGCCTGTAGTTGTTGGGCAGGTTCTTGTTCCCTTTTTTGGGGATTGGTTGGACTCTAGCTGTCTGCCAGCATGATGGAATAATACCCGACCTGTACGACACGGTAAAAAACTTGCAGAGAATCGGTGTTTATTCTGGTGCACATTTTCTAAGGATAATTGGTGGAATTCCATCAGGACCGTTGATACGTTGGTATCCTATTTTGCTTATCGAGAGAACGCCACATCATTTCCAATTCCAACGCGCGTTTCTCATTGGAGTTTTACCACGGCAACACAGGGCGAAAACATCAATGACCCAAAGAATGTGGATTTGGAATAATATGATGTCATTATAACAATGGGTATTACCTATATTTGCAACATGTTATTTTTGTAAAACTATAACAAATCGAAAGGGGCAGCTGCTATTTCTGCACAAAAATTGAAATGGCGCAAAAGTTCTAATTTGTTCAACTTTCACTATTTTTATCCAGTTGCAATCGAAATTTGCGGAGTTTTCGTACCCAACGCACTAGATCTCGTGGACAAAATTGGCGAGAGAATGATGATCTATACCTTTCTGGTTGAACGAATTAGTATAGCAATCCAGAGAAGGAATGCTGATTGAAATATTTTTGCAGCCCAACCTTGTGAACCCTTGGAAGTTTCATAATAATTCTCAACTCCCCAGCAACCGAAAGAATCAACAATCCTGCTCAAAAGTCGAAAATAAATCCATTCTGAAAGATGATATTTTGATCTCATTTACTTCTCTCAAATCACTTTACGGAACGTCGTCGCCAAACCTCAACCTGTTAAACGCATCTTTGTCCAACCATGTGCCTATCATCCTGAATTCCGATTTTCATAAACAAAGTTTCAATAATGGACTGTTCAGTTCAGTTTGACAACAGCTGCGGTCTGATCTCTTATATCACAAGCCCATTGTCAGGGCTATGTTACCTGAGGCCAAGATGCTGGACCACAAAGGATTGAAGGACACTGGCAACACATGTTTCATAAACAGTATCATTCAATGCTTATCGAAATCAAACACCAGTTAGCTGTCGAAGTTTATTAGAAATGATACCCACATGTTATAAATACCACCACATTCATGAGAGGGAAATTATTCAATTAGTTGTGGTTTGAAGACTCTTCGGATAGTATCATCAACGCTGCATATCTGAAGACACATTCCTAACGTCTTGATACATCTCAGTCTTGATCCTAGCTACATCGAATTTGCCCAGCAGGACATACATACGATCTTATGGTTCCTGCTGAGAGGGTTGCATGAAGGCGTCAACAAAATTCCAGATCTGAATAAACTGAATGTGATTCAAATCGATGAGTCATCCAGTGATAACGACAGAGCTCTGAAATTGTTGTTCAATCTATATTGAGCTTTGACAATCCAGAGATTGTGGTTAATTTCGTGGGTCAGTTGAAGTTGACATTGAAATGCACATATTCCACCAATTCCTACAAATATCCATGAACTGAGTCAAGCGAATTGATAGATTTGTTCACCAGCGTGGAGTCCTTGGACGGTGTAGATGAATCGACTTGTTCGAAGTGCAGAAAGAAGCAGAAATGTATAAAATCAATTACAATCTACAAGTTTCCTTAAATACTCGTTACACATCTGAAACTTTCCTCGGAGACTGGAGGGTTCACAGAGAAACAAAACGCTATCGTAGACTTTCCCCTGAACGGCATATCTCCAGTTGAATTATTCCTTTTTGTCACCACCGACCATAATGGTTCCATCTACACCGGATGTTTCGTTCGAATATAACGATTTTCCTCAGATATCTTCAGGTTCGTCAAAATCTATTGTCAGTAGGGATGCATATTATATATTCCATCAACAATAGAGATGTATTATCCTTTGTTGATATGTTGAATTTGATTATTGTATTTTCTTTTCGATGAATCGTTGAGGAAGTATATCCGTAGCCTTGAATTCATGTCATTATATCCGTGGCCCTTCATTCGCGTCAATATCTCCGCATGTCAATTGCTATGCATGATTCTATTGTCTATTTATTATTCTGAACTATTTCTAGGGAAGACCCTAGCTACACCATTTTCATCGATGGCTCTATATGATTTCTTCGGAGGCAAACTATTACTCATTCTAATCTCAAGCTTTTTACTGGAGAATATCCATTATAGAAAGAATGTTCATTTGGGCTTTGTTAGGTTAGATTGTTCAGGTGAAGTGAAGCATTCTGTTCTCCCAATAAATTCACTAGAAATTGTTTTCACTAGGAAGGAAATTGAGAAGGCTAGATCGTTCTTCTGCTCTTTACGGGCTCTGATCTGTAGCATATATCGAGACTCGAGAAGCCGAAACAGTTTGCCATGCTTCAAGTTATAATCAATTCACGAAATTCTCCTAGATTATCTTAGTCTTGAGATTGTAGGATCATCATCATCTATCAGTATGACACCGAACCACTTTGAGATCGACAGTCTGCAAACTTATGACATTTCTTTTTTTTGTAGCACAGACGCGAGGATCTGTTTTCGAATCATCGCAAGGTATAGCTTCAAGAGGAAGACTTCTCATGCACCTCTGTATTCTTGTGACTAGATGATCCTGAAAGCTGGATCATCCTTCTGTCCGTTGCAGGTTCTGATTTGTAGAATACAGCATGTCTCATTACAAACAGCCGCCCTCTATATCTATGCGCCCTCTATATCTCAGCTATCAGTCGTGCGATCTCTACCAAATTTGTATCGGTATGAATAATCACCAATATGACCAGTTCTTCAAAGACAAACATCATTTTGGACAGTGCCGTGCATTTTTATTGAAATTAATAGGGGTCAGTTCTTTATTAAATCATATTAGGCATTTTCTCACAGGGAAACTGACCTCATAATATTGTTCTTCATGGTTTCAAACCCACATATGTGGATCTCCATAAAATGCCTATGAAGGGTTTCAGAAAAACAGGCCCATCTAAACACCATTTTTGCGAACGCAATAATGATTTACTCGGAAACGGTGAGTTCAAAATAAAAAAGTATAACTCGTTTTTCCTTCCAAATCATGATTTTCCACATACCGGAGCTATTGAACGTTCCAAAATTCGTAGTTGATCTGAAGTCACTATTTATTCGAGACTGAAAATGAAAAAAATTAAGCCAATTCTGTTAATTCGGAATCAGATGATTTTTTGCATATGGGGGTTCAAAACCATGAGGAACAATAATACGAGGTTCGATTTCCTGTAAAAAAATGTCTGATAGTTATTCATACCACACCATATTTGGTTGGAATCGCATGACTTATAACTCAGATATAGAGGGGGGGCCGTTTAAAGTGAGAGACGCTGTATATTATGTATAGAATTTACCTTCGTGAATCTATTATCAGCTGGATTTGTTCAACTGATAAGGCTATCCAAGCTGAAACAGTATGACTTGCATCAGCTGACAATCGATTCACTTAATTTCTTTGAAATCTTCAAGTTTTGAGATTCAAGGTCATCCCGATTATCATGATATTTATTCAGCAACAAACATGATCATGTTCTCTCTATCAGTGATGAGAATTCAGCTCATCAATAATAGTTATTTGTTTTACTAGGCAGGAATGTAGTAGATTGACTGCCTTGGCACTATTTGCTTCCTTGTGAATATGATTTTTTCTCCAAATGATATGAGACCAATTTTGTGTGATTATTTTATTGGAAACTCTTTCATTTTGTGTTCACCCAATGTCAGTGTCAATTTCGATTACAAATTTCATTAGAATTTCTTGGAACGTTGCATAGCAACAAACTTTTTGTACCTAGGCAGTAAAAGTACACCGTTTCTGCCTGCTAAGGGGCAGGAAATAGTAGATTGTTATATTAGGATCAAAAGTGACACTTTGTTTGACAAGCGAATTTTGCATTTGCGAGGCGGAGCGTTTAGCGAAGCCGAGCAAAAGCAAAATTTGCGAGTCGAACAAAGTCACTTTTGATCCGAATGAAACATGCTATTTTTTCTGCAAACCGAAACAATTAACTCAAATAAACATGTGAAGTAACCACCAATGCCGTGCCATATATGTATGCAATGCAACAAATATTGACAATTAATCCATGTGGTGAGGATATTCTACCTGCATTAACAGCAGGTTAGGTTTTCTAGGATGTTCGAATTGAAGTTTCAATATAAATACCACCACAGAGTGACATAATTTGTGTATGGACCAGGTGCTCTAATGGCAAACACCGCGCTAGAGCCAGCTATAGGAACAAGACGTGGAAAATTTTAGGTTAGTGAGCATATCAACAATGATAAAAGTGATTATTTATTCCTCTCCAATTAGTCTCCATACTACACTCTGTGTTTGATGATCGAATGAAGCTGAACAATATCGTTGTTTGAGACGAAAAAACTATTGCTTGGCCTTGCCGTGATTATTCAAAAGCAAGTTATCCATCCCGAGAATAACGAATGAAATACAGATCAAGAAAGTATTTGAATCTTGAAGGCTTCCCTGATCAAAACAAAAATACTTAACTGAGATGTTTATTATTCCAATACTAAACTATAATAAGGTGTATTTATATCTCCAGCATGGGTATGAAATGCCAAATCTGCTGAAATCGGAAACAAATCAGGTATGCGTCTCAACCCAAATAACCAACCGTCACAATGTTGTTTAATCTTGATGACTTAAAGTACATCATTTTTAGTTCCTAGGAGCTAAAGTTCAACTCTAGCTCCTAGGAACTAAAATTCAACTTCAGCTCCTAGGAACTAAATATGTTGCCTAGCAACATACCTATTTTTGTGACAGTAATAGAAACGTCAATTTAAGAGCTAATTTTGGTATCAAAATGGACGACTTTTGTGTCGGTTGCAGAAAAAAGCCACTATCCCTGCCGCTTGGACAAAAAATATGTTTATTGTACTCTATTTTGATCCTGATTGGAAGAAAATAATTGGTAGATAGTCCAGGGGGCAAGACGCGGCTCGAGTTAGCGCGTTCACTCGGTTCACTTCATTTTATATAGGGTATCACAAATTTCATAATTGAATTTGAATTTCATTCAATCACATATTTCTTCATCGCGAATATCATCGCCTCAGAGGAACAGAAGTACATCCAAAACAATAGGGATCTCGAGACTATCGAGGTTTTAACATTATAAGCTATATCGCCACCTAGTGGAACAAGCCCTATAACGCTAATAAATACTTCATTCCCAACATTCCTTCGTGTTGCAGGAGTTCCAAATTCTATATCGAGTTGATGTACCAGTAGGTTATGATGCTTAGATATCCTTAACCTTATGTTGCTCTATCGCCCAGCTTCGATACGTATTCAGGTATAATCGAGTTCAGTATTCTAGAAACGTTTCAATCGATGAAAACGCCGTTAGAATAGTTTTGTTTCTAATTGTCCTATTGAATATACATGGATATAAATCAAAAGATTGAACTGGAGGATGGAGGAAGAAATCTCCAGCGATCTTCATTTTTCAGCTATTCATTAAATTTTTTCATGGAAGGTATATTACTCCAATTTATTATGATGGAATCAATGAAGAGTGTTTAACAAAATGAAAAGGATGAAATACTTGCAATAATGCTAATCATTCAAGGAAGAAACTGAGTCAACTGTTCAAACAATCAAAATATATTTCGATATCCTACAAAATGTCATACAGCAACAGTAGGACAAGTAGATAATATTTTGTTCCAGGAGCATTTGTCGATCACAAATTAACTCGGTATGCCCGATATTGTAAAGTCTGGCACCACCATCCCCACCAAGCCCACCATATCTATGCTCGGTATTTCCATCACCAACATTCTTTCAGGGGATAATCATTTCAGATCCATCGCGAAAGCTGCTTCACGAAAACTTGGATTCTTGTTCCATGCAAAAAGCTAATTCACACCTCAACAGCTTCTCATGATCTACAAAGCGCAGATACGACCTGTTCTAGAATACTGTTCCCACATATGGGGTTCAGCACCAAAACATACGCTGATGCTCTCAGATTCCATCGAGAGAAGAGCCATTCGCCTGGTGGGTGACGCCACACTCACTCACCCTTTGACATCAATAGAACACCGTAGAAAGTTCGGCAACCTTTCACTTTTCTATCGATACTTCCATGGGAAATGTTCTTCGGAAATCTCTGCTATCATCCCTTCACTAGCAATACGAGTCAGACGAACTAGACAAGCCCAGTCAGCACATCCTTCCGTTGTCAACCTCGAAAGATGTCGAACAGCACTTCATCAAAACTCCTTCATCCTTAAAACGGCTAGGCTCAGGAATTCATTGCCTGAGGAAGTATTCCCAACAACATACAATCTCCAGACGTTCAAAAAAAATTCCAATACCTACCTCCTGTCCCTATTCTCCCTAGGAACGCGCGATGTTCTTTGAGCAGTATAGAAATTTCCTTTCGTGCGCTCCAAGCGTTGAAAAAAAAGACTCAACTGTCAACCATCCATTTTGATCTCCAGTTGTTGTTGTAAAATTAGAGTTACCGGTGTTTTTTGCATAAGTAGACAATGATACTGCTATGTCAAAATAATCAATGTCTCACCAGCAAGTGTTTTATTCATACAGTTTTTTATAGATGTCTTGATGAAGGAAATAAATATTTCCGAAAGCTCGGCTTTGTAAAGAAAAGTTCTCATTTGAGGCCAAAATTTTAACTGCATCCCCAACACGAAGAAATATTGTGATAATTTTTTTATTTCTCGATATTTTACCCATATATTCATATAGATAATAGAAAAAATATCACAATATTCCTTCGTGTTGGGCATATATACAGGGTGGCCCACGGTCGATGGTACCTTAGACGTATACGGAGAACGGTACATTGGATCATCCTGAAAATTTGGTAACTCTAATAAGCGTCTGTGATCTGACAATTCAAAATATTTTCAGCGAAGCAGCGTTGCCTATTTTACCAAAAAGTAGCATCATCTTTGTTATTTCAAATTGAACACCGTGTATTTTATTGCAATTCTAGATTCTTCTCGAAGAACTGATTCCATCAATGTATCACACTTGGGGTCTAGCAGGAATTATTACAGAGATATAGGGTGTTCAAAATCTAGATTTTTCAACTTTAGGATTTTTTTTGTCGAAACTATTCATCATTGGTCAAAACGGCTCACATGACCCTGTAATAACTTTTGATTAACTATCTACCGACATTCAATTGGAAAAAATACAGGATGGTCCAAGATTCAAAATTTTGATCACCCTGTGTCTGTTCCAATTAAATGTCAGTAGATAGTGAATCAAAAGTTAAGATAGAGACATGTGAGCCGTTTCGATCGATAATGAATAGTTTCGACACAAAAAATTCCTGAAATTGAAAAAACTCGATTTTGAACACCCTATATTTCTGTAATAATTCCTGCTAGACCCCAAGTGTGATACATTGATGAAATCAGCTCTTTGAGAAGAATCTAAAAACGCAATGAAATACAGGGTGTTCCATTTGAAATAACAAAGATGATGCTACTTTTTGGTAAAAGTGGCAACGCTGCATCGCTGAAAATATTTTGAATCGTTAAATCACAAACGCTTATTAGTGTAACCAAATTTTCAGGATAATCCAATGTACCGTTTTCCGAATACGTCCAAGGTACCATCGACCGTGGGCCACCCTGTATATGCCCTGCATTTTTGTTATTGGCAAGATATATTTTTTCACATATATATCAACTCACTTTGGATATTTCTATCTGTCATTATGCGATGTCTGGTTTGTCATCACTCACCCTGTATATCAGAAATACCAAAGAATTTTTGCACATTTCGTTGAATTTGCCACTTCATCAACATGTTTTCACTATGTGTATCAAAATTGGATTAACAAGAGGAATACATTAGAGAGTTGAAGTAATCACTGTACGTAGACCTCCACGTCGACGTTAACGTAGGAAAAATAACGTTTACGTATTTTCGTTAAATTGAGTTGAAGTCGCCACTTTGGTCGTCACTGTCATCATAACGTGATAATACATTTTGTTTTCGGTTTGTATTGGTCATTTTTTGTTGTGTGTTTAGATTCGAACATTCATTCCTGTCAAAATTAGAGGACTCCTTGATGCAGAACCCGTTGGTGATCTGGAATTTGATAATTTTGACTCATCGGCATATTTCGAGTATAGTTTGGTTAACGTACGTTGATATTTAAGGTATACGTGAGATAAGGTACATCCGTAAGCCCACTAACAACGCAAACGTGAAGAATTGGAAAATGCACGTGCGTAGCTGTCAATTTCTACGTTTACGTTAACGTTCATGAAAACACTTCAACTCTCTATTATTGGTCATTTCAATCAAATCCTTGACACTGCCTGTTGGATCTGGTTTGATTGAGTTAATGATACGCTCAGAGTCGGCATCTTTGAATTTGAAGTTATCGTCACTAAGTGAGTGTTTCTTTCTATCGTGATTCAAAATTTCGTTAGCTGAGTTGTAGGGAAACAGTAGGACAAATACAATGAAATTATAATCGATAGATAACATCGCGTATTTTGCATATTCATGATCTATAAGTGTATCAATAAAGAACATTGCGTTGAGTTCTCGTGAATAAATTTTCTTTGGAACACTTGCTTCATTCCGAGAACTCCATCTACAGTTTATTGTACGAGTATTCCACTTCATGGACTGTGTTAGCAAAACATGTGTTGTTGGCAGTTTTGTAGAAATTTTATGGTTCGTGGAATGTATCATTTATATATAGACTGATGTAGAGAGGAAGCTGAAAATATATTCATTGAAATGTGATGCTGTATAATCATATTTATTATCATTCGACCATAGTTGTTTATGAGATATATGTTAATTTTCTCACCGAGGATTTTTTTTCTGGATTTATTACGCAATTACTTTTTGTGTCAGATATTGAAAGTATGTCCATCCGACCGATAATAGATAAGCTCAGTTTCGTACATGGTGGATAATTTTTGATAGTATTTGGTTCCATCTCTGATAGCATATAGGCTATTGAGGATTTTTTGGCTTCTTTTTGCAAGAATGAGAATAATTGTACTAATAGCAGTTGCTCATTCTGATTGACAAAATGTATGAGTCTTCAGAGAACATTAGCATGAGGAAAGGCGCATCTCCCTACTTCGATAATCGAGTCCTCAATGAAAAACGACTGTCGTGATAATATCCTGAAATATTTCCGAATACCATCTCTGTACAACAACAAACAGCATTTCGTGCTGCATACCCGTTTTTCGACCCGAAGCACTCTATACATATTAGATGTATATAGCAAATTCGAAAGCAACTAGAGTCTCGCAATCTCCAACGATCTTGTTGAGAGTTTGCCAGGCGATTTCAGGAGCGAATAAAGATTCCAGTGCAACTGCTGCTTCTGAGAAATTTCCTACTCTGGAGAATCGCACATAAAACATCGATAGAAAACACATCAAATTTATATGATAGTGTTTGGACTTTTCAGTTTATTTCCTCGTGCATTTTGAACAGAACAATTATTCCTGGCTGCTCCTCCTTGATGCATCATCACGACAAAATGAGCAGAACTGTGTCATGAACTGGCTAGCACTGGATTATAACGAGTCACTTCAGCATAATACCTATACATCAGGACATAATACTTTGCGGGACATGTTACAAAATCGAATCAGAGACGGTTCATAGAGAATCAGTTGGCCCACTTGAGAAAACGACCAGAACAATTTGATGAAGACATGAGATTTGTCATTTTTATCCATTTTTGATTTCGAATAATCTTATGATGAATATTTTGCCTCGATTTCACGAGAGAGAACGCTCATTGAGTTTCTGTCCATGATGTCCTTATTGAGAATATTATTATTAAACCATTTCACGCAGGATGTGGCCTAGAAAGATCTCATCTGAATTATACAATTCAACAGTCTGGTGACTACTAAAGGGAGAAGTAGCCATTTCCATTCCAGCCATCACCACCGAGGCGATCAACACTGTCATAGGAGTCATTAGTCATTATTCAGGCTTGCTGTTATTATGATTTTGCCGCTTCAATTCACAATTACAAGTTTTCAACGTTAAAAAAAAAAAATTAAGTTTGTTTTGTGTTACACCTAATTCCAGTGCTCTTCATTACACTGTGCGAGTGTCCCACGCAAGTTGTCATTGTCAATTTAGTCGCCTTTTGCTACTTAAATCGTGGCAAAAGTATGTTTCTCATCAGCCCGTCAAAGCATTTTCTCGAGTAGCCTACGACGAAAGCCTTTACCACCACACAATGTGTGATTGATGAATCAGAAATTAGAATGTCATTGTTATAAGATGTTTGTCATATCATTCGGAATTCTCCTATACATATGTATATTTTGGAGGAAAGTTGTAGGAAGGGTTGCAGATAATCAAGTAGAAAAATGTTGAGAAGGAATATTTCCAGATATAATTATGAACATAAAAAAATGAATATACAGTGTGGTCATATAACTGTGCAACATATGGGAATCATTTTAATGAATTGCACAACCAAGATACAGGTAGTGCCGAAAGTTGGTGCATGTTCAGTGATTTTTCAAGGTGCACTTAGAATTGTTGAGTGTCAAACAGCATACAGGGTAGGTCAAAAAATATAGAAATTGCTCAACAGTAAAGTACCCGAATTTAGCAAGATTCTGCAAAATGTTATAAAAAAAAAGTTGTTAGCAATTGGAAGTTATGCCTACATACAAAAACATGGCCTCCTAAGACATATTTTAGTTTTTCAATTTTCTTCGTTAATAACTTCTCAATTTGTAATTTTTCTTATGATCGCCCTAAACACTTCCATGAGTTGATCATAACATCAGAATCAGTTGAGCATACCTTTGTTCAAATTCAAGCATATTTGTGAAATCATATTGGATTTTTTTTCTAGGGAATCACAAACTTTATGTTTGTTGCAACGCTATTCAGCTTAATTTTGAAATTTCGCAAACCGTATTTTGAACAAGGTGTAACATCAATAGATAAGATGTCAATGTCGCCCTAATATTTACTGTCAACCCTCATTTATCTTCTTCCTTGGGTATTCGTGAATATTCAGAAAGATATCATGGTTGCATGTCGATCAATTTGTGCAGCTCTTTCATAAACAATTCAAATACAAAATATTCACATTGAATGGAAGTTTTTGAATATGCATAGTATCATTATAAATGTTTCACCTTGTTAAAAATATGGCTTGCGAAATTCCAAAGTCAAGCTGAATATATCGTTGCAACAAACATGAAGTTTGTGATTCCCTAAAAAAATAAAATCCAAGTTAATATCACAAATATGCTTGAATTTGAACGAAGGTATGATCAACTGATTTTGTTATGATTAACTCATGGAAGTGTTTAGGAAGAATATAAAAAAAATTCAAATTGGGATATTATTAACGAAAAATATTTAAAAACTCAAATATGTCTCAGGAGGCCATGTGTTGGTATTTTGGCATAACTTTCAATTGCAACGAACTTTTCTCATTGAAATTTTGCTGAATTTTCTGAAATAAGAGTAGTTTACTCCTGAACAATTCTAATATTTTTTGACCTACCCTGCATGCTGCTGTTTGACTTCCAACCATTTTAAGTGCACCTGAAATGATCACTGAATATCCACCAACTTTCGGCATTATCTGTATTTTGGTTGTGCAATTCATTAGAAAGTTTTCCATATGTTGCACACTCAAATGACCACACTGTATATGAAGGAATACATTGACAATTCGCATTCTCTATGTGATGAAAATATCTATTTCTTCACGGTTTATTCAAAAGAAAATAACTACTTTCCTGGCTATATGCCACGACGAACATTGAATTGCATCTATTGAACATACACGATATGAATTCGAAAACAAAATTCTCTGCAGAAGAGAATTTGCATCCTGCCTCATATAAATATATGCACAAAATATCATCCTAAAGGTTGGTACCGATTATGTTTGTTATGATTGTGATTGAACATAAGTTCGGCTACACACGATTTATCTAACCTACCATATTTACATGTGCCATGTGTTCTTTGAACCATGTTTTTATGGGTCGCCTGGTTTGGCCTATATATGTTTCATCACAATTATTACAACTCACTTCTCAAGTGTGTTTACTTTATCTTTCGGATTGCCTGATAAATTGCCGAATTTTGACCCAGGCTGATGAACGCTGTTAAAACCTAAGTCCTTGAAAACCTTATCAAGTGCCTTCGTATACTCAGGATTGAACGGGATTGAAAATCTTCAAGATTTCTTTTCATTCACTCGAAAAGTCGTAGAATTGCGAGGTGTCAACTCAGATTTATGTCTTTCTATCAATTTATCTACTATTTTGATATCATTGATTCTTTGCTCAGAGGAAATGAAATCAATCTATGTACTGAGAAATTGAAAACTTGCCATTTTGTGTTCAAAACAGTGATTGGAGTCATTATAGGTGTGTATGTGAATGTGTTAGTTTATTTTCTTAAAACATGAATTTTTGAGTTGTTTCCGCTATTTTTGATCACAAGTACAACTGAGAAAGATAATTTGTCATTTGATAGGGGGAAAGAAGCAGTTATTCAATTTTGAAATAAAGTTATCTATATCTGTGGTTTCTGTATCAAAAATTGCAAAAATTTCATCGACATATCTAATCCAAACCCTAGGGAAATACTCGGATTTTTCTTTCGCGTTCGCTTCAAATCGATTCATGAACAGTTCAGCCAGGAAAAGTGATGATCAATTTTCCATAGCTGTACCTTCATGTTGTTCAAAAAATTCTTGTTTATATTGAAAAACATTTTGGCTCATGCAGAGGTTAGTGAGATCAACCAATTTTTTAACATTATCTGGATCTAGGTTATCTAGATATATTCGAGTAATTCCTTTGAATATTCCAAAGTTATTTGTATGGGTATCCTTGGAAAAGGTGAAGAAACATCAAATGATACAGGTGAAATTCCTATTCGAGAGAAACTATACAGGGTGCGGATCGAAATAAATCAGTGAAGATAATATTTGATATTTATAGTTACAAATCTTGTACTCCTGAATCGTTCGAACTGTACTCTTGCATATCCTATTCTGATTATCTGATCTCGATGATATTAGCAGAAATCAAATGAAGCAAGTTCCATACAAGATTTTGTACCACTCAGTCATTGTGAAGAAACTCTTGCATAACCTATTCTTTCTTCAAGAGGCGCAGTCAAAACCATTCATGAAATAGATGAAAGCAATTACTTAGAGATTGTTTAATGACGCTTGAGTGGGTTAACATTCTTTTCTATGCAAAGAAGAAACAACAACGATTAAAAGTAGTGTTATCTATGTATAGCTTGATCATAATATAAAATCTAAGAACTTTCCAATGCTCCACGATTTAACAAGTGTAACGTCATATTGAATTACCTTCACAAAGTCAGTCAGTGAGAATTGTGTAGGTATTTATTATTATGTAATATGAATTCATGGAACTTTTTCATTCAGGATGATCGAGTGAACTTTTTCCTTGCGGAATGATACTGAATACTGTTTGTCATCATCAATAATTCCGCTGTCAACATAGGGTTTCGAGATTCTTATAATTTGTCATCTTCACTCCATGAATCAGGTAGAAATAAATATACAGGAGTTACAGAAACATGAAACAGTTCGCATCCTAGTCCTCAATCACCGAAGCCACTGAATAAGTACACATCTGGAAGCGAAGAGATTGATGAAACAAAAGGCAGTCGAAGAATATTGATAGTTCCATTCGCAAACTGATGCCCTGGCCACAAAGGAGCGTTCCAGGTTCACAAGTATATTTGAGTAAAACAATTTAAGAAACATTTTTCTGATATCGACCCCTAGTGGCATCAGGTTAACTATGATCGTGAAACAGGCCATCTATCTGCTGCCTGATACATATTCATCAATGTGCTAAATACTCATTATTCAACAATCCTCTTAATTTTTATACTATTAGAATAATGGAATGGGGGGCATGTTTTCTATGAGTGGAAAAAATAATTATCATTGTTATAACATTACATCACTCATCAATGAACTCAATCTGTATCAGTTGTCGGTACTATAATTCAGCGCGCAAAAGAAAATTGGTGACGAAAGGAGTGACATTCAATTCGCTGAGCCTAAAGTATCTGAACAATTCGGTTTTGCTAATTACCTCGCTTCCATCAAGTAACGAACGATATCATATACTGCACTCTTGAACTGTTACCACCATTTCTAGCGAGCGCTCTGGATTCCCTTTTTGAATTGACAGTGAGTTGGTGATCGTAGGATTCATATGTGGTCTGAGCTCACATTCTCTCAGCCAGTCATCTTCCAGTTACCAAACTATATGTATGTATTCCACCACTAGCTATAGAACCTTACATGGTTTACTCCTATTCGGGGCACAAAGTGTGTTTTTTTCTACCATGGCCGTTTTCGTCATTCAATAATAGTAGATTGTTTTATTAGGATCAAAAGTGACACTTTGTTTGACAAGCGAATTTTGCATTTGCGAGGCGGAGCGTTTAGCGAAGCCGAACAAAGTCACTTTTGATCCGAATGAAACATGCTTTTTTTTCTGCATCCGAAACAATTAACTCAAATAAACATGTGAAGTAACCACCAATGCCGTGCCATATGTATGCAATGCAACAAATATTGACAAATAAACCATGTGGTAAGAATATTCTACCTGCATTAACAGCAGGTTAGGTTTTCAAGGATGTTCGAATTGTAGTTTCAATATAAATACAACCACAGAGTGACATATTTGTGTATGGACCAGGTGCTCTAATGGCAAATACCGCAAAAGTATATATATAGGAATAAGACGTGGAAAATGTTATGTTAGTGAACATATCAACAATGATAATAGTGATTATTTATTCCTCTCCATACTACACTGTGTTTGACTTGATAATCAAATGAAGCTAAACAATATCGTTGTTCGAGACAAAAAACTATTGCTTGCCGTGATTATTCAAAAACAAGTTATCCATCCCGAGAATAACGAATGAAATATAGATCAAGGAAGTATTTGAATCTTGAAGGCTTCCCTGATCAAATAAAAATACTTAGCTGAGATGTTTATAGTTCCAATACTAAACTATAATAAGGTGTATTTATATATCTCCAGTATGGGTATGAAATGCCAAATCTGCTGAAATCGGAAACAAATCAGGTATGCGTCTCAACCCAAATAACCAACCATCACAATGTTGTTTATTCTTGATGACGTCCAGAACATTCTTTTCAGTTCCTAGGAGCTAAAGTTCAACTTTAGCTCCTAGGAACTTAAATTCAACTTTAGCTCCTAGGAACTGAATATGTTGCCTAGCAACATACCTATTTTTGTGTCAGTAATAGAAACGTCAATTTAAGAGCTAATTTTGGTATCAAAATGGACGACTTTTGTGTCGGTTGCAGAAAAACTACTATAGTATATAGGACATAGCCAGCTCTGTTATAATTGAGCCGAATTTACTGTTTCAACCAATTTGCGTCCACATTGTTTTTACCAATTTACACATTTTTTCCGAGGGATTTAAGAGGAAACAAGTCTTTTGTGCGAAGAAATAATATAATTTGCAATATTTTCTCATTGGCTCGACTTTTGAAAGCATTTTTGATACAATGTCAAGAAAAATATACATGCCTTTATAGAGGGTGTTCCAGAACCACGTTTGTGTACTCCAGGAGGAAATTCTGCAGATGCGAATGAAAAAAAATGTTCCTTCCAACATGTATCAGTAGTGTACCTACCTGTGTATCAGCTCAAGATGGCCGCCGCCGGAAGTGACGTCACAACCGTTCCTGTGGTGAAAGGTGTTGGCTGCACGGGTGACAAGATGGCCGCCGCCGGAAGTGACACGTGACAAGTGACAGATGACAAGTGACAGATGACAAGTGACAGATGACAAGTGACAGATGACAAGTGACAGATGACAAGTGACAGATGACAAGTGACAGATGACACGTGACAGATGATAGATGACAAGTGGCAGGTGACAGATGACAGGTGACATGGAACACAAGGAGTGACAGATGGCATGGAACACAAAGAGTGACAGATGACATGGAACACAAGGAATGATAGATGACACGTGGAAGTACTCTGAACTTAGCCCTCTAGACTCTGGACACTAGTGCTTATGGGTGTGTCCTCTTCTTCTTCTTTTTAAAAGGTGATGGATGACGTCACAATCTAGTGACTTTGCCCACCAGATTTAGGTTGGTATTACTACAATTGGTAGCACTTTGTTTCAAGGTCACCCGATATGCATGTTGCAGATGGCCGATGAGTCATCCTTATCTCGACTTCGTAGAACAATGCCTCCTTTGTTTGCCATATGTTATCTAGACTTCCTCTAGAACAATGCCGCCTTTGTTCTTTCTACGCCACAGCGTTTCTTGGAATTCCAGCTATTGGAAAATTGCGACGCAATATACGAGAACAATGCCGCCTTTGTTTGCAGGTGTCCGATTACGTAACAACCTCATCCGATTGCATCATCCTTATCTGTGTGAGAACAATGGGTCTATTGTCCTGACGCAGGTGGCCGATGAGTCATCCAATAATGCTAGCTGGGAAACATCCTGAAAGAGTACCTCTATCTACTTCCTGTCGCCACTGACTGTCAGCGTTTCTGGGAATTTCGTCGAGTCAGCTATTGGGAACTTTGCCTCAAGAACAATACCTCCGTTGTTTGCAGGTGGTCGATGACGTCACAACCTCAAGCCCTATATAAGGCGGTCAGAACGTTCGTATGCGTCATTCCATTCTGAACTTTGACACTGGTCGGTCGATCTGTTCCTTTCTGTTCGGTTGCTCCTGTCTGTTTTATTATATTGTGTGTGGGTTGTGCCAGCTGAAAGGTGAGTTATTTATTTATCAAGTTGCAAGGCCATGTGGTCGACCCTATTTGTGACTAGTGATCATTCTACCCAATACTAGCAGTGTTAGAATATTTTAATTCTCATCAGATGGATGTTTCAGCTATTAACGCTCAAGCTGCTGCCTTCAAACCAACTGTCGCTTTAAGTAGTTTGCCCATCAACCAGCCCCACCCCATTGAAAATATCAGGGTGGTCCAGACACGGTTTGGGGAGGCTATCGTGGTGGAACTCGAGGCATCTAGCGTTTTTCTGCCAAGGAGGGTAGTTGGCATCTTCAAGCCTCAGCTTTCGGCTTTCACCCCAGGCAAATACAGCCTGATTCACAAGAGGAGTGACACCGGACCTGCAGTCCTCTTTGAGATTACTGAAAATTAGTGGTGAGTAAAATATTATTTTCTGTTTGATATTTCTCGCAACATGAATGTCAATAGTATTGCTTCTACTAGTGATGCCGTTGTTGAGGAATGTAGAAGAAAAGTGGAAATTTTGAGAAAGAAGACGAACATATCTGCAGAAGAGAGACTGTTATGGAATAGGCAAATAGGGACACATATAAGAGAATTAAATAGGGCAATCAGGGGGACCAAGTCGACAGCAGGGGTTTTGAGAAAATTAGAAACAAATGTGGGGCATTTGAAACGTTTTCAAAGTTTGATTAGGAAGAAGAATCATATTGGGGCGGGACTTGGCAATCGTAAAAATAGAGTTACATGGAGACTTGTTCAATCTGTTTTTGAGAGTAGAGTAAGGACGGGTATCATAATCAATTTAAGTCATAAGGAGTTGATGCAATTTTTGCAGGACGCATCGCACATTTTCAAAATTCAAATCAGAAAAATATTGAGAGAATTAACCATGCTCAAAGTCAACACCACCTTCTGTGGTGAGTTTATCAAGAAATCGGATGACGCGGAGATTATTGAATTCAAATATTTCAATACAAAGAATGCTACAATGGATGAGGGAACGGATTTAGATTGTTGGTTCACGGAGAATGTGATTGATACCATAGTTAATAAACTTTCGGAATTCCAGGAGAAGGGTAGTGGCTGGGCCTTGAGAGAAATTGTTTCGTTGGAAGTAAATATCAATAAATTAGAAATTGGCAATGGTTCATCATTCATTGCACTACCTGAACAAATTTCCAAAAAGCGTGCCTGCATCAATGTGAAAAATACTGATGAGGCATGCTTCTTCTGGAGCATCGTGAGCGCTTTACATCCTGCTAACCGTAATGTAGACAGGCCCAGCTCGTATCCTCATTACAGCCAAGTTTTAAATACCGCAGGCTTGGATGTACCCATCACTCTCAACAATATCCCTAAATTTGAAAAACTCAATGATATTTCGGTGAACGTTTACGCCTTGGAACAGATTCATGTTAGAAAGACAGAGTATTTCGACGTAGTACCCATAAAACTCACGAAACTTAAGCAGCCTAGACATGTCAATCTACTTCTCATTCAAAGTGAATATTTCCCCAAGCCCAACGATCATGATGTCTTGCCTGAAGATGATTACGACGAAGACATAAGGTATCATTATTGTTGGATTAAAGACATGTCCAGGCTGCTATCTTCACAACTCAGTAAAGATACATGGAAAAAACATTTCTGTGATAGATGTTTAAATTATTTTTCAAGCGAATCCAAATTGGCAGATCACAGTGCTTCATGTGAAAATGTTAACGAATGCAAAATTTCTTTCCCCAAATACGATGCAGTTGTTTTCAAAAATCATATATATAAACAAAAGGCCGAATTCATCATCTACGGTGATTTTGAATCGGTTTTGGAGCACTGTGATGACAAAATCTCTCAAAAAATGTCAAAATATCAAAAACACACAGCCTTCAGCGCAGGGTACTATTTCAAATGCTCGTACGATGATAGCTTGTCCTATTTCAAGAGTCATCGAGGTCCTGATTGCATGGATTGGTTTGCCACAGAAATGGCAGATGTCGCGAAATTTGTACAGTCTAAAATCAAAGACATTATTCCTCTGACTCATTTCCCAGATAAGGTTGGTGTAACACACTGCCATATCTGTGAAAAGGCGTTTGCGAGCACTGATATCATTGTGAAAGACCACCATCATTTCACTGGCGCCTTCAGAGGGTGGGCGCATCAATCTTGTAATTTGGGGTACCGCAAGTCCTTCGTAGTGCCCATAGTGTTCCACAATTTTTCTGGATATGATTCTCATTTCCTTCTGAGAGAGATTGCCAAACGTGGACAGGTGAGCGTACTTCCGATAAATATGGGGAAATACATTTCTTTCACCCAACACAACTCTGAAACCGGTATTAAATTCAGATTCATCGACTCTTTGAGATTCCTGGGTGCCAGTTTAGACGAATTGGCATCCAATTTAACGAAGGATAGCTTTCAAAATTTGAGAAAAGAATTCAACCAATTAGACGCTTCTAAATTCGATCTACTCACAAAGAAAGGTGTTTTTCCATATGACCACATCAATAGTCCGAGCAAATTAGACGAAACTGAACTTCCACCCATTGAGCACTTTTATAATAAATTGAACGATGAACATATCGATGATGTGAAGTACGCTCATGCTCAAAACGTATGGCAACAATTTGAATGTCAAAATTTAGGTGAATACTCGGATTTATACATGAAAACAGATATACTTCTTCTGGCAGATGTTTTCGAACAATTCAGAGAAGCTGCTTTGAGGACTTATACCTTAGATCCGGCTTGGTATTACACCCTTCCAGGTTATACGTGGGATTGCATGCTGAAGTACACAAAATGTTCCTTACAAATTTTAAAAGATGTTGACATGCTGATGTTTGTCGAAAAGGCGATAAGAGGCGGTATTTCGGTTTGTTGTAACCGCTATTCTGAAGCCAACCATAAGTACACTTCAACATATGATCCTACCAAACCACCAAAACATCTTCTCTACTTGGACGTGAACAATCTATATGGATGGGCAATGTCAAAGTCCCTCCCTTATGGGGGGTTTGAATGGACTGATGCCAACATTGACGTCACATTGATTCCTGACGATGCGCCAGAAGGATATATCTTACAAGTAGATCTGGAATATCCGGAAAACTTGCACGATCTACATAAAGACTTTCCGTTCTGTGCCGAACACCGCAAGCCACCTGGTTCCAAGTTGGCAAAATTGATGACCACGTTACACCATAAAAAGGAATACATCATCCATTATGTTAATTTGAAACAAGCTCTGGCAAATGGCTTGAAGCTCACCAAAATTCACAGGGTAGCGAAATTTAAACAGTCCACGTGGTTGAAGCCCTACATTGATCTGAATACTGGATTGAGGGCTGCAGCCACCAACACATTTGAAAAAAACCTATATAAACTGATGAATAATGCTGTGTTTGGAAAGACGATGGAAAACATCCGTAAACATCGCGTCGTCAAATTATGTAGATCGTGGAATGGACGCTATGGGGCTAAAAATATGATCGCCAGCTCAAAGTTTCGTGGCCGGACGATTTTGGGTGACGATCTGATTGCTATCGAATTGGCTAAATCTGAAATAGTCTTCAACAAACCCCTATACATAGGGATGGCTATTTTGGATTTATCCAAGACGTGCATGTATAGTTTCCATTACGATTTCATGCTTCCAACAATGGGGGTGGAGAAATGTAAGTTGATGTATACAGACACCGATAGTTTTATTTACGAACTTGGCTGTGATGATGTATATGCGGAACTTATAAAAAATAACTTGTCCAAATTTGACACATCCGACTACCCTTCTGACAACCCGTATGGAATTCCGCAAGTGAATAAAAAGGTCTTGGGAATGATGAAGGATGAGGCAAATTCGAAAATAATAACACACTTTGTAGGCTTACGTTCAAAAATGTATGCCTACAAAGTGCAGGGGGGTAAAGTCACCAAAAAATCCAAAGGGGTTAAATTTAATGTGGTTAGGAATAAGATATCCTTCAATGATTATGTGGCTTGCTTGAAAGACTTCAAGGAGCAGACAGTCACACAGCGGACAATCCGTTCCTTCAACCATCAAGTATTCAGTATTGAACAGTCGAAAATTGCGCTAAGTCCTTATGACACCAAGAGACACCTACTTCCAAATTGTTATGACACCCTGCCTTTCGGACATTCCTCCATAGCTGACATATGATTCTTCTTCCATATACATTCCTCAACAATATCACCTTCATGTTCTGAGAAATGTCAACTGATAATATTTTACCCCCACCACTGATTTTTTCAATCTAGTTGTATATACGCTTACTAATTTTTATACACCCTATTTATTATATAATGTAGATTTTGTATTTCAGTTTTTGTATACACTATGTATTTTCCACTATGTTCAATAAAAGTTTCTTGATAATTTGGTTGTTTCATTACTGCAAACGAATGAACCTGCTACAAAACGTCGAAAAAACTTCACAAACGTCAAAAACGTCCAAAAACGTCAAAAACGTCCAAAAACGTCGAAAACGTCAAAAACGTCGAAAAACGTCACGTCAAGAACGTCAAAAAACGTCGAAAAACGTCGAAAAACGTCGAAAAACGTCGAAAAGTGACAAAAAACGTCGAAAAACGTCGAAAAAACGTCGAAAAGCGTCAAAAAAACGTCAAAAAACGTCAAAAAACGTCGAAAAGCGTCAAAAAACGTCACGTTTTCCACGTTTCCAACGAAAGTCAACGATACCTGACTAGGAGTAAAGAAAAGCTGAGCTATTTCCATATTTTATTGTTCCAAATCATTCAGTACATTGTTTTTAAAGTAATACAAATATTCTCTAAGTGCCATGCTCAACAAACTATTATCAGATATTTCACAAAATGCATGTAATGCATCAAAACAGCTTTTATTATTGAAATGAGTCCTTGTCAAATTCAGAATATTGTTATAATAAGCACAAAAGTTAATATCTTCCAACCAAGCCACTCGATGGGCCACTAGTCTTTGGTCGGCTTCAAGGATCTGGGTGACATCTCTTTCGTCCATGTGGAACTCAACCTCGTGTTTTCTGACCAGTAGGAATTTTGTATCATCATACACGAGTTGTGTGATTTCACAAAAATCTCCGCATGGAAAGGTGATCGGATCATACTCATCTGCATGGGTTGGTAACTGTTCGAGGAAGAAATCCATCAATTTCTGTCGCAGCAAGTCGATGAAGATGTTCCACTCCAACACACCAAAAGATATTTTGTTTGGTGTCATGTAAGGTAATATAACTATGGCTGGACTGAATATTCTGGCTGGACTCAAACCGACTTTCAATTCAAAGCCACTCACTGGGAACGATGTGCTGAGCAGATGATGTTTTTCGGCTTTGGCTGCATTCTCGTACATTTCCAACATACTGTTACTGCTAACTACTACCGATATACCACTATCTTGACTCGACATGTCGATTAAAACTGAGACTGAAACCGGCTTCAAGCAGCTATTTATATCCCTCCATCTCTCCATGATGATCACACGAAAGGCCCCTGACTTGTTGAAATCTGTCTGTATTTTCCATAAGAATCTACACTAAATCGACATTATCTATCCAACTGTTATGTTTCTTGTCGAGTCCCAACCACTTGACGTACATTCTCTTTCCTCTTTTCTTCAGCACTTTTTCAATGAGGTAAATGTCGGGATTCTTTGTCTTTTGTAATTCCTCCTCATAGAATGCGCCACTGATTGGCTGTCCATGCATGTCTTCGAGTAGGTAAGTAACAGGATTGGTTATCTTCACATTGACAATTTTGAATAACTCTGTCGTCCAGCTAGGTGTATAGCCTTTTTCGAAAATATGTTTCGCCTTAGATATGCGTACAATGTTGCCAACTTTCAGTTTACGTGGACCTGCGATTTTCAAATGGCTAAAGCTTTGGTGTAAAATATCTTTCTCGTTTTCCTTGTTCACCTCTGAGGGTTTGAATCGAGTCGTTGTGTGCTTGGTATTATTGTATTCATCAACGATCTGACGTAATATATCAATCCATTTGTAGGTGCCATTCAGACTGAAATATTTGTATAGTTTGTTTTTCAGCGTTCTTATTACTCGTTCAGCAATGGCAGCCAATCAGTGGCGCATTCTATGAGGAGGAATTACAAAAGACAAAGAATCCCGACATTTACCTCATTGAAAAAGTGCTGAAGAAAAGAGGAAAGAGAATGTACGTCAAGTGGTTGGGACTCGACAAGAAACATAACAGTTGGATAGATAATGTCGATTTAGTGTAGATTCTTATGGAAAATACAGACAGATTTCAACAAGTCAGGGGCCTTTCGTGTGATCATCATGGAGAGATGGAGGGATATAAATAGCTGCTTGAAGCCGGTTTCAGTCTCAGTTTTAATCGACATGTCGAGTCAAGATAGTGGTATATCGGTAGTAGTTAGCAGTAACAGTATGTTGGAAATGTACGAGAATGCAGCCAAAGCCGAAAAACATCATCTGCTCAGCACATCGTTCCCAGTGAGTGGCTTTGAATTGAAAGTCGGTTTGAGTCCAGCCAGAATATTCAGTCCAGCCATAGTTATATTACCTTACATGACACCAAACAAAATATCTTTTGGTGTGTTGGAGTGGAACATCTTCATCGACTTGCTGCGACAGAAATTGATGGATTTCTTCCTCGAACAGTTACCAACCCATGCAGATGAGTATGATCCGATCACCTTTCCATGCGGAGATTTTTGTGAAATCACACAACTCGTGTATGATGATACAAAATTCCTACTGGTCAGAAAACACGAGGTTGAGTTCCACATGGACGAAAGAGATGTCACCCAGATCCTTGAAGCCGACCAAAGACTAGTGGCCCATCGAGTGGCTTGGTTGGAAGATATTAACTTTTGTGCTTATTATAACAATATTCTGAATTTGACAAGGACTCATTTCAATAATAAAAGCTGTTTTGATGCATTACATGCATTTTGTGAAATATCTGATAATAGTTTGTTGAGCATGGCACTTAGAGAATATTTGTATTACTTTAAAAACAATGTACTGAATGATTTGGAACAATAAAATATGGAAATAGCTCAGCTTTTCTTTACTCCTAGTCAGGTATCGTTGACTTTCGTTGGAAACGTGGAAAACGTGACGTTTTTTGACGCTTTTCGACGTTTTTCGACGTTTTTTGACGTTTTTTGACGCTTTTCGACGGTTTTTCGACGTTTTTCGACGTTTTTGTCACTTTTCGACGTTTTTTCGACGTTTGTGACGCTTTTCGACGTTTTTCGACGTTTTTTGACGTTCTTGACGTGACGTTTTTCGACGTTTTTGACGTTTTCGACGTTTTTGGACGTTTTTGACGTTTTTGGACGTTTTTGACGTTTGTGAAGTTTTTTCGACGTTTTGTAGCAGGTTCATTCGTTTGCAGTAATGAAACAACCAAATTTTCAAGAAACTTTTATTGAACATAGTGGAAAATACATAGTGTATACAAAAACTGAAATACAAAATCTACATTATATAATAAATAGGGTGTATAAAAATTAGTAAGCGTATATACAACTAGATTGAAAAAATCAGTGGTGGGGGTAAAATATTATCAGTTGACATTTCTCAGAACATGAAGGTGATATTGTTGAGGAATGTATATGGAAGAAGAATCATATGTCAGCTATGGAGGAATGTCCGAAAGGCAGGGTGTCATAACAATTTGGAAGTAGGTGTCTCTTGGTGTCATAAGGACTTAGCGCAATTTTCGACTGTTCAATACTGAATACTTGATGGTTGAAGGAACGGATTGTCCGCTGTGTGACTGTCTGCTCCTTGAAGTCTTTCAAGCAAGCCACATAATCATTGAAGGATATCTTATTCCTAACCACATTAAATTTAACCCCTTTGGATTTTTTGGTGACTTTACCCCCCTGCACTTTGTAGGCATACATTTTTGAACGTAAGCCTACAAAGTGTGTTATTATTTTCGAATTTGCCTCATCCTTCATCATTCCCAAGACCTTTTTATTCACTTGCGGAATTCCATACGGGTTGTCAGAAGGGTAGTCGGATGTGTCAAATTTGGACAAGTTATTTTTTATAAGTTCCGCATATACATCATCACAGCCAAGTTCGTAAATAAAACTATCGGTGTCTGTATACATCAACTTACATTTCTCCACCCCCATTGTTGGAAGCATGAAATCGTAATGGAAACTATACATGCACGTCTTGGATAAATCCAAAATAGCCATCCCTATGTATAGGGGTTTGTTGAAGACTATTTCAGATTTAGCCAATTCGATAGCAATCAGATCGTCACCCAAAATCGTCCGGCCACGAAACTTTGAGCTGGCGATCATATTTTTAGCCCCATAGCGTCCATTCCACGATCTACATAATTTGACGACGCGATGTTTACGGATGTTTTCCATCGTCTTTCCAAACACAGCATTATTCATCAGTTTATATAGGTTTTTTTCAAATGTGTTGGTGGCTGCAGCCCTCAATCCAGTATTCAGATCAATGTAGGGCTTCAACCACGTGGACTGTTTAAATTTCGCTACCCTGTGAATTTTGGTGAGCTTCAAGCCATTTGCCAGAGCTTGTTTCAAATTAACATAATGGATGATGTATTCCTTTTTATGGTGTAACGTGGTCATCAATTTTGCCAACTTGGAACCAGGTGGCTTGCGGTGTTCGGCACAGAACGGAAAGTCTTTATGTAGATCGTGCAAGTTTTCCGGATATTCCAGATCTACTTGTAAGATATATCCTTCTGGCGCATCGTCAGGAATCAATGTGACGTCAATGTTGGCATCAGTCCATTCAAACCCCCCATAAGGGAGGGACTTTGACATTGCCCATCCATATAGATTGTTCACGTCCAAGTAGAGAAGATGCTTTGGTGGTTTGGTAGGATCATATGTTGAAGTGTACTTATGGTTGGCTTCAGAATAGCGGTTACAACAAACCGAAATACCGCCTCTTATCGCCTTTTCGACAAACATCAGCATGTCAACATCTTTTAAAATTTGTAAGGAACATTTTGTGTACTTCAGCATGCAATCCCACGTATAACCTGGAAGGGTGTAATACCAAGCCGGATCTAAGGTATAAGTCCTCAAAGCAGCTTCTCTGAATTGTTCGAAAACATCTGCCAGAAGAAGTATATCTGTTTTCATGTATAAATCCGAGTATTCACCTAAATTTTGACATTCAAATTGTTGCCATACGTTTTGAGCATGAGCGTACTTCACATCATCGATATGTTCATCGTTCAATTTATTATAAAAGTGCTCAATGGGTGGAAGTTCAGTTTCGTCTAATTTGCTCGGACTATTGATGTGGTCATATGGAAAAACACCTTTCTTTGTGAGTAGATCGAATTTAGAAGCGTCTAATTGGTTGAATTCTTTTCTCAAATTTTGAAAGCTATCCTTCGTTAAATTGGATGCCAATTCGTCTAAACTGGCACCCAGGAATCTCAAAGAGTCGATGAATCTGAATTTAATACCGGTTTCAGAGTTGTGTTGGGTGAAAGAAATGTATTTCCCCATATTTATCGGAAGTACGCTCACCTGTCCACGTTTGGCAATCTCTCTCAGAAGGAAATGAGAATCATATCCAGAAAAATTGTGGAACACTATGGGCACTACGAAGGACTTGCGGTACCCCAAATTACAAGATTGATGCGCCCACCCTCTGAAGGCGCCAGTGAAATGATGGTGGTCTTTCACAATGATATCAGTGCTCGCAAACGCCTTTTCACAGATATGGCAGTGTGTTACACCAACCTTATCTGGGAAATGAGTCAGAGGAATAATGTCTTTGATTTTAGACTGTACAAATTTCGCGACATCTGCCATTTCTGTGGCAAACCAATCCATGCAATCAGGACCTCGATGACTCTTGAAATAGGACAAGCTATCATCGTACGAGCATTTGAAATAGTACCCTGCGCTGAAGGCTGTGTGTTTTTGATATTTTGACATTTTTTGAGAGATTTTGTCATCACAGTGCTCCAAAACCGATTCAAAATCACCGTAGATGATGAATTCGGCCTTTTGTTTATATATATGATTTTTGAAAACAACTGCATCGTATTTGGGGAAAGAAATTTTGCATTCGTTAACATTTTCACATGAAGCACTGTGATCTGCCAATTTGGATTCGCTTGAAAAATAATTTAAACATCTATCACAGAAATGTTTTTTCCATGTATCTTTACTGAGTTGTGAAGATAGCAGCCTGGACATGTCTTTAATCCAACAATAATGATACCTTATGTCTTCGTCGTAATCATCTTCAGGCAAGACATCATGATCGTTGGGCTTGGGGAAATATTCACTTTGAATGAGAAGTAGATTGACATGTCTAGGCTGCTTAAGTTTCGTGAGTTTTATGGGTACTACGTCGAAATACTCTGTCTTTCTAACATGAATCTGTTCCAAGGCGTAAACGTTCACCGAAATATCATTGAGTTTTTCAAATTTAGGGATATTGTTGAGAGTGATGGGTACATCCAAGCCTGCGGTATTTAAAACTTGGCTGTAATGAGGATACGAGCTGGGCCTGTCTACATTACGGTTAGCAGGATGTAAAGCGCTCACGATGCTCCAGAAGAAGCATGCCTCATCAGTATTTTTCACATTGATGCAGGCACGCTTTTTGGAAATTTGTTCAGGTAGTGCAATGAATGATGAACCATTGCCAATTTCTAATTTATTGATATTTACTTCCAACGAAACAATTTCTCTCAAGGCCCAGCCACTACCCTTCTCCTGGAATTCCGAAAGTTTATTAACTATGGTATCAATCACATTCTCCGTGAACCAACAATCTAAATCCGTTCCCTCATCCATTGTAGCATTCTTTGTATTGAAATATTTGAATTCAATAATCTCCGCGTCATCCGATTTCTTGATAAACTCACCACAGAAGGTGGTGTTGACTTTGAGCATGGTTAATTCTCTCAATATTTTTCTGATTTGAATTTTGAAAATGTGCGATGCGTCCTGCAAAAATTGCATCAACTCCTTATGACTTAAATTGATTATGATACCCGTCCTTACTCTACTCTCAAAAACAGATTGAACAAGTCTCCATGTAACTCTATTTTTACGATTGCCAAGTCCCGCCCCAATATGATTCTTCTTCCTAATCAAACTTTGAAAACGTTTCAAATGCCCCACATTTGTTTCTAATTTTCTCAAAACCCCTGCTGTCGACTTGGTCCCCCTGATTGCCCTATTTAATTCTCTTATATGTGTCCCTATTTGCCTATTCCATAACAGTCTCTCTTCTGCAGATATGTTCGTCTTCTTTCTCAAAATTTCCACTTTTCTTCTACATTCCTCAACAACGGCATCACTAGTAGAAGCAATACTATTGACATTCATGTTGCGAGAAATATCAAACAGAAAATAATATTTTACTCACCACTAATTTTCAGTAATCTCAAAGAGGACTGCAGGTCCGGTGTCACTCCTCTTGTGAATCAGGCTGTATTTGCCTGGGGTGAAAGCCGAAAGCTGAGGCTTGAAGATGCCAACTACCCTCCTTGGCAGAAAAACGCTAGATGCCTCGAGTTCCACCACGATAGCCTCCCCAAACCGTGTCTGGACCACCCTGATATTTTCAATGGGGTGGGGCTGGTTGATGGGCAAACTACTTAAAGCGACAGTTGGTTTGAAGGCAGCAGCTTGAGCGTTAATAGCTGAAACATCCATCTGATGAGAATTAAAATATTCTAACACTGCTAGTATTGGGTAGAATGATCACTAGTCACAAATAGGGTCGACCACATGGCCTTGCAACTTGATAAATAAATAACTCACCTTTCAGCTGGCACAACCCACACACAATATAATAAAACAGACAGGAGCAACCGAACAGAAAGGAACAGATCGACCGACCAGTGTCAAAGTTCAGAATGGAATGACGCATACGAACGTTCTGACCGCCTTATATAGGGCTTGAGGTTGTGACGTCATCGACCACCTGCAAACAACGGAGGTATTGTTCTTGAGGCAAAGTTCCCAATAGCTGACTCGACGAAATTCCCAGAAACGCTGACAGTCAGTGGCGACAGGAAGTAGATAGAGGTACTCTTTCAGGATGTTTCCCAGCTAGCATTATTGGATGACTCATCGGCCACCTGCGTCAGGACAATAGACCCATTGTTCTCACACAGATAAGGATGATGCAATCGGATGAGGTTGTTACGTAATCGGACACCTGCAAACAAAGGCGGCATTGTTCTCGTATATTGCGTCGCAATTTTCCAATAGCTGGAATTCCAAGAAACGCTGTGGCGTAGAAAGAACAAAGGCGGCATTGTTCTAGAGGAAGTCTAGATAACATATGGCAAACAAAGGAGGCATTGTTCTACGAAGTCGAGATAAGGATGACTCATCGGCCATCTGCAACATGCATATCGGGTGACCTTGAAACAAAGTGCTACCAATTGTAGTAATACCAACCTAAATCTGGTGGGCAAAGTCACTAGATTGTGACGTCATCCATCACCTTTTAAAAAGAAGAAGAAGAGGACACACCCATAAGCACTAGTGTCCAGAGTCTAGAGGGCTAAGTTCAGAGTACTTCCACGTGTCATCTATCATTCCTTGTGTTCCATGTCATCTGTCACTCTTTGTGTTCCATGCCATCTGTCACTCCTTGTGTTCCATGTCACCTGTCATCTGTCACCTGCCACTTGTCATCTATCATCTGTCACGTGTCATCTGTCACTTGTCATCTGTCACTTGTCATCTGTCACTTGTCATCTGTCACTTGTCATCTGTCACTTGTCATCTGTCACTTGTCATCTGTCACTTGTCACGTGTCACTTCCGGCGGCGGCCATCTTGTCACCCGTGCAGCCAACACCTTTCACCACAGGAACGGTTGTGACGTCACTTCCGGCGGCGGCCATCTTGAGCTGATACACAGGTAGGTACACTACTTGTATCCGCGCGAATGATTCCTAAGGACGCTAGAGCCGTTTGAATGTAGTGCCTCAAATGCAGTTATCTTCAGTTGAATTTGTTATCATTGATACTAGAAGCACGAAATTTGGTACCTATATATTGGTAGTTCTGTTGTCGAAGTCAAAGGCATATTCACAGTATCTCCAGGAACTTTCTGAAAATGATATAACGCGTAATTCATGTCCTAAAAAAGAACGTTTCCTCACAGGTCCGGGCTCATTACCCTGACTGGGTCCTTCAATTCTCCCATGATTTCACAATATCATTTCTGCAGGAGTTCTGAATTGAATACATACATTATCCAAAATCAATGAGAGGTGAAAATAAATATGTGGCATGGGTACCTGTGAGGTTATATATTATGCCTCCTCTGTTATCCTCATCTGTGTTGGAAATAGGATCCGGTGGTTCCAGAAATATTTCATCAACTTGTTGAAGCAGGTCTTTATCATCGTTTAGTACATTCGAAACTCACGAAAGCGATAAACTCTTTCTGGAATGATGAGTGTTTTATCATCATCAGATGCCCATGGATACCATAATAATGGTATCAGTGACTTTAGGATCATTAAAGTAAACCCTGTATACAAAGAATTCATTTCATATATATCCAGGGATATTGTATCAATCATAAGCAATAGATGAATGCATTACATGTCACCTAAAATGGAACAGAAATAGTTGAGAAATCACTTACCCCTGTCGACTGTCCATTGTTTCTAATCAAAATGGAATCACTCGATATATTTCACCACTACGGAGAATGACAGTGATGAAAAAGTGAAAGCATTTGTTTACAAAACATGCCAACAAGCTCGCACAATTCCAATACTTCAATAACCATTGCGTGTTGTCGGAGAAGTGGAAAATTATTTGCGATACCATATGATATCTGTGGGCGTTACTGCGTTTGCGAAATTCACAGGAATGTCACTTAAATCTAATTGGTATCGATCAATAACGTCATAATGCTGTCATGTTCATGACAACTTGATCTTGATCAGGATGAGAAGTGCTTTGATAGTGACAATATGTCGATATTTCAGTTTCATACATTGCTTCTGGTGAACAACATTCATTGTACACCTTGGTAGTGTATGATATCATTACCATGGAACCTTATGCCACTCGGCAGAAGCCTTGAGATATAATCTTGGTCCCAGGATAATAATGATATTTCTCACTACTTTGGTGTATAAATGACTAATCCTCGCCGTGTTGGCGAATATGCACTGAATATATGCGGCCATTTTCTTTTTTGAGGTATTTATATTGTGTTTGTACCTAAGTTGAGTGATTGTCTGCAAAAGGCCAAAAGTTGCAAAGTAGAAGCAGTTCCTCGACACTTTGAAACAGTGGGGTTTGGAGATGTTTACGCATAACTCAGTTGGTGAGTAATGTACCAATAATTTTTTCACAAAGAGAGAACCTCAAAGACATCACCACAATAGTTCATAAAATGGTAGATAACGAGATGAAAACAACTACTTTCCTGGCTATATGCCACGCAGAATATTGGATTACTTCCTCCCGGAATCTATGCAATAATTCGTATAGACGAATAAAATCGCAAGTATTTCGTTCCTAAATGCCGAGCTGCACCATTCAGGAACATTTGACTACTCACAGACCGGTTTCGGGCTGTGACTCTCATCAGTGCAGGACTGTCCCAGATGGCTTCTTGACTGCTATATGATGCCAACCTGACCCAACAGAAACGCATCTCAGCATTTATACCCCACGAGGCGTTCATCGCCCGTGAAATAAAACGCGAACGCCGAACGCCACCTGGCAAGGAAAGAAACACTCCAAAACAATATCCCATTTCAGGTGGAATGATTTTTTGCCATTGATTGTTACATCTGATATCAGGTTGGATTCGTTGGTTCGTGCCACTTATTTTTCATTCGAAGAGGTGATATTGAAAAAAAAAAATCTTATTTTGTTCGTGGATTCACAATATCTTCATTGAGTAGGTAGTAGGTAAACCTAGTCATGCTTTATGGTGTTGAAGTTTCAGTAGGATGTCAGTTGTTATGTAGTTCAAATGTTGTTGAAGATAATAAAAATATATATTCTCAGAGAAATACATGACTTCATCTCAATTCTTGTTATGGCTATTCCTTACGGAAGCCGAAAGACAGATAGAAATGAAATGAAAAGACTCAACTGTGAATATTCGCAGATATTCATATTCATTATAGTGAAGGGGCTCGGGAAAGATTTTCAAAAAACTGGTCTTGATTTTTCTCATTTTGTGGCCCTCGGAGAATTGCTGTCTTGATGGAAGAAACTCATGATATTTATTCATTTTAAAATCTGTATCTGAGCCAAAGCAAATTTTTATGAAGAATAGCCTGACTTGGATTGAGTCACGGGACTTCCGCTACCTGTCAAAACTTTTTTCAATGAATCTCTCGAAAGAGGATTTTTAGTCTGAATTTCTCAGAAAATAAAGGAAGTAATTTGTTTCTGTTCCGATTCAACACTTCTCATTGGGAATTAGTTACCTACCTGAAAATCTGATAGTTGAACTTGAATCAAGTGGACCTATTTTCTCTGCAGATACTCCATGAACGTCTGAAATATATTTGTAGAGTTGGACAATCATTATATTGTGAAGCATTATTTCAGTTCTATTCTTTCATGCAGTTTGTACTGGAATAACAAATGAGAAGAATATAATTAACCTTAATTTTGTGCCAATGTTCTCAATAACCATCCTTGTGTAATAACTTGAAATTATGAAATATTTTTCGCGCCAATATTCATCAAGCGCATATTCGAAATGAATGATATGAAACAGCTTTTAGAAAATTGAATATAAAATATTGTTTTGTTCTGCAGGACTGAAGATGTGGGTCTGCATCAGCTGAAAAAGTGAACCAGAAACGATCATTTCGATTCCCGATATTCAATGTTATTTACGGGTGCACTCTATACTCGAATAGAAAACATATTTGATTTTTTCTGTATAGAACACTGCGGAAGAAGCACTCAATATATTTTCTTGTTATGTCTGAGTTGATTACAGTTATACAATATCTGTTCATATTCACTCACGTTACGTAGTATAAAAACAGCGCCAACGACTAGTTGCCATAACTATAGAGACGTTTTATTGGGAGTATATCTATTAACTCCATTGGTCTTCTTGGAATAACGTTGATGTCTAAACCTATGATGATCAACGCAGACGAATGAATTTTACTCATATTACTGTAACTTGTTATCAAATTATTCTCATAAGGTGAAATTGATAAGGATCGTTGATAAACTAGAAGGTTTAATTGAATCTGAAAAGAATATGTCTACGCCCCTTTCGGTTTGGACGATATAATTTAGTTTGATTTTTGAAAAAGTTACGGATTTCTTTATTAATCATTCTTCTAGCCATAAAGTTTTGAGAGGGTGTAACTGACCCAAATGGTCGAGTACATTTATGCAGGATCCCAAATTATCTCATATTTAGGAAAACTTGTTTATTTTCTGAATACTCCTCTCAAATATCTTTTTATCAATTGTTCATCAATCAGACTTTTGTCGAGTTTTGAAAATATGGCAGATTTATGACTATCCAATGGATTATATGACGAGTTACTGTTGAATATTTAGTTCCGGAAAGAGATTATTAATGCGCCCTTTCCGCTTCATGAATGTTCAGCTCATTTCTGTCACAAAAATTACCACCATTTTCTTTATGTTACTAAATATTGTTTCAATTTTTCAGTACTAATCGGAGCCATCATGACTCCCACAGCATCTTCTGGTAGTCCTTTTTTCCAAAAAAGCTCCCCTGATAGTTTCACCAGCCACCCGCTCAACGAAAAACATACTACAGCAATCTAATTAGGGAAATACAAAGCTCCTATAATTTAGAACAAATTTTCTCCAGGTGAGTCGTTTGTTTTATTTTATCCTCATTTCAAACTCACAAGAACCCACAACAAAAATGTGTTAAAGCAGGGAGCTATTTCTGTTCAGATTTTCAGTGAAATTACAACCCTGCTTTTGACTTTGTTCAGTACGCCTATGTTTCATTTTGAAAGCAGCTGTTAATTCTCATTGATTTCTTTATCAACTGTGCAGTGTTGGTTGCAAACACAATTCAGTCACGTGGTGTGTAATCATTGTTGAAGAGCCCGTACTAATTCAATGACCTGGGAAATGATCATCTGAAAATTGCCGCACAGGAACATCATAATTAGAGAATGCACCATCATGTCATAGGATAATAGCTTTCAAAATACTAATTAATATGTTATTGTTTATTAGTTGAAAAGGTCCCAATTAGTGCGCAATTTTGGTTATGAATTATGATGCGAATGTCAGTTATTTGATAATTATTGTCAAGTATTGATTTATTTCGATAACTCTGAAAGAATTCTCAATAGAGGGGGCTCGAAATAATTTGTTGGAAGTATGGTGCTTTCATTTGTAATCTTAGAGTTGGGGTTGCTAGTGGTTAGGGAGACGAACATCAAGTTCGTTCAACTGTCAAAAATGCTTCCTCCAAAATGAAGAATCCATGGGTCCCGGAAATTTCTAGTAGAGTCCGACCACGATAACTTTGGGACAGCACGTGGTCGCGTAGGCATTGAATATGCATATGCGTTGCGTCACATGATGTCCCTCCCAAAGTAAACGTGGTCGGACTCTAGAGGATTTGATTGTATAATTTATTCAAGGACAGGTTTAGCTTTCGTGAGGAGACTCTTATTTTATCACCTCTTGAAGAGTCTGATAATTCAAAAATTAACACGTTGACTGCCATGTCATCTATTAGACCGAGAAAAAAATATCCTGACGTGCCGCCTCGGTCTCATAGACCAAGATTGGAGTTGATACACCAGGCCGGCTCGGCCTATAGGACCGAGTCAATTGAACCGCCCGTGAAGCCGTCGGTCTGAATTATTGTTAATAATATCGCGGAGAGCGACCAAGACGGCTTCAGTGACAAGTTTATATTGTATATCGTCCTCATCAGACACAGCACTAGACCGAGGCCGAACCCGGACGGACCGAGCTGGCGGACCGACGCGGCGTACACGGGTATACATGTATAAACGAGCGACGACTCGGTCTATAAGACCGAGCCAAATTTCTTCAATTATTTGGATCCAGTATCCCAATTTTCAAGAATTTCAACGATATACTATCTTCTGCAGGCTTCAGCTACATAGAGTCACTCATGGTTTCTGGGACAACATTTTTGATTTTGCTTCGGCTCTGATACCAACAGTGTGTATATGAGCCCGGCAGTCAACGTGTTAATCTATGGAACGAATAAATATTTCGACGAATAGATGTTTACTTGGGAATTCCAAGTTCATTTTCTGATACAGTGTGTTTCAGCTCTGATTCGAGATGACAATCCAGCTGTTCAGAATATACCAAATACGCCTCGATGAAATATTCCCTAATAGCACACAACGTCCTAGGGACGCCTCTATTCGGTACAGTTCAATGTCCTGGCCCAAAAATTAGTGTCCTTGGGGCGTCATCTCCCATACATTTCATGCAATATCCGAGCAAGGACGTCCACGGAATGTCCCAGCTGGTACATCATTTCAAATGTCCTAGAAATAGCATCCCTTAGACGTCCCACGTGGTACATATTGTAGAATGTCGATGCAAGGACGTCCTTGGCATGTCCCTGATGGGATATGATTTTGAACGTTCCTTTAGGGACATCCATCGAAATTCCCGAGTAGTACATATTCTGTCATGACTTCAGATCTTATATAATGTTCCTTCTAAACAACCATGAAATGTCCTTGATGGTACATTCCTTCAAATATCTTTGCACAGACGCCTTCAATATTCCCAGGATCGAATAACAATCGAAATGTCCCTCACGGACATCTTTCGAATGTCCCTTAGAAATATCCGTCGGATGTCCCAATTGGTTCATGAACTGTATTCTTCCAATGTTCTAGAAATTACGTCCTACGGACGTCCCAGTCGGTACTTCCAATATGTTGTGCCTACGAGGACGTTAACGTACACCTCGCCGACGAATGATTGCTCGTAGGCTATAAATACTCCCCGTCAATGTTCTTCACGTTTGTCCATTGGACATCCTGGGAAACCTTTTCAGGGTCTATTGGGGACCTTCTACGGACGGTACCAAATTCGAACTTCCAATGAACGTCCTGAATGTCCCGACAGGACGTCCTAAGGGTATCCATGGGACATAATTGTGTTATTAGAGTTGGTGTGGAAAAAAATGCAGGGTGCCAAAGATGAATATAAATTTTGTTGTTTTGTTGATAGGTACTATCACTGTATATTTATATATTTATCAATTCCTATCAGAATTGGCACAGATACATAATTTCATACAGGGCTCATTATATTATGTATTATTCTACAGTTCGTGACAGAGGGCGCCATTTGAATAATTCCTGATAATGGAATCGACTGATAACTTTTTTGACGAAACTTCTTCGTGATTTTGAAAAGAAAATATGACATCAACATCATTTCTTCGTAATATTGATATCGCCGTCATGAAAAACGCAATTGAACAGATCAAATAGTTTCGGAAAGCGATTTCAGATATTATTTCATTCATGAAGAGAGTGCGCTTACAGCTGTCAGATAATTGTTGCTAACAAATTACATTCCTTGTCAGGGAATGGATTTTTGTGCGAGTTTATAGTCAATACTTTTTCGATTAAAATTTCCCCCTCCCCCCCAATCTTTTTCCATAGCAATATTTTCAATAAACACATTTCTTACATTTCTAAGGAAGTGAACCGAATGCTAGGTTTTATTTTGAGAACAATGTATCCCTTCAAAGACAATAATACCTTGCGTACTCTTCTCATGTAATACGTAAATAGTCTGCTGGCGTCGCCTCAACAATTCGGCTTCCCTACTATATAATATACACGAAACAAATAAAGAGTATCCATAACCATCTTTTTGTCTATATCAACAACAAGAATTTCAAGAACACGCCACAAATTCGTTTCGTTATTCGAAAACTCAATTTGATTAAATCTTGTTGACAGGAGATCAAGTTATCGCCGATATCAAAAATCTCTTTCGGAATGATAAATGGAATCATCCATTCCATCTATGAATAATTTGATCCATTACAATATTGAAAAGGAATATTCTCAGATATATTATAAACATGAAAAAATGGATACATTTGAATAAATACATTGAGAATTCGCATTCTCTATGTGATGAAATTATTAATTCTTTCTCGGCATATTCAACAGAAAACAACTACTTTCCTGGCTATATGCCACGACGAACATTGAATTATATCAATTGAACATACACGATAGGAATTTGAGCATAAAATGAATATCGTCTGAAATTGAGAATTGACATTCTCTTCCAGAATCGGATGAATACTATGATGAATATAACGATATAAAAAATATATTACTTACCAAATTGTTATGAAAATTGGAATGTATGGGAGAAATATACTAGTATACATACTCTGTTCTTGTTGAGTCGTGAATTTATCAAAAATCATCCGTATCCATGATGTTTGGGATATATGCACATCTCTTTCACATAGGTTAGATGATTTTGATTCGAATAAAATTCATTTCGAGTTTCAAACTCTCCTCAGTAACCTGAAGTCCAGTCATTCCTTCAGCCATTCTTCATTTAATACACAATTTTCACATTTCTATAATAATATAACTAAAACTATAGTGGAACTGACATCTATCTGAGAATGAAAATTTGTTGACTTATCTCCAGTCATGTGGGTGGCAATTGTTTTAGATGTATGACAAACTGACATTTATCATACAGGGCGTGGAAAGAAATTCTGAATTGAGAAAAACCCAATCACGAATCTGCGATTGAAGGTCTATAAAAATAACAAGTTTCCATCGTTCAAGTTTGAACCCCTTGATTGGGTATGAAAGTATTGAAAAGGAATATTCTCAGATATATTATAAACATGAAAAAATGGATACATTTGAATAAATACATTGAGAATTCGCATTCTCTATGTGATGAAATTATTAATTCTTTCTCGGCATATTCAACAGAAAACAACTACTTTCCTGGCTATATGCCACGACGAACATTGAATTATATCAATTGAACATACACGATAGGAATTTGAGCATAAAATGAATATCGTCTGAAATTGAGAATTGACATTCTCTTCCAGAATCGGATGAATACTATGATGAATATAACGATATAAAAAATATATTACTTACCAAATTGTTATGAAAATTGGAATGTATGGGAGAAATATACTAGTATACATACTCTGTTCTTGTTGAGTCGTGAATTTATCAAAAATCATCCGTATCCATGATGTTTGGGATATATGCACATCTCTTTCACATAGGTTAGATGATTTTGATTCGAATAAAATTCATTTCGAGTTTCAAACTCTCCTCAGTAACCTGAAGTCCAGTCATTCCTTCAGCCATTCTTCATTTAATACACAATTTTCACATTTCTATAATAATATAACTAAAACTATAGTGGAACTGACATCTATCTGAGAATGAAAATTTGTTGACTTATCTCCAGTCATGTGGGTGGCAATTGTTTTAGATGTATGACAAACTGACATTTATCATACAGGGCGTGGAAAGAAATTCTGAATTGAGAAAAACCCAATCACGAATCTGCGATTGAAGGTCTATAAAAATAACAAGTTTCCATCGTTCAAGTTTGAACCCCTTGATTGGGTATGAAAGTATTGAAAAGGAATATTCTCAGATATATTATAAACATGAAAAAATGGATACATTTGAATAAATACATTGAGAATTCGCATTCTCTATGTGATGAAATTATTAATTCGTTCTCGGCATATTCAACAGAAAACAACTACTTTCCTGGCTATATGCCACGACGAACATTGAATTATATCAATTGAACATACACGATAGGAATTTGAGCATAAAATGAATATCGTCTGAAATTGAGAATTGACATTCTCTTCCAGAATCGGATGAATACTATGATGAATATAACGATATAAAAAATATATTACTTACCAAATTGTTATGAAAATTGGAATGTATGGGAGAAATATACTAGTATACATACTCTGTTCTTGTTGAGTCGTGAATTTATCAAAAATCATCCGTATCCATGATGTTTGGGATATATGCACATCTCTTTCACATAGGTTAGATGATTTTGATTCGAATAAAATTCATTTCGAGTTTCAAACTCGAAATGAATTTTATTCGAATCAAAATCATCTAACCTATGTGAAAGAGATGTGCATATATCCCAAACATCATGGATACGGATGATTTTTGATAAATTCACGACTCAACAAGAACAGAGTATGTATACTAGTATATTTCTCCCATACATTCCAATTTTCATAACAATTTGGTAAGTAATATATTTTTTATATCGTTATATTCATCATAGTATTCATCCGATTCTGGAAGAGAATGTCAATTCTCAATTTCAGACGATATTCATTTTATGCTCAAATTCCTATCGTGTATGTTCAATTGATATAATTCAATGTTCGTCGTGGCATATAGCCAGGAAAGTAGTTGTTTTCTGTTGAATATGCCGAGAAAGAATTAATAATTTCATCACATAGAGAATGCGAATTCTCAATGTATTTATTCAAATGTATCCATTTTTTCATGTTTATAATATATCTGAGAATATTCCTTTTCAATACTTTCATACCCAATCAAGGGGTTCAAACTTGAACGATGGAAACTTGTTATTTTTATAGACCTTCAATCGCAGATTCGTGATTGGGTTTTTCTCAATTCAGAATTTCTTTCCACGCCCTGTATGATAAATGTCAGTTTGTCATACATCTAAAACAATTGCCACCCACATGACTGGAGATAAGTCAACAAATTTTCATTCTCAGATAGATGTCAGTTCCACTATAGTTTTAGTTATATTATTATAGAAATGTGAAAATTGTGTATTAAGACCGACGATTCACGACAATCGCTATGCAGACCTATTTTCCAGCCCCATTTTCTGCCAAACGAAAAGTCCAAATGAAAAACGGTTTGGATGATCGTAAGGACGAAAGCTCAAGCTAGGAGTTAAAGTAATTTTCGAAATCAAACTCGTTTGTTGAAGAAAGCAGGCGATGACTGAAAAATGTAAACATTGGGAAATTTTGTGTCACAGATTTCAATGAAAATTGGTTTAACTCCTAGATACACTAAAATGCCATACCCTGCCCAAATTCTGGCTTCCAAAATCACACCGTTCCAAAGAAAACGGGAAAAAATCCAAAATTAACAATATGGCGTCGATAATTGGTGGCGACCTACATAAATCGTGTCTGAATTCAGGCCTATTCAGGGGTACATTAGTTCAGCTTCTGTCTTATAGATGGCGTTGCAAAATTTTGATTCTAATTATCATTATTAGATGGCGCTCAGAATAAAGAAGAATACCATGAAACATGTTGAGAATTTCACATTACGGAAAAATAATCACAGTCTTCTACCTGTTACTGGGTAACTCACTATAATTATGGTAAAAAAGTAATTAGTGCAATCACCTGAGGAATGAGGTGCGAGAGGGTGACGGCGGTAGGCAGAGAATTCAGAACCCCTTCCACGGCGAATCCGCAAGCATGTATACGGGTGTTGATTTGGCCCGCTGGTTATTTTCATTTTACTTATCTCATCTTATCTATTTTTAGAACCACTTGGGCGCGGTGGTCAGGGTCAGTACGGGTGGTACGGTTATAAAATTGAAAGCATAGGAATTTTAGGGTGAAATGAAACGCTATTTATATTCCAGGCAAACCTTGTTTTGCTATACACTTTGTCCCAGATTGGTGCTGTATGCCTGTATGTATTGCTATCTCGGTTATTATAAGAGCTACACAGTCGTTCAAATGAGCAATGTTTCTCAGAATTCTATTACTATTTCAGAATTGCCACCAGATTTTTCCGATCATTTTCTGTTTTTGAAATAATTGCGAAAAACCAAAGTGGTGCGTTTTTGACAATCCCCTGTATCTCTGTTATTTGAAAACTTACGGCATTCTGGCTCAGACATTTCGTGAGCACTTTTTCAAGAACTTTTGAATAAAAAATAGAACAATGAAATATCTTCCTGCGTTTTCGAGATAATGACAGTAGCATTGTTTTTTCTTATGGGAATTTTCAGATTCGTTTATTTCTGATGTATTCGTTCAGAAGAATATGGTATGTTATAGTGATACATTTTTGAAAGGAGGATTGAAATTTCTATTTAATGCAATAAAAATACAATATGGTGCCCATATTATGAATGTCGTGAGCTCGGTCGTGAGTTTTCAAATAACGGAGATACAGGGGATGGTCAAAACGCAACATGTTGGTTTTTCTCGATTATTTGAAAAACAAAATACTATATAAAAAATCTGATGGTAGTTCTGAGATGGTTTTCTCAAAAAAATCGTATATCGACTATTATATCTTTATCACACAGCACACCCGCAACGGTAGGTAGTTTTCTATACCTAAATCATCTTATTATCCTCCTTCATGATATAGTGTGAAAAAGCAGATGAAAAAATTTGGTTGAATATCATTTATTTTGAAATATGGAAGTATGGGAGATCGTGACATAAAAGTTCATAGACATATGAAGTATTAAAAAGAAATTCATAACTTTCAGAGTTTTAGATTCTGGATATTCGCATCTTTGGAAATGTCGGTAGTAAAAACATTAATTATCGTTATTGAAGCGCTTATGTCAGATTAAATGAAAAAAAAATATATCATTATGATTTTATTTTCAACAAAATCTGCACGGTGTTACACATAACATTATGACAAAATCCAAGCATACATTTCTCTCAAGCAAATAAAAAGGAGGCATTCAGCTCAGAAAAATAGTGGTGGAACATATTCTTCGATTCTGATACTCATCCGGTGCTTATGACACCTTTTGATAAAACAAATTCTGATCATTTTGTTATTTCAATAGAACTTATCAAATATATCAAGACAATCGAAGGAATTTTTTTTCGAGGTGAATGATATCGAATTCATATTTTTTCAAGTCATCAATATCCTGAATCTCTACTACGGTTCTTTGGAAAAATATACACAAGACCTCATTTTATATATCTTATCACTCCAATTTTTCAACATGAGGCTCTGCAATGATCATTAATTGATTAACTGGCGATTAATTACTGAGATTTATATATTGTAGGGTTCTTAAACTGTTTTTGAAAACATGGACCAAATATTCAATTTGATAAATTATATTATGATGAACAGTGTGCTTGTACAGAAAAAAAATACTGATGATGTGCTACTGATTTGGAGTAGCAGATCATGATATCAGAATTATTTGCCTCCATAAGATGATATTTTCTGACGGAATAACTGAGACAAGACATCAATTGAAGAAAATTCGAAGAAAATCTGTTCAAAGTAAATAAATATTTCTCTAATCAATAATTTGTAGAGAAACATAATGGTGAATCCATTTTAATAGAAAACAAACGGGGAATTGGTGTGAAAATATATAAGTATTATTTTAGTCTTTGCAAATTCACTCTAGACATATACAGCAAAAAAACATCGCCGCGGCACGCGTTCGGTGTTCAGTCATTGGGGATCCAAAATAAGGCTTACCTGGAAAAAAGTCCGGAAGTTTTGAAACTTTGTAGGATTATAGTTTTGGGTAACCAGAACTAAAATTCACAAAATGCACATTCCGGGACATGCCGCCGGCGCCGCCATCTTGCCAAGATGGCGCTCAAAAACGGTTTTTTGAAAATATCTCCAAAACGGTGCGTTTTCAGAAAAAATATGAGGACATAAAAATTTTAGATGAAGAAATTTTCTACAAGAAATGTTCCGAGCATATTTCTGCTAAAGAGAGCCGTTTAGGCTCAAGAGCTGATTGAATGACAACATATTCTGTTAAATTCTATAAACTGAGAGTACCCGCCGTTTCACCCAGATATCTAAAATATGGATATCCAGGAAAATATCAATACCTATTTGGAATATTTTATATTATATAATGATATTGTGATTTCTTCACTCATATCGACATGTGAAATACGGTAAGAAGCAGATATGGTTTATAGGTAGGAGTTCCGATGTCTCTCTCGACCTTGATATCAAGAATAGTATTTATTGAATATTAGAATTTCGAAGTAATGATATATTAAATTATAATAGTATTAAATATTTTTTGTTCAATTTTATTATTCAATTTTAAATAATACATTGAATAATCAAACTTTCTATTATATACCAAAAAGGTATTTGATGATCCTATCTACTTATGTTCTATCATATCTACGATTATTTTTCATATCCAAATAAGATTCAAAGCAATTTCAATTTCCTACCTGCTCTCCCTTTCTACCCCATGCACGTGCGCTCTTCCTTGAACATTTCCTTTCGAGCGTTCCGAAAGATAAAAAAAAATATTTCAAGAATAAGCTACCATCAGCCACGCCTAGACCAACCCTGTAAAGTATTCTTTACTTGCCGTAATAGTGCCTCAGTGCCTATACAATAGTCATCACACTTACTTCCAGCTTCATAACATAATATATTTATATCTCCTAACTAACCGGTCGCTCGATCGGTGTCTTCCGCGATAAAAAAACAAAGCCCATAAAGAAGTAAATACAGGTTCGTGGAAAGAATGCGCTTCGGATTTGAACCCAAAATGGAAGGAGCATCCGAAAATTCGACACTCAATCAAATCGAATGTAATTTAGGATTATATTAGATTGAAAACTCATTTGCATAATTTTATTAATGTGGAAATAATTAGGTATCAGGGCGCTATAAATATTTGAAGCGACACCTGTTGAAAATCTTTATAATACTAACATCGTCAACATGAAGAAACAAGAGAATTCTACATCGGTTTCTCGATGTTGGATTTTTATTCATGTTTATCACAGTTTGTTAACCGTAGCGACATCTCTTAGAAACGCCAGGCGAGTGCGGTGAATCGTTCGTCTTAAATGAAGAATGGCTGAAGGAATGACTGGACTTCAGGTTACTGAGGAGAGTTTGAAACTCGAAATGAATTTTATTCGAATCAAAATCATCTAACCTATGTGAAAGAGATGTGCATATATCCCAAACATCATGGATACGGATGATTTTTGATAAATTCACGACTCAACAAGAACAGAGTATGTATACTAGTATATTTCTCCCATACATTCCAATTTTCATAACAATTTGGTAAGTAATATATTTTTTATATCGTTATATTCATCATAGTATTCATCCGATTCTGGAAGAGAATGTCAATTCTCAATTTCAGACGATATTCATTTTATGCTCAAATTCCTATCGTGTATGTTCAATTGATATAATTCAATGTTCGTCGTGGCATATAGCCAGGAAAGTAGTTGTTTTCTGTTGAATATGCCGAGAAAGAATTAATAATTTCATCACATAGAGAATGCGAATTCTCAATGTATTTATTCAAATGTATCCATTTTTTCATGTTTATAATATATCTGAGAATATTCCTTTTCAATACTTTCATACCCAATCAAGGGGTTCAAACTTGAACGATGGAAACTTGTTATTTTTATAGACCTTCAATCGCAGATTCGTGATTGGGTTTTTCTCAATTCAGAATTTCTTTCCACGCCCTGTATGATAAATGTCAGTTTGTCATACATCTAAAACAATTGCCACCCACATGACTGGAGATAAGTCAACAAATTTTCATTCTCAGATAGATGTCAGTTCCACTATAGTTTTAGTTATATTATTATAGAAATGTGAAAATTGTGTATTAAATGAAGAATGGCTGAAGGAATGACTGGACTTCAGGTTACTGAGGAGAGTTTGAAACTCGAAATGAATTTTATTCGAATCAAAATCATCTAACCTATGTGAAAGAGATGTGCATATATCCCAAACATCATGGATACGGATGATTTTTGATAAATTCACGACTCAACAAGAACAGAGTATGTATACTAGTATATTTCTCCCATACATTCCAATTTTCATAACAATTTGGTAAGTAATATATTTTTTATATCGTTATATTCATCATAGTATTCATCCGATTCTGGAAGAGAATGTCAATTCTCAATTTCAGACGATATTCATTTTATGCTCAAATTCCTATCGTGTATGTTCAATTGATATAATTCAATGTTCGTCGTGGCATATAGCCAGGAAAGTAGTTGTTTTCTGTTGAATATGCCGAGAAAGAATTAATAATTTCATCACATAGAGAATGCGAATTCTCAATGTATTTATTCAAATGTATCCATTTTTTCATGTTTATAATATATCTGAGAATATTCCTTTTCAATACTTTCATACCCAATCAAGGGGTTCAAACTTGAACGATGGAAACTTGTTATTTTTATAGACCTTCAATCGCAGATTCGTGATTGGGTTTTTCTCAATTCAGAATTTCTTTCCACGCCCTGTATGATAAATGTCAGTTTGTCATACATCTAAAACAATCCATTACAATGTTTCACAATATTCCACTCGCTTTTATAACTTGTTCCAAACATCCATACCAAACACAAATTACTATCTCAACTCCCCTTCACATCGATGCCTAAAAAGTTATAACTCCATTTCAAACATAAGATAGATTACTATTTTTGTGGACAATCCAACAATCTCTGTGAACAAACTCAAGCAACACTTTGTTTCAGCATCCAATAGATTTATTTTTTATATAAAATATATAAAATCTTTGCACTGTATGATTGGAATTGAATACCTAGTATACCTTTATGTTAATACTGTCTCTGGGTTCGCCCTGTTTGTAAAGAATAAAAAATGAAAATCAATAAATAAGGCATATTTGGACTTATCGCCATATTTTGGTCCGAGCAATCCGCCCTCAGCCTATGTTTCAATAGTTATAACTCACCCTGTTTATATTTTTCTCATCTCTTGGAGTGCACGAAAGTAAATGTCTATACTGTACGGAGATCTTCGTGCCTACCAAGAAAGGAAAGGGGAAGAAGGCTGGTATTGACATTTTTATTGAACGTTTGGAGGTTATAAAATATTGGGAATTATTTCATTGGCAAGGAATTGAGCTTTGCAGTTTTACAGATGACCGAATGTTGGTAAAGTGTTGTTCGACATATATCTCAAGGTTGTCAACGAACGAATGTGCTGACTGGGTTTGTCGAGTTCGTCTGACTGGTATTGCTAGTGATGGAATGATAGCAGAGATTTCTGAGGAACATTCTCCATGGAGGTATCTATAGAAAAGTGAAAGGTCGCCGACTATTTTACGGTGTACTAGGTCAAAGAGAGTGGGTGTGGCATCACCCACCAGGCGAATGAATGTTCTCTAGATGGATTCTAAGAGCATCAGCTCATGTTTGGGTGCCGAACCTCATATGTGAGAGCAGTATTCTAAAACTCACCGTGTCTGTGCTTTGCAGAGAAGATGTTGAGGTGTTGAGTAGGTTCTCGCACGAATGAAAAATCCGGATATTTGTGGAGGAACTTGCGCGATGGATCGGTCATGATTTTCTCATGAAAAACAAATGCTGATGGAAATACCGAACATATACAGAGTGTATCTAAATAACACCGAAAAAGTTCAAGGAACGTTTCCTTGTGACATTGTAGCAAATTAAGTTCATATAAACATGTGTCCTTACTTGCTCCGTTTTTGAGATACAGGATGTTAAAGTTGAAAGTATTAGTTGTTTTTATTCATAGCCCACTGTATTTGCTTTCATGGTGCCAAAACTCAGTATGGATGGAGACTGAGAAAGCCCCAAAATTTCGAAATGATTCTAACTGGAATTATTGAGTTATCTCAATGGAAGTCTTGAAAACACCTTCAATAAAATTTGAAGTCAAATAACATTTTTATAGTTTCCTCAAAAACAAGTCTTTATACAAAATTCACACAGAGAATCAATAAGTTGTTATTACAATAGTTCAATCTTATGAAAGCATGAATATAAGTAATCCAATTGCACTAGAAGAAACTCCATATTACTATTAACAAAACCACAACGTTTAATTGACATTGATGAAAAGACAGTTGGAAAATGAATAGAACGAAAATTTTTAATGAAAATATCAATACCTTGTATTCCTAAAACGAGGCAAGTTAGGACAAATGTTTATATTCACTTTATTTCCTGAAATATCAGAAGAAATCACCTCTTGAATTTTTTCGGTGTTCTTTAGATATACCCTGTATGTAGTGGACTTGTTCAAATTGGACAGACATTCGGGTCGATTCTGTTTGCAAATAGCAATATGGTTGTAGAGAATATATCGCTATCATAGCAAGATTCGAAAAAGTGGAATTCTAATCATCGATTTTTGGCAATATGATCTGTCAATTTCAATGACATCAGGTCAGCTTTCTTGCTATCTCGGCAACATCAATTTTGTGCTTGCTATCTTATTACAAGGTAGTGGATTCCTCGTTTTTGCACTACAAATTCTTCCAACTGTATGAACATTCAGAAAAGAGTGGATTAAAAACATATGAGAGTTCAGTTGTGTTACTGACTACTTGAAAACCTTTCCTCAAAGTTTCAATTCGTAGAAGACTTATTGAAAAACTGAAAATGGTGATTACAAACAAATAGGATAGGTTTACTTCTGTGACCAACTACTTGAAAACCTTTTCTTGAAGTTCCAATTTGTAGAGGAAATATGAGACTACAATTTCGGCATATTAAGAACCAGAAAGTTGCCTGATGGATAGTTCATCAAACTATTTTACTAGAATATTAAAGAAAATCACGATTATTTTCATCCGGCTCTTAGTTGTTTCTCATTTCGGGGACATGATTGATTGCTTGCACCAGTCGCACAACGACGACCAGATTCAGCAAATACAAAATCTCTCGATTTGAAAAATATAATTTTGTAAAATATCAGTGCAAGACTGACTAATTTGAGAGGTTAGATGATCATGAACTTTTCTTCTTCGTGAAATAATGGTGAAATCGATACCTAACACTCAAGCAATGAGTTGAAAACAGTGTTGTCAGCTCAAAAATTCGCAATTTTTCAACAATATTGCTATATCACTTGAACTTATAACCAGTCTTGCAGTTACTCTGCAAACAGAATACAGAACTTCATAGCAATATTGTTATATATCGGATCATAACAATATTATTATCTAAGCAATGTTATAACAAGATCCGAACAGAATCGACCCGATTGTGATATCAGGCATTGTTTTCTGCCTTTCTGTTATTGCTATCGGGTCAACTTGGTGATGAGTTGGTACTCAAAAACCCTGATATGTTGACTACAGTACCTATATCATAAGTGAGAAAATAGATTATCAATTGAAATTATGACACGCAAGGAACCTATACAGAACATTGTGGAATACAACAGAACTCATCAAACATTATTGATTTCGCATTACTAGACTTGACCTCTACTAGTTCTCTGATTCAAGATCAACCTGCTGTTATATTATGCTCGGATTCCGTAGAACGGATTTGCCGGAAATAGGGAAAGCCTTTCACTGATTAAGAGACACGCCTAAGGAAAGGTATAAGAAGCAGATATCGTACCACCTCATGGTCAGTAGTTATAGTTGCACTTTATTACACGCCAGCATGAAACTAGTCATTGTAAGTGTGATCAATCATAAGAGAGTTGTTAATTTATACAAAATACTAATTGCTTTCCATTCTGGTATTTGCGGTCATTTCACCTCGTTATACTTGGCTTTCCAAGTATTAAATGTTTGGTGTATTGTGTGATACGAGATTATCATCACATTTCGAGATATAAATGCGGGGTTTTTCGTTTGTTGACGAAATTGTACAAACGAGATGTGACAGTGAGATGCAGCTGATTAGTTCTGATTTTAATAACGGTAGATATTCCGAACTTCAAAAAGCGTGTAGGTATGGAAAACGAATATATTCAATTCCAAGAATTCATAACTTGATTTTATCGATCATAAAGGTTGTTATAAATTCATCGGTTATTATGGAAATCATGGCAATTGTGATATGAATCCATTTTTCAAAATGCCGCTTCAAAGTTTAGATATAATGTTACCTCATTTTTCAAAATACTGGTTGATTGAGTTTGAAAGACGACATTCTATGCATGGGTCGTCAGGATACTCTAGCGCCTCATGTTCGATATATAGGGTATCTAAGTTTGGATTTTGAATCTGGATTTTTTTCGCGATAATTTATTTCCATTGCTTGTTCAGTACTGAAGCCTTAATGAGTCATACCTATCGTTGTTTAGGATGATGAATTATTTAGTGACATTGTTCGGCCCTCATGAAATGATTTGTCTCGTGAATAATCAGGATAGTATGACGCCGTGAGTATTGTATAACAATTTGAAATAAATAATTCACCTCAGGGCGTTCAAGGGAAAGTCTTATTCTTGAACCAGACAGGAAAAAACTGATATCATTGCCTCTGGGGATCAATTACCATGAAAAACATAATGGTGAAAGTCGTATATCGATATCTTTCTTTATTTCTGTTTAACAATGCATTTCCAGATGATGTGCATTCTTGAGCTATTTTTCCTTTCGGCAAAAATGTGGTCATGAAAACATGTCTAAAGCATTGAGATTGTGATAAAAATGGATGTTCACGCAATACATGTGTATTCAAATTCTGTTCAAAAATGAGGAAAACTGAAATTTTCAACTATTTATACGATGATTGATTTCGATAACTGAAGATCACGAACTCAATAATCGAAAATCCTATGAATTAGTAGCTACATTTCAAATATGCACATTTTCTAAAACTCTGAAACTATGTAGATATTGAAATGCGGTTTTCACCTGTGAGTTTGTCACAAGGATTGACCGTCATGCACCCGACATCAGTTTTCATCAATCAAGCTCAAGAATAGGACTTTCCCTCTGGAAGTGTCCAATTGGGTTCACCCTGTACATCTGATGAAACTTGCAAGCCCATAGTTTCTCATCAGCTAGAAATATAATGCTTTCAATTCACATATACCTATACATATTTTGTCGTTGATGAATGACATTCAGATTTTGTTGAAATGATGGAATTCATGATGATTCGAAGATTTTTTCCTATCCGTATGCCAAAACTCACTCATGTTTGAAAATCCTTCACCTCACAATAGTATCTCAGTTTGGGTTGATGAACGATCAACTTTCCCAAGTCAACTGCTTCCATAGTCGAAATGAATAATATCGGTTATGTCACCCACACTCAGCCGCGCACCTACTCATCACAACTCGAAAGTCACTATCAGAAATCAATTCGTTGCTGATAATTACTTTTAAACACTTGGCATTTTGACGCCCCTTGCAGCTGAGGTTTGTTAATCTGTGCTGGCGTCTAGAGCGATTTTCTTGCTCTTCCCAAGTGCTGACATATTTTGATGAAAAAATATATAAATATCAAATTTGAGAAATGGAAATTTGATAAATCAGGCCTTGGCCATGCACCCTGTGTGGCGTCACCTAGAAATGGCGCCCGTGTGCGCCGCACACCCTGTACCCGCATACGGAACGTCCTTGATGCACCTCCCTGAATTTCTTTGGATTTTGTCTCTCCAGCTCTGATAGTAATTATGATATCAAATCATGGAAACCATCCGTCCTTCTCAAAGTGGTCCAATTCTTCAAATTAAAACAGTAACACCCAATGTCAGTCAACCACAAAAAATATATTAACAAATAATTGATTTGCTATTATAATTTCCGTGGTCGACCGACTTTGTGTTTCACTGTTTTCCATAATAATATACAATATTAGTTGTATATCAATATACTTGTGAAATCACACTGCGCCTGAATTGTTCCTAAAAGAGAGGTTACGGAGAATTTCGAACGGTAAATTCATTGCCATCTTTGTTTTTGGAATAAAAATGTGAAATATAGATATATTGACAAACATCAAAATTCACACAATTTTGGACGACCCTGCTTTCAAATTTTGGATTGACTCGGCCGTTATTTGATGGAAATCCATGGCAAATGTGAAAATTTCACAAACGATAGATAAAATTTTCACAAAATTCTCAAACACACAACATGTTTCGCGAACACAGTAGCTTCGTCAGGTGATGAACTGGTACGATGAACCATTCTACATTTGACTCTGCTTTCGATTTCAACGAGAAAATTTAATAAATATATATCATTCATATTATAGAAGATGAAGAGGAAAAATCAAAGAATCTTTTTGCACCCTTATAAACGGAAACAATAACTTTCTCATTATGTTTAGCTGATATAGATATAGCCCATTGGTATTTACTTCTCATATCTGAAACGAAAAATAGGGAATTTGGGATCATGAAGATCACGCAGTAGCTAACATATTTTCCTATCAACTTCGTCACTGAAAAGGGTCGAAAGGCCAAAGAGGTGAAATAAACAACAAGTGGAATTTTACATCTTTTTGTTGAAAGCGAGGGCAAATTCGTTCTGGAAACATATTTTCAAGCTCAGTGAGATTCGAGAAAGGATGATCTGATTTGTAATTACTACGATTATATTGAAATTATCCTGATATCTTTTTTTTGTACAAACGTCAAAAAACTGAATTGTCTTCGCATTGATGACAATATGCAAAGGGGCGATATTTTTCAGTTACCTACGTTATTACCACACCGTGCGCAAAGTATAAGTCCGCGAACTATTGCGTGCATTGCATGTAAACTATCTGAGATTTGTGTATAATAATCGAGCACATATGCGAGAAATCCCTCATTTCTAATTGTTAAGGAATAATTGGGGCTTTCAAAGCCAGTTCTACACTATTAATTATGTGAAGCTGAGCATATTACTACTTTAGAACTATGTTTGTTGACGTTTGTAGAGAAAATGTTGTTCGCACCTCGTGCGCATAGTACTTTGGTCATACCGACTACATTTTTCAACTCGGCTGTGCTTCATTCATAAAATATGTTCTCGATCACCATTATCACCAAAGTAGCATTTTGCGCCCAAGATAAAAGAATTTCCATATCTATATAGACGAGAAAATTTCAAACAGAGGCTATTAATCTTTCGGGCATTTAGGTTTTTTCATAAACATAATACGTAATGGATTCTTCATAGATATGTTCAATTTTCATAATTGGCACTCGTACCTATAACTCAAATCGTTACGAGTCTAATGAATCAGGAAAAATTGAAATTTCTCGATAAAAACGGATCTACTTTCATTGCTCTTCTTATTTTATCAGACAATCACTTATTCAATACATTATTCTCACTGGCGATGCCCATAAATAATTAATGTTATTATGTCCTTTCACTATGAATTCTATTTGTGAAACACGATCCTAGAATGATTTAATTGAATCGATAAAGCCTTTAGCGTCGAACAAATACAGAGCCGGATTTATACCATTTTACGTTGAACAAAGGCTTACGAAGGTGATAGGAGAGCTCATTTGGATCGCTTTGAGTCAGACATACTTTGGCACAAAGTCCTATTTATTCCGAGCTATTCGATAATACCTGGGTTTCTTGAAGAATCGCCTTTTTTCTTGAAAATCAATAACCGAAATTCAAGGGAACTCATATTATACAGGGTTACTGGTGATTTGATGCATGCCTTTGGAGATGTGATAAAAAAGTGGTAAGGAGTGAATTGAACCCTAATATGTTTATACAAAAGTTGATAGTTCCTGGGATATTTGATTTCTTTCTTCTTCAGAAGGTAGGCTTTGAGGGTTCAAAAGTTAGTTTCTCAAAAATCTGCTACATATTATTTCAAACTTTCAACTAGAATACATGATCACACTATGGTCTTATGTTTGAAATGGAGAATTCCAAAAATAATTCAGATCATAGGTAAAAATTGTAGATACGAAGTCGTTTTTCTGTTTGGGAATTGTGAATTTCAACCACATTGTAGCGGTTCTTTCCAGAATCTCCATGCCAAATTTGTCAACAATTTTTTAAATGTTCCTTGAGGCAATTAATAACTTTCTCACTGGTTACAACTAGAACTGCTTGATTCGGATTTGTTATTTCGAAGGAAAAGTGAACAACATTCTCGAAAAATGTTTATCAGTATCTATTCTTGGCGATACAACAGTTTTCGATTTCCGTTTATTTGCTTGAGGCCATAGCATATAATAACAAATGCTCATAACCTTCATCATTGGGCTGAATGAAACCTACGTTCAACAAGGGAAACTAGTTTTCATTTATTGCGTGAACGCGACTGATCGACAGTTATTCAAAAGGACCCAATTTTCTCCTAGACAATTTATTATGTGTGAGGTCATATGGAAGCGCTGGTTCCTGGAACACCAGTAAATACCCTGAAAGAACACACACAAATGATAACCGATGCTGCACATACAACATATTTTGACAACTAGAATAACAAAGACGGAAATAAGAAGACGCTGCCGAGCATGTTTTCGTAATGGATGTCTTATTTTGAACAGGATTTGCAAAAAGTTAATACTTAAAGTAAAAGTTTCTCAAGATCGTTTCCAGTATTCATTTGAAATAACAAATCCGTATCAAATACCTTCATTATAATTGGTACCCAGTTAGATATTTGTTGCATCGAGTTTTAACAAATTTTTGATGAATGTGACTTTTTGAAAAAATGACCGCTGGAAAGTGTTCGAATCTACAATTCACAATCAAAAATACGACTTTGTATTCAAAATCTATCTATAAAGCAAGTTATGTCAGGATCTATTCCATTCCAAACATGAGACCATAGTGTTGATCATGTATTCTAGTTGAAGGGTTAAAATAAAGTACAGCAGATTTTTAGAACCTAACTTTCAAACCCTTGAAGTCTACCTCTTGGAGATAAACAGAAAAAATTGAATATCTCGGGAACTATCAACTTTTGCATAATCAACATTAGGGCCAAATTCACTCCCTACCATTTATGCTATCACATCACCAAAGGAATGTATAGAAGTACCAGTGGGAACACACAAATCACCAGAATGTAAAATCGCAGATCCGTAATCCATCAGAATATACATTTTCAAACCAGTAACTTAACAGAACAATATTTTATAGGAATCGTATTTATCTCTACTGTAGATGCACAGAACCGCAATCCCTCAAACCGTATTTTGTATACTGTACATGAGCATACCAGACAATAACAGATTGCAAATGCGCAGATGTGTATTTTTCTATAATAGCAATATCGCAGATCCGCAAATATACAGAATCGAAAACTAACAAACCAACATCACAGCGGAATGATATTTCGTCAGAATCATAACAACACAGACCGTAATTCGTCAGAATCGCAGAATGACAGACCGCACATTAGCAGACCGTACTTTGTCAGAATCGAAATACAACAGACCGTTTATCGACAGAATAGTAAAATGTCAGAACCGTACATTGACAGAATAGCAAAAAATCAGAACAGCATATTCACAGAATCTCAAAATATCAGAACTGTAAATTGAAAGAATCGTAAAATGCTAAAACCGTACATCGACAGACTCGTAATACAACAGACCGTATTCCATCAGAATCATATAATATCAGAACGTACAATGACAGAATGTACTTCATCAGAATGTAATGTCATATACTGTATTGTGATAGAATCGTAAACTATCAGAACCGTAATTCAGCAGAATAGTAAAATGTTAGATCCGTAAAATAACAGAATCGTAAAAATTCAGAACCGTACATCGACAGAATCGTGAAATATAGGAACTGTACGTCAGCAGAAACGTAAAAAATCAAAACCGTACATTGGCAGAATCGGAATTCATCAGAATGTAATGCAGCAGAACCGTAAAATGACAGACTGCAGAGAGGCCTACCAGCCACGCGCAGAGCGAACGCCGGTCACAGTGTTGCCTGCTCTCACGTCATGTGGGGATTCTACGTATACTTTCAGTTCGACCTGCTTTTATGTTCCTATTGCTCTTGTACACTCGAGAATAAGAATAAAGTGTTTATTCGAAGTATTTTCTTAAAAACTACAATTCCTTGAAGTCAGTTGAGAGGAGGGTTCGAGAAATAGGTGTTTGGCATGTTACAAGTGTTTGGGATCACAAGTTAAAAGGTAAGGCCCCCGTCATTCCTTGCTCGCACAAGACTTTCGAAGACTTCTGAGGGTTGCTCGTAAGCAACCAAATGACGGATAAAACAATTTTACAATTTTTTTTTACAACAAACTTTGGAGTTTTCAGAGTTTGATTATAGATACAAGATATTGGATGTTCTTTAGATGAATCTATGTCATACCCAAATTCATTCATTTTGTATTTTGTACCCATATTTCTAGAAAAAGGAAGAAGGTGATACGAAACTAGATTGGAATCGAAGTTCAGCTACGGAATTTAGTTTCGAGAATTCTTTATTAACGATAATTAGTGCGGTGCTGTAGATAGGGATTGATGACAAAATGCTTATACATACATACATACACGTGGAAGCCATTGAATAAACGTTCTTGTGAAACTCACTATGGAAGCTATTAAATAAACGTTCTTGTCTATCTGATTCTGATTCTGATCTATATCAGGTGACCTTGGACCATAGGCGCCACCAGATAAAAATAGGATATAGGGCGGACAAAATTCGAAGATGAAATCGGGTAACCTACGAATGAAAACTGAGTGTGATTACTGAAAGCTAATATTAATCTGTGTAATTCTCGAAATGTCATCTCCAACCATTCAGAACTTGAAGACAAATTTTCCATGATATTGACCATATCCACTCGTCAAAACTCTGAACCCATCACCAGTTCCTAAGCAGTTTTTTGAACAGCCTCTGTGAATCTGAGATAGAACAATCAATAAAACAATAATTGATCTTCGCATTGTCGAGTTTAGACCAAAATGTAGTTTACCTAACAAATGCCGAAAGTCATACTTTTCCGCACCTGTTTATTTAGATATAAAGAAATACATAGAGAATTCGCATTCGGTATGTGATGAAATTATCAATTCTTTCTCAGTATATTCAACAGAAAACAACTACTTTCCTGGCTGCGATTTTACTAAATATACTGTACGCTAGCACAAACCACGCCGACCGTAATATCTCATCTTCGAAGTACTTAGGCAAAACTCAGAAACTATTTATCCTTAACGAACTAACCTATCCCTGATTGCAATATTTTTGTGGAAGGAAAACCGAATGGAGTGTAGAAACACATTGATTAATAATATATTCCAAAAGTTGAGTTCTTCAACAAAATTGAATAAAATGAGACTGTTTATCCTAAACGCACTAACCTATTTGACTTCAAATATTTTATGAAAAAGGAAAACCAGAATGAAGTAAAAAAACAAAAAAGTTGCAAAAAAAAGTTCAAGTTCACAGCGAGTCGAACCTGTGGACCTTCAGACTGAAAGTCGACAGCGCTAACCAGTAGACCATTTGGGTGTATGAATTTACTGCGTATAGAAAAAACATGTTCAACACAAAAGTGCATTTGCAAAACAGAGGATGTATTTTGTTGTACTGAATGTAAATGTAACGCTCATTGTAAGAATATTGAAAAATACGATGACGAAGACCATCAATAAATGTACATTGTTTCCTTTTCTGTAAGATGTTCCTTGTAAAAACCGCCTAATTTGCATTTGTGACAATCAACTATACATTCGAAGATATCTAGTTAAATATAAATTGCTCACCATATCTTCCATTTCGACAAAATGAGCATATTTTAATGAAGAATACGGTCTAAGCGCGCGACGAGTGAAAGTTTCATCGATCGTTACGCTTAGAATGGTTTATTGATTTTTCATTTTTGCTCCGACGAAACGCCTCGACTGTGGTGCGCTGTCCTAAAAATTTAATTGCAGAACAAAAACTGTTAGGAATATCCATACCATTGATCGAGATGAAAATGTTCCTCATAAAATTACGCAGTTTTTGATGGGAAAATATGATGTAGTTCATTTGGAAAATAATCGAGTTCTTGCTTGTTGAAGATTAATGAAATATTGAAAAATTATATAGGATAGTTTTTGAAAGTGGTGAAATTTTTAGATATTCGGATGTTAAAATATGAATTGTCAATACACCATTCGATTGGTTATACTTCAGGCTACAAAATGAGCCCTCATATGTTTTTTTAGCTTCATTTCCATTATTGTTAGACTGCTATTTTTCAGACATATTGAAAAACGCGATCTTCGTACATTTTTCCCTGTAGAAAATCTCTCGACCATGGGGCGATGTCGTAATTTCTCATTATATATGTGGATGATGATGACAAAAAATGTCCTTGATGTTCAATTAAGTTATACCCCATGATTGGGTTATTGAACGATAGACCGCACCGTCTGCCGTACAAACATGTTCCATTTTTATGTTGAATACGGAAGCAAATTCGCTCCGGAAACGTCAATGTGAAAATGTACCTAATATTTTTATGGTATTCTTCCTTTTTCAAACATTCTTCAAAACAAGGTGTCACTCGTTTTTTCAACAGAATTGAACAAGGATTTCGAGAAATTGGATGAAACCAAAATTGTAGTACTTTTGATCCCGATGCGAAAAGTTGGTAGCTCGACCGGAGTAGGCCGGCTATAGATTTCGAAAATAAAAAAAAGATTACATTCAGTATTGAGAGATATAATAAATGAGGAGAGTGCCGTAGGCGATTTTTTTCCTTATTCAAGGTCAAATGAGAATTGGATTTTCTCCTACCCTTCGGATAAGTGATTATTTTCACCAAAATCATGAGTCAAAAAATTCAAATGGAAAACATGTTCATTGATTTTAGAAACTGAACAGGTACAAATCTGGTACACCTACCTTCATTCATACACGTATTGAAAGAACCAGAGAATATCGAATGACATCGGTCTACGAATGATGAAACAAATTTCTTTCCTTCCTGATCTTCTTTCAGTTTGTTCGTATTCCTTATTATCCTAATATCAGTCCCGTGGTATATATACTATTTTTTCCACCACCAGCTATAAAACCTACCATTATTTACTCCTTCCCGAGGCGTGAAGTGTACTTTTACTGCCAAGGTAGTTTTCGTTATTTTATAACCACTAGTCAATAAAGACATAGCCACTCACCTCTGATATAATAACCCGAACTCACTGTTCTGATGGCATTTGAATCTGTTATAGGTATTTACTACTAGATTTTTTTTAAATTGAAAAGAAGTGCTTTCATATAGTAGCAATAGGTTCATATCTCAGTTTCACAGAAATGTAATGATTGTAATGTATTGCTGTCCCTGATGGGTAATACTAATATTCTTCACTACCTTGGTGTATTAATAACTATTATTCACCTGAGGAGTGGAAAAATTGATTGAATATGCAAGAAAATAATGAAAGGCCGTGGTTATCATATTGCTTCGAAAGCATTATTGCTATAGCGTTTGAGAAAAAACGCCAGTATTTACTTTTGATCCCTCAAATATTGAAAGTGCTACCAAGTTCCTCAAATGAAAGATTGAAATTAGGTACCCTGCTCTTATGTGCATAACAGTGCATAAAAAAATTATGGGAGGAAAACTTAGCCCCTCTGTAGCGCTGAAGCGCAACACTGAATAATACTTATATATGTCCGGAATGATTTTCTGATCAAAAGATGACCTATGTGAGCATGAAACCATTATGTACAGGGTGATTCAAACTTTCCGCCCTTGGCTCATAACAGGAAAAGGAAAACTACAAATGCAAATACGGCAGAGAGGATTAGAATGGATGTGTCGTGTAAAGTATATGTTCTCGTATTTAAATATATTTCAACTTTTCCCGAGATAGCGTCAGATAATTTTTTTTTTCACGAAGCCACTATTTTTTCCTCATATTCCGAAAGAACATATGTTTTAACAACTTTCATCATGACAAGTTTCTCCTATCTCCATTTGGTTAAAAGCCGTGGGACTCTGGATTTAGTATTTTTCAATAATCTTTGGTATTTTCAAATAAATCTCAACTGACCCCGCCGTAACAAGTCGCCAGGTTTACGTTTCAATCGGTTCAAATATGCAACGGGGTCAGTTAAGATTTATTCAAAACTGCTAACATCAAAGTCCCGATAGCTATCAACCAAATGATGATAGGAGAAAATTTCCTTTCTGAAAGTTGTTGAATGAAATATTTTCTTTCAGAACATGAGAAAAAAATTGTGACTTTATGCAAAGAATATTTTCGAATGAATATCAACTGACCCTGCCGTAATCAAAAATCGAGTCAGCTGGTTTCAGCTTCAATCGGTTCTAAATAATGAATGCAAAATATATCAAATTACTTACTATTTGTTTTCCGGTCGACTTGATTTTTATCACGGCGGGGTCAGTTGAAGTTTATTTGAAAATGCCAATCATATATCACATCATAGCTATCATACTTAATGAAGAAAGAAAGAAAGTTTCACGATGGAAGATGTTTAAAAAAAATATGTTTTTTCAGAATATGAGGAAAAATTGTGTCTCTGTGGAAAAAATAATTTTGCAGACGTCATATCCGCCATTTTGAAAGGAGCTGAGATATTTTCAAATAAGGATAAATATAAGGGCGGGGAGTTTGAATCACCCTGTACAGTGTATTCCATTTTGGTTCAGACATCTGAGGTATCTCTGTTGTTGTGGAACATGGAACCTTGCGGTTTTAGCGGTTCTGTGCCACTTTTTTGTGAAACTCAGATTTTGCCTAAAACTTATTTCACATTTTGGACACCCTCTATATTTACGGAGTTTTCCAAATCTTTTGTCATGAAGAATATCATTCAGATTCCAATGTCGTACTCAATTCTTTTTTCGCAGTATGGTTTTGGAGATTCAACTCAAACTTATGATTTTTTCAATTTATCAATAGCTCATTAAATTCCTCTTTTCTCCTTCAAAATGATATACATTGTATAGATAAATACAAAGATGCTCAAAAATCCCTCAAACATTGTATTTCAATAGTGGACTATTGATTTTTCATATGAAAAAGTCTAATTGGAGGAATATTACTTCTGATATTTTTTTGATGAGGACAGAAACGATATACTGACACTAATTACCTAACAGAACACAAAAAGTACCTAGGCGTACCTAATAGCAACAAATAAATAGTAATAAGAATAAATTCATGATGTAAAAGAGGCACCTGATTGAATATTCACCGAAACAGTTGAATTTCGAAATTATACAGTAACTTGATTGTTGCCCAGTTTTCCACACAATTGCCACAATTGACACAATTGACACACCTAACCTGAAGACGCATTAAAAGTCATTGAAGGATATCTTCTTAATTCCTAAAAAACTGCCTCTGTTGTTACACCATTTTGCACGAATTTCTTCAAGATTGTTGTGCTTCCTAGTGTATTAAGACGTACACTCGTATTCAGAAAACATGTCGCAGTTGGACGATGTAAGCGCTCTAAATCACCGCTACAATAAAAGCGGTTACACCGTCCAACTGCGACATGATTTCTGCATACCAGTGTACTTGTACCTGTTGAGCAATTGTGTCAATTGGGTGATAGAGAAAAGGGACATCAATTCGAATAATTCAATGAATAAGTTACTGAATGATTTCGAAATTCAATTGTTTTAGTAAATATTGAAACAGCTGCTTATTCAACATTATGTATACTTCTTATTACTATTTATTTGTTGCTATTAGGTACCTACGTTTTGTTTTGTGTTAGTTATTCAGTGTTGGAATTGTTTTTTTCTCTTCATGGTAAAATCAAAAGTTCAAGTGGAACTTTTTTATTTGAAAAATCTATATCACTATGAAAGTCCATGCTTCATTGATTTTGGAGCATCTTTGAAAATTTTATATTCATAACATTATACATAATTCGAAAGGAAAGAAAACAAGGAATTTGATGAGCGAATGAAATACAGGGTGTTCTGCTGAAAAAATCATAAGTTTGATGCGTACTCATCTCCAAAATCATATACTTACCCCGAAAAAAAAAAAAAAAAAAGAGTGCGCCACTAGTTTCTGAGTGACATTCTCTATGAGATAAAATTTCAATTAGTCATTATCGCATTTTTCATCACTGAGGAACTTCGTTGATATGGAGATGGTCGACAAAGTGTGAAATGTACAGTGCTTTATACGTAACCAGTTAGGAAACGCGTCATTTTGTTTGACGACGGGATTATGCGAGACGAACGAACGTATTACGTGTAATTTTTTTTCTAATTCTAATCATTTCTACATGAATTCTACCACCGATTATGTACAAAAATTGAGTATAGGCAAGTCGACTCCGCCCGTCACTTCGAAGTATCCGTCATAAAATAGTATGGTCGCAAATTAGTGACCAGATTCACGAAAAAGACTCGTTCGATACTTCCATCAGTGAAAAATGGCTGATTCAAGTTCAGTTTTTCCAACTGATATTGAGAAAGCACCTTGAAATACATTATTCTTTTCGTCCAACCACATATTCAATAACGTAACTGGTGCTGTAGTGAATAATATTTCATCACCAGTTAAACCAGTTATGTTATATTTCACTTTACACCACAGGTTATACGAAAAGTGAGAAGTTTCAATATTTCCGTAGTTTTGAAAAGTTCCACATCACATGTCAAATTAAATAAAAAAGAATTTCGAGCCAAACTCAATATTTCCAAGGGATATCCTGAAACAGGTTGATTTTCACTCTCGATTTCCACATTTATAATAGACAATTTCTCGAATGGAACATCCTATCAACTATTGAATTCTCGAAATCTTCATGGAAAGCTGAATTCAGGGTGTTCCATTGAAAAAAAAACACAAAGCTATTAGCCTACCCGAAAAAACGAATGACACTGTATATAAAACAACTACACAAAATAAAAGTTTGGGTGGTTTCAAACAACTTTTTCATTTAACATTCCTCAATATTCCTATAAAAACAACATAATGACCTCTTTATACTGAACTTTCCTTGAATAAAGTACCATTCCTATTTCACATTCTTGGAGGAATTTAAGACTGAGAAAATTGTTTGAAATGATGACTTAATAAAAACAAATTATCATAGGGATTTCCTTTTGTGCGCTTCAAGCGTTGAAAAATATGATCCATCAATAACTAATCCAAGTGCTTCGTGAATTTTTTATTTTATGAGGATGCTTGCCAAAAATTCGACGGATGACGTCACAATGTGTCCATGATGATTGCAGACAAAAAGGTTCCTGCATGATCCGCCATTTTGAAAACAAATGTCATTTGAAAGGTATTTTTTCGCTCTATCGACTTACGTAAAATTATTCATACAGAGTGCCATTTGAATTTCAGTAAAATTTTGGGGCAAATCCTCTGTACTTGTACAGTGTGCAACATATGGAAATTTTTTTGATGAATTGCACAACCAAAATACAGTCAAACAGCATACAGGGTAGGTCAAAAAATATAAAAAATGCTCAGGAGTAAAGTATACCCTTATTTCAGAAAATTCAGCAAACTGTTATGGAAAAAAGTTCGTTACAATTCAAAAGTTTTTCCTGAATACCAAAACATGGCCTCCTAAGACATATTTTAGTGTTTCGATTTGTTCCATTAATAACTTCCCAATTTGTATTTTTTTTTATATTCACCCCAAACACTTTCATAATTTGATCATAACAAAATCAGTTGATCATACTTTTGTTGAAATTAATGCACTTTTGTGCAATCAACTTGGATTTTATTTTTTTAGGGAATCACAAACTGGATGTTTGTTGCAACGATATACAGCTTAATTTTGAGATTTCGCAAACCATATTTTCAACAAGGTAAAACATCATCAGATAAGGAGTATGTCACCAAACTGCCTCAATATTTACTGTCAACCCTCATTTGTTCTGTTCCTTGGGTGTCCATGATTTTTCAAAAGATATCATGGTTGTCGATCAATTTGTTCAGCTTTTTCATAAACATTTCAAATACAAAATGTTCACATTAAATGAAGGTTTTTGAATATGCATATTATCATTAATGATGTTTTACCTTGTTGAAAATAGGGTTCGCAAAATTTCAAAGTTGAGCTGAATATCGTTGCAACAAACATGAAGTTTTTGATTTCCTAAAAAAATTGAAATCCAAGTTGAATGCAAAAATATGCTTGAATTTGAAAAAAAAAAATGGGAATTTATTAACGAAAGGAATTGAAGAACTGAAGAATGTCTTAGGAAGCCATGTTCTGGTATTTAGGTATGAATTTTAATTGTGAACAACTTTTCTCAATAACATTCTGCTGAATTTTTTGAAATACGGGTACTTTACTCCTGAGCACTTTTTATATCTTTTTACCTACCCTGAATGCTGTTTGACTTGCAACTATTCTGAGTGCACCTCAAATGATGATCGAACATGCACCAACTCTTGGCACTATCTGTATTTTGGTTGTGCAATTCATTAGGAAGATTCCCATATGTTGCACACTTAAATGACCACACTGTATATGGAAATTATGCTCATATTATTATTTTGTAGAAGCGAAGAGGGGAAATCCCAAATAATCAAGTAAAATGTATGTAACACCTCCTCGATCAACCAACAGGCGGTATTTCGAGCCGCCATTGCTTGAGATTTGACATTTCATGGAAGATGAATGAAGTCATTATGATATCCGAAACGCAAATGAAATTGATCACATACAAAGTACCTCATTGATCACATACAAAGTACCCCATTGACGAACGGAACATTTTGGTATATAAACGAATTGGGTCCAATCAACTTATTTTGACCTCTACTTCAAGTAGAGCAATTTTGGGACACCCTATATATAATCTATAACTGAAGTCATGTAAGGGATTTAAGCACAATTGACAATAAGAAATCACTAGATTCGAAAACTCTTGGGGAGTAGGTTTCCCGAAACGAAATAGCGATATACAAATGCTACAAGTTCTTTATTTATATTATCTACTATTCAATTGGAGAATCACATTGAAAGGTATACACTCTGATCCGAATCTCAGACCATGACTATAGAGAAGTTTGAAAGTTTGATGTTTTTCTCCAATATTTATATGTTCAGAAATGGACATACAATGATTCCATTTCTGCCTTATAGAATCTCCGAGAATAGATTCACCTATTATACATAGAAAACATCGTTATATTCACATGTCTGATGTTTTGTTACATAATTTTTCAACAAAGAGAATGATAATATATACTTCTTTATCTTGATACAATCAAATTATCATGTCAATATCTTCCTGATTCGGATCAAACAGATTATCAAACACGAATACTACAATGTACGAACCTTTCTCAGCCCTCTTGAATTCTCCATAAAACAGTTTGAACCAGATTTGAGTAGGTATAGCAAGGAATTTCTATCGATTCAACTTGGCAACAATGCGCTACCGCTTGTTCCGAGTCTCCACGCGTCTCACACATTCTGGTATATTGACGGTCTGTCGATGTACGGTTCTGATGTTTTACGGGTCTGTCAATGTACGGTTCTGCCATTTTACGGTTCTGCTATTTCACGGGTCTTAATCCAAAAAATTCTGAAAATTTACGGGTTTGGTAGCTGCACGATTCTGCCATTGTACGAGTCTGTCATTTTACGATTCTGCTGTTTTACGGGTCTGTCGTTTTACGGTTTTGATGAATTATGGATCGGAAATTCCGGTAGTCCGATGGATTATGAGTCTGTCGATGTACGGTTCTTGCATTTTACGGATCTAGAGTATTGGCAGTCTGTGCTTTTACGAGTCTGTCATTGTACGGATCTTTCATTTTACGGGTATCAAAAATCGACAGTCTGTCTTTTTACGGGTATGAACTTTTCGCATTCTGCCATTTTCAGATTCTGTACATCACAATTCTGCCAGTTTGCTGGTCGGGAATGTTCATTCTGATGAAATGGTGGTCTACAGAGTACGGGTCGCTGAATTACAGTCTGTGCTTTTACGGTTCTATGACTTTACGATTATATATTTTTATGATTCTGACGACATGAAGAGTATTTTATTTACTGGTTTGGCAAAGTACACTTCTGAATATATGGCAGTCTTTCGATATACTATTGTGATTTATGCATTCTGACATAATGCAGTCTGTCAAAGTACGGTTCGACAAATTACGGGTTGTACATATTGCAGTCGCTGAAATATGGTTCTGATGATTTGCTATTCTGATTTCTTACTATTCTAGTCAAATAAATTCCTACTAATCGACGGTCTGTGTAGATACGTTCTGATGATGTATATGGACCCAGTACCAGTTACCCTGTATATTGATTACGATTCCTGATTTCGAACAAATTCCGTTGAAAAACAATTTGTTATCTCAGAACTTCAAGAACTGAGGATATTTTGATTACGCCATTTATAGGAGCAATGGAAATGGTGAAGCGTGATGTAGTTTGGAATGTTGGTAGGGTCAGTTGAGGAAGTTGAAACCTAAGTTTTCAGCTTCAAAAAGCTCGTGCTTGTTTCGTGAAAACAGCAAAATATCTAGACTTTTTTGAGATGTTGCTTGATAACTCATGAACTATGCGTTTTTGAACAGATGTTATGACAGTTCTTGAGGTAAAATGGATTTGTATAATTTCAGCTGAATTGCAACTCTGTACGTTAGATAGTTCCCAAGATATAAACATTTTTAGTTTTGCTCTTGATTCGGGTCGAATATCGATGTAACCACTGAACCTATTGAAGAAGCCTGTTATTGAAATTGTATCGGATCCTGGTGGCTTTCTTTTGAGCACAAAAGAGAGTCTCTATATCTGATAGTTCTTTTGGAATATAGAAAATGCTGATTGAAAAATTTAATTTTCGACGAAGTGTGCACTTTTCACAACAATTTGCAAATTGAAATATACTCATTCAACTAATTAACTTTTACAGTGTGAATAATCAATAATGTTCCTATACACCGAGAGGTAATTCTACGTATGAAATTGAAAAAAAAATCAAATCAACTTGTGTCCCAAAATATTTACTAAGGGTGCTACAGCCCTCTGAACCTTTTACAATTATCTTTGTCACTTTTGAAACCAAAATCATGAATTTCGATACCAATGGACAATTTGAAAATATGATTCAATAAACGAGGAGATGTGAAACTCGTAGCCAATATGTTATAAAAAAGACCCAACTATTATTTTTAGTACCACAGTGATACTCACATGGAATCCAGAAGAAATCGAACACAGAGCGGAACATACGAATGTCGAGATCGAGAAAGATTGAATGAATCATCCAAACGTTGTTATTCCGAAAACAATATAATTTCGCTAAGCTCATGCTCAAATGTATTCCACTCCATTTCATATCAGGAATGTGACAAACTACATATTATGAGTCGATTCAAAAGGCCCCCAACACCAACGGTACACCTTTTGGCAGAACATGTAAATAGTCCTGATCATGAACTAGATAACCACCCATACTAGGAATCCTGTTGATGGAATTCGACATGACTGATAGAACTCTGAACAGGAGAAATTGCTCTTCTATCTCTTCTATCTCAGATTGATAGCGGTGATGATGAACGTACATCAATCGGTCGCCTTCGTGCAAAGACCTAATGTGCTTCCGGTCTAGACAATTTTTTAAATCTTCACTAATAATTTGAGTTGATGATATAAACTCATCTACCTGCATAGCAGTGAAAAGTAGAACTCCAAGAAAAATACTAATAAATTGTGAATGGCAGACCTCAATTTTTTTGTCATGATACACAGCCCCAGTAAATAGCTCATTAGGCACGGTATGCAAACTATAACGCGCATTTCGAATATGCTATTTTGAATAATAGTAATACAACCACAACCTTGAACACGGGTGATGCATTTCTGTCGAATCTAGAAAGACCGTTTAGGACAAGTTAGAGATTGTAAAGAAAAAAACTGTCTGTTCCCTAATGAGAAAAGACACATTTGTTCCTTATATTACGTATACTGAACTCAGAGAGCATGATTGGTATTCCTATACGTTTGTAACAGTCATTGTGGGCCCATCGACTGATTATGATACAGTGATACACCTAGATTCGGCAACAGTTTATCTATCCTTCGTGTATGTAGGATTAATGAGATGTGAGACAATCGAGATGATCATAAATGAAACAAAATACTCTGAGTCGGTCGACCACACTTTATATCAAGAAATTTTAGATAAGAAAGTGACCGGTTTCTGCACAACGGCCATCATCATACTAAAACGACCTATTATGGGTCAGGAAAACGAACAAACCATTATAATCAGATACCATAATGAGTTTCGTGAGGGGTTGGATTCAGTTCCATTATTTGAAGCGACTGAAGAGCCAGAAAAATCTGACTCTAATTCAACATTTTTGGATATAATGTGTTGACGACCGACTCAGAGTCTTTTCTTTCATTTATGGATACTGTGGGGCCACTTTGAGAATGAATGATTTCCATAGTTCAATCGAAATATTAGTGAATGAAAATTGAAGCCCAATACAGCATACTCGGTGTACAATGTATGAATCGATTAAATATAAATCAATGCTTGGGTACTCCCAATCCTTACATGTATTATCAATAGCATATTGTTCAACGAGCACGGACTAATATTCGATTCTCACGAAAATAAAGTTCATATATGGGTCATATCGTACGAGTGAGAAATTAGATTTTCGTGCGAGTTACATACTATACGATGTCTACGGCTGTAACAGAAAACTGCAAAATTTTTTTTATCTCCCTCTTGTTGTAGCTGTCTCTTTGAGTATAATTTTCATCTATATCAGAGAGAGGTGTCATTGCTTGAAATTTGACATTTCACACAGGTGGAATTTTGTGGGATGATGACACTATGAAGTCTGCATCAAATAAATAAAAATAGCATTTAGCGTACGGATATGTACCACGCTAAATGATCGATTAATCACGGATTGTCGATATGTGATTTATTCTGAATATTGAACACGTTACCATGCCAACACGATTTCTTGAACACATAACCATGGCAACTCAGTTCATTAAACACAGCTTCAATTTGAGTCATGTCTGGCCTGTCAATTGTATCAACTGTCAACTGTTATTTCCAAATTTTGTATCAGAATCATTCAAACAATATTCGTTTGTATAAGAATTATTTATTAGAAATGTATGCGAAATGTAGACGTAAGTGAAATCGAAGAGAATGTTCTGGTACTTGCATATCTCCAAGAAGTGTAAAAATAAAGCATCCATCTTTGAGAACAATTAATTTATTCTGCGCTAAGCATGACACTAAACGTGAAATAAATGTTAGTCACCAATGGACTGTTCTCAATTCCCATTCCTCTCGAATTATTTTGTAGGTAAGCAGGAATAGTAGGTAGGTATGTTAGTGAAATTTTCGGAGTTCCCAGAAAGAGCATGTAACGCGTTTATAAACTCTTCTAGACACTCGTTCATTAAACACTCGTTACTAAAAGAAGTTTATAACACTTTTTACATGATATACTATTACAGCGTCTCAAAGCGAGACTATAATATCGAATTGAACGATATACCGTCATGAAGAATGTTTCATTAGGAAATATGCATTTGAATCGTTTCTCCTAAATCATACTATTGAAAAAAAGAGTACCTACGTCATTGAATTCCGCGCAAAATTGTCTCAAATACGTTGTTCTTAGCACAACATCATCTCCAATATTTTCGTAGCTGTCCAAAAAGTAGAGATTATTTCTGTATCTCATAGACGGAAACAGTTACCTATCCAAAATCTGATGAAAATTCTATCTGTAATAATAAAAAATAAGAGTACACTGTACAGTCATTCTCAGCAAACATGTCGCGATTGAACGATGTTATCAAACTGAAATGATTGTTTCTATATACTATATACTTTGTCAATGTGTCTTGCAGGTGCCAATTCTTTTGGCCTTAGCTTCGAACGGGGTATATGGTGTATCTGTCGAAAACTACGATGCAAGTAATGACCATCACAGTGAAGGACTTCAAAATTACGGTTACGGAGATGGCCAAAATCTTGGAAATGCCGGATACAATGGCCAAGAACAAGGAGGATATCAATCGAACGACATAGGCAACCACCAAGCACTGATATCAGAGTCTGCACTAGGTCATCAAGGAGGAGCATATGGTGAGATCTCATTACGAATTTGATGTCATTTCCATCATATTAGTAGTTTTCAGATATTTCATTTTCAATACTAAGAAATGATGTGGTGATCTATTTTACCAAATCATTCACTCCACCTTTAGAGGGTGTTCCTGAACGATAATAACATTTCTCGTGAACAGGTTTCTGAAGAATCTAATGAGGAAAAAGTGAACATCGATATATTTCCAGAACTTTCTCCTAAAAAATTCAGATATATAAAATAGACCACTTTGTGAAATGGTCCTCATTCATCTGATAATCTTGGCCCCATTGTTGAATCATCTATTTCTGTGGAGACTTTGAGAAGGAGATTGTATATCATTCTGCTCCTTCTTCATATGAGTCAATATTACATCGTTTCTATGAATATGACAACAAAAAGCTGACGAAGGTTTTCTGTACTCAGGTAGCAAAATGACTTGAAAAGACGACATATTGACGTCCATTTCACGTCATTTTTGGTCCAAGACGTTACCAAAATATGATCTAAAAATTACGTCATATTTCATGACGTCTTATTGACGTTCAATACTGGATACCTCAATAACGTCGTGATGATGTCTTTATGAAGTTGTTCATCCTTTTATTCAACCATCATCGTCTGTTGTACTGAATTTGGGTTTGCATATACAGTGCTTTCGTGGAGTACTGAATGAAATCATTACTAACCAAATTATCCATTCTTGAAGCATCTGCTGAAACAGGTCGATTTTTTTTCTCAATTTGCCATATTATTAGGGAAGAAGTAAATATCCAGGATGATCCACGTTCGAGTTATGACGACCATGACATTTTTTTTTGGTTAAACGACAACTCTATTTTGGAATAACTTGTAAAAACTGATTTCCAAAACATTCCACGCATGTGGATTGTTCACAGTGCGTTCAATGAATTCAACGCTCTCATGAGGTAGGTAGTGAATAAATTCAATTTCATTCATTATTGATGTCTGCGAATTTTTTCGGAGCAAAGTTTTATTTTCAACTTGACACATGCATAAGACGAAATCAAATATACAGGATGACACAATGTTCAAAATATGACGTCCTTGACACATTTTGCCATGTTGCCAAAAAAATCACTCTGTATTTCAAATTCATCTTCATGAATATTGGTATTTCAAAATGAGAATCGACCTGATTCAACAGATTTCTCACAATGGGATGGTATATTATAAATGGATGTATTCACTACTTCACGAGATCACTCAATTCAACGAACACACGGTATACAAATCCTATGTGTGATTCATTTCATTTTTGAATTCAGATTTTCATGGATAATCAAGAAATTGGATAATATATCATTCAGAAGTGCATGGATCACCCTGTATATCTGATCTTTTTTTATCGATTTGGCAAATTGATAATGAAAATCAACTTGTTGGAAAGGACCCCGCACTTTTTCTATATAAAAATGGCGTTCCGTCGAATTTCCCCAATTTTTGGTAAATGATAGTACTCGACATACTGATTGAATATGCCAAGTCCCAACTCAATCCTATGACTAGTTTACGAGATACAGGGTGTTGAAGTTGAAGAATACCTAATTTTTCTCGGCCTATATCTCTAAGATAGGACAAATGAATTCCAATTTTTCGGGAGCACGTAATAGTTATGCCCTTAGGCGCAAGAACTATATAGGTATTCGACCAAAACTGATTTTTATTACAGGGTGATTCTCATTTCAAATAATGTGTTTTTTTGAATATCTGAATATCAATGCTACAAATTGATAACAATTACAAAATGAGATTTATAGCCAAGTATGCTCTTCTTACATCAATTGAATTCGTAAAATATAATAATTATACATGGTGTTTCATTAATGCTGTTGATTGCATAATTGGTCTATCCTAAAGTTCATTGGGCCACCTCGTATTATCGGGTTGATTCCAGACATTCAAAATATTTTTGAAGGATGTATCCCAATGAGTTCCATGATATACAGAGTGATTCATCGATTGAAAAAATTGACAACCACGAAAAAATATTCAAAAACCACTATTTTTTTCATCACCCTCTAATTCGAAATTATTACCGTCGATGTAAGATTTTTTTCCACCAATATACTCAGTATGGATATTTCAATCAAATTGGGAATTTTCAGACCCATGCTATGACTAGTTTTTTTTATACATCGAATAATGTGAAAATAATTATGGAAAAGTAATTACATAATAACACGAAAAATTGCTCCGAATCGCAAAACTAGTAGTCACTAGTCAACTATGTCAAAAAATGTGATTTGTTCGTAAACAAAATCTAGTGGTCTTATTATAGGTCCGCTAGCAAAACATCTCGAAAATGTTTTTCAGAAAACATCAAACAAATCACAATATGCCCCCGAAAAAATCTCATCAACGACACAACTCATCAACGATCCCACTCATATAAACGTGCTAAAACTCATGAGCGTTCCAAGTCGACAGCGGTTTTTCCCAACTCAATCCTATGACTATACTTTTCGAAAAAAATATGAAACTAAACTTCCGCAAACGCCTAGTGAGAGGTGCGCGTTAATATATTTTGCAACTCTCCTTTATCCAACCAACTTCCAATCTTTTGATCATACTGTATATTGTTAGAATCGAAGTTAGTATATGCACATCGCAAAGACACTAAAGTTGGAGTTTTGGTTATGTAGATATTCGTTACCGGGTTCAGTATAGGCCTGAAAGAAAAATGTCAATTAAGAATTTCAATCACAGATTTTGAAAAAATAGACAAACCAACTCGTTTCCCCACCACCTGAGAGGTAGAGTTTCAGGCGCGTTTTTTTTATTGTGGTATCCCCTGTAGGCCTAGTCCACGTTAGAAAGTGAAAGTTCCAATACCTATAATATGATTGTGTGTAGGCAGGATTGGCGCAGTGGACGAGCACCCGAGTCAGGACTGCGGGGTCGTGGGTTCGATTCCCAGACAGCGCAAGGAATTTTTCGAATATTAATATACGAATTAAATATTGTGAAGTTTCGGAGCATCGGCTGGGGATAGTCCTGCACGATTCACTGTTGCGTGCCTACATACAATATAGATACATGTTCAGAACACTATAATAATAATAATAATAATAATAATTTATTTACCATGAAATTACAAATTTGATTGAACTTACATTACATGAGATATATAGCACATGGAGAATAAATGGGAGGAAAGCCCACAAAAGTAAAACTTGTGCGTGGGCCGATTTTTCCATCTATATGTTTGTGCGTGAGTTGGAGCTTGATGCAAGTTTTCATTGACGTAATTCATTCAAGTAAATGTTGTAAATTTTATGTACATGATAACGCACAAGGACATACGCATACACATATACATGTTAACAGTAATTTGTGTTGGTAAAAATGTATAATATAGTTATAAGATAAAATAGTTAAATTGTAGACAGTATTAGACAGTAAAATGTATAATAAAGTTATAGAGTAATATAAAATAGTGTATATAGTTGTGGACAATAATTGGTATCAGTAAAATGTATAATATAGTTGTAAGATACAATATAGTAGTGAAAATTGGTGAGTGCTATTTTATGTATAACATGTTATCAAGTGGTTATAGGGGCTAATATATATGTACATTAGAATAAGAGTATTTGATTAAACATTGTTACAAATGGGAACTTATTTTCTTACTAATATAAGTTAATTAATGTATGTTATGACCTGTTTGTGTATAGAATATTAAATATGAAATGGTAGGGGAGAGTCAGTAACCAACTTGTTATCAGCTTTTTGAATAGGTTATATGAATGTATTTTTTTTATATCTGGTGGTAGTTTATTAAATAGTTTAGGGCCAAGATAGGTAAAGCATTTTTGACCAATTGTCTTTTCTGCTCGTGGTATAGTAACTGCATTTATTCTGTATCTACCCAGCAAACATTGAACTAGCGGGAGAAGTCCGGCCTAGTGCAGGTTAGTCTGGGAAAGTGACGATGCCGGGGTATCGGTAATGGGCCGATGATTTTCCCATGCCAAGTAACCATCAATTAAAAATACGATGATGGCCTTGTGATGGTAAGATGTCTGGAACTAATTGAATACTAACTAGATCTGGCCCTTTGCTGGCCAATTTCATATTCACTAACCGTCCCCCTGGCGGATGTTTTGGGAACGTCTAGATCAACAATCAGCTGATCAATATCATATGTGACAAAGATGGCTAACTCTCGTGAGTGGTGATCGCGTACAAGTTTGTTTATGTCGAATTAATGTGGTCCTCTCTTTCCGTGGTGGTTATTTATGATGGCAGGAGTATTCTCAATCGATAATAATAGAAGACAAATTCTTCAATTATGATAATATTGAGTAAGTATCAATGTACCTACATAGTGTTTTGAATGTAATTATTTGAAGCATGTGTTTGGTATCTCGTAACCTCATATACCTAATGATTATGATAATTGGATTTAACTACACTTCTCTGAAAGCAACCATCATTTTTAACTCGTTTGTTGCTATCAAAAGCAATCTCAGGTTATGTGAATCTATCTCTATATTGAATAACTGAATAACAATAAGATTTCAGCTACAGAATTACCTGTGCCAACACCATAATGAGAATTGAAAAGCTCCATGTTATCACGTCATTTGACTATATTATCAAGTTATGAACTCATGCAACTCATATACCACTTATATAGAAAAAATGATGCATTTTATATTTCAGAAGTACCTCAAACAAAGAATCAACTTCGAAGGAATGCTATCCAATAAGATGTAGATACCACACACCAACCAACCAGTAAGCAGTCACTCCGAGAAATTTCATCGTTGAAGAACAGAGAGGTTGAGAAGATATCATTGTGTCATTCATAAAATTGTTTTCTTTAAGTCTGGTATGTGTCTGATTTATGATGAGAGGGTTATGTTGTGAAATAAAGAGGTACTAGAACTTTCAGATCCATTGGACCCCTAAAACCCCTACATCTCCCCTACCTCGATAGTATGTAACCAATGTCGTTAATTGGCCATTACAGTCCCATCATTTATGTTTATGCTGGGCCTGCTATGGGAAACTCAATGTGTCGATTATGTTGTACTGGCCTTTTGCCGGGGAACTGAATATGATTGCTGGGTACCCAGCACTGGGACCAGCTGCCGGCCGCAGTGTACTGATATATAGAGTCCCGCATATGGGACCATTTACTGGGCCGCTGATGTCAGGTATGGGAAAAATATACTAGGCCATTGATGCCCCATATCAAGATGTTTGCTGGGTAGTATTATAAGGATGGTTGATTGAAATTAATTCTTCCTTGTGTTTGTATTGTTTCAACAGAATTGTTTTGGCGAATAACTGACTCATATTCAATACCTCTAATTCAGAAAATAAAGCTACAGAAGAATATCTTCTTGGTTTTTTATAGATATTTTTCAATATGGGCTAAAGGACCTCATTAGGGATCGATGGTTGGTTGGTATGTACATACCTACCAACGAAGGACATATACTACTACTACTACTATAATTATGTTTCACAAGGAACACAGAAATCAACTAATCGCCAGATTCAAATCAGTTCCGGACCGATGTTCATATTTTCAGGATTCAATCGATTTGCAGCATCGTCGATACAATTCAAAAGGCGATCAGATGGAAAGGTAATATTTCCTTGGTTTCTTGCGTATCCAAGGAACCATACCACACTGGCTACGTGTGCACACGTCCCTAATGTTCTAGCACCGGACCTACAAGTACAGTAGTACCCTAAAATGGGCGGATCTTGTAAATTATTATCATCGATTTCTCTGAATACTAACCACAGCATATGTTTAGTGGCATTTCTGAACCGAGAAAATACTCGAAATCTTAAAAAATTGGGTTCCTCAATGAGTTCGTCAATATCGAGTGTATTTTGTTCCCCTCCATCTCTTTGTATCGTGTCTTGTATGTAGGAGGCAGCTAAGTGAATGTGATATGACCCTGTGAGTGTTTTCAAATATTCTAAGTCAAGTCGAGGAAACGTCGGTACATGTCTATGGTTCAAACGAAACCATCGACCATTTCTTGTACGGAGGTTTTCAGCCTCAACTCGGGCCTGAACAATGTTGACTTCTTCGATATCATGCAACATTTGTGTAGCTAATTCCAATGTGCCCGGCATCCTTATTGGAGGATGGTATTTGTTTATTAGGGCGCCAGCAATCAAATAGAATTCGCGTAATTTTGCAACATGTGTTATTGATATCGCTCCTCGGAAAAATTTGAAAATCGATTTGAAATGCCCATTTCTAGCCTCTACAATCCATCTGGTGCTAGTAATTAAGCGTGCCCTATTAGTTTCGATTGTTGTGAGTTGTCTTTGGTTTGGTGGTAGAAATGGTGGCATATGGTAATGGAGACCAAGATCCTGTAAAAGACCAATAGAGTCCCTATAACCCCTATCGACTATCACTACATCGCCTTCTTGAAACCATGTCCTCATTCTATTTATATCATTCTGTAGCTCATGCTGCAGAATGGTGGCATCATTATTTCTAGCATCAGAAAAGTATGGACCATTAATTGCCAAGATGCAGCCATCAGGAGCGACCATAATTTCAGGCTTAACCAGGTGCTCATTTTTATGGAAGCAGTAGGATTGTCTCAATATCCGGAAATTACTACTTTTTTCTATTTTGTTATATGTACAGTCTATATACACAATTGCTTTTGGGATATTGGGAGAAGGGTTGTATAGCTGATTGGTGTATACAGACACGTGTCTATTAATATAATCGTCTCTTGTAATAGAGTCGAAACCAATATTATTAGTTACAAATCTTTGCATTAGAGATATCCTCACATTCGATATTATCAAGCTAGTTGTTTGTCTTGAAGAAAAATGAAACAAGATTTTCAAAAACTCATCTGAAACTCCATGTTTCATTTTGATTAGAAATGTCAGTAAATGTTTCTTTTTGATATGCCTTCTATTTCCCCCTTGCTCGATTGTATCACAAAATCCATAAAGTTCTTGAAAATCTTCTTTTGAAATCGACGTCAGAGCTTTGAACTCTTCTTCTGTAAAACTATCAATATCATCCCAGTTTCTAATACGTCTATTTTCATTGGCAACTGTTCTCATACACTGTAGAAATTGAAGCATATTTGATATCAAATAGGGTTTGTTGATAAAATTCAAACCTCCATGCAAATTATTCAAGAGAAATCCATGAGGGTCAAGATGATGACCACAAATTCTCAGAAAGTCCGGAACATAAATATTCGTTACAACAAAAATGTTCACCCTACATGCAAGAGTTATTCTCTGAACATGTTGACGAGCATTACAGATTATGCAGGCACGGCTCATTACTGGACTCAATACATTTAGGCGAAGACAGTTTGGGTTATTTTCCATCTCATTGATATCAATTATTACACTGTTATGACAATTGAAACAAACTCTGGTATCATCAAAAATGTCAATTGGAGGATTTCCAGCAGCTTGTCTTCTAAATGTTGCAATTTGCAGAAAATCAACATTATCTTCACGATTTATACGAATTGTGAGTCTAGGAATGAAATTCCCTTCGCATACCTACATAACATCTTACCCTATTTGCAAATGCCATAATGCGCACTAAATTCACTAAACAATTACTGAAAACGACTTAAAAAACACTCAGAATAAAGATATACGCTGATATGATATTTTAAGATACTGACAACCCGAAAGTTGCTGGATGACAGACACATTTATTGATATCATGATTTTGTTTTCTAAGCCTACTGAAAAATATTCTATCTGGTTGCGATAATCCAAATTCGACTTCTACGAAGTAAAACATACTTATTAATTCGTGACAACCCAAGTTTCTAGACTAATTCGACCCCGCCGATTCCGAAAATATCAGTTGTCAACTTGAATTGGGACTAGAACTTACCCTAAAATATAATTTTATAGTTATTTGAGGATGTCTATCGATCTATTACGGTATGTATATCTTACGATATACATTACCTAATGCCACTATTTCTTCCAACAAATAGATGTTGTTGGAAAACGAGTTGGTTCATGTATTTTTTCAAAATCTATGATTGCAATTCTGAATTGATATTGAGTGGAAGAAAGAGGCTTCGAGATTGTTTCATTATTATTTTACTATATTTTTGATGTGTTGGATAAATGATGATTCCTCGGTACCTACTGATGTTCCTGTATTCCATTTTTCTTTCAAGTCTATACTGAACCCGGTAACGAATATCTACATAACCAAAACTCCAACTTTAGTGTCTTTGCGATGTGCATATACTAACTTCGATTCTAACAATATACAGTATGATCAAAAGATTGGAAGTTGGTTGGATAAAGGAGAGTTGCAAAATATATTAACGCGCACCTCTCACTAGGCGTTTGCGGAAGTTTAGTTTCATATTTTTTTCGAAAAGTATAGTCATAGGATTGAGTTGGGAAAAACCGCTGTCGACTTGGAACGCTCATGAGTTTTAGCACGTTTATATGAGTGGGATCGTTGATGAGTTGTGTCGTTGATGAGATTTTTTCGGGGGCATATTGTGATTTGTTTGATGTTTTCTGAAAAACATTTTCGAGATGTTTTGCTAGCGGACCTATAATAAGACCACTAGATTTTGTTTACGAACAAATCACATTTTTTGACATAGTTGACTAGTGACTACTAGTTTTGCGATTCGGAGCAATTTTTCGTGTTATTATGTAATTACTTTTCCATAATTATTTTCACATTATTCGATGTATAAAAAAAACTAGTCATAGCATGGGTCTGAAAATTCCCAATTTGATTGAAATATCCATACTGAGTATATTGGTGGAAAAAAATCTTACATCGACGGTAATAATTTCGAATTAGAGGGTGATGAAAAAAATAGTGGTTTTTGAATATTTTTTCGTGGTTGTCAATTTTTTCAATCGATGAATCACTCTGTATATCATGGAACTCATTGGGATACATCCTTCAAAAATATTTTGAATGTCTGGAATCAACCCGATAATACGAGGTGGCCCAATGAACTTTAGGATAGACCAATTATGCAATCAACAGCATTAATGAAACACCATGTATAATTATTATATTTTACGAATTCAATTGATGTAAGAAGAGCATACTTGGCTATAAATCTCATTTTGTAATTGTTATCAATTTGTAGCATTGATATTCAGATATTCAAAAAAACACATTATTTGAAATGAGAATCACCCTGTAATAAAAATCAGTTTTGGTCGAATACCTATATAGTTCTTGCGCCTAAGGGCATAACTATTACGTGCTCCCGAAAAATTGGAATTCATTTGTCCTATCTTAGAGATATAGGCCGAGAAAAATTAGGTATTCTTCAACTTCAACACCCTGTATCTCGTAAACTAGTCATAGGATTGAGTTGGGACTTGGCATATTCAATCAGTATGTCGAGTACTATCATTTACCAAAAATTGGGGAAATTCGACGGAACGCCATTTTTATATAGAAAAAGTGCGGGGTCCTTTCTCGGGAATAGATAGTTTGTCTGAGAATGAATTTATTCACATCTCGCCGACGCTCGCTACATAATTTCAGGTACAGATTTAAATAGCTGACGATAGTGTTATATGGAGATGCGTAGGTACAGGGTTTCTATAAATGATCGTAACATCGTAGTAGCCGTTGAAATTTCTTCTTCATTTGCTGCCTTCCATTTATGGAGATCAACACATTCGAATTTGATTTCTGACATCAATCATTATACTGTCATAGCTGATAAACTCACATTTTTCCACATTCATGCAAAAAGCAGAACTTTATTGAACTATATTTGATGGAAAAAAAGTTATTTATTGCACTTAGTGCGATATAGTTATTTATGTATTAAGGGAATTATGAGGGCCTTAATTACCGATGGCAAAATTTGCGTCCCGAGGGCCTCTGGCCCGAGGGACAGCAATTGCCAGAGGTTATTAAGGCTCTATAATTCCCGTGATACATAGATAATTTTATTTCTGACTGATTTCATTCATTAGATACCTTTCTGATTGGAAGTTAGACTTGTTTTTCCGTATAGTTTCAATGTCATCAGAACGTCAGATGATGATCTTGACTACCGCGAATAGGAGATTCCTTATTGCTACGTTATTGCGTGGTTGTTGCTATGCATTTCTTATTTAATTTTAGCTAGAGGGAATTATAGCATCTATAACATCCCAAGGGAGTTATGACCCTCCTAATTGATAGTGTAACTAAGATGATATAAGCTTATAATATACCAGTCAGAAATAAAAGTTTTTATTGCACTCATCTGTCATTCTACTTCAACGTGCTGTCATCATGACAAACATTTTTCATATTGCAACTGTGGTTATAGAAACGTCAGTTAAAAACGAGGTTAAAAATTAATTCTGATAATTGAGAGAATTGTACCTAGTGCCGCACCTCCATGAATAATTTTTTGCTTTTTGCATGAACGTAGAAAAAATGTTGTATGTAACTCGTGCAGAAATTGTTTATTGCACTCGACGTGTGCAATAAACATTCACTTTTTGCACTTGTTGCATAAATAAATATTGTCAGTTTTTCGTTAAAATTTTCGAACGATTCTGTTTTCTACTTCTTGATTGTCGTGTTGAAAACTGGGATGGCTTATTCCTCGGAGCAGAATACATTTATTGTAATGTTTTATTGTCGAAACGGCACATGCATCCATGGTGGATGGAGTTACTCGGTAGTAGCCTGCAAGGATGAGTACCTGGCGAAATATCCTAATGTACAGATTCAAGAATCTTCTTTGAAAGCCCACATCAGAACAGTAATCAACAGATTCATCCAAACTGGAAACGTTAATAAAAAGAGATCAACAGGAAGGCCCCAAATATCGGAAGAAGTTGTCGAAAATCTAAGGGCGTGTGTTGAGCAAAATCCCCAAACGTCATTGAAGAGATTATCTTTACAATCTGATGGTGTGCCACTAAGTACACGCCATGAAGTGCTCAAGAAAAGATTGCATATGCACCCTTACAAGACCAGTGTACTACATCAGCAACTTCTGCCAATAGATATCCCACGTCGTCTGGAGTACTGCCAATGGTTCCAAAATAATCTCAACGATGACCAGCTATTGGACCTAACATATTTCAGCGATGAGGCTTGGTTTCATTGGTCGGGATACGTGAACTCACACAATTTTAGGTTTTGGCGATCTGAGAACCCCCACAATTTCATTTAGACTCCACTACATTCTCAAAAAATTGGGGTGTGGTTAGCAGTTTCTCGTAGGCGAATATATGGACCGATTTTATTCGATGGCACTTTCAATGCTGAAAGGTACAGGACAAGTGATGTTAGAACCATTCATCAATCAACTTGATGATGAAGAAATCCGAGTTGGCTATTTTCAGCAAGATGGGGCCACTGCCCACACCACACTTGCAAATTTAGAATATTAACAAGAATTTATGACAACCGTGTGATAAGTCGAGGAGTCAATCCTTCTTTTCCAACACGTTCTCCAGATTTGACGCCTTTGGATTCCTGACTTTTCGGATATTTGAAAGACGAAGTATTCAAGAGAGACAATAATAACCTTGAAGAGCTGCAAGCCACAATAACACATTGCTGCCAAAATATTGGCCCGAAAAAAGCTGAGGATTATTTTCGACAACAAACGGCCAAGAGTTTTGAAATGCTTGGAGAACAACGGAGAACATTTTGAACATTTGATGTAGGTTGATGAAATATAAACCGTTATTTATTCTTTAATGAGTATTTTTGATTTGTTTCATTATTTTTCAAACTCCATTATTGGACTCTTCTTTCTTTGAGATACATTTCCATAGTGTATGCGGAACGATATAAAAAGAGATCCTGTATATAACCACTTCCTCCCTTTTTGGTCGTTAAATGTTGCTATCAGCATTAGTAGAAAGCGGCAAATGGAAGAAAATGTGAACAGCCACTACGATGTTACGATTATTTATAGAGACCCTGTAGTAATGATAGCGCTATGATTGAACAGGACTGCCCAAGAGGTCCATCGACCAAGTCACCACAACGCATAGTTACATGAACCTATAATACCGTATATATACCTCAATGTTTTTTTTTCATTTCGTCAGTATGACATCTTACTATAGCGTTTCATAGCTGTAACATTTTGACGTCATTATAGGGTCTCTAAGACGTAATTTCAGGATGTTCACTTCGTCATTTTGTGACCAATAAATTATGTAAATCGTACGTCAATCTGCTACCTGGGTAGCGGGACACAATTTGAGAATCGATGCACTGACTGAGTAAACGATGAATGCAATATCAATCTTCTAGGACGTTGGACACTTCGGGCCATATCAAGGGCCAAATAGTATCATTAGTTCATATCCCAGCAAAAGTATTTTCGTAATATCTATTCTTCCTGTTTCATACGTAGCTGACTCTTTCAGGTGATGGAGGACACCTTCCCCAATGGCAAGGAGGATTTCAAGCTAGTCAAGGCATTGGAGAAGAAGGACAATATCACTCAGCTATAGCAGACCATTCACAGGATGCTGCTGGTCAGTTATCAGCATATGGTGCTGACCATGGACTGAACTATGGAGGCCATGAATTCAACTCTGACAGCCACGGGTTGAATCTAGATGGACATGATTATAGCGGTGGGGATGATTACGTTGATCTCAAACCCAAGATACAATTTGAACATCATCATATTCCCACCAAGACTATCGAGAAGACTGAGGTTGAGCATATTCCAGTTGTGAAAAAAATTGGAGTACCGGTACCACATCCTGTAGGAGTACCAACTCCACAGGTAATCAAGGTTCCAGTACCACAACCCTATGCTGTTCATGTTCCGGTGCCTCATCCAATAGAAGTTCCAATCTACAAGTTGGTGCCACAAGAAATTGAGAAGAAAGTCCCTATTGAGGTAGAGAAGTTAGTGCCAGTTTACGTTGAAAAACCATTCAAAATTGAAATAGAAAAGCATCATGTTGAATACGTAGACAAGCCGTATCCTGTCCACATACCAGTTTACAAGCACATTTACCACCACGTTCCCAAACATGGAAGTGGTGGACACAGTGAGGGGCATTGAGAGGCGTTCTGACTAGTATCCGATAGAATAACTAGTCGCTGACTGACTGACAAGTTTTTAGTTTTGTACATTTGCTTCATTAGATTATTGTTCGCTCAAATTATTTATCAAGCCATCTTCCATTATGTTATGTTTGTTGACTGTTGAATAAAAATATTGTTTTTATAAGAGTGGGACGATATTTAGAATTCTGAACAAAGGATTACCTGGGAATAGTGGGAATACCAATAAGTGAAAAAGGTAGTGATTGATCGATAGGTATTTCGCTATCGATGGTTTTCAACATCAAAGGTATGATACCCAACAACTCAGCAGAAACTTTTCACATCTACACAATATACCATAAGAGAACGCGTCTCAGATCTAGTGAATATTTCAGATCATCATACACAGGATGATTCACGGTGAATGGTACATTAGACGTTTCCGGAGAACGCAACGTAGGATTTTTTTTAAATTTGATTCCCCAGATAATTAGTATTCAATTGGAAAATATACTTGGTGGTCAAAAATCTGAATTATGAACCACCCTGTGTTTTTTTCAATTAAATATGAATCAATAGTGAATAAAATGTTGAGATAGAGACATGGCAATCGTTTTGAAAAATTATGAATTGTTTTAACACAAAAAATTTCCAAAGTTGAAAAATCTCGATCTTTCACATCCTAAAACTCTGTTATTTTTACTGCTAGACTCCAAGTATTATAGATCAATGAAATTAGCTCTCCAGGAAGAATCTGAAAATGGAATAATTCACAGAATGTCTCATTCAAAAAATTAAAGTTGTTGCTACTTCTCAATAAGTTTAAGCAGCAACGTCGCAATGCTGAGAATATTCTAGGTCAATAGAAAACAACTAATTATTCGGGGCACCAACTTCTCAGAATAATCCTGAGTTGCATTCTCCAGAAAGGTCTAATGTGCCATCCACCGTTGATCAGCCTGTAAATGTTCAATTTGAGATCATAGACCTTCACTAATTCTCATAATTTTCAACGAGATCGATTCTGTGTTCGATTATACATCATACGTCCGTCATCATTCAATTGAATTGATAAGGTGATGATTCTTCATAAGAAATATTATACTCACGAAAAATTGGGATACCATCCTTGTGGATCAACCTACGAAAGCGCTGAACGGACATGATACTTTTTTTTTATAATCGCCAGTTTGAACTGGCAATTAGCCATAATTGCCAGTTTGAACTGGCATTTAGCCATAATTGCCAGTTTCAACTGGCATTTGGCCATAATTGCCAGTTTCAACTGGCATTCAGCAATATTTGCCAGTTTGAACTGGCATTTAGCTATAATTGCCAGTTTGAACTGGCATTTAGCTATAATTGCTAGTTTTAACTGGCAATTACCCATAATTGCCAGTTTGAACTGGCATTCAGCGCTTTCGTATGAAAGGATCCCGCAAATGGAATGTCACAGTTCAAGCAATGACAGCTCTGTCTAATAGATGCCCATTACTTGAGAGGAGATCAGATGGCTACAAGACAAAGAAATCAAGAATGTCGCTGTTATCTGTCACAGTCGTAGGAAAATCATGGTGTATAACTCGCAGGAAATTCTAATTTCCCACTCGAATGATTGCAGCATTATTCGCCTACGGCTCATGCTGGAAATCTCATTTTAGGGGAAAATCACTAACATTCCGTTCTTGTTGAACAATATACTTTAGGTCTCTAACGACACAGTGGAGTAATTGAATGCCAATAATTCATTATCAGTCCACTCGCCCTTTGCGTTGGTCGAAATAATCGTACGCGTTCGCATTAGTTTTTTGGCGTCACTAGATGGCGATAACATGACTAGATCCTTTCGAACGGAAGCGCTAAATGCTAGTTCAAACTGACAATTATGGCTAATTGCCAGTTCAAACTGGCAATTATAGCTAAATGCCAGTTCAAACTGGCAATTATGGCTAAATGCCAGTCCAAACTGGCAATTATTGCTAATGGCCAGTTCAAACTGGCAATTATAGCTAAATGCCAGTTCAAACTGGCAATTAAAGCTAAATACCAGTTCAAACTGGCAATTCTGGCTAATTGCCAGTTCAAACTGGCAATTATGTCTAATTGCCAGTTCAAACTGGCAATTATAGCTAAATGCCAGTTCAAACTGGCAATTATAAAGAAAAAGTATCATGTCCGTTCAGCGCTCTCGTATCAACCTGATATGAACTACGCAATACTAATTTTGTCGCACCACAAAATTTTGTCCCTTTTGAAATATGAATAACCCCTTCCTGCTTAAAACAATTCAAATTTTGATTACACTGTTCGCTAGCCCAGTCTTTCAGCTATAATCTCGTACACTACACTGTTTTACCACTAACCGAACCGATTCCACAACGCCTCGACACGTGTTCCGCTAACTATGTTAGCATCTTCAGGAAAAGATCGAAATTGTTTTTTCAATCTTCTCCTGAAGATGTTAACATAGTTAGCTAAGCACGTGTCGAGGCGTTAAAAAATCAGTTTTGTTAGTGGTAAAACAGTGTAGTATATCATCGTGCCGAAGGTACCAGTCTTCGATATATAATCTCGTACTTCTTCAAGACACGAGGTTCTTTATATAAAATCGCTACAGGGTGTCAACTGGAACTGTGGAAAATTCCGGAATTTTCAAAAGGATCCCAAATGAACAAAAACTTTTTTTTTTCGTTATCGACAGCAGAGGCATGCAGATGATCTCATTACCTAGGAATAGTTTTCAAATTGTGTTCTTATTTCTTCTATTCACAGAGTGATCCCAAAAAATTACCTTTCTGGTTCTGCAGTCATAACTTCTCTCCTTGTCAACCCATTTTCAAAATCTCATTTCGAAGCCTGAACGTCAGATGAAGAGATATGGTGATCAAAATTGACTCAAGATGAACATTATACATTGTATCTCACTTCTGATGGAAGCACCCCTGTATGTTTCGTAATTGTTGAGTTAGTATATTGGAACTCACAGTTCAGATAAATTGAATTTTTTCTCATTTCTCATAAAAGCATCCCCGTATCTCACGTTTCCATCGAGGTTGGATTCTGAAATATGCAGAAGAAAGCAGAAGGGATGTCCTGACCTCGAATCTGAAGAGATTTTCAACCTATCGTGCCCTTTTATATAATTTTTCTGGGTTGTTCCATGATTGTGGGCAAGCAGTGTATATCACTTGAGACGACTCCACTTGGTCATAATGTGTATTATCAGTATATCTACCGTCCCTTGCAAATTTCAGAATCCTAATTCAACAATTACGAAAGATACAGGGGTGCTTCCATTAGAAGTGAGACACACTGTATAATGTTCATCTTGAATCAATTCTGAACTCAATATCTTTCTATCTGAAATTTAAGCTCCAAACTGAGCCTGAGATTTCAAAAATCTGTCGACGAGGAAGAAAGTTTCGAATGCTAACCAAAAAACAAATTTTCTGAGATCACTCTGTGAATGAAAGAGATAAGTAGACAATTCGAGAAATATCTCAAGATAATGGAATCATCTACATGCCTCTTCTGTCAAAATTGTTTCAGGTAACACCCTGTAGCGATTTCATATAAAGAGCCTCATGTTTTGGAGAATTACGAGATTATAGCTGAAGGACTGGGCAAGGGAACATTGTGATCTGAATTATTCTAATCGTTCAAAGAAGAAAAAAGTTATTCATATTCCAACAGAGGCAAAATTTTGGTGTGCGACGAAATTAGGGTTTCGTCAGTGAGAACTGATTCTTGGTTGATGAATCAGAAAGGAACTTTTATCATCAATGACGAAATTGATCATCAAAAATTCATGCCATAGTCGTGTGAAATGCCATATTGTAGGTGAGCGATTAATCACAGGATTATGCAATATATAATCATCTCCTTATAAGAATGCCTGAAAATATATAGCATATTGATCGCGAAAGTCGACTCGGCAATTTACACTCAGAGAAACTGGATATTAAAAATATCTACCAGTTCTGATTGTAATAACCATTATAAAGAAATCTCCTATTCCTGATCATTTTATTATTACAACAGTATTCTCTCCATTCTGTTATTATAAAAATCGCTTTCTTAAATCATCTGTAATACCCTTGAATGGACATTTGCTACCATCATAACGCAGGTGTGTTATGACATTATGAGAATTTTATGAATTCTAGTGTATTTAGATTTTTTATTGACATAGTTCGTTTCGTGAATTATGCTTATTGGTGAATTCAGATAATGTTAATTATATATAACTTGCGAATTAAAGTGATGATTTCAGTCCTCGCACCCCGGGATTTTTGATACAATTCCACCCACGCGGTCCACACCCTTTGGTCCACGATTTTCATTCCACAAGCTCTTATCCGTGTAGTGGTAGTTGCAATTTGGATAATTTTCGTAATGCTGAGTGTGGAAAAATGAGACACAAATAACACGTTATCGGCTTCCGGTCTGAGAGCAGCAGCGTATGTTTTGATGCAGCACCCCATATGTGGAAACAGTATTCTGAAGCATGGGTTGAGGTGTGAAGTAGATATTTGCACAGAATGAAAATCCGAGTTTTCGTGAAGACATGTGTGACATGATAGACATGTGTGAGATGATAGAGAGTATTGCGGAGATACAGAGCATAGATATAATAGTGTTGATACTTCAGTATCTATAGTTATGTTTGTTCAATTAATCTGATAATCTGATACTCTATATTATGTTGTTGATTAAAAAAAAAAGAGATATACGTCAGAATAATAATTTTGAATAAAAGTCATTAAAACAGGAAAAAGACGAAAAGTATAGTTTTATTGGCGATCTTTGACTTGAAAGTGACGACAAATAACATTGGTGACCCCGACTAGTCCACGATATGGATAAAGAAGCGGCAGCGAGTTCTCGTATCCCTCCAGCATCAGACAAGCCCAGACGAATAGGTGCAGGGATAAATGAGAACCTTCCAACAGATTTCGTTTGGCCTGATAAGTTCGGATCTAAAAAGGTCAGTCCTACTCTACATGAAACGAGTTCAGTGCATTCCAAACCCAGAACAAGGAAAACATCAAGTGCGCACTCACAACTGAGTTTGGAAAAGAAACGACTAGTTCTCGAGAAAGAAAAGAAGAGACAAGAGTTGGAGAGACGACAACGACTGATTATGTTGGAAGAAAAAGATATTGAAGATGATATTCGACTTCTTGAGCTAGAACATGTCTTACAAGAAGCCCAACTAGAAGCCCAGGAGGAATTAGAAAGCTGCTCAGAACAGAACGTAGGTTTATTGCCCATCCTACCGATTCAAGACAATGAAAGGCAGCAGTCTGTAGCTGACTGGGTGAACAATATACAGGAACCAGAGCAAATTCCTGAGAAGAAAGAAGTAGGAAATGATTTGAAGCTTCTTTGTGAAACGATCTCTGATGCAATAAAATCTGTTTCAAATCCTACGCCGTATAATCAAAGCAGGAATTTAGCAAGAAATATTTTAGAGAAGGACTTTCCTCACTATGATGGAAACCCCCAGGAATGGCCTCTTTTCTACAAACAATATGAAAATATTTGTAGTTTATGTGATTTTTCTAACGAAGAGATTATGTTGAAACTCCAGAAATGTTTGAAAGGAGAAGCTAAATCAGCGGTAGCTGGAATGATGTTAACAGCAGACAACGTTGATTTGGTGATGCAGACATTGAAAATGCGCTTTGGACGACCGGAGTTTGTCATAGATGGACTCATTTCAAGAATTAGAAATCTACCGTTCCTGAGAGATTCCAACTTCGAGAGATTGATTCAGTTTTCAAGCGAGGTCAACAACATGGTGTCCATAATAAAAACTCTCAACTCTGAAAAACATCTGCAGAACCCTCAGTTACTGAAGGACCTTGTGAGAAAACTACCGGATCACCTAAAGCTCAAATGGGGAGAACGAATGACCGACTATGAAGGAAATCTTGATTTGAATGATTTTTCCAAATGGGTGGGTGAAATCGCCAGGGCTGCATGTTATGTAAGCACCCCATTCAACGCCACGTCAGAAAAATTTGGAACAAAATCAGAATCAAGAAAGCCAGAAAGGGTATTCAACATCAACGAAAGAGGTACTGACAAAAGATGCTGTTATTGTGACCAGAAAGCTCATGATGATGACTGCCCGACGATGAAGAATGATGACATTGAGAAAAGATGGTCAACTGTAACTGAAAAACGACTCTGTTTCTCATGTTTGAAGAAAAACCATCAGAAATTCAAATGCAGAGCAAGAAAACAGTGTGGAATCAATAACTGCAAGTTATATCATCACCAGCTACTGCATAAACCATATCTCGATACCAATGCTGAATCATGTTCATCAGAAAGAGTATGCACAGTACGTACCGATTTGAAGAAAGTGCTGTTGAGAGTCATCCCAGTTACTCTGCATGGCCCAAGAAAATCATTCCAGATACTAGCCCTATGCGACGAAGCCTCAACAGTCACATTGCTAGACGAGGAAGTTGCGCGTAAACTCGAACTGACTGGCAACAAAGAAGCTTTGTGTTTGCAGTGGACTAACGAGACTACTTCAATACAGGTAGATTCAATGAAGACCGATGTGAAAATTTCGAAAGCTACTGATGGAAACAAATCATTCACCTTGAAAGGAATCCGGACAGTTAACAATTTGTCACTGCCAATTCAAACCGTCAAGATGACAGAGTGGCATATGTTCTCACATTTACGAAATCTACCAATCAGGGACATCATCAACGAAAAACCAGTTCTTCTTATTGGTCAAGATAATATCGACATTATAGTTGCTCGGCAGATACGGTGTGGTCCAGAAAATTGTCCAATCGCCAGTAAATGCAAGTTAGGGTGGGCGATTCACGGTCCAAGCCAACGATTTAAGACAAATGAAGAGATTTTCAAGCCACATCGCACAATGCATATCTGCGAAAAAGAAAATACCGACGATAATTTAGAAGAGATGATGAGGAAATCATTTTCCACTGAAAACTTCGGTGTGCTAGTCACAAAAGACCGCCTAAGTCTAGAAAACACTAGAGCGATGAAGATCATGGAAGAAACCATCAAGAAAAGTGATGCTAGATATGAGATTGGTCTATTATGGAAGGCAGACGACACAAGATTACCTGAGAGCAAATTTCGAGCCTTGCAGAGATTATACTGTACCGAAAGAAAATGTAGGAGAGATGCTGACTTGGGAAAAGAATACTGCCAGAGAATACGTATGTACGAAGAGAAGAAATACATAAGAAAACTGAGTCCAGAAGAAGCTGATGATGAATGTCCGCGAACGTGGTATCTTCCTCATTTCTCAGTTTTTAATCCTAATAAAAAGAAGATGCGTTTGGTTTTTGATGCCGCTGCGAAGTCAAATGGCATGAGTTTGAATGACGCACTTCTAGCTGGTCCAGATCTACTACAGTCCTTGGTTGCTATTCTTTGGAAATTCAGACAACGCAAGTTCGGATTCTGCGGAGACGTGAGGGAGATGTTTCACCAGGTCAGAATTCGTGAAGAAGATAGAAAAGCCCAACGGTTCTTTTGGCGAAACCTTGAACTGGACAGAGACCCAGATGTTTATGAAATGATGGTGTTAACATTTGGTGCCACTTGCTCCCCTGTATGTGCCCAGTTTGTTAAAAACTACCACGCCGAGAAAAATGTACCAGATCTTTACCTGAAGGATGCAATCATAAAAAAATTCTATGTAGATGATTATCTAGATTCCAAAGATACTGAAGACGAAGCAAATGAAACCATCACTGCAATTTGCAACATTATGAAGTCTGCAGGATTTGAAGTCGTGAATTGGATGATGAATTCTCAAGCAAATCAAGCAAAGGAACTAGATAATTCATCTGCTGTGAAACAAATTGACGATTCCTCCGTTCATAGAGTACTCGGCTTGTGGTGGGACACAAAAAATGATGAATTTCAGTTCAAGATAAACATCGGAGATTTTTCCAACACGAGAATCACCAAAAGAATAATCCTCAAAATTGTCATGTCCCTGTATGATCCTTTGGGTTTGATAGCTAGTTTCACCATCAAAGCCAGAATCCTGATGCAAGAAATTTGGCGGACTGGAATCGACTGGGACGAAGAATTGAAAGAGAATCAAATGAAATCTTGGAAGAAATGGATGGAAAATCTTTCAAAAATGACTACCATCAGAATACCACGATGTTACAGCGTGAAAATACCGACAGCGACGAGAATTGAACTTCACACCTTTTGCGACAGCAGCGAGAAAGCCTTCGCAGCAGTTTCCTTTCTTCGAGTGGTTAGAGGAGCTGAAGAAGTAGATGTTTCGCTGGTGTCATCCAAGGCACGAGTTGCACCGCTGAAGCCACTGTCCATACCAAGATTGGAACTTCAAGGAGCTGTGATGGCGAGTAGATTGGCTCAATCCATAAAGACTGAACTGGAAATAACTATTCATCGGTTATTCTTCTGGTCAGATTCTAAATGTGTCCTCGATTGGATTAGAGGTGATGGAAGACAGTATAAACAATTTGTCTCGCACAGAATAGGAGAAGTTCAAGAAAGAACCAACATTGAAGACTGGAGATGGATTCCCACCGACAAAAATCCCGCTGACGAAGCAACCAGGTCCAATTATGATGTGAAAAATAAAATAATCTCAGACGTTTGGATCTATGGACCTGCTTTTTTAAGAAAACCAGAAGAACTGTGGCCTAGAGAAGATACTAATAGGGAGTCGAAGGATCAAGATGAGACTGAGTTGAAGACTGAGTATACTAGCTCTTATATTTGCTTAGTGATCTCAGAACAGAAAATGCCTCTTCCCGATATCAATAGATTTTCTAAATACTGGAGACTCATTAGGTGTACAGCCTGGTGCCAACGATTCCTGAAGAAAATTAGACGTAACCATGATAGACAAAATTTCCAGCAAGAGCTTTCAGTAGAAGAACTTGAGGACTCCGAGAGAATTTGGATCAAACAATGCCAGCTTGAGAGTTTTCGAGAAGAGCTTAAATATTTGAAAAATGGAAAAGATATTGAAAAAAGTAGCAGACTCATTAGTTTATGTCCTGGATTGAACGATGATGGAATTCTTGTGCTTCAAGGAAGAACGAATTTAGCAAACACCCTTAGCGACAGTACCAAGCTTCCTATAATTCTAGACCCGAAACACGAATTCACCAAATTGCTCATCAGACATTACCATGAAAGATATCGACATAGAGGTATTGAGCTCGTGCTGAATGAGGTCAGACAGAAATATTGGGTGATCAATGGCAGAGCGGCAGTTAAATCAGTTTCTTCCAGATGTCTGAAATGCAAAAATGAAAGAGCGAAGCCAGTTCCACCACTGATGGGGCAATTACCTGTAGAAAGACTAAGCCGAGAAGTTAGAGCGTTTGTTAATGTAGGCATGGATTATTTTGGGCCGATCAATATCAAAATTGGAAGACGAAGGGAGAAAAGATGGGGTGTCCTTTTTACTTGTCTATCTGTAAGGGCGATACACCTAGAAATTGCTCACAGCCTGAACAGTGAGTCAGCTGTAATGGCCATATTGCGGATGGTCGCAAGAAGAGGACAGCCAAGAGTCATTTACTGTGATAACGGAACAAATTTTGTTGCTGCAAACAAGGAAATAACAAGAGCACTTCAACAAGGCATGAATAAATCAGCTGTCATAGATGAAATGTCTTTCAGAGGAATCGAATTCAGATTCAATGCACCGGGTGCTCCAAACATGGGAGGAGTGTGGGAAAGATTGATTGGAATAGTGAAGAAAATTATTGGTAAAGACTTACACTATCAATCTATTCGAGAAGAAACTCTCCAGACCTTTTTCGCCGAAGCGGAACATATTGTGAATTCCAGACCCCTGACGCGAGTATCGAGTGATCCAGAAGATTTTGAAGCACTTACACCGAACCACTTCCTACTCGGATCATCAAGTGGAAATAGCTCTCTCATTCGACTCGATCCCGATTCCGATTGTCTACGTCGAGAGTGGAAGAAGTCCCAAATGTTATTGGACAATTTTTGGAAACGTTGGGTGAAAGAGTATTTTCCTACGTTATCGAAAAGAACTAAATGGACGAAAGAACAACAACCAATTCAAATAAACGATGCTGCTGTCTACCCAGGGCCCGACGGAAGAGTACGTGTGGTAGATGTAAAAACTTCGAAGGCTGAGTATCGACGACCAGTAACGAAGATATGCAGACTAGATCTAGAGCAAAACGAATTTGCCTAGCATGGGGGAGGATGTTGATACTTCAGTATCTATAGTTATGTTTGTTCAATTAATCTGATAATCTGATACTCTATATTATGTTGTTGATTAAAAAAAAAAGAGATATACGTCAGAATAATAATTTTGAATAAAAGTCATTAAAACAGGAAAAAGACGAAAAGTATAGTTTTATTGGCGATCTTTGACTTGAAAGTGACGACAAATAACAAATAGGCTTGGTAGGAATGATGGTACCAGACATGGATATACCCATAATGGGTTCTGCCTTCCAAGAGAACATACAACAAACAGGCTTGAGTTTTGGTGGCGTTGAATTCAACCTGGTTGTAGGTTCCCCAGGCTGTAATTTCAGTGAGATATTTATCGACAGCGTTAACTCCCCTCCGTTGTGAGTTCCAGTTTTCTGAAGAAACATCGAAATTCTAGAAGGAACGCAGTATGGAGAGTACCTACTATCATCAGCAAAACTCTGGATGAGGAAGTGGTTACTCCCAATAGATCATTGATATGAAGTAGCAACAATGTTGATGCCAAAATCGTTCATTGTGGAATGCCTGAATTGATGGCTATGGTATCAGACGATACTCCATCCACCACCACATGCAGAGATCTGCCTGATAAAGAACTGTATGAAATACCTAGGTAGCACAGTGACGTTCAGAGTACGTCATAATTTGGCTACAAAACTGACCAATTGACGTAAAAATGTCACAGCCATGACGTCATATTCTGATGACCTACGGGCAGCTATTTGAAAAAATAGGGCAAATTCACGGTACTATAGATTCATTGTTGAGTTGGTCCCTGCGGGTGTAATTCTGTTCGATCCTGGCGTTTTCATGAGTTCGCATCTCTATGTGAGTATAACACTAGCTTCTCATATTGGTATCTGGAATTATGTAGCGGGATGTAGGCGGAATTGAAGTAGATTAATTTCACGTTGTAGAAAGTCGTACCTATACAAACTCAAATTTTGTAGAATGGACGATGAAAAGACAAGATGATTACTGATTTTTTTATTCGGTAATATGGAGGAATGTTGGACGAAAAACCGACGTAATTATGACGTCTTCTCAGGTCACTGTGCTACCTTGGCCCCATACCTATATTTCACACCTGTACATATTTATCTAGTGAAACCACTATACCGGGTGAGTCAATAATGTGCCCTCCTTCGATATTCACCAATTCATCAGATATGTAGAAAAAGTTCAAATACGACAGCTATAGCCTGTTCGAATTTCAAGATATTTGCTAATGATGTTTTTTTTTTGATTTGACACTTCCTTTATCTGCAATTTCAGGTTCTTTCTGAAGAGCCGATTCCATCAATGCATCACACTTGGGGTTAAGGGGAAATGATTACGGAGATAGAGGTTGTTCCAAAACAATATTTCCCAATTTTTGTATTTTTTTGTGTCGAAACTGTTCATTATCCATCATAATTGATGTAATTTGATCGAAACAAATACAGGGTGGTTCAAGATTCACATTTCTGATGACCCTATATCTGCATGTCCCAATTAAATGTCTATAGATGCTGAATCAAGAGTTGAGATAGGTACCTATATATGTGAGCCGTTTTGAACAGAAATCAATAGTTTCAAAACAAAGAAATCCTTAATTTGAAAAATCTTGATTTTGAGAACCCAATATCTCTCTAATCATTTCTTCAGGACCCCAAGTTTGATGTTGTGATAAAACCAGCTCTTCAAGAAGAATTTGGAAATGCAATAATGTACAGGGTGTCTCCTCCGAGAAAACCCATCATAATTAGGTCTATATCTTGAACTTTGAACACCCTATAGATATTGAAATAATTTCATGTTATAGTTTTTATAAAACCATATTACTGTTGTTTTCGAATTTTCCCTATATATCTGTTGGTTTGACTAATATCGAAGGAGAACACACTACCCAGCAAACATTGAATTACCGGAAGAAGTCCGACCTAGTGCAAGTAGGTGTTGGAAAGTGACGATGCCGGGATATTGTTAATGGGCAGATGATACCCCTTTGCTGAGTAACCATCAGTTGAAGATACAATCGGGTCGATTCTGTTCGGATCTTGTTATAACATTGCTAAGATAATAATATTGTTATGATCCTAACATATAACAATATTGTCATGAAGTTCTGTATTCTGTTTGCAGAGTAACTGCAAGACTGGTTATAAGTTCAAGTGATAGCAATATTGTTGAAAAATCGAAAATTTTTGAGCTGACAACACTGTTTTCAACTCATTGTTTAAGTGTTAGGTATCGATTTTGCCATTATTTCATGAAGAAGAAGAGTTCATGATTATCTAACCTCTCAAATTAGTCAGTCCTGCACTGACATTTTACAAAATTATATTGTTCCAATCGAGAGATTTGCTGAATCCTCTGGTCGTCGTTGTGCGACTGGTGCAAGTAATCAATCAGGTCCCCGAAATAAGAAACAACTATAAGCCGGATGAAAATAATCGTGTATTTTTCAATATTCTAGCAAAATAGCTTGATAAACTTTATATCCATCAGGCAACTGAAATGGTTTTTCTGGTTCTTAATATGCCGAAATTGTAGTCTTATATTTTCTCTACAAATTGGAACTTCAAGAAAATGTTTTCAAGTAGTTGGTCACAGTATAGTGAACCTATCCTATTTGTTTGTAATCACCATTTTAAGTTTTTCAATAAGTCTTCTACGAATTGAAACTTTGAGGAAAGGTTTTCGAGTAGTCAGTGACACAAACTGAACTCTCTTATGTTTTTAGTCCACTATTTTCTGAATTTTCATACAGTTGGAAGAATTTGTAGTGCAAAAACGAAGAATCCACTACCTTGTTATAAGATAGCAAGCACAAAATTGATGTTGCCGAGATAGCAAGAAAGCTGACCAGATGTCATTGAAATTGACAGATCATATTGCTAAAAATCGATGATTAGATTTCCACTTTTTCGATTCTTGCTATGATAGCAATATCTTCTCTATTGCTATTGCAAACAAAATCGACTCGAATGAAGAATGCTTCATCTGATCCTTTTTTAGAGCCAAAAAAAAGGCACTGATGTCACTGTGATTTTGTTAAACATTCAGTCTGTGAGAAACAAGGTAGATGAATTGAATTTGCTATTAGATAACTATAAATATCCAGATTTAATACTTCTCACTGAACATTGGTTGAAACCTGAGGAACCTCTATATCTGCCTCATTATAAGTTAATTTCAAAGTATAGTCGCATAAGATCTACTCATGGTGGAACTTTAGCCCTAGTGAACGAAGAACTAGTATGTAGGTTCATCAATGTTGATAGATTTAATCACTTACTAGTGGAGAGAGAGTTTGAATTTTCTATAATTCACTGCCAAGAACTAAATCTTTTTGTATTGTGTTTCTACAGGCCTCCCACATGTGACATTAGCATCTTTTTAGAGAGGATGGAAGTTCTTTTTTACCTAATACCCATAAATGCTAATATAATTCTAGCAGGGGATTTAAATATCAACTATCTAGAAAAATCATCTTCGAATACACAACTGTTATCAACCCTGCTAGACTCCTTCAACTTATGCATGCATGTGGAATCACCAACAAGAATCTCAAACTCTTCCGCCACAATCATTGATTATATTTGTACAAATATAAATAATACTAGTTGTTCTGTTGTAAATTCTGGTTTATCTGACCATGAGGCTATTGTTTGTAAGATAACATTTAAAAAAGAAAATCTCAAAAATCCCCCACGTGAAGGTAGAATCCTCAGTAAAAGTAATTTTGATAGGTTCTCACAACTGTGTGCAGATTCAGATTGGTGTAGCATTTTGAGAATGGAAGATCCCTTGGACGAATTTCATAAAGTAGTAAAGACAATCTTCAACAGGACATTCTCCATTCGAATTTTGAAAGAGAAACAAAAAAAACGTGGATAACCAAAGGACTTAGAACTTCAGCCAAAAATATGCGTGCGCTTCACCGAATTAGAAAACATGTCACCAATGACAACGTATATTTCACTAACTACTTTGACAAATATAGAAGCATTTACAGGACAGTTATTAAAAAAGCAAAAAACACATACTATTCAAGCAGAATAGCTCAATCTGCAAATAATCAAAGGGAAACATGGGCCATTATCAATGAACTTAGAGGAAAACCGAAAACAAACCTACCGAAAACAAACTTGAGCTCAGATGAATTGATCAGTGGCAGCAAAAGTATCTGAGAATATTACTGTGGAAATTGATCCAATGATATACTGAAAAAAAATATCTGTTCAAGATTCGTTCTTTTTTGAACCCACAGACATGCAAGAAATAAAATTAATTTTCAGAGAAATAAAAAATAAAGCTTCTTCTGGGTGGGATGATCTTTCTCTCAGAATAATTGGTAAATTGCCGGATGGTGCAATAAAAATTTTGGCAGATGCAATTAATATTTCCTTCTCCAAAGGATCATTTCCCGCCTGTTTAAAAATTGCCACCATAATTCCACTGTATAAAGGCGGAGATCATCATATCCCTGCCAATTTTAGACCGATTTCCCTGTTACCAATCCTATCGAAAATGATAGAAAAACTGGTAAAAACTGGTAAAAACAAGGGTATCATCCTTCTTGAGGAAGTTTGACATACTGAGTTCCAATCAGTTTGGCTTCCAAGCCTCAAAAAGTACAAATGATGCTATTTTTTTCTTTCTAGAAAATCTTAACCTGAATCTGAATGATAGAGAGGTAGCTGCGGCAGTTTTTTGTGACTTATCCAAGGCGTTTGACTGCGTAAATCATAGAATACTGCTGAAAAAACTTGAAATATATGGATTCAGAGGCAATGCATTGTCATGGTTCAGATCTTACCTAACTGAACGTCGCCAAAATGTCTTACTTAATGGAATTGAATCCAATGAATGTGTTGTCAACTCTGGTGTCCCACAGGGCTCGGTTCTGGGACCTCTTTTATTCTTGTTGTATGTCAACGATTTGAATCAGTTGGAGATCCAGGGTAAATTCACAATGTTTGCAGATGACACCACAATCCTATGGCACGATAAATCAATAGCCGATCTATTCGAGCACATCAGTGTGGATGTTATAAGGGTGGAAGAGTGGTGTGATGCAAATCTCCTATCATTCAATGTCAACAAAACGAACATCGTATCATTCAGATGTGACATCAGGGAGGTTTCATTAGATGATGGAATAATTAGCAATGCCGCGGAAAATAAGTTCTTGGGATTATTTATTGATGAAAAGTTAAGATTCGAAAGCCACATTAACAAGTTGTGTAAAAGTTTAGCATCGGGTTGCTTTGCTGTACGTAGTGTTTCTCACGAATTGGATATTGCTGATGCTAGGCAGGTTTATTTCTCATTAGTAGAGTCACATCTACGCTATGGCATTTGCTTTTGGGGTATATGTTCACAGCAACTGTTTGAAATGGTCTTTACCCTTCAAAAAAGAGCCATTAGATATTTATGTGAAGCCAAATGCCGCGATTCATGTAGACCATTGTTTTTAGAGCAAAGGATTTTAACACTGGCAGGTCTTTTTATTTTAGAGACAGTATGTCTAATTCACAAGAAATACAGAAATGATATAAACAACTCGTCAGTATATAATACACGTTTAAGACACCATATTGCACTCCCCATCCCTACGTCAGCTCTCACTCAAAATTCTCTTATTTACAAGAGCAGAAAATTGTTCAATCACCTACCCAGCAATTTAAAAGAAATACAGAGTGTATCCAGATTCAGAAAAGAAGTGAAAGAGTTCTTGGTTGTGAGGGCCTATTATACTACAGAGAAATTTTACGAAGATCAATTTAGCTGAGTTTTTATTAATCTGATCAAGTAGGATGCAACTTTTTAGACTTTCCATTTTAGTTCAAATTATTAGCTGTTAATGTATTTTACCTGACCTTACCAATATTTATACTAAATTTACATTTTACGCCCATTACACACTGTGCAATGTATTATATATATATATTTTTAATGATGTGTCGACAAAATTTTTTTTATTTTTATTTGTATTATTGATTGGCTATCTTGTGTATTGTCCAAGAAACTGTTTTCAACATTTGTGTGTATATTGGAACTATCAACTTTTAAATTTAAATTTAGGATTCCTGACTTTGTCAATAAGATGTATCTATCTTCAGACGATAAAGTATTTTGATGATGATGATGATGATGAAGGCCTCGATGGTAAGATGTCTGGAACCAGTCGAATACTAACGAGTTGTGATCCTTTGTTGGCCAATATCCTGTTCACTACTCTTCCCGCTGGTGGATGTTATAGGAACGTGTACATCAACGATCAGCTGATCATCTGGATCATCATTATATTATGTGACTCTAGTGATTGCGTCTGTTTTTTTTTCTGGTTGGTGGTCGAATAGTTGTGCTCCGCACGTTCCCTTGTCGTTATTCATGATGGCAGGTGTTAATATAGAAGATGGATTCTTCAATTTTGATAATATTGAGTGGGTATCAATCTAGCTGTCTAGTGTTTCAAATTTTCTTATGTAATGCATGTGTTTGGTACCTCATAACCTCATATACCTAGCAATCATAACAAGTGGAGTAGCTCTATCTCTTCAGCAGCATAACTATCATGTTTAACTAATTCGTTGCTATCAAAAGTTATCTCAGGTTATGCGAACCTGTCTATTATAGAAGCTCATCACAATGAGGTTTCAACTACAGAAATAAGATGTAGATGTAGATACTATAGCTGCTAAGCATTCACTCTGAGAAGTTTAATCATGGAAGAAGAGAGAAGTTGAGGAGATATTGTGTCATTTATAATATTTTCCTTGGAATCTGAGTATGTGACTATTTGATATGATATGAGAGGGTTACATTATGGAATATAGAGTAACTACAACTTTCAGATCCATTGAACCCCTAAAACCCCTACCCCTACCTCGATAGTATGTAACCAATGTCGATAGTTGGCCGTTACAGTCCCATCATGTATGTATGTGCTGGGAAACTGATGGAAACCTCAATGTGTCGAGTAAGTGTACTGATGGCCTTTTGTCTGGAAACTGAATATGATTGCTGTGTACCAAGCACTGGGACCAGCTGCTGGCCGCAGTGTACTGATATACATAGTTCAGTATATGGGGCCATTTACAGAGCCGGTGATGTCAGGTGGGGGGAAAATATATTAGGCCCCCTATCAAAATATTTGCTATGTATTGACTCGCTCTGTAGATCAGATTCCCATAATCATATTCAACGTTCGATTCAATGATTAGGAGAGTAAGATTGATTCTTTCATATTTCTACACTCGATTGATAACATAATTCACATCACTTCGCAAACTGATAATGATGGTGATACAGATTTTAGTGCACATTCTGTGGAGAATATTCGTAGAGCTCAATGAGTTCAGTTGACTCTGTTGGTCATCATGACGTCTCTTTAATTATCTGTGCTACCTGGGTATGGCACATCTGAGGTGGTTAGCCATATGATAGTTCGTGAAGGTGTCCTTGGAGCCAAACATGGTTGGATAATTTCGATATATCCATCGCCATCGTTAGTGATCATCTATGTTTTCTCAATCAAGCTTGGGTGACGTAGGCGAGTTCATCTCCAAAGGAAGATGGTGAAAGCCACATTGTCTGTCATTGATGATACATGAGCTTCCCAGATATTTGATCAGCTCAAAGTTAATAGCTTTCTCTATAACTATGGATAATTGTTCGGCAGATTGGTTGGGCTCTAGTTATTCCTCAACAAGATGGAGAAATACCCGATTTGTACAAGATGGTGCATAATTCACAGAAAAAGAGGGTCAATCCTGGGGTTCACCTTCTGGGAATGATAGGTGGAATTCCATCAGGACCGTTAGCCTTATTCGTTCTGGGATCAAGCGAATAGCGTCTGATAGTACGTTGACAGACGACGATTTGAGGCATTCGAATTTCAACGAGTGGTATATCTGGCGGCACTCTGTCCTGGAAATCTAAGGAGGAGTTTGCTGCGAACATCTGTGTAGTAATGATTGCGTTATTTTGCTATGTTCTTTCTGATGTGCCAGCGGCTTTGGAGAGTTGTTGGAATCCACTATTCGTGAAATTCATCCCGGATGCTTCAATGAGGGTCCAAAACGAACGGGAGCTATTGTGATAATCTATGAGTTTCGATCTCATTTTGGCATTGTATGATATATACGATACATCTATCGTTTAACTGTAGTTATCCTTGGCTTCAACATATCCTGCTCAAGTCATGCGATAAGGGTGTTTGCGTCAGCTGTTGGTTTCAAGGCGACAGTTCTAGAGCTGCAGATGTTCCTGCAGTACTCTGTGAAGGATCTTCAGAATCGAAGCATAATCTGTGAGGAAAGAACTCGCAAAAAACATCCGAAGACAATCTCCTTCTCCAGAGTTATAATGTCATATGAGACGTGGGGGTGCTGAAGCAGTTAATGGAATGAATAATGGGCAGGATGGGGAGATAAGTGTGTAGTTAGGATTGTCATGTGGAGCTCGTACCTCTATGAAGTTGGGTGCTGAATTATTGGTGAGCAATAAGTCAAGTGTGTTGGCTGGATGATTATCTATATCTGAAATTCGTGTGGGTTCCTTGATAATCTGCAATGAGCCGTGAGTAATGGCAAAAGCTCCGGCTGGTCGTCCATCTTCATCCGTTCTGTTGAAGTGTACGAGCCAAGCGGTGTTGTGTTTGTTCGAATCGCCAATGATTCTGTTGAATTAGGTCAAGTATCAGGGACCAGAACTCGTAAAGCTCCGCATAGTTGGTGATAAATAGAGATATTTGAAATATTCCTGGTTATCGAGTTCGAACTCCATAACATCTAAATCATTTGGCTCCAAGGTTATTTCTAGTTGACATGAGAAAATGGTTTTAGAACAGAGACAGAAACATCTCTTGAACCTGAAACATGTGTGGGGTTCGTAACCGGAACAAAGCATATACCTAGGTCGTGTTGGTATATGAATTGATCTGTGTCTCATTCATAGCCTTTATGCTGGCTTCTCGTTCTGATGGACATTGTTGATGTTCTTACTATCAAACCGCGGATGTAACATAGGTATATCTTCAGGCTTTTATCAGCCGATAGTGAACCTCGTCTAGCACCTTCCACCTGAAAATACGAATAGAGAGGTATTATACCTATCTTCAGGCTTTTATCAGCCGATAGTGAACCTCGTCTAGCATCTTCCACCTGAAAATACGACTAGATAGGTATTATACCTCCACATAATTTCACTATTCAGCTATCGACGTTCTTCCATGCAGGATTCACCGTGGTCATTCCAGTCCGACTGACATACGGTATTATCAAATCACTCATTCGGCCTACTCTAGAATACTATTCTGATAAATGTGGGTCAGTACCCAGAAATACACTGATGCTTTTATATTCCATTCCTTTCAGAGATGAGCTAGTTGCCTATCGGTGCCACACTCACTAAGTCCATGACATCTCTGAATCATCTGAGGTGACTTAAAGCGAACTTTGAATTTTTTTCAGATACTGACACGGCGAATGTCATTCAGAATCTTCATTTAATCACCTTCAATGCCGGTCTGATGAACTCGATAGTGATTCACCACTGATATGGTTTGTTGTAGAATTTTTGGGAGACATTGATTATCAGTAGTCGCTTGTTAGTAAAGTCCAACTCGCCTTGGCTATATTGTTTGGGTGAAAGTCAAATTTACTCGATACTTCTTGAATTATATGCCTGAATTCCTCTTGTTATACGGAATCAAATCATCTAATGCATTATATACCAGAACATTGATCAAATTAACATATTCACTCAAGAACATCTTTCAGAAGTTGGAAGGGTATTCATTGAAAAAAATGTCTGTCGATATAACCCACGAATTTGAAGTATATATTAGATTCTCGATCATACCAATTGAATTGAAACATAATTGTCTATTTCGCTCGAGTAGACAATCTCCATCAATTAACTGCAAAATTTGAGATATTCTCTAATTTTAGCGGGGATCTAGATTTAATCTGTTGATCTGAATCTCTGGGACATTTAGGGAATGGAGTATCTATTGAACAACAATTATTATTATTGATTATAAATATTTTTGATGCATTGCTTCTCGAGATGGAATATGGCAAATTTTGTTCTTTCATTCCATGTTATTAACATGTGTCCCAAATTATTGTTTACAGGCGATATAACCTGCTTATTCCACAAGATAGTTGGAGATTAAAAAAAAACTACTTTGAATGGCATCAAAACAGACCTCTGGTAGCTAACCCCAATTTTTATTCAATGGCACCCTCTGAATATTGTCATTGGAAATTGCCTGTCATCCTGTTTTGGGATACAACGATAGCACATACTTTGTATTTTGTTGATCAATAACAACAAAAACATGAACATTTTGTGACCATATTCACGTTACATCAATTGAAAATTGCAAAAATTGCCTTTGCCAATGTTTGTGACAACTTCACAGAATATAAGTAGATTAATTATCACTCTAGGTATCGTTTCCAACCGATCTATGTTCTACACTTGAAAATAGTAAATTTGTCAAACATTTTTCAACAAATATGAAGCATTGGTTCTCTGAAACGAAATATCATTCCATGCTTCTAATCTGTGGAATTTTTTGAAACATGAGTGGATGCAATTTTTCATATGATTGAGTAGCGTTAAAGTATTGCAATTGTCAAAAGTATTTGGGCAGGTTCTTCAATGCTATTCAATGAAATTTTTTAATTTTTTTCAACGAGACATCGCCTTTATACAATCACTTGGGACGTTTGGTATATGGAGGTCGAATAGATATTTTGTTTCACTGATGAAAACCAACTCGCTATTTCGGTATAAATATCCATTGATTATTCAGGTTATGTTTGTGATTACTTCAGGAGCTCGCAATGGAAGATGCTGGTTCCTCTTACGTCTAGGATATCCTTGAAATCTCGAAGAGACCGATGTCCCTGTTAGAGGTAACCTTAGGAATTCGCAATAATGAGGAATATTTGAAGTCTGACTCCAGAGAGTATTTCCTATGGTGACAGCAGTAGATAAGCTATGGGGATTCTGGACCAAAATCCCATGTATTTCCTTATGAAGGTTCATTCTGGTCAAAAATGAACATTTCTCGGACAGGTGGGCAATCTTGGCGGCTGATGGTGGGAAGGATAATGTGAATGGGTGGGGCTTATTTATTGATCTTGAAGATGTTTCTGAGAGGATGTTGAACATTTTCACGGTACTTTGACTAGAAGAGTGTCTATAATCTGATTATCATGATGTAAAATGAGTGAGAATGGAATAGCACTCTATCAGATACCTAACTCCCCATCGATTTCTATCTCAGAGACGGCTCAAGTACATATCAGTTCGTCAATTTGGAGTTTGATAATGAGTCGATAGTTTATATATTTCACGTCATTGAGATGAAGTATAGGTAACCAAGTTGATGTAAGCTACGACTTGAATGTCGAGGATGAGTAAATATGCGTCTCCTTGTGACTGATATCATCTAATAGTAGACTGAATATTCTTCAAATGAGGTTGATGTTTCAATGATAATTCGAGGATATAATGAGTAAGATAGTATTTGACAATCATATAATCAATTTATCTATATTATTGGCAACGTATGCTCCAGCTGATGAGCTAGAAGAGTTGATTGCCCATTAATATAACAGAGTGATTCATGTAACAGGTCCTGAGAATTTGGATTGAAAAATTCAATATCGGATATATCTTACCTATTTCATGAAAATCAGGACATTGAAGAGGGTGAGGATATGAATGAAACTAACGATTTTGATTGAATATATCTATTTAGTATAGTTCAATGTTTTACAGGAATTTGTGGTTATATTCTAAAATAATGATTATACAATAACAATGTTGAGATATCTACAAGCTGAATCACAATGGATGGAATATGAGAATTATTTTATTACTACTGAAAAAATATAGGTATAATATATATATATACAAATATAAATCAGACAATAAATATGGTTTGACATAGCTCCCATTTAAAAAATGATGAATTGACAATCACACTGTTGAATAAATATAAATAATGAGATATAACATGGACTAACATTCATTGAAAACAAAGTAGGTGGGGTATTATGTTTCCATTATAGCATAATGTCCCCACGGGAGAGTATTGAATGAATCCTTAATAAGGTACCTTTTATCATCATACGGACTTAGTGCAATTTTCCGCTGTGTAATCGAGTGAACAATATGGTTTTTAGATTTTATTAAATTTTGCTCAACCATTTTCTCAACAGAATTTTCGAGACAAGTGACATAATCCTCATATGTTATTCTAGTTTTAACTACCGATCTCTTGACCCCTTTGGCTTTCTTTGTTGTACCGATATTCGATAGAGTCGTAGCAATTTCATTTGAGCAGAGACCTTGATTCTCTAGTCTCTTCCGTTCACTTTTTTCATCCTCCTCAGATTTAAGTAGTTTAACTGTATACTGTTTCGACCTCAGACCAACAAAATCAGTGATAATTGTTCCACTACTCTCATCCTTGAGCTTACCCAATACCTTTTTGTTGACACGGGGTATACCATAGATGTTATCTGGTGAATAATCAGATGTATCGAAATGATGATGACAGTCTCGCTGAATTACCTCATACACATCCTTGTTACGAATTTCATATATCAATGAATCAGTGTCAGTATAGAGAACAGAGCAATTATCACCAAATTCTTGTATCATATACCCATAATGGAAGTCATATAAGGTTGTTTTAGCGATATCCAGAATGCACATGCCGACATAGATTGGTTTATTAAAGTAAATCTCTGTTTTGTTCAGTTCAATAGCAACTAAATTTTCTTCAAAGATTGTTGAGGACTTGAACTCTGGTTTTGATATCAACGCTTCAGCCGCATAACGCCCTGCCCACTTGTTTACCAATTTCACGTTAGAATGTTTCCGTATATTCTCCATTGTTTTGCCAAAGACCGCGTTATTCATGAGCTTGAATAAATTTTTTTCAAATTCATTCTTAGCATGCTGTCTGAGATACGTATTCAATTCAATATACGATTTCAACCAAGGACATTGGTTGAAACTGATTATCCTATGGGTTTTTGTTAAGACAAGACCATTAGACAATGCCTGCTTCAGATTCCGATAGTGCATGACATACTTTTTCTTATTATATACAGTGGCCAAAAGTTTCTGTTCTTTAGAACCAGGTGCGCAAAGATGTTCAGGGCAAAATGGCAAATCACTATGTCTATCATGTAGTTCATGCGGATAATGAAGATCAACTTCCAGTATATAACCAACATCACTATTATCTGGAACTGAAGTGACATCGAAATTTTCCACGTCCTCTATCCATTTGAAATTACCTGTTGGTAGATATTGCGACATCGCCCAACCATATTGATTGTTCACATCAAAATACATAAGGTATGAATCTGGTGAAGATGGATCAAAATTGGGCATATATTTATTATTGGCATTACTTTTCCGTTTGGAAACCCCACTCAAACCACCGGGTATTCCACGTTCGATAAACATTAATTGATCTATATCAGTCAGCAACTCCAAATTTATACCGGTATGCTTGAGCATGCAATCCCAAGTGAAACCGGGGAGAGTATAATAATGGGCGGGGTCAAGTTTATAGGTATCATGACAACTTTTCCGGAATTGTTCAAAAATTTCGGCTAAAAGCATAACATCAGTTTTGAGGTATAAATCAGAGTATTCCCCTAAATTCTGGCAATCAAATTGTTTCCAAACCTCGTGGGCATGCGCATACTGTTCTCTAGAGATATTTTTATCCTCTAATTTATTATAAAATGCGTCTCTAGATGGTAAAACATTCTGATAGAATTTATCAAAGGAGTCTACGAAATCATATGGGTACACGCCTTTTTTCTTCAACAAATCGAATTGATTGTTATTCAAATCAAGAAATTCGGATTTCAGTATCGGAAACTCGTCCAAATATGATACCAAAGTACTGAGCGCCGAATTCATGAATCTCAAGGAGTCAATGAACCTGAACTTAATAAGGTTATCATTAAGATTTTTGGTAAATGAGATGTAGTTTTCCTTCGTGATCGGAAGTAGGTCAACGCGACCTTCCATGTCAGAAGCAATATTCTTAATTATGAAATGTGCATCATAACGAGATAGGTTATGATAAACTATGGGAACAGTATGACTGTCCTTGAAATTTATGTTACAACTTTCATGTGAAGGTCCACGATAATTTTTTTTCGGGGTGAGATGGAAATGATCCCTTATCTTCTTGTCACCTTCTATAAATGGTTTCTCACAAATATGACATTGTGTTGCTCTATCAAAATCAACTTGCTCTTCGGGGGTCAAAGGATCCATGTCATAAGGACATAAAAAAACGGTTTCTAGATCAACAGCAAATTGTGTTAATTCCCTAGCAAACCATTGTGCACAATCCGCACCACGATAAGACCTATAAAATGATAGGGAGTCATCATAGGAACACTTAACATAGTATCCTATACTACATGGGGCATGCTCCTGATAATTTTGATCATGAACAACGGGTTTGAGTATACATTCCAGATCAGAATAAATGATGAATGGTGCGATTTCTTTATTTTTATAATTTTTGAACTGCAACATCTTGTTTTCTTCAGTAGGTAGCCTCATTTTGCACTCATTCATCCTCACACAATCCTGAGTATGTTTCTTCAAACCCGAATCTGTATAGAAATAGTTGAGGCAGCGATCACAAAAATATTTTTTACATCTATGTTTACTCAGTTGAGAGGAAACTAAACGTGATAAGTCCTTGATCCACACATAATGATAATGTATGGTAGATATTGAATCATTATGATCAACATCATCATCATCATCAAAGTAATTATTTTGGATTAGTAGAAGATTAACGTGCTTTTCATTCTTGTCCTTGGTTAGGTAGGTTGGGAGCGTGATGAAATCCTTCCTGATTTTCTTCAATATGTACACATTGATAGAAATGTTGTTCTGTTTCTCGAATCTTGGAATCTGCTTAATCGTCATCGGAGACTGGATACCTTTGAGGTCGAACACCTTGGACGGATGGGGGTATGATGACATTCTATCACTATGTTTTGTTGGGAACATTGCCGATACCACAGACCAAGTGAAACAATCATTGTCATCATTTTTAATGTTGATACATGCTTTCTTCCTCCTGATGCTTTCTGGAAGCTCAATATATGAGGATCCCAATTGCGGTGTGAATTTGTTGATACCCACTTGTAGATTCATAATACTCTCAAGTGCCCAACCTGAATCTCGCTCTTGAAATTCGCTTAGATTTGCCAATAGCTTATCCTGAACATGAGCAGTAAACCAATCCCTCAAATTTGTATCTCTATATATTTGAGCATTGGGTGTATTCAAATATTTCAATTCCCGTATTTCATCGTCACCTCTTTTTCTAACAAATTCACCACAGAACGTCATGTTGACTTTGAGAGCCTCCTCCTTTTTCAAAGTATTCTGAATTCTACGGCGAAATAGTGCTTCACAGTCGATTAAAAATTCAGTGACGTCCTTATGACGCAAGTTGGTTATCACACCTGTCCTAATACGAGAATTGAAGGCCGATGCACTGTCCTGCCAGGACACTCGGTGTTTCGCAGTTTCTGATTTTTCAACAGCATACCCGGAACCTTGTATACGAAACATTTTGAATTTATGTCGCAAACTCTTCACAGTAGACAACGCTGTAGTTAGATGCTGCTTCTCGCTAATTTTGGTACTATTTTTCAATTTCCTCGTAATATGTCTAACTGTTCTCGTACATTCCTTGAGACCATCTGATGCCACAGCTCTATCATGATGAATCAAAAAACGATCGAGCAAAACATTAATCTTGGCAATGAGAGAACTTGTCAAAGACATCTTTACTGTGCAAATAATATGCGGAATATGATATTTCTTGTCAATTATTTACCACCGCTACTTATACCAAAATGTGAAGTCTCTGTCGGCGAAGTGTAGGTGATCTGAAACAATGAACTATTTTACTATGATATAGATAGCTATCGAGATTATGAGCCAATAAAGAAATGTACCTGATGAAATATCGAATATCAGATAGTGTAAGACTATATCTAGGTTGATTGATTGAAATTCCATTTCAGGTGTCTAATTATAAAATTTCAAGTGCAGTGACATCTCAGAGTAAATCGCGAGATTTGTCACTACTATGAGTATATCAAATCAGAAATGCTCTTTTATTCATAGAAACAAGGACACAATATCATGAAGAATTAATAAAATGATTGGATAGCGAATTCAACGAAACTAATCGAGGGTTATGTTATTATGAAATGATCGATATCTGTGGCATGGAAATCAAATATTTGTATTTTCAATGACAATAGGGACTAGTCAAGTGTGAATTGAATCGGCACTACTATTAAAATCATTGTTTCCTTCTTAGATCAAAGACTGTATTCAAAAATGATACTTAATTAATAGTCAGTAGCTGCTACCAACAAATAGCACAAGATGTCCAATACTTTCCTAGTGAAATATGGTCAATCGAGACTGTAAGTCATATACAACTATATTTTTGACATTGAAGTTGCCCAAAATTGTGAGAATATTTGAGGAATGTGCCCATTTTTGATAATAAGTTCACCTGTAACAACTACACAGTCATATATTATGGTTCTTTTATAATATTCATCACTTTCTCGAAATTTGAGGATGTAATTCACGCCTCTTTTTCATAATCATGCACACGTCACTCCTCCTCCTCCCCAATTTTGTTGAATATTCCTAATTCATTTACATATAGGGATATACGGGATGTTTTGGTTCACCGATATGAATCTGGAAGGAGGTGGGAGATAATGTGATTTTCAACATATTTGACCATGTATCTATATGATTATACAAAGTGTTACACTTTTCGAGAAATCATCATTTGAAAATTTGAAGTTGGATGTTACGAAAATCGGTTTTCAAATTGTAACGAGCCAAAAATTTTTTTGTCACATTTAAATTCCATTACGTATTCAATATCGATGAAATACGTTTTCCACTTCTCAAGAAAGAAAGATATATTCAGATAAAATGTTTGACAAAACGATGATGTCTCGAAATTAAAGACACTTTGTATAATGGTATGTATATATATATATATATCTAACGGTTAGTTCCAGGACTATTTTTGAATCGACTATATATAGCTCAAATCGATCATATATAATGTCCTCTTTCTAATGATGGATGAATTTTTGAGAAATATCAATTTATATTTTAGTATATTCCAGAGATCATATAGTTCCGGGACATTATTTTTTTCGATCTCTCAAGATCCCATATGCATTTACATGGTGATTCATAATGATTCGTAAGAGCAATAGTGGAATCCTCAAATCAAAATATGGCCAAATATGACTTCATTATGAACTCGGTGCTATTAATTGAAATATTTCATTCATTATTTTGGAATATCAGATTCCGCTTCACATTTATTATCAAAGACACCGTTTTCGAAAGTAATGGTTCCTGTCTGATACAGAATCACACTAAGAAGTAGAAAGAAATAACTCTCCGTGATTATGAGCCGATCTTATAAAAGTTTTTAAGATTTGGAAACGATAAGTATTGGTCGCAAATCTTTTGAGAGTAAATCCAGATGATTACCTAGAGAGAATTTCCCAATGATAGCAATATTTTATGAGGGGCCCAATGATTATCTTCCACAAATAATGGGAATTATCATATGATCAGGTCATAACAACTTGAAAAAATCGTATTTTCTACACAAGGCAATGTTGTTCCGTGAGGTTCTCAATTCTATTTTTCTTCCAATTGATTCATTTTTAATGATGAGGTTCGACAGTTGATTGAAGAAAGTAATCAAGTTGCTGCTATTTTTGGTTGAACCGAAAGTCGAAATTGGCTGAGTCATTTTGTTCAAAATGCAATATCTAATTTAGTATTTAGAATTCTCCTGTTCCTGTCACGTTGTTTGTTGCCAAACTCCTCGAAAACGGCTTGACCGATTCGTATAAAAATATTTTTGCGTATTCGGTAGGTATGAGAACTATTTTTCAAATTGAAAATTAAAGATGGCTGATGCAATATGGCAAACGAGTTTCATGATCTGATTTCATTCAAAATTGGTATATGGGGGGGTCTTTGTGGTCAGAGATTATGATTCTTTCATCAAAATTTGGAAATTCAAGATGGTGGATCTAATATAGCGGACGAGTTCTGTAATTATAGTCCGATTTTATTCGAAATTGGTATCTAAGTGTTTTTGGGGTCGAGAAATATTGTTTATGGCATAACAACGTTCACCGGGTCAGGTAGTAGGATCATAGAATTCGATTTTTCTATCAATGAAAACAAGAACCATATCTGGTGGTAGACACCTCAACCGTCGACAGGGCTCCTGGTTTTTCCTCACCCAGCGTAAGGAACCTTAGTCTTGACAAGCCCTCACAGTGGCAAAGTATGTGTACTGCTGTTTCTTCCTCTTCCTGACAGAATCTGCACAGCAGTTCTTCAGTCAGACCTATGAAACAGTTTGTATATTGCTTACGCGATTCCATGCTTCCTGGTGAATTTAAAAGTTATTTTGTGATGCAAGGAAATGTCACCACAACCTATTTCTGGAGAAGAAATGATAAGCAGAAATTCAATATGTCTGTCCGAACAGATGAATTCATCGAACAGCATCACGACATTACCATCAATTTCATCAGGAATCATGGAATCGTATAAAAAACAAAGTGTTTCATAAAGCAAGAAATGATAAACCATCAATTAGCGGTGCTTTATACGTTCTTCTTGGCCACTTTATATGTTCGAGATATTCTCAAAACACTTGAGGAAATCCTACAACACGATGGAATATCTCCTTCATTCTTTTCGTTTGAAATATGTTGGGATGTTTAAATACCATTTGGTTATCATATTCATAAATGGAAGGGATTCCCTATATATAAGTGTCACTTTATCGCCCGGATTCTCGGGCGTAAAGTAGCACTTTAGCGCCCTAGGACGATAAAGAAGTACAGCAGGCGGTAGAGTAGGTGATCGGGCAGTAAAATAATTTCACCGTGTTCCTAGTTATTTCACTGTGATTTCCTAGTGATTTCTAGTATATTACCAAACTACCATTCGATCTTTCTTCGCCACTGGCGTACATAATTTGGCTAAATGAATTCAACAACATTAATGGATTCCATAGTGACAGTGAATGAATGACAAAAACGGTCATGCTCAAAATGTTGTATGTATTTTGGGCCTGACTTGCTTTTATGGACCTATCCGTGATAATAGCCTTCGCTATCGCTTGGGCGCTTACTTGACATGCTGCGGTCCATAAAAGCCTACTTTACGCCCTTGATACATGAATTATTATTATAATTTTTTTCCACATACCCACTCTAGGAGTCGATAGAAAGTACGTAATCATACACATTCTGATTTTGTTAAGCCAACTTGGCATTCAGGATAAATAATATCACTCATAAAACATTTATTCCCAGCACATTTTTTCATTAGACGTATATTGAAGTTCCATTAAACAATGTTATAAATCGTTCAGTTCCAGGACATTCATTTCATGAAACCTAACAGTTGACGGTTGAGAAGTGGCTGGAACCTAATATATTTCTTGCTTCAATTGATACAAGAAATACATTCGGAAAATGAGCATGGTTCTACATGATATTGCATTTCGAACAAATTTCTCACATGAATTTATTCATTTCTGGTTCAAATGGAAACAGCACCACTTCCTAAAATCAGATGGCGAATACCATTTCATTATTCCATATAAGTATCCGGATGAAAATTGTCATCACGAATAAGTTTATTGATACATTGCATTCAAAATATACTCTGATTTACCAGATAGTGCAACATCGAGGATAATAAATAGTTCACTCTTTTCTGTCAATTTTCGTATTTATTCGAATTCATGACGATGAAGATGATCTATAATTATATGGAAAATGATAAGGATGAATGATAATTGAATGTTATCAATGCCTGAACTCTCGAGTAATGAATTATTTAATTCCAGGACATTCTGTATTCGTTTTGTTATAATACGTATAGTTCTAGGAAATTTTTTGTTACAATACATATAGTTCCAGGACATTTTCTTATAATACGTATAGATCCAGGACATTGATGTTGTCAATCGTATAGTTCCAGGTCATACAAATCATGAAACAAAAATGTACAGGGTGAATAAGAATAAGACCGACAAACTGCGTACCCAGATCTATCAATTTGAGAAAGTGAATTGTTGTTTTTATATCTGCGTCGATATCTCACTATAGGTCGTAGAGACCTACTCGTGGTCTCAATCGATTGAAAACGGCCTGTTTCATTAGAAAATGAGATATTCGCGAGATTTTTCGCATTTTTTTGGAATTTATTGGCATCTGAAGATCGTTTTGTGGTCAGTCGAAGCATTCTCGATTCATTTCATGAGTTCAAAAATGAAATTTTTCAATTTACGGTTCAAAATTCTGGAAAAATTCGGGAAGCCTGATTTGGAACTGCGAAGCCAAAATATGTGAAGGAACATTCGACCTACTCGTGGTCTCAATCGATTCAAAACGTCCTATTCCATCAAAAAATGAGATATCTGCGGAATTTTTTGCATTTTTCTGGAATTTATTGGCATCTGAAAATCGTTGTATAGTCTATCTGAGTCTATCGGAGCATTCTCGATTTATTTCGCAAGTACAAAAATGAAAGTTTTCAATTCACGGTTCAAAATCCTAGAAAGATTTGAGGAGCCTGATTTGGAACTGCCAAAAAAAAATATGTGAAGAAACATTCGAATTTCTCCACAATAACTTGCCGGTGTTTCATTCAATTGAAGAAAGTGAATTGCTGTTTTTATACCTAATTTGGATCGTCGATATCTCGAAAACTATAGGACCTAGCGAACTTCTGGTGGTCTCAATCGATTCAGAATGGCCTGTTCACTAGAAAATGAGATATTTGCGAGATTTTGTGCTTTTTCCTGAAATCTGAAAATCATTGTATGGTCTATCTGAGTCTATCGAAGAATTCTCGATTTATTTCGCGAGTACAAAAATGACAGTTTCCAATTCACGGTTCAAAATTATAGAAAAATTCGAGGAGCCTGATTTGGAACGGCTAAACACAAATATGTAAAGAAATATTCGAATTTCTCCACAATAACTTGCCGGTGTTTCATTCAATTGAAGAAAGTGAATTGCTGTTTTTATATCTAATTTGGATCGTCGCTATTTCGAAAACTATAGGTTCTAGCGACCTTCTGGTGGTCTCAATCGATTCAGAATGGCCTGTTCACTAGAACATGAGATATTCGCGAGAGTTTTTGCTTTTTCCTGAAATCAATTGGCATCTGAAAGTCTATCGAAGCATTCTCGATTTATTTCGCAAGTACAAAAATGGAAATTTCCAATTCACGGCTCGGAATTCTATAAAAATTCGAGAAGCCTGATTCGGAACTGCAAAACAAAAACATGTGAGGAAACAATCGGATTCATTCACAATAACTTGCCTGTGTTCGATTTACTTGAAGAAAGTGAATTGCTGTTTCTTTATCTGATTTGGATCGTCGATATCTCGAAAACTTTAGGTACTAGAGACCTACTCGTTATCTCAATCGATTCAAAACGGCCTGTTTCATAGGAAATTGAGATATTCACGAGATTTATCGCTTTTTTCTTGAGACTATTGGCACCTGAAATTCGTTGTATGGTCTATCGATTTATTTCGCAAGTTCAAAAATGAAATTTTTCAATTCACGTACCTATCAGAATTCTGAAGAAAATCGAGGAGACTGATTCAGAACACTGTAAAGCAAAAATATGTGAAGAAATATCCGAATTTTCCCACAATAACATGCTGGTGTTTCAATTAATTGAAGAAAGTGAATTGCTGTTTTCATATCTGATTTGGATCGTCGATATCTCGAGCAATACAGGGTGTTTCATAAAAACCTGACCTCCTTACTAGGGTAGGTAGAACACTGCAAAATAAGTTGGGTTTACTCAGTAAAAAAATTTAGTTACGGCATCCGTTATCAAGATACAAGGTGTTGAAAAAAATTTTTTTTCACACATTTTTCAAGATTATGTCGAAACTACTGGCAATAACATTGTGATGAAATTGTGTATGGATGTTTCTTGGAATCTGACACATCGCATGCATTTGTATTTATATCTGACTCTCATAGAGGGCGCCTAGTTACACGGTTCGTATCGAATAGTTTTGAACATAACTTTTTTGAGGTTAGATTTTTCAATCCATATCTGATGTGAACTTGAACATCATTCAATTTCACACCAAAAAGGTACTCTTGGTAAAACTTGATACTGTGTTCCGTTTTCGGAATATTTCGATTTGAAAATGATGAAGTGGTAACTTATTGATTCAACAATGAATCACAATCGAAACAGACTTGACTAAGAACATGGATTACTCAGTTTTGTTGTATCTTGAGCAGAAAGTCTAAGCTACATAGGTAAATTCACATCAAGAGTTGTAAGACATAATTGAACATCACTTGAATGACCTAACAGCTGATCATCAACTGTTTAGAAGAATAATACATTCTTAAGAAAAGAATATGGAATCGTGTATTCGTCGAAACGTAGGACATTTTGAACACTTACTCTAACTGATTCAATATTTCATGTTTCTAGTCAAATATCTCTTAATTTTCTACTTATGATTCTTTGTTCCATCAATAACTTCAGCACAAGAACGATTTTATTGTTTTTGAAACTGAATAAATAGGTAATTGAACTCAATAAAATTCAATTTATACCAGCATCAATACTACCCCAATATTTTCAAATCGAAATATTCCGAAAACGGAACATAGTATCAAGTTTCACCAAGAGTTTATTTTTGTTTTTGTTGCCAGTAGTATCGACATAATCGTGAAAAATGTGTAAAAAAATCATTTTTTCAACACCTTGTATCATGAAAACGGATACCGTTACGACATTTTTTCACTGAACAAACCCAACTTATTTTGCAGTGTTCTACCTACCCTTGCAAGGGGGTCAGGTTTTTTTGAAACACCCTGTATATGCCCTAGCTTCCTACTCGTGGTTTCAATCGATTCAGAATGGCCTGTTCACTAGAAAATGAGATATAAGCGACATTTTACCTATTTACTGGAATTAATTGGCATCTGGAAATCGTTGTATGGTCTAACGAAGAATTCTCGATTTATATCGCGAGTACAAAAATGAAAATTTCCAATTCATGGTTCAAAATTCTAGAAATATTCGAGAAGCCTGATTTGGAACTGCGAAACAAAAATATGGGGAGAAACATTTGAATTTGTTTACAATAACATACCGGTGTTTCAATTGATTCAAGAAAGTGAATTGCAGTCTTAATATCTGATTTGGATCGTCGATATCTCGAAAAATATAGGTCCTAGCGTCCTATACGTGGTCACAATCGATTCAGAATGGCCTGTTAACTAGTGAATGAGATATCTGCGGAATTTTTTGCTTATTTTTGTAATTAATTGGCATCTTGAAATCGTTGTATGGTCTATCCAAGCATTCCCGATTTATTTCGCAAGTACAAAAATGAAAATTTCAAATTGAAGTTTCAAAATTGTAGAAAAATTCGAGAAGCCTGATTCGGAACTGCAAAACAAAAATTTGTGAAGGAACATTACAATTCCTTCACAATAACTTGCCAGTGTTTCAATCAATTCAGAGAAGCGAATTGCTGTTTTTATATCTGATTTGGATCGTCGATATCTCGAAAACTATAGGCCTAGCGGCCTACTCGTAGTCTCAATCGATTCAAAACGGCCTGTTCCATTAAAAAATGAGATATTCGCGAGATTTTTCGTTTTTTCTGGAGAATATCGGCATCTGAAAATCGTTGTATGGTCTTTCGAAGCATTCTCGATTTATTTCGCAAGTTCATAAATGAACTTTTTAAATTCACGTATCAGAATTTTAAGAGAATTCGAGGAGACTGATTTGAAACTGCGAAGCAAAAATATGAAATTCTTTCACAAGAACTTGATGGTGTTTCAAATGATTAAAGAAAGTGAATTGCTGATTTTTTATCTGATTTTGATGATTGATATCTCAAAAACTATAGGTCCTAGCAACCTACTTGTAGTCCCAATCGATTCAAAACGGCCAATTTAATGGAAAATAAGATATTCGGGAGATTTCTTGCTGTTTTCTCGAAATTATTGGCATCTGAAAATCTTTGTATGGTCTATCGAAGCATTCAGGATTCATTTCGTGAGTCCAGAAATGAAAATTTTCAATTCATGGTTCAAGACTTGGGAAAAATACGAGAAGACTGATTCTGAAAAATATGTGGGAATCTGTGAAAAAATACGTGAAGAATTATCCGAAAGTTTTCACAAGAACTAGATGGTGTTTCAATTAATTGATAAAAGTGAATTGCTGTTTTTTCATCTAACTTTGATCGTCAATCGCATACTCCTGAGATAGTAGACCGTCCTGGAAATAACCGTCCACATGTCCGTTGAAAAATTATAATACTGAGATATTCAATGTCGAGATGAGATCATTCCATGGTCTTATTCAGAAGCTATCTATACCGAGTAATTTCAAACACTATTTCTTATTCTTCTCTCGGAGTCTGTGATTTTTTTCGATCACACAGAATATATATACAGTATGTTAACTTTTATTCTCCAATAATAATTATAATTCTCATGACATCGAAACAACATTGTTCGTGTAATAACATATTTCTCGAGTATCTACCTAGTAATATCGAGTTAGCCATAAATGATAATATGATTGACTTTGGTTGTTGCATAATGTAGTAAATGCATTCGGAAACTGATGTGACCGAAAATATTGTGTTTCTTTAGAAGAATAGGTCGAGAGATTGAGTAGTCTGAATCGATGTTCAACAAACTCTATATATTGAAAAGGAATATTCTCAGATATATTATAAACATGAAAAAATGGATACATTTGAATAAATACATTGAGAATTCGCATTCTCTATGTGATGAAATTATTAATTCTTTCTCGGCATATTCAACAGAAAACAACTACTTTCCTGGCTATATGCCACGACGAACATTGAATTATATCAATTGAACATACACGATAGGAATTTGAGCATAAAATGAATATCGTCTGAAATTGAGAATTGACATTCTCTTCCACAATCGGATGAATACTATGATGAATATAACGATATAAAAAATATATTACTTACCAAATTGGTATGAAAATTGGAATGTGGAAGAGAATGTCAATTCTCAATTTCAGACGATATTCATTTTATGCTCAAATTCCTATCGTGTATGTTCAATTGATATAATTCAATGTTCGTCGTGGCATATAGCCAGGAAAGTAGTTGTTTTCTGTTGAATATGCCGAGAAAGAATTAATAATTTCATCACATAGAGAATGCGAATTCTCAATGTATTTATTCAAATGTATCCATTTTTTCATGTTTATAATATATCTGAGAATATTCCTTTTCAATACTTTCATACCCAATCAAGGGGTTCAAACTTGAACGATGGAAACTTGTTATTTTTATAGACCTTCAATCGCAGATTCGTGATTGGGTTTTTCTCAATTCAGAATTTCTTTCCACGCCCTGTATGATAAATGTCAGTTTGTCATACATCTAAAACAAACTCTATATAGTTCCAAGACTTTATTATCGAAGAACATATAGTTCCAAGACTCATGGGAACAGAAATTTCATCGGTATGCATATTTGAACTCTTAGTTTGACAACAACGAACAAAACAAACAAACAAAACCTTTCAATATCGAGAATGACTGGTATAGATCAATCATAAGACGTAAGTCATTTGGAGTTTCTGTTAACATACCTCACATAGGTGAGTACCTTACTTTTCATCGACATCAAACATTATATCTTCGGAATGGGAAATTCGGGTCTTACTGCTAGAGAAACAGGATCTTAGATTCATCACCATGGAAAACACTTCCCTTCATTGAAAAATGCCATCACCTTCAGATGAAGGTTATGTTCTGAGAGAACTAATCACCTTGTGATATTTTGTGATTTTTGCTGGAAGACCGTTCGAAATTAAATTTGTTGTGTAAAATGTTCATATTATATATCGTACTAAATGAAAAAGAGAACGAGTGTTGAAAATAGAGGTTTACGGGATCATAGTTCTAGTTATGTGAAACTGGCTCAGCCATTGCCTTGTGTTTTTGAGAAACTTCAGACAACTTTACTGTAAACATTTGGTAAACGATCATTCCCGTTTCACGCAAATAGAATAACGTTAATTTCATTCTGTTATATACATGTACGCTTTTTTTCTGAATACAGCTGTACGATCCTGAACAAAATGTTTGCTATTTTTCACACCAGTGATTGATGGTTATGTACTGCTGCAAAAAACATCAACTATCCTTTTGCTTGATGAATTACAAGTATTCAAACAACAGTCGTGGACAAAGTATAATATATTACTACTACTATTTTCGTGACGAAACTCAACCTTCGTGAATTATAGCCCTCATTATATGCTTGTAATATACTTGTTCCAATCTCTCTGGACAAGTTTTATTCCGCATACCTTGACAAGGAAACAGAAAATGAGCACTTCAATTCTATTAAACCTACAGAGTATGCAAAGATGAATATCCGATATTTCATAATCCCATTCTTATAGGAGAGAAGTTCCTATAAACCTAGCACCAAGAATATTTTTTAGAATGAAATTAATTCTTGATTTCACAAAAATTCTATGAATTTCGATATCAAATTCAAGACCTGAAACGCCTTTGTTGAATTCTGAGGGCCATTATCTCCCTCAGACAATATTTGAGTGGTTTGTCCTCGGAAAATTCGCTGCATATGTTTTTTTTAGGAGATTCATATAACATCGGAATCCCATTTTCGGACACCCTGTATACAATTTGTTCTTACGATATTAATTTATTGAGCAATCGAAAGAAAAACAGTATTTTGGATAAAATGTTTCAATTTAAGCCTGACATAGGAAATAAACAACACTAAAATGGGGATCGCATACTTCCGAGACAGTAGAGTTCCAAGACCGTCCTGGAAATAACCGTTAGATAAAAAAAACTTCCAAGACCGTCCCGGAACTCAACGAAAGTCTCGGAACTAGCGATTCAATGGCAAAATAAGTCTTGGAAGTAACCCTTAGATATATATATATATATATATGGTCGAATATGTTCGAGGACACAATATCTACCACCTCCTTCCAGATATACGTCGGTGAACCAAACATCATGTACACTCAGGTATCTACTCCTTTTCAAATTATTCCGAGACTGATGACGGCCTATAAAAGATCGAAACATACTCCTCCAGCTTTTTTCCGCAATAAGAGGTGATTCTTCTTCTGATATTGAGATGTTTGTCTAGCATGTTTTGTTTCCACCTCACCACTCTTATGTAACTCCTATTTTCTGATGCTCCGAAACATATCGTTAATTTGAGTTTGCAAGTATTTCGATTGAAAATTGATACCTTCACTAATGAATAATGGAAATATATTTGAATCCATCAATATCTTGAAAACATAAGTGAAATACCCTTTAACCCTTAACTACTAATCATAAGTCTCAGAGACGGCATATCAGCATCCGATTTGTTGGATTACCAACTGCTTTTCAATATCGGTCATTGTCCTACTACGTAAATTATGTCCAACTAGCACTCATTCAGTACCCTGAAGTTGATTATGTATATGGTTCAGTTTTAGAAATATCTTGAGTGACAGATAGATTCCCGTCTCGTAGTCGTAGTTATAGTTATTACCTAACAAGAAAAGTTCAATTTCGCCTATAATACGTATGATTGCGTCTATATCTAGATATATAGGCATTGTCATTTTTTCAATTTGCATGTTTATGACTTAGTTCTGTGTCATATTTTATTACGACTCTAAACTGTATTCAGAATGAAAATAATATCATCGATAATTTCAGTATTTCAATTTTATTTTAGTATTTTTTAGATCAATGTTGAAATTCTGAACATAAGGTACTCCTCTATTAAATATTGATCGCCACAGAAATTTGTATTTCTATTTCAATTTTGAACACCATTTTCTCTTCGAAAAATATGTAGAGAACGTGTTTGAATAGCTCACAAAAATAAAATAAAAATGTTTGGATTTATATGGACATTTAAATAGTCCCGTCTGTGAGACGTATAGTTAGTGACAACGTTATATATTTGGAACGTTAGTAGTTGAGGGTTTTAAACATACTAGTATAATATATACTATACCATAATTGATTGATCAATCATCCATTCATTCAAGTTCCATTGGATGCTCTCCTATTAGATAGATATTGAAAAAATACTATGACTGGGATTGATCAAAAACTATTTTTAATTTTGCATGAATCAGCATTTTGATCATATATCTAGAAAAGTGAACGACTGTGAATTAATACCCCATTATATTGGATTATTCACCATCAACTAAGTATGAGCACAGCCTATGAACATTTCAGATGACAAGACTATTGTATGAATAATCTTACGGAAACCAATTGTTTGTCAATTCAATAGTTGAAATAACTTGAAGAAAAAATTCATCAAATTGCCCCAGTCAGCTTCACCATATCTGATCATATCCATAGATGCCTACCTAAATATACATATAATTACTCCGGTGTTGAAAACATCATAAACTATGACAAGCTTGAATAATTGACATTTCTATGATTTTTATCATTATGTATCATTAGAGAACGGGAATTTATGACAGCAGTGGATAGAGGTTACCGAGATGGCTTTGAATATACCATATTTTTTTTCCATTTCACAAGTTTAATAGCCGAGGTATAGGGTGTTTTATCGATTCTGCTCATTTCTTTGTGGGGTCATAACGAACCATATATCATATTTCCCTGATATTTGGTATAAAATGTTGCCCACTTACTACCAAAGTGACTGACATCATACTAGTCAGAAAAATATCTATCAGTTCCGAATCAGCAAAAATAGGATAACATGTTGTGTGATATCAAATTTTCAGAATTCGCTTCCAAATTTGAAAGGACCACGGGGATATAACCAAACAAATAGGTATTTTACTTGAGGAAGCTACTGTGTTGTAGTGAAACATATAGTGATTTTGAGACAATTGCGGGAATGCTACCATTTGTGACGTTTTTCTATTTTTCTCGCATAATTTTGAACTTGAACGAGTTTCCTTCAGGATTTGGCCAATTGGAAATAGAATATTTCACATTCTCCACATTTAATCATGAAAATATCTTGATGTAAACAACCTATGGTTTGCATTCATTCAATACTCAAATATATAATTACATAAACTTACATAATTATCTTTCTACAAATTTTATTACGCCCCTGTAGTCACGTTGATGTCATTATTATTAATGAGAAAGGACATTGCCAATGAATCAGAGTGCATCAATACAATTGAAACTGTAATTCTCCTAAAACAACTTGAAACATCTATATATCTTGAAGTCTCATCATTATTGAGTAAAATATATGGTAAAATCGTTTAATTATTGAAATACCACATGAAATGTTGAATTGAATGCCCTGGAAAAGTTCTGCTCGGTCACAAAGGGATATTTCCTCCTCCACCCAAAAGAAACCAATTTCTGAAGAATGTGAATACAGGGCGATTGAAGATATGATGAAGACATTTCAAGTGCAGACCAGTAAGAAAGTATTGAAGTGGTACTTATTTAATATGCATATAAGTATGTAGGAAATATCTAAATAATGCAATGAAAATGAGTAGGTAAGTACATCAAAATAGTTTCAGAATTTAGTGTGGGAAATCAAAATATCCCATCTTCATGTATTCAATTCCAACATTGATCGAGGAATCAACAAACATCAACTAACCAATCAAACGAAATTCTGAAAGAAATCCCCTGAAATTGAGTGGAATATGGAAAGCGTGTAATAAATGACAATTACATCAATGAATCATTACATTATAGTATTTGAAATAGGTTAGTTATGCTATATGTATCATTCTACTCAAGAAAATTCCTCAAATAAATGTAAATTACACCAAATTTTCATACTTTTCAAGCGGAATGTAATTAGTTTATATTAAAAAATGATTATAATATAGATAGGTAGATACCTATACAATCACATTCATGAACTAAGATAATCACAATCAATTCTGATATACCTCTTCTGGGATACTATTTATTCAAATCCTGCGACAAAGCTCATACACTATCATAACATCCAAATATTTGCTGATGAGAAAGGGGCAAACAAATTATAGGTATGAACTGTTTTTAAATGAAAATTATCCTAATATCAGTTAATGATAATACCAAAACAAAACTATTTGCGTATATAAGTAATAATATTCATATAGATAGGTACTTACCCTGAACAAAAACTGTAATCACACTTTGAAATCAATATATTCCTACATTGATCAGCGGACTATACAATGGTGTTAGTTCAACCGCGTCAATAAGATGAGTGCAGAAGAAATAACATGCAAAGTCGTGTAGAGAATGGTTGAAATGCAGCGTAAGAAACCCCCTCTCCATACCAGCGAAGACGGTGACCTCGGGAGGAGTGATATAACCCTGGACACAGGTGTGCAGCACGAACGGGAAAACAGAATGGTTCTCACGCCTCTAGTCGCGTTCCGCGAACTATTGACGTCAGCGTTCTCTTTATTTCACGTTCGTGCTGCACACCTGTGTCCAGGGTTATATCACTCCTCCCGAGGTCACCGTCTTCGCTGGTATGGAGAGGGGGTTTCTTACGCTGCATTTCAACCATTCTCTACACGACTTTGCATGTTATTTCTTCTGCACTCATCTTATTGACGCGGTTGAACTAACACCATTGTATAGTCCGTTGATCAATGTAGGAATATATTGATTTCAAAGTGTGATTACAGTTTTTGTTCAGGGTAAGTACCTATCTATATGAATATTATTACTTATATACGCAAATAGTTTTGTTTTGGTATTATCATTAACTGATATTAGGATAATTTTCATTTAAAAACAGTTCATACCTATAATTTGTTTGCCCCTTTCTCATCAGCAAATATTTGGATGTTATGATAGTGTATGAGCTTTGTCGCAGGATTTGAATAAATAGTATCCCAGAAGAGGTATATCAGAATTGATTGTGATTATCTTAGTTCATGAATGTGATTGTATAGGTATCTACCTATCTATATTATAATAATTTTTTAATATAAACTAATTACATTCCGCTTGAAAAGTATGAAAATTTGGTGTAATTTACATTTATTTGAGGAATTTTCTTGAGTAGAATGATACATATAGCATAACTAACCTATTTCAAAAACTATAATGTAATGATTCATTGATGTAATTGTCATTTATTACACGCTTTCCATATTCCACTCAATTTCAGGGGATTTCTTTCAGAATTTCGTTTGATTGGTTAGTTGATGTTTGTTGATTCCTCGATCAATGTTGGAATTGAATACATGAAGATGGGATATTTTGATTTCCCACACTAAATTCTGAAACTATTTTGATGTACTTACCTACTCATTTTCATTGCATTATTTAGATATTTCCTACATACTTATATGCATATTAAATAAGTACCACTTCAATACTTTCTTACTGGTCTGCACTTGAAATGTCTTCATCATATCTTCAATCGCCCTGTATTCACATTCTTCAGAAATTGGTTTCTTTTGGGTGGAGGAGGAAATATCCCTTTGTGACCGAGCAGAACTTTTCCAGGGCATTCAATTCAACATTTCATGTGGTATTTCAATAATTAAACGATTTTACCATATATTTTACTCAATAATGATGAGACTTCAAGATATATAGATGTTTCAAGTTGTTTTAGGAGAATTACAGTTTCAATTGTATTGATGCACTCTGATTCATTGGCAATGTCCTTTCTCATTAATAATAATGACATCAACGTGACTACAGGGGCGTAATAAAATTTGTAGAAAGATAATTATGTAAGTTTATGTAATTATATATTTGAGTATTGAATGAATGCAAACCATAGGTTGTTTACATCAAGATATTTTCATGATTAAATGTGGAGAATGTGAAATATTCTATTTCCAATTGGCCAAATCCTGAAGGAAACTCGTTCAAGTTCAAAATTATGCGAGAAAAATAGAAAAACGTCACAAATGGTAGCATTCCCGCAATTGTCTCAAAATCACTATATGTTTCACTACAACACAGTAGCTTCCTCAAGTAAAATACCTATTTGTTTGGTTATATCCCCGTGGTCCTTTCAAATTTGGAAGCGAATTCTGAAAATTTGATATCACACAACATGTTATCCTATTTTTGCTGATTCGGAACTGATAGATATTTTTCTGACTAGTATGATGTCAGTCACTTTGGTAGTAAGTGGGCAACATTTTATACCAAATATCAGGGAAATATGATATATGGTTCGTTATGACCCCACAAAGAAATGAGCAGAATCGATAAAACACCCTATACCTCGGCTATTAAACTTGTGAAATGGAAAAAAAATATGGTATATTCAAAGCCATCTCGGTAACCTCTATCCACTGCTGTCATAAATTCCCGTTCTCTAATGATACATAATGATAAAAATCATAGAAATGTCAATTATTCAAGCTTGTCATAGTTTATGATGTTTTCAACACCGGAGTAATTATATGTATATTTAGGTAGGCATCTATGGATATGATCAGATATGGTGAAGCTGACTGGGGCAATTTGATGAATTTTTTCTTCAAGTTATTTCAACTATTGAATTGACAAACAATTGGTTTCCGTAAGATTATTCATACAATAGTCTTGTCATCTGAAATGTTCATAGGCTGTGCTCATACTTAGTTGATGGTGAATAATCCAATATAATGGGGTATTAATTCACAGTCGTTCACTTTTCTAGATATATGATCAAAATGCTGATTCATGCAAAATTAAAAATAGTTTTTGATCAATCCCAGTCATAGTATTTTTTCAATATCTATCTAATAGGAGAGCATCCAATGGAACTTGAATGAATGGATGATTGATCAATCAATTATGGTATAGTATATATTATACTAGTATGTTTAAAACCCTCAACTACTAACGTTCCAAATATATAACGTTGTCACTAACTATACGTCTCACAGACGGGACTATTTAAATGTCCATATAAATCCAAACATTTTTATTTTATTTTTGTGAGCTATTCAAACACGTTCTCTACATATTTTTCGAAGAGAAAATGGTGTTCAAAATTGAAATAGAAATACAAATTTCTGTGGCGATCAATATTTAATAGAGGAGTACCTTATGTTCAGAATTTCAACATTGATCTAAAAAATACTAAAATAAAATTGAAATACTGAAATTATCGATGATATTATTTTCATTCTGAATACAGTTTAGAGTCGTAATAAAATATGACACAGAACTAAGTCATAAACATGCAAATTGAAAAAATGACAATGCCTATATATCTAGATATAGACGCAATCATACGTATTATAGGCGAAATTGAACTTTTCTTGTTAGGTAATAACTATAACTACGACTACGAGACGGGAATCTATCTGTCACTCAAGATATTTCTAAAACTGAACCATATACATAATCAACTTCAGGGTACTGAATGAGTGCTAGTTGGACATAATTTACGTAGTAGGACAATGACCGATATTGAAAAGCAGTTGGTAATCCAACAAATCGGATGCTGATATGCCGTCTCTGAGACTTATGATTAGTAGTTAAGGGTTAAAGGGTATTTCACTTATGTTTTCAAGATATTGATGGATTCAAATATATTTCCATTATTCATTAGTGAAGGTATCAATTTTCAATCGAAATACTTGCAAACTCAAATTAACGATATGTTTCGGAGCATCAGAAAATAGGAGTTACATAAGAGTGGTGAGGTGGAAACAAAACATGCTAGACAAACATCTCAATATCAGAAGAAGAATCACCTCTTATTGCGGAAAAAAGCTGGAGGAGTATGTTTCGATCTTTTATAGGCCGTCATCAGTCTCGGAATAATTTGAAAAGGAGTAGATACCTGAGTGTACATGATGTTTGGTTCACCGACGTATATCTGGAAGGAGGTGGTAGATATTGTGTCCTCGAACATATTCGACCATATATATATATATATACATACCATTATACAAAGTGTCTTTAATTTCGAGACATCATCGTTTTGTCAAACATTTTATCTGAATATATCTTTCTTTCTTGAGAAGTGGAAAACGTATTTCATCGATATTGAATACGTAATGGAATTTAAATGTGACAAAAAAATTTTTGGCTCGTTACAATTTGAAAACCGATTTTCGTAACATCCAACTTCAAATTTTCAAATGATGATTTCTCGAAAAGTGTAACACTTTGTATAATCATATAGATACATGGTCAAATATGTTGAAAATCACATTATCTCCCACCTCCTTCCAGATTCATATCGGTGAACCAAAACATCCCGTATATCCCTATATGTAAATGAATTAGGAATATTCAACAAAATTGGGGAGGAGGAGGAGTGACGTGTGCATGATTATGAAAAAGAGGCGTGAATTACATCCTCAAATTTCGAGAAAGTGATGAATATTATAAAAGAACCATAATATATGACTGTGTAGTTGTTACAGGTGAACTTATTATCAAAAATGGGCACATTCCTCAAATATTCTCACAATTTTGGGCAACTTCAATGTCAAAAATATAGTTGTATATGACTTACAGTCTCGATTGACCATATTTCACTAGGAAAGTATTGGACATCTTGTGCTATTTGTTGGTAGCAGCTACTGACTATTAATTAAGTATCATTTTTGAATACAGTCTTTGATCTAAGAAGGAAACAATGATTTTAATAGTAGTGCCGATTCAATTCACACTTGACTAGTCCCTATTGTCATTGAAAATACAAATATTTGATTTCCATGCCACAGATATCGATCATTTCATAATAACATAACCCTCGATTAGTTTCGTTGAATTCGCTATCCAATCATTTTATTAATTCTTCATGATATTGTGTCCTTGTTTCTATGAATAAAAGAGCATTTCTGATTTGATATACTCATAGTAGTGACAAATCTCGCGATTTACTCTGAGATGTCACTGCACTTGAAATTTTATAATTAGACACCTGAAATGGAATTTCAATCAATCAACCTAGATATAGTCTTACACTATCTGATATTCGATATTTCATCAGGTACATTTCTTTATTGGCTCATAATCTCGATAGCTATCTATATCATAGTAAAATAGTTCATTGTTTCAGATCACCTACACTTCGCCGACAGAGACTTCACATTTTGGTATAAGTAGCGGTGGTAAATAATTGACAAGAAATATCATATTCCGCATATTATTTGCACAGTAAAGATGTCTTTGACAAGTTCTCTCATTGCCAAGATTAATGTTTTGCTCGATCGTTTTTTGATTCATCATGATAGAGCTGTGGCATCAGATGGTCTCAAGGAATGTACGAGAACAGTTAGACATATTACGAGGAAATTGAAAAATAGTACCAAAATTAGCGAGAAGCAGCATCTAACTACAGCGTTGTCTACTGTGAAGAGTTTGCGACATAAATTCAAAATGTTTCGTATACAAGGTTCCGGGTATGCTGTTGAAAAATCAGAAACTGCGAAACACCGAGTGTCCTGGCAGGACAGTGCATCGGCCTTCAATTCTCGTATTAGGACAGGTGTGATAACCAACTTGCGTCATAAGGACGTCACTGAATTTTTAATCGACTGTGAAGCACTATTTCGCCGTAGAATTCAGAATACTTTGAAAAAGGAGGAGGCTCTCAAAGTCAACATGACGTTCTGTGGTGAATTTGTTAGAAAAAGAGGTGACGATGAAATACGGGAATTGAAATATTTGAATACACCCAATGCTCAAATATATAGAGATACAAATTTGAGGGATTGGTTTACTGCTCATGTTCAGGATAAGCTATTGGCAAATCTAAGCGAATTTCAAGAGCGAGATTCAGGTTGGGCACTTGAGAGTATTATGAATCTACAAGTGGGTATCAACAAATTCACACCGCAATTGGGATCCTCATATATTGAGCTTCCAGAAAGCATCAGGAGGAAGAAAGCATGTATCAACATTAAAAATGATGACAATGATTGTTTCACTTGGTCTGTGGTATCGGCAATGTTCCCAACAAAACATAGTGATAGAATGTCATCATACCCCCATCCGTCCAAGGTGTTCGACCTCAAAGGTATCCAGTCTCCGATGACGATTAAGCAGATTCCAAGATTCGAGAAACAGAACAACATTTCTATCAATGTGTACATATTGAAGAAAATCAGGAAGGATTTCATCACGCTCCCAACCTACCTAACCAAGGACAAGAATGAAAAGCACGTTAATCTTCTACTAATCCAAAATAATTACTTTGATGATGATGATGATGTTGATCATAATGATTCAATATCTACCATACATTATCATTATGTGTGGATCAAGGACTTATCACGTTTAGTTTCCTCTCAACTGAGTAAACATAGATGTAAAAAATATTTTTGTGATCGCTGCCTCAACTATTTCTATGCAGATTCGGGTTTGAAGAAACATACTCAGGATTGTGTGAGGATGAATGAGTGCAAAATGAGGCTACCTACTGAAGAAAACAAGATGTTGCAGTTCAAAAATTATAAAAATAAAGAAATCGCACCATTCATCATTTATTCTGATCTGGAATGTATACTCAAACCCGTTGTTCATGATCAAAATTATCAGGAGCATGCCCCATGTAGTATAGGATACTATGTTAAGTGTTCCTATGATGACTCCCTATCATTTTATAGGTCTTATCGTGGTGCGGATTGTGCACAATGGTTTGCTAGGGAATTAACACAATTTGCTGTTGATCTAGAAACCGTTTTTTTATGTCCTTATGACATGGATCCTTTGACCCCCGAAGAGCAAGTTGATTTTGATAGAGCAACACAATGTCATATTTGTGAGAAACCATTTATAGAAGGTGACAAGAAGATAAGGGATCATTTCCATCTCACCCCGAAAAAAAATTATCGTGGACCTTCACATGAAAGTTGTAACATAAATTTCAAGGACAGTCATACTGTTCCCATAGTTTATCATAACCTATCTCGTTATGATGCACATTTCATAATTAAGAATATTGCTTCTGACATGGAAGGTCGCGTTGACCTACTTCCGATCACGAAGGAAAACTACATCTCATTTACCAAAAATCTTAATGATAACCTTATTAAGTTCAGGTTCATTGACTCCTTGAGATTCATGAATTCGGCGCTCAGTACTTTGGTATCATATTTGGACGAGTTTCCGATACTGAAATCCGAATTTCTTGATTTGAATAACAATCAATTCGATTTGTTGAAGAAAAAAGGCGTGTACCCATATGATTTCGTAGACTCCTTTGATAAATTCTATCAGAATGTTTTACCATCTAGAGACGCATTTTATAATAAATTAGAGGATAAAAATATCTCTAGAGAACAGTATGCGCATGCCCACGAGGTTTGGAAACAATTTGATTGCCAGAATTTAGGGGAATACTCTGATTTATACCTCAAAACTGATGTTATGCTTTTAGCCGAAATTTTTGAACAATTCCGGAAAAGTTGTCATAATACCTATAAACTTGACCCCGCCCATTATTATACTCTCCCCGGTTTCACTTGGGATTGCATGCTCAAGCATACCGGTATAAATTTGGAGTTGCTGACTGATATAGATCAATTAATGTTTATCGAACGTGGAATACGCGGTGGTTTGAGTGGGGTTTCCAAACGGAAAAGTAATGCCAATAATAAATATATGCCCAATTTTGATCCATCTTCACCAGATTCATACCTTATGTATTTTGATGTGAACAATCAATATGGTTGGGCGATGTCGCAATATCTACCAACAGGTAATTTCAAATGGATAGAGGACGTGGAAAATTTCGATGTCACTTCAGTTCCAGATAATAGTGATGTTGGTTATATACTGGAAGTTGATCTTCATTATCCGCATGAACTACATGATAGACATAGTGATTTGCCATTTTGCCCTGAACATCTTTGCGCACCTGGTTCTAAAGAACAGAAACTTTTGGCCACTGTATATAATAAGAAAAAGTATGTCATGCACTATCGGAATCTGAAGCAGGCATTGTCTAATGGTCTTGTCTTAACAAAAACCCATAGGATAATCAGTTTCAACCAATGTCCTTGGTTGAAATCGTATATTGAATTGAATACGTATCTCAGACAGCATGCTAAGAATGAATTTGAAAAAAATTTATTCAAGCTCATGAATAACGCGGTCTTTGGCAAAACAATGGAGAATATACGGAAACATTCTAACGTGAAATTGGTAAACAAGTGGGCAGGGCGTTATGCGGCTGAAGCGTTGATATCAAAACCAGAGTTCAAGTCCTCAACAATCTTTGAAGAAAATTTAGTTGCTATTGAACTGAACAAAACAGAGATTTACTTTAATAAACCAATCTATGTCGGCATGTGCATTCTGGATATCGCTAAAACAACCTTATATGACTTCCATTATGGGTATATGATACAAGAATTTGGTGATAATTGCTCTGTTCTCTATACTGACACTGATTCATTGATATATGAAATTCGTAACAAGGATGTGTATGAGGTAATTCAGCGAGACTGTCATCATCATTTCGATACATCTGATTATTCACCAGATAACATCTATGGTATACCCCGTGTCAACAAAAAGGTATTGGGTAAGCTCAAGGATGAGAGTAGTGGAACAATTATCACTGATTTTGTTGGTCTGAGGTCGAAACAGTATACAGTTAAACTACTTAAATCTGAGGAGGATGAAAAAAGTGAACGGAAGAGACTAGAGAATCAAGGTCTCTGCTCAAATGAAATTGCTACGACTCTATCGAATATCGGTACAACAAAGAAAGCCAAAGGGGTCAAGAGATCGGTAGTTAAAACTAGAATAACATATGAGGATTATGTCACTTGTCTCGAAAATTCTGTTGAGAAAATGGTTGAGCAAAATTTAATAAAATCTAAAAACCATATTGTTCACTCGATTACACAGCGGAAAATTGCACTAAGTCCGTATGATGATAAAAGGTACCTTATTAAGGATTCATTCAATACTCTCCCGTGGGGACATTATGCTATAATGGAAACATAATACCCCACCTACTTTGTTTTCAATGAATGTTAGTCCATGTTATATCTCATTATTTATATTTATTCAACAGTGTGATTGTCAATTCATCATTTTTTAAATGGGAGCTATGTCAAACCATATTTATTGTCTGATTTATATTTGTATATATATATATTATACCTATATTTTTTCAGTAGTAATAAAATAATTCTCATATTCCATCCATTGTGATTCAGCTTGTAGATATCTCAACATTGTTATTGTATAATCATTATTTTAGAATATAACCACAAATTCCTGTAAAACATTGAACTATACTAAATAGATATATTCAATCAAAATCGTTAGTTTCATTCATATCCTCACCCTCTTCAATGTCCTGATTTTCATGAAATAGGTAAGATATATCCGATATTGAATTTTTCAATCCAAATTCTCAGGACCTGTTACATGAATCACTCTGTTATATTAATGGGCAATCAACTCTTCTAGCTCATCAGCTGGAGCATACGTTGCCAATAATATAGATAAATTGATTATATGATTGTCAAATACTATCTTACTCATTATATCCTCGAATTATCATTGAAACATCAACCTCATTTGAAGAATATTCAGTCTACTATTAGATGATATCAGTCACAAGGAGACGCATATTTACTCATCCTCGACATTCAAGTCGTAGCTTACATCAACTTGGTTACCTATACTTCATCTCAATGACGTGAAATATATAAACTATCGACTCATTATCAAACTCCAAATTGACGAACTGATATGTACTTGAGCCGTCTCTGAGATAGAAATCGATGGGGAGTTAGGTATCTGATAGAGTGCTATTCCATTCTCACTCATTTTACATCATGATAATCAGATTATAGACACTCTTCTAGTCAAAGTACCGTGAAAATGTTCAACATCCTCTCAGAAACATCTTCAAGATCAATAAATAAGCCCCACCCATTCACATTATCCTTCCCACCATCAGCCGCCAAGATTGCCCACCTGTCCGAGAAATGTTCATTTTTGACCAGAATGAACCTTCATAAGGAAATACATGGGATTTTGGTCCAGAATCCCCATAGCTTATCTACTGACAGCCTACAGTGATCTTCCGCAACTCGCAGTAGGATTTCGCATTTTGATCCTGGAGATAACTAGTTAGTGATGTTGCGGAGAGTTCCGTGTTACCTGGGAATGGAAGGAGTACCGGAATCAAAACGATTGATATATTCGGAAAAATTGTTTCCAAATCCAAACGAAGCGATAGCTTGATAGATAATTCTTGATTTCCCTAAACGAGTGGTACTTTGTGTCAAGTAGAAGGTTATTATACAATGAGGTACATGAAAATGCACTGGACACTTCCGACGTGCGACTTATATAAAATATTTTATATTATATAACATCATATAGCGATGCTGAAAGATACCTAATTTTGATATCAGGAACAGTTCGAGAGGACACTATAGATTTTGAAACCTCATGAAACGACTCAAAAAAGAGGTGTTATGCTGAAAAAATAATTGACAAGTGTTTGAATGACTTACAAAGTAACTCTGAATCGAATCCTAATTCAATTTGCACTCCACTAGCACATCAAATCCGCTGCATTCTTCGATCTCGTGTGGGTCAGATTTATTGAAACAGCTCTGCCATTGGATTGAAATGGATTCAATATTGGTATTGCCTCACCTTCTGATCGTATCGCTCGGTATCGTTTGCTTCCAGCAGTATTGGAAGATGTCGAGCAAAGTTAAGTGAATTGGCAAAGGAAGTCTTGGAAGCAGAAATAGATGACTGAAATATTCTCAGATGATATAGGTCATTTCTAGACATATTCGAAAATATATCCACCTACTGAATTCTGGAATAATTAATGAGTATAATTATGTTCAATAATTATATAACATCATTGAGCGCTACCGTTTTAAAATGATGCCGAATTTGAATATTAGGTATTGAAAACGAGTTCATCAGATGATGCCTAATTAGGATGGATAATTATTATTGTATCAAATATTATATATACATATAGATAGATCATTATAAGATAGGAGTATGGCGAGAATTCGACTAGTGTGAATAACTCCAAGTACAAATTCATTTTCTATAACATCATTTCCATTTCAATAATTCAACATGATCCCTGCAGCAGAAAAATGCGAGATGTGATCATTAGAAGTATCCTAGTTTGAGGAAAACTGAATATGTTATTATCGTAATCAGATTTAATTGTCACTTTAGTAAGGTTCTTTCCATCCTAAAGATGAAAAATTCATAATTTTCAAATTTCAGAATTGTTGTTCAGTCAATGTAATAGTGCAGGAGCCGGCTGCAAGTTTCTACCGTCATCTGATAACGAAATGATATAATATGTCCCAAAGACATGTAAAGCCATAGTAGAGTTCATCGAACGGTTCCTGTGCCAATCACTATCCTGAGCAAAATGATTGAAAAATTTGCCCGTTTTTATTCGGAAATTTCCACTCGATTTCGCTATTTGATAACGAGATAAGAATTATGCCATCCGATACCAATTGAAAGGTAGATTTCAGAAACTTATCTGTACCACCCCTCAGTTCGAGTAAAATCCACGACACAGCCATTTCCCATACAGCACATGACATAAATTGGACGTCCATTTTAGGTTCATTTCAATTCCAAACGTCCATGGACATTGAATGGACATCCAATGTACGTACAAACATGGATTATCATTGGATGCTTCAAATTGTATGTACAGGGTGTCCCAAACTGGATGCGTTCTTATGAGAACACCCCTTATTTGAAGAGATGGAAAAAAATTAACCTAGGTGTCCGGAGCTCAAATTCAATAAGGAAACCACTGGCGCAAACGAGAATTTGCTATCTCTCATCGTTTGGCCACCAGAGGGCTTTTCTCGAAATTCGTTGATTTCTTCAATGCCCCATAACTTTCTCATTAATGAAGATAACTCATTTTGGTAAAAACATTCTCAAAGCACTTTTTTCCATAGAATCTATTGAGATGAGAAGTTTTTCTACAGGGTGTTCAGCTTGCTGTGCACCATCCCAAACTCTGTTTTTTTAAATGGACCACCCTATATATTATGATATTTTTGAGAAGCTCGTAAAATTTCCTAAACTTTGGTGTATCACTCGTCATGTTTATCTCAGAAACCATCAGCAACATTACGATTTGAAAATTAAAATATTGTGCCTACAGAAATTGACTAATGAAATGACATAGGATGCTAACATGTTATAGTTGAAACCACCGATCTAAAGTTTTTACGTAAATAAGCAGTAGGCCGTGATCATGATTATTCTGTTTTCGTTGTTTGACAGCTTCTAAATAGTTGAGAATTGACAGTAGAACTCGATAATTGATATTTTGGTATTTTCTGTAGAAAATAAGTATATTCATAAGGTTTTTGAAGAGTTTTAAGGAATGTATGAAAATAACGAAGGGTTCAACATGCTTGAATGTTACATAGAAAGTAACAAAAATGCTCAGGCGGCAAAAACTTGTATTTCCAAAGATATCCCGAACGACAGCAACCATCCAGGGATATATTTGCTAGACTTGCCCATAATCCCCAAAATTTTGGTTCTTACAACAAACCCAGAGCAAGTTATGCTCAAAATCAAGAAATCCAAAATAAAAATGAAATAAAAACTATAACCGTATTGGGAACTTTATATCAAAATAATGGTAAAACTTCCACAAGAAAACTTGAAGCAGAGACTGGCATACACCCAGAAGCACAATCCATCGGATTTTGAAAAAAAATAAATTCAAGCCCTATCGAACTCGCAAAATCCATCATCTTCTTCCTGGGTATTTGGATAGAAGAACTCGTTTTTGTCAGTGGTATTTGAATAAGATACAAAATGAACCAGATTTCGCCATAAATTTTATTTGGACCGACGAAGCTTCGATTAGTAGTGCAAGCATATGATTACACTTGGTCTCAAGAAAATCCCCATGTGACTGTTCAAAACAGACAACAAGGAAGATTCAGTTTTAATGTGTGGGTAGGAATTTTCAGAGGACAATTCATTGGACCCTATATTTATGATGGACCACTGAATTCTAGAGAATATTTGGATATTTTAAGGAACCAGGTTGAACCGTTCTTGGAAGATATTCCTATTAATCTGATACCCAGAGTAGTTTTCCAGCACGATGGTGCGCCTGCACATTGTGCAAGGATTATCAACGATTACCTCAATGTCCAGTTCGGTGAGAAGTGGATGGGAAATCAAGGGCTCATACAATGGCCTGCCCGGTCACCGGACCTGACGCCCTTAGATTTTTTTCTTTGGGGTAGAATTAGAGACTTAACTTATAAAAATAATAATTTTAATAGCCGGTAAGAATTAGAAAAGGTGTTGCGAGGTGCGTTTAACCGAGTTCTAAATATACAACTCATTATTGCAGTTAATTCTGTTACCAAAAGATGTAGAATTTGCCTTCAACAAAATGGGGGACAATTTGAACATTTGCTGACATAATTTCGTTATGTTTGTGTTTATGTTTATTCAATATGGTTGATTAAGTTCCATATAATTTTATGTTAGGATTCAGTGTTAGTGTAATATTGTTGGTTTGTTGTTGTTGTCCTTTGTATTTTAAATAATTATAAATTCATTATGACAACTATGAGTAATTTAATCATGAAACTTCAGATCTGTAGTTTTAATCATAACATGTTAGCATCCTGTGTCATTTCATTAGTCAGGGCAATCTTGATTTCTGTAGGCACAATATTTTAATTTTTAAATCGTAATGTTGCTAATGGTTTCTGAGATAAACATGACGAGTGATACACCAAAATTTAGTAAATTTCACGAGCTTCTCAAAAATATCATAATATATAGGGTGGTCCGTTTAAAAAAACAGAGTTTGGGATGGTGCACAGCAATCTGAACGCCCTGTAGAAAAACTTCTCATCTCAATAGATTTTATGGAAAAAAGTGCTTCGAGAATGTTTTTACCAAAATGAAATATCTTCATTAATAAGAAAGTTATGGGGCATTGAAGAAATCAACGAATTTCGAGAAAAGCCCTCTGGCGGCCAAACGATGAGAGATAGTAAAGTCTCGTTCGCGCCAGTGGTTTCCTTATTGAATTTAAGCTCCGGACACCAAGGTTATTTTTTTTCCATCTCTTCAAATAAGGGGTGTTCCCATAAGAACGCATCCAGTTTGGGACACCCTGTACAGTGGGCGTTCACTCAATGTCCAACTACGCATGTACGTGAAATGTACATTCATTGTACTTATAAAGATGGATATACAATGTATGTTTCAAAATTACCGTCCGTTGGACATCCATTTTATGTCAACTCAAGGACTAGAACTCTCGTGGACGTTTGATCAACATCCATTGTACGTACAGAGACGGACGTACATTGGATGATTCAAATTAAACTCACATTGGATGTCCATTTAACGGCCATTCTGAGTTCAAGCGTTAATGGATGAAGAATGAACATTATATTTATATGTATATAAATAATTGTTCAAAGTAAATGTCTGTATGAAAGCATTTTGAATCTGAAGGTTTATGGACGTTAAATGAACGTACATTGTACGTTCAGAGATGGACGTGAGACTATTGATTTTTCAGCCACCTCGAGGAAGGCACAAGGTCAGATCGGTCGGTAGAGTAGCGGTAGCGTCTGGCGTGATTCTGATGCCATTTTCAGTTGTTCAGTTGTTGAATAACCGTGAACATGAAGTGTTGTGTTTGTGATGAATTGTGGAATGCAGAATATTCAGGACCAGATCATTCAAAGTAGGTATGAAAGCATGCATGTTCGAATGTGACTTCATATATTATCTAATATAGTTATAATCTGATTTTTTATCATCCTACAGGTTGTTATTCATTTTCAATGGGCGGTTTAATAGAAAAAGTACCTGAGTATATAGCAATAATGTGAATAAGGCTCCATTCACCAGTCAGAGTTGAGCTGAACAGGATTTGGGGTATAGACAATGGATTTCTACACCTATATAACAACATATAATATTTCTCTTTCACTACAGGAACAAGAATTTGAAATGGACTGAAGAAGACATGAATCAACGATATATTTATATATATGCATTCGACACCAAATATATATCTCAATAGAAAAAGCTATATTTGATACCTACTGATTTTTCATCATTTGATTCCCAAAGATGAGCATCCATTATACACCCACATGTAAACATCCAATGTACGTCCAAAGTGGTGTCCTCAAGACATCCAATGGACTTCCATTGGACGTTTAACGTCCAATTTGGTACGTCCAATGGATGCTCAGACATGTACATCCATTGTGAGTCCAAATATGAACATCCACTGTACATCCACATGAAGACATCCACAGTACGTCCAAAGTGGTGTCATCAGGACATCCAGTGGACGTCCATAGGATGTTGAACGTCCACTCGAGTACTTCCATTGGACGTCCTCACGATCCGACGTGGACGTACATTGTGCGTACATTGGACATACATGTGCTGTGTGGGTTATTTGCTGCTGTCATTCCAGACATTGTTTTGTTTATAGATGTTAGTTGACATTGCTATTATCATGGAGAAATTAGGTAATGAAAAATGAATTGAAACTGACTTCGAATACGTCAACTTTATTTAATACAATATTACAAATGATAATATGAAATATATCAAACATGGCGCAGTCGGAGGCAAGAATATCATCAGAATTGAAGCTAGAAGGGAATATGACAGAAAATTTAAAAATATTCGAACAAAATTCTGAAATATATCTGATTGCAACTGGAAGAAGTGGAGTGAGAGATATAACAAAAGTTGCTATCTTGTTGAATATGATAGGAGAATAAGCCGTCGGAGTATTCAATACTTTTGAATTGAATGAAGAAGAAAGAAGGAATTATTTCAAAGTAATCATGGCATTCGAGAAAAATGCGAATTCAAAGGAGAATGTTGTATATAAACGGTTCAAATTATTCACTGAAAGACAGGAGATGCACGAGCCGTTTGGCCATTTTCGGACAGATGTGAGTAAATTATCAATTTCATGCGAGTTTGTGGAGCAGAAAGATTCACTGATCAGAGAAGGAATTGTATTGGAAATAAATGATAGAAGGCTACAAAAACCATTATTCACAATAGCGGATTTGGAATTGCAATCTGCTGAGACAGAATTCAGAACAGCAGAAGTGACAAAGACGCAAGTGAAAATTGTTCAAGAAGAAGCTGTATGTGAAATGAATAGAAATCGAGGAATATATCATGAAATGGGAGTCAAAAACAGGAATATTTTTGTACGAGATGTTTGCTCAAGCATGGACTAGCCATTCACGAAAATAACCATGTCATACCCTTTCGACGGATCCAAATGGGTGCCATACCGCCGTTAAGAGATAATTTCATTCTTTGCACAATGATTGCTATCACCCGCAAAATTCAACAGTTATTTGTATTATAATGAATAGAAATCTGATGATGCCATACCTGTGAGAGGTTGCGAACGAGTTTATGTCTGTACCTTGAGAACGAGTCGAAAAATCAAGATTCTCTAGTATGATGTCACGTCTATCCTTCATCAAGATGATATCGATCGAGATGCCAGTTGACATTTCTGATGCGTTGAGCAAGAAAAAAAGTTTATGATTACGTTCGGAACAAATTGCCACCACGTGCAAAGTCATGGAAAAGAATTCGATGAAACACTTCCAAACAACGAGCAGAGCGAAGCAAAGTCGTTGGGATTGTAGGAGGAGAGGAAGACCAAGTTGAAGGATGAAGATGGGCAGGGAAAAAAAGAGCAATGGATTCGAATCAAACTAATTTCATATCCCTGATGAATGTGGTTGATAATGCTGGACATACGGAACTTGCTGATGACGACAATTATCTACATGCTGATGATAACATTTTTGCATGTATTAAAAATATCTCATCAGCTGTGATACATAAAAAATCGTTGTCAGTATTCTGTGATGGTCTATAAATATATGAATGGATATTGGACAGAAAATGATCCAGTAACATCGAAATGGTCCCTTAACGGAAAAAAAGTTAATTGTGATAGAAGAACTGGAGATATACTTGTTGATGGCTCTTGCCGTGCATGGCACTCCAGGCCCTTACCAAATACTCTTATTCAACGACTCGTCCTGAGATGAAGATGATTAGGTTCCAGACAAACAAATACTTATGCTTGAGAGTGCTTATCTGAATTTTGCGAGACGCATGAGGCCACCCTCTTGACTCGAATACGGATACATTATTCGTCAAATGTGCATGTTCAATATCACTGGTCGCGGTTCAACATTGACATACAGCATAGCACCTTTATTGAATACATGTACTGAGACCATTCTGACGAATTGCTTGATAGCTTGAAGCTACTCATTGCACCGCAGCGAGCTGAAAACACATCGAACGATAACAAGATTCTTGATATCTTTGAAAAATTAGAAGAGGAATACGTTTCCGTAACGATCTGGTAATATTTTTGATGCTTTATGTCTTCGTGACATTTCCGTGATGTTTCTGTGACGTGATAGGCGGGGCTAATTGTCGTTTCTGATGGACAATCATCGGTTACATTCATTACTTCAGTCATCAGCAGAATGAATCACGACAAATTTGAACGTGAGAAATTTCCACACAACGATCGCTCAGCGACAGTAACAGTTAACAGTCAGATCTGGATTTCCATATACTCCAACCTGTGATATTGATGTTGGCCATTTGAGAATGTGTAACGAAAAACCTTACATCAATAATACCGATGTGGCAGAACGGCAATATGTTGACTGGGTCATCCCGCAAATACAATGAAAATGTTCTTCAGTTGTCATAGTACATAATACGAGTATACATGTGAAAAATCTTCGGCACATCTTGAAAGTGAAAAATTTTTTGGAGCTTGTCGACTAGAAACAGTAAAAAGTTCACACGATCTGGAGGTTTAAGATCAACAAAGCCGTGATAATCCAAAATCGCACGTCAGCCCATAATCCTTGACAACTACACCACCACCACCATAAAAAAAGCCTCTTGCCTGAAGCCCATCATATAAACTCCTCATCTCACTGCTTTTCACATCATCATTAATCCGACGTTTTCGATATGTCAAATATCTAAATAAATGAATTGAATTAATAGACCTGCTAGGAAAAATTTCCGAGACCTCGCATCATCATCTATGGCTTGGATGTCTTATGGCAAATGAATCTATCCGAAATGCGACCTTATGCCTCTATGGATGATGATCATAAGCTGATTATGGTCGTGATTGATTGTTTTTCCAGATACCTTTGGACTCGAAAGTTGAAACCATGAACTGGTGCAGACATCGCTCGAGCATTTGGAGATATCCTATCACATGCAGCACATTCTGGCAACAACAGAGTTCCCAAGGAATTGCAAACTCTGTTCAAAGTACGGAATTCAACGAAGAAGAGTTTCAAAGTCTCATGGAGAAGTTGTTCATCAACCATTATCATACTTCCATCATAATCAAGACTGTCATCTCTGAACGTGTTATTCGAACATGAAGAATAAAATATACAAATTCTTCAATTCGAATGGCTCATACCGTTGGAGAGATGTCCTACCTGGAATCACGAAATATTACAATAACACTGAACATGCGACAATTGAGATACAAACCCAGTGAGATCAACGAAAACGTCGGTGACATTATGGAAATAAAGGAAGTCAAACATGTTTTCGAGAAGAATAACACAAGGAATTGGCAACAACAGAGTTCCCAACTTATTGCAAAATGTTCACAGTACGAAATTCAACATCGAAGAGTTTCAGAGTCTCATGGAGAAGTTGTTCATCAACCATTATCATACTTCCATCATAATTAATACTGTCATCTCTGAACGTGTTATTCGAACATTGGAGTATGAAATATACAAATTCTTCATTTCAATAACACACGAAATTGGACTACGGAACTAGTTGAAATCGTGGAAGTTAGTATCACAAAACCTACTACATATCTCTTGAAAGATTCATGTAGCACATAAATTATAGGAGTCTTTCTTCTTGAAGAATAGCCAAGAATTGCAAATCCTGATGTTTATCTAGTGAAAAAGTTTTGAAGAAAAATGGGTGAAAAGGTGAATGTCAAATGGCTGGGATTCGATAATTCACTCAACAGGTGGATCGATTCTACCGAATAATGAAATAGAAATCAATAGAAATAGTGGGGATCTAAACATCATCAGCACTCTTGATGTTGAGTTTGATGATGATTATAGTGGTCGTGGTGGGTGGTAGTGATGATGCGGATGATTATAATCCCAGATTACAAGGAACTTCTCATTGTGATATCGTTCAGTAGTTATTTTCAGCATCATAATGCGAAATCTTCCTGCGAGGTGCCAAAAGTCAATATAGGCTATCACCGTGGATAATACTCTCTGAAGTTAATAAAAAAAATCGTGAAGATCTCGCCTTAGATTTAAAATATTCTTTATTATCGAGAATACCTGAGATTATCTCTAATAGAGAATGAATGAACATATATTTCTGCGAGTACCTAGAGTCAATCTGGGCTCAACAAGAATGAGCATTTCTTTTTGCAAGCTTCCATAGTAATCACAAACTAACCTTAACAATCAATTATTATCAATTCTAGAACTCTGAGTAGTTTTTTTATATATATACTTTCATTATTCATCAGTGAAATGAAATATTCATTGAGGTATTCGGATACTGAAATGGAATGAGGAAACAAAAATTGCGAAATTGCATCTCATTTAAGCCACCATGAGTATCTATAATCATCGATATGTAAACCAGATGCTGCATCGCCATAATCTGTCCATACCTACTCTAACAAAATAGACGATGTTTTGGATTTCTGAATGAAACATCTCTGCATATTGCTTTTGAATTGGGTTTTTTCTCAGGAAGTCTGACAGTAGAAGCGCTAAGTATTTCCATTCGATGAATATTCAGGCAATCGCTTACACATAAAAGCAGCTTTTGCCGATCAAAATATCGAAAAAGATCGTGTGTTTTCTCGAATATTCGGAATATATATATATATATATATATGCGTATCCGTTAGGTCGTGGTATATTCATTCTCGGAAAATGAACATGAAAATCGCAAAGTTCTACATAATTAATACAGAGTGTCTCAAGAAAGCGCAGTGACTTATAAATTGATTTTTTCAGATAGGACATTCTATAATATAAATATATCAACTAGGGAAAAAGCCAAATACTCAAAGTGGAATGCATTGGTCACGAAGAGAACCCCAATAAACTTAGCAGAACCACTTCAATATTCAGGATTTGCAATAGTACCATAATTTGTTACTAATTTAGTACTAATTTATTATCATATTCGCAAATTTATTACTCTTCATTGAACAGAAAAAACCAACGGCTCTGCTAGCTTTATGTCAACCTAGCAGAACCATAGCTGAAAATTTAATATTTCGAAAGTTTTAAATATACCATAATTTATAACTATTTTATTACTAACTTATAACTATAATCACGAATTTTTTACTCATCATTTCAAGGAAAAACGACGATTTGTCTATCTCGATCTCAACCTAGCAGAACCAAAACTCAAATCACATGTTTTTTGAAATTCTGTTGTATCATCGATAAGTTACTAATTTATTACAGCTAGTTTTTAATAAATTAGTAACTAATGGAGGTCTTGATGGAATTTGAAAAAACTAGTGATATGAGTTTCGGCTCCGCTAGGTTGAGATCGAGATAAAATAATCGGCGTTTTTTTCCTTGGAATGATGAGTAAAAAATTCGTCATTATAGTTATAAGCTAGTAATAAAATAGTTATAAATTATGGTATATACTTGAAGTTTTCGAAACAGTAAATTTTCAGCTATGGTTGGGTTAGAGGTCGACATGAAGTTAGCAGAGCCGTTGATTTTTCCTGTCGAATGAAGTTTTAAGAATTTGCGTATGTGTGGGTAATAAATTAGTAATGAATTACTAACTTGTTGATGATTCAACAGAATTTCAAAAAACATGTGATTTGAGTTTTGGTTCTGCTAGGTGAGATCGACATAGACAAATCGGCGTTTTTTTTTCTTGAATTGATGAGTAAAAAATTCGTGATTATGTTAATGAGTTAGTAATAAAATAGTAATAAATTATGGTATATTTGAAGTTTTCAAAATAATAATTGTTTAGCTATGGCTCTGCTAAGTTGACAGAAAGCTAGCAGAGCCGTTGATTTTCCATGTTGAATGAAGTGTTAGAAATTTGCGAATGTGGTAATAAATTAGTAATAAATTAGTAACTCATCGATGATACAACAGAATTTCAAAAAACATGTGATTTGAGTTTTGGTTCTGCTAGGTTGAGATCGAGATAGACAAATCGTTGTTTTTCTTTCTTGAAATGATGGGTAAAAAATTCTTGATTATAGTTATGAGTCAGTAATAAAATAGTAATAAATTATGGTATATTTGAAGTTTTCAAAATAATAAATGTTTAGCTATGGCTCTGCTAGGATGACAGCAAGCTAGCAGAGCCGTTGGTTTTCCCTGTTGAATGAAGTGTTGGAAATTTGTGAATGTGATAATAAATTAGTAATAAATTAGTAACTTATCCATGATACAACAGAATTTCAATAAACATGTGATTTGAGTTTTGGTTCTGCTAGGTTGAGATCGAGATAGACAAATCGTTGTTTTTTTTCTTGAAATGATGAGTAAAAAATTCGTGATTATAGTTATAAGTAAGTAATAAAATAGTAATAAATTATGGTATATTTGAAGTTTTCAAAATAATAAATGTTTAGCTATGGCTCTGCTAGGATGACAGCAAGCTAGCAGAGCCGTTGGTTTTCCCTGTTGAATGAAGTGTTAGAAATTTGTGAATGTGATAATAAATTAGTAATAAATTAGTAACTTATCCATGATACGACGCAGAATTTCAAAAAACATGTGATTTGAGTTTTGGTTCTGCTAGGTTGAGATCGAGATAGACAAATCGTCGTTTTTTTTTCTCGAAATGATGAGTAAAAAATTCGTGATTATAGTTATAAGTTAGTAATAAAATAGTAATGAATCATGGTATATTTGAAGTTTTCAAAATAATAATTGTTCAGCTATGGCTCTGCTAAGTTGACAGAAAGCTAGCAGAGCCGTTGGTTTTCCCTGTTGAATGAAGTGTTGGAAATTTGTGAATGTGATAATAAATTAGTAATAAATTAGTAACTTATCCATGATACAACAGAATTTGAATAAACATGTGATTTGAGTTTTGGTTCTGCTAGGTTGAGATCGAGATAGACAAATCGTTGTTTTTTTTTTCTTGAAATGATGAGTAAAAAATTCGTGATTATAGTTATAAGTTAGTAATAAAATAGTAATGAATTATGGTATATTTGAAGTTTTCAAAATAATAACTGTTTAGCTATGGCTCTGCTAGGATGACAGCAAGCTAGCAGAGCCGTTGGTTTTCCCTGTTGAATGAAGTGTTAGAAATTTGTGAATGTGATAATAAATTAGTGATAAATTAGTAACTTATCCATGATACGACGCAGAATTTCAAAAAACATGTGATTTGAGTTTTGGTTCTGCTAGGTTGAGATCGAGATAGACAAATCGTCGTTTTTTTTTCTCGAAATGATGAGTAAAAAATTCGTGATTATAGTTATGAGTTAGTAATAAAATAGTTATGAATTATGATATATTTAAGATTTTCAAAACATTAAATTTTCAGCTATGGTTCTGCTAGGTTGACATAAAGCTAGCAAAGCCGTTGGTTTTTTCTGTTTGATGAAGAGTAATAAATTTGCGAATATGATAATAAATTAGTACTAAATTAGTAACAAATTATAGTACTATTACAAATCCGAAATATTGAAGTGGTTCTGCTAAGTTTATTGGGGTACGAAGAGAGAAACTCAAAGTCATAACCACAACTAGTTCATAAAATGAACGACAAAATGGCAGATAACGAGAGAAAAACAACTACTTTCCTGGCTATATGCCACGCAGAACATTGCATTACATCCTCCCGAAACCTATGCGATAGTTCGTATAAACGAATAAAATCGCAAGTGTTTCCTTCCTAAACGCTGAGCTGCGTTTAAGTGGTTCAGGAACGCTGACTACCTGCAGACCGGTTTCGAGCTCTTGGCTCTCATCAGTACAGAGCTGTCCCAGATAGCTTCTTGACCGCTATCTGGTGCGAACCTGACCCAACATAAACTCATCTCAGCATTTATACCATGCGAGGCGTTCGACGTCTGCGAAATGAAAACGCGAACGCCGAACGCCACCTGGCAAGGAAAGAAACACTCCAAAACAAAATCCCATTCCAAATGAAATGGGAGTGGCTGGTTGCCCGACTGGCGTATTTTCAACTAGGGAAAAAACCAGATACTCAAAGTGGAATGCATTGGTCACGAAGAGAGAAACTCAAAGTCATTACCACAACAAGTTCATAAAATGAACGACAAAATGGTAGATAACGAGAGAAAAACTACTACTTTCCTGGCTATATGCCACGCAGAACATTGCATTACATCCTCTCGAAACCTATGCGATAGTTCGTATAAACGAATAAAATCGCAAGTGTTTCCTTCCTAAACGCTGAGCTGCGTTTAAGTGGTTCAGGAACGCTGACTACCTGCAGACCGGTTTCGAGCTCTTGGCTCTCATCAGTACAGGGCTGTCCCAGATAGCTTCTTGACCGCTATCTGGTGCGAACCTGACCCAACGTAAAGTCATCTCAGCATTTATACCATGCGAGGCGTTCGACGTCTGCGAAATGAAGGAAGAAAACACTTGCGATTTTATTCGTTTATACGAACTATCGCATAGGTTTCGGGAGGATGTAATGCAATGTTCTGCGTGGCATATAGCCAGGAAAGTAGTTGTTTTTCTCTCGTTATCTACCATTTTGTCGTTCATTTTATGAACTAGTTGTGGTAATGACTTTGAGTTTCTCTCTTCGTGACCAATGCATTCCACTTTGAATATTTGGCTTTTTCCCTAGTTGAAAATACGCCAGTCGGGCAACCAGCCACTCCCATTTCATCTGGAATGGGATTTTGTTTTGGAGTGTTTCTTTCCTTGCCAGGTGGCGTTCGGCGTTCGCGTTTTCATTTCGCAGACGTCGAACGCCTCGCATAGTATAAATGCTGAGATGAGTTTACGATGGGTCAGGTTCGCACCAGATAGCGGTCAAGAAGCTATGTGGGACAGCCCTGTACTGATGAGAGCCAAGAGCTCGAAACCGGTCTGCAGGTAGTCAGCGTTCCTGAACCACTTAAACGCAGCTCAGCGTTTAGGAAGGAAACACTCGCGATTTTATTCGTTTATACGAACTATCGCATAGGTTTCGGGAGGATGTAATGCAATGTTCTGCGTGGCATATAGCCAGGAAAGTAATTGTTTTTCTCTCGTCATCTACCATTTTGTCGTTCATTTTATGAACTAGTTGTGGTAATGACTTTGAGTTTCTCTCTTCGTGACCAATGCATTCCACTTTGAATATTTGGCTTTTTCCCTAGTTGAAAATACGCCAGTCGGGCAACCAGCCACTCCCATTTCATCTGGAATGGGATTTTGTTTTGGAGTGTTTCTTTCCTTGCCAGGTGGCGTTCGGCGTTCGCGTTTTCATTTCGCAGACGTCGAACGCCTCGCATAGTATAAATGCTGAGATGAGTTTACGTTGGGTCAGGTTCGCACCAGATAGCGGTCAAGGAGCTATGTGGGACAGCCCTGTACTGATGGGAGCCAAGAGCTCGAAACCGGTCTGCAGGTAGTCAGCGTTCCTGAACCACTTAAACGCAGCTCAGCGTTCAGGAAGGAAACACTTGCGATTTTATTCGTTTATACGAACTATCGCATAGGTTTCGGGAGGATGTAATGCAATGTTCTGCGTGGCATATAGCCAGGAAAGTAATTGTTTTTCTCTCGTCATCTACCATTTTGTCGTTCATTTTATGAACTAGTTGTGGTAATGACTTTGAGTTTCTCTCTTCGTGACCAATGCATTCCACTTTGAATATTTGGCTTTTTCCCTTGTTGAAAATACGCCAGTCGGGCAACCAGCCACTCCCATTTCATCTGGAATGGGATTTTGTTTTGGAGTGTTTCTTTCCTTGCCAGGTGGCGTTCGGCGTTCGCGTTTTCATTTCGCAGACGTCGAACGCCTCGCATAGTATAAATGCTGAGATGAGTTTACGTTGGGTCAGGTTCGCATCAGATAGCGGTCAAGGAGCTATGTGGGACAGCCCTGTACTGATGAGAGCCAAGAGCTCGAAACCGGTCTGCAGTTAGTCAGCGTTCCTGAACCACTTAAACGCAGCTCAGCGTTTAGGAAGGAAACACTTGCGATTTTATTCGTTTATACGAACTATCGCATAGGTTTCGGGAGGATGTAATGCAATGTTCTGCTTGGCATATAGCCAGAAAAGTAGTTGTTTTTCTCTCGTTATCTACCATTTTGTCGTTCATTTTATGAACTAGTTGTGGTAATGACTTTGAGTTTCTCTCTTCGTGACCAATGCATTCCACTTTGAGTATTCGGCTTTTTCCCTAGTTGAAAATACGCCAGTTGGGCAACCAGCCACTCCCATTTCATCTGGAATGGGATTTTGTTTTGGAGTGTTTCTTTCCTTGCCAGGTGGCGTTCGGCGTTCGCGTTTTCATTTCGCAGACGTCGAACGCCTCGCATGGTATAAATGCTGAGATGAGTTTACGTTGGATCAGGTTCGCACCAGATAGCGGTCAAGAAGCTATCTGGGACAGCCCTGTACTGATGAGAGCCAAGAGCTCGAAACCGGTCTGCAAGTAGTCAGCGTTCCTGAACCACTTAAACGCAGCTCAGCGTTTAGGAAGGAAACACTTGCGATTTTATTCGTTTATACAAACTATTGCATAGGTTTCGGTAGGATGTAATGCAATGTTCTGCGTGGCATATAGCCAGGAAAGTAGTTGTTTTTCTCTCGTTATCTATCATTTTGTCGTTCATTTTATGAACTAGTTGTGGTAATGACTTTGAGTTTCTGTCTTCGTGATATAAATATATCATTGGATTTTCAGATTCAACGTTCGATTTTGAACAGGTATGATGAATGGTTTCATTCCACGAAGAACAGTGATTCTGAAATTATGAACACTGTGACATTTTCAACTTAGTGACAATCTGAGATTGGTCCTCATTACTTCATGAACATGGAGATATAACTTCAATTTTTATTTATAGAATTCAGAAAATTCCAAACAATCTAGAGAAATTAACATTCCATCTCAATTTCAACTATGTAACCGCTAATCCATCAAGCAAATAAGTAGAGAGAATGCTGCATTCTATATTGATCTGATAAATTCTGAAGGAGGTAATCCCAAAGTTTGATATTTCTATATTATCCAGAGCTGAATCAAATATTGAGTTAGTTTAACTTCACCCCAATCAGTCATTAATCTATGCCTTGATCGATAAATCTGGCGCTAGTGAGATTTCTCCGACATGCGACTGCTGACAACATTAATAACATACTACCAACAATAAAACATCACAATATCAGTGGAGATCAGGAGGCGATTGATGTGAATCTTGCTACTGAAGTCCTTGATTCAAGGCAATGGGCTCGGATTCTTGAACAGCTCGAGTTTGCGAGCACCTGAAGATTTCGCTAGAAGCAAATTATGCGAATTTCTCGAAGTCCTCGTCACGAGGCTATGTGTGCGAATATCCTAAACACCTTGTAGTTGCAAGCACTTTGAGACCTCGCTAGTTCCAAATGAAGCTAATTCGAGAATTTTTGCGTGGAATATATCTAGGATCTTGTTGAGCTTATCCTAAGCGACAGAAATTTTAAGGAAATATAGCGCTCTTGGCGATCTCTCAAAGGAGTTATGAGGAGCATCACAATTTCCTGAGAGGATATCTTCGAAATATCTTCAGGACCTCTTTGTGTTGCCTGAGATCGATCTTGCCTAGAACACATATGATGCCGCAGCTCAACGGAACTGCGGTGTAGGTTGTGTAACATTGGCATTGTATGAAATCAGAGCTCGAAATGGAAATCCTTCATTATTGATGGTGTTCCGTTTACCCTACTTCAAAATCCATTGCGGCGTTCATTGCATATGATGTTGCAGCTCAACGGAACTGCGGTGTAGGTTGTGTTACATTGACATTGTATAAAATCAGAGCTCGAAATGGAAATTCTTCATCATTGATGGTGTTCCGTTTACCCTACTATAAAATTCATTGCGGCGTTACTTCCACGAAAGAATTGTGCTCATGTGTGATCCTCAAACAGAGGTTTTCACCACAAAGAATATCATTCAACACCTACAATTGAGCCTCCATAATAGACATTTTGGGTAATGTAGGACAAACCTTTTTTGTAGGCAGCAAATGCAGCAGCTTGACATTTATAACATTCATGGAAAGAATTTGTCGAGCATCATCTCCAGACAGCATTCATTTCAATGCTCTGCGTGAACATTCATTACATTATCATTCTGAAAATGGACTCTGTATGTGGATATTTTGATGATATTTAAAAGCTACGTGGATGTGTCACATTTTTATCAGTCTACCAATTGACGTGAAACTGAGAGCATATATAAACAGGGTATCCCATAGTGATGGATCAAAAGAAGTGTTAACGATATAATATGTAGTCATCAGATTGTTGATGGTTCAGAAGTTGTTGAATTTTCCTAAGAAACGTGATCCATTTGAATAAAAATAATGAAAAAAGGCTGTTCTGAATAACCCTGGAATAAAACCCATAATATATGTTACACCATTTCGGAATATGTATTGAATGAACACTTTTTTCCTATGATTGGTTATCTTTGTGAGGTGATTTCTCAAATCGGCCAGCAGCAATTGAAAATCGACTGAAATATTCCATTCAATGACAATACTTGGAGGAATCAACATTTCTCATAAGTAATGGAAACGAAGTAACACAGTTCATAAAATTATTTCTGGGGAAAGGTGCATTCATGCGGATGGAATTCGTAAAAGAAAACGTCACAAATGTAAAATGGATTTATAGGAATTCATTTTTTTTGCATAGGAATAATATTATATCACGTAATTTGTATTCTAAGAAGCATAATTACGCACGAATGGAAAAGAGATTTCATGAGTGCGTAATTGCTTTACAACATACATCACGTACTATACTTCACCTACAGCCATATAGTACATCGAAAAAGTTTGGACAAATATGATTATGTTTCTTGACAGTTACGTCATCCGCTGTTGACGGCGATTACGCGATCTTTTCATACCTATACTGGCGGAATGAGCTGAAACTGTGCGATGTGCTTATTGTGCGTGAAGAGCTACTCACTGAGGCTGTATCTCGTATGTTCTTGCCTACCTTCTATAGTGGCCGTTGGTGGAAAAAATCAACAACTTCTGAAATATCAACAATTGGATAACAACATATATGATTAGTTTGATCGGAAATGGCCCCCTATACCACCTCACGTAATTTTATTCATGACTCATGGGACACCCTATACCAAACTGAAGGATCTGAGCTCTCTGAGGTTTCAAAATCTCCTGCTTCGACTCTGACAAAATTCACCCAACAACAATTCCACTACAGCCTGGTACGATGTCTCAATAAATATGTCAAGCCATATGAACCATTGAATGCTCTGCACAACCTGCCTCAAGGATATCGCTGTTACTTTGACCTTCAAATCGAACTACCCTGATTGAACTTCTCTTTGGAATTGTCCACCATTTTCTGAAGAAAAATGTTATCATAGTAAAAGAGGATAAGTATGAGATACAATCATCTGTCAGTTCTTTTCATCGATTCATTGTTACAAGAAAAGAGGAACAAATTATCAGAATCAGAGCTCAATACTACCTGATCATCATCATACGTAATGAGATGATAGTGAAACGTCATACTTGATATGCCATTTTAACACCTTTCATTATAGCACCTTCTCATTTTGATACTCATTATTTTGGCACCTATCATTTTGGCACTCATCATTCTGGCACCTATCATTCTTGCATCTATGATTCTGGCACTTGTCATTTCGGCCCTTATCATTTTGCCATATGTCTTCTTCTTACCTGCCATTCAATATGATTAATGCCGAAGTCAACTCGAACACAGGTAGGTAAGGTTAGATTGGTAGCACGCTCGAATACCCAGGATAGTCAGATGCCGAAGTCATGATAGGTTAGGATAGATGGGAAACACGCTCTCATAGTGGGGATACAGGTACCTCACAATCAATATGTTATAGATGCTGACGTCGGCTCAAAGGTAGATCAGATCTGATTGGCTTGACCTGATGCTCCTATAGCTCCTCATTATCCTTACCAATCATCACAGACTACATGAAACATCCTGAAGTCATATCTGTCAATTATATTCGAATGTTCATCATCATTGATTAACATTTCATCATTCTCTGATATTGAGTCTCCCTGAATATTTGATCATATATCGAATAACACATGCATCAAACCAAGGTGGTGTCTCCTGTTTGAGCGTTCCTGGCATACCTTTGGAGTAAATGTGACTTTCCTAATACTTTTTTGTTATCCGTGACTCTCCAATGCATTCAATTCACTTCAAAAGTGACCGAAGGCGTGTTTCTCTAGCGACGTGTTTCATCCGTCGCATCAGCAAACGGAATATGCAGACAAAGTCACGTTTCCTCGGCGTCCTTTTGCGCTTCTTCTACAGTGTTTTCCCTCATCGCTTTTCATCGACGATAAATCATAAAAGAGGATAATATGGAGCTCTATTGGTACTTAACCTGAACTATGTGCATGAATGAGATTATACTTGTCTACAAACATGGAGCGATTTGCATAAAAGTTATGGTGTTTTTATGTCAGAATGAGAAAATAGCCTGAAAATTCTGAACAGAGACTTTTCCTCGATGATGAAGTTGAATTTCGAACTCACTTCACTCCACCTGTAATGATAATGATCCTATAGGCTATTGATGTTCAAAAATCGGAATTAAACAGACGTATTTTGTTTGATATAATTCAGATTTGTATTTTCACATTGATTTGATTTTCGTTTTATGTTGTTGTTCATCTGTCATATGTTTGAGATTGATGACAATTTTGATATATGACATTTTGATTGTCATCTTCATCGATTGTCATCCGTCACTGATGTGACAGTGTTGTCAGATGAATGAGTGATTTTCCGTTAGCAGCTTTAATATTACAGATAGGTACTGTCGCGAGCCGATCTATTTTGATTCGACGTCAGTGTCGACAATCACCAAGTGCTGCCAAATTTCATCTATATGTCAATACTTCAATTTCCGTAAATTCTGTGGGGTCTGAATGATTCTTCAGAATTTGTACACTTCTTGGTGGCCTTTGTTGGAAGTGGATGGTCGGTGTCCTGCTGGTATATCCAGGTTTTGAAAGGGTATCCTTGAGGATTTTGCACCATTCCTACTTCTTCGCCACCAAGGAACTCGTCAGTGTTTCTGACAGTAGAGTATTTTTGATCTACACTGAAGGATTTGGGAATACGTCAGTCAGAGAGAACCACAACACTTTGAGAAAGATAGAAAATTCCCTCAGGTTATCTGTTTTGAGGTTCTAGAGATGACGATCGTGATCTCAGTTTATAAACAAAACTCTTGGGTTACGATCAGGAGATTGAGGTTACAGTTAGAACATCCCAAGTTCTGGATTCTTGGTTGCAAGCACAGTTGGTAGCATTGGTAGTATTGTGAATTAATTTTAATACTTCCAATTTTTGTAGTCTACCCTGATGATGGAAATATACATTTCCGAAAGCTCGGACAAACTTGAATGAGTACACATTTACTTTTGCTGCATCCCCACTAAACTACTAGTTTTAAATATATATATATATATATATATACATCCTACTATCTTTGTTGCGTCTTTTCATAATCCATACTTATTGCGTCCACCAGAAAGAATAAGGTTGGATAGAAACTAGTCGAAGTATATCTCTCCTCACATAATTTCCAGCATTTACCTCTATTCAGAATTGCTCTATCTTTATTTTTAAGATATACGATTTATTTTCATTCAGCGTACCTCATTGCGTCTTTCAATTTCACGAATGTTATTGCATCCAGCCATATATTTGGGGTTCATTCAACGATCTTTATTGCGTCCTGTATATACATTAGTGCGTCCAGCGATGTTGCCAGACTGAGGGTAAATTTTTATTACATCAATAGTACATTATTGCGTCTGACTATTCATAATGAAGCAAGTCTTCGATACTAATGTAAAATGGTTCGGTATTGATATGTATTTGTCAAGTTGCGCGACATTTTGACAATAGAAGGAGAACAATCTGCAAATTTCTACCGTCATCGGATAACGATATGACATGTCACAAACGCATGTATTGTATCAAACGGCACCTCTGACAGCCTATATTCTAGGATAAATGAATGGAAAATGGCACTTTCCTGTGAGAAATCGAAATTATGCTATTTCCTCAATCTGGGTCAAATCTTTGGCGCAGATTTTTGTGCTGCTGTCATTTCGCAATGACTTTCGTCACGTGATAATGAGTTTTAAGAAAATGTTTTGAACAATATGAATCGAACTCTCCCCCTAAGTGTTTGAATATATTTTCTCATAATTTGGTCCCAAGAGTTCTTTGCTCGTTGAACACGAAACATCTAACAATCAGACATGAAACTCTATACGTCACTATCTTGGATATTTACTATCAGAATCCGTCTTTTGGTACCAATAGGTCTCAGATTATTCAGATGATGACATGAAATTATCAAATATATACACCTGACATCAGGTGGGCACTTCGAAGGCGCAAATTCATTACTGTATGGGAGATACCCTTCAGATTTTCAGCTGTTCACGACTTGACAACCAATGACATTCCGGAAACAACAGTCATTTGGTCTAGGCGATGTCATATGCATTCTTTCAGTCTACTAGATACATTATGGATATCGATAGAAAAGGTGCCACTAATTATACATTGGATGAGCATTCAGGTTTATCAGATGGATGAACAATTCATGCCGATGGATATCCAGAACTTTTTTCTTGGTATCCATTGTAATAGTGTCAGTGGTATTCCATTGGATAGGCATTTTGGTTCTCCCGATGGATGTTTATTTCTTGTCCATGGACATCGGAATCTTTCTTAGGTATGAAATGGGCATTCATTGGATGGCCTGTATTATAGGGAAGGTGCCGTTTGATGAAATACATTTTTCCCACATGCATCTAGGAGATTTGTCATTTCGTTATCAGATGACGGTCGGAATTTGCCGCCAGCTATTACAAGTTAAGTAAAAATTATAATTTTGAAATCTCATCGACTCAAAAGAAAATTATTTCACCTGATGTCCCATATTATTAATTCGGTCATATCAATCTAATGAGTTTTTAGTAGATAAATGGCCCACAAAAGATATGAAAATGATCACTGCGGCATTCATTCTAGGAACTTCATCGCCAAAGATTACAGTGAAACGGTTTCGCAGTTATTTCGTACTCATATATTAGCACTGTGATATATTTGTTGATGAAGAAAGCTGTCCAATGATGGTATCTCTAAAGATGATAATGAACCAACAAGCACATTGGCCATGTCCATATATCTCCTTATGATGGTGACATCTTCTCTTCAATAAATGGCTGTCGTCCTATATAAATTTTGGATGCAGATTTTTCGACTATTTCAATTGGGACCACTTCGACGACAGATAGTAAATTGCTAGAATACTCGATAATGATAATAAATTTTGCGGTTTCATCATTAGGAAGAGTGCCGATGAAATGCGGTCCTACATGGTTGCAATTACCTCCTTTCCCCAAGATCATTACAACAAATCAGTTTTTTGATGATTGACTGATTGAAATCAGAATTATATATCAAAGGAAGGAAGGAAAGCTCAAAATCATCTCCACACCATTTGATCACGTTGTTAACTCGGTTTTTTGATGATCAGGGACACGTTTTGGTATTAGAGATCATCTTCAGCTCCATTTGAAGTACGATACAAAAAATATGGGTATTAAGTAATTAAAATTTTTTGTAAAAAAATTTTTTTAGACTCACTTGGAGTTGAAATAGTTTATTAAATTTATCAAGTTGAATTAGATATACCTGCCGATGCCCATAGTCACGAGCCCATGTATTAGGATATAATAACGGGTTCTGAAAAATTGTTCTGAATTTTTCTATCCGTCATTAGGTTGGTCTCTTACGAGCAATCCCTAGAATTCTTCGAGAGACTTTGTGCAGGCAAGGGATGACCAAACACTTTCTTAGGTCATCAGACACATCTCTGCAGCAGAGAATTGAACTCACGTACACCAGCAAGCAAACGCGAATTAGAGTAGTGACGCCGAGGCTACCTGGGTTCTCATTGATGGAGGGTCTCGTACCATGAGAGCGCTTACAATTATATGTATATTCGATACAATATCATACACGGAAATGGTATGATGAGAAATTACCACAGCAATTTTGGAAAAAACAACCGTTTTTGAAAATGGTCCCTGTTTCATACTGAAAGCACAAATTATTGAGGCAAATATTGAATTATTGATGAGGCAATCAGCCAACACGTATTTCAAATCCAACTGAAAAATTAAAAAAACAGAAAAGTCAATGACATGAGTCAAAGTCGAAGCATAGATGGAACATGAGATTATGGCATTATGAGCAAACGCATATTGGTTAGGTTAGGTTTAGGTTGAACTTGAGTGGGCCCATGTCAGGTCCTTCATATGGCCTATTATAACATATAACTCAGATAGTGTATACAAATAATTGACGAATGTTGAGAGGAGAGAAAAGATTAGTGGGGAAAATGAGCAAAACAGGAAAAAAATATTTAAGTTCTGGAATTGAAACCCATCTTCCAAGGACTCCTTCACAAACTATCCTCATACACCAAACCACTTCAGCTATGCCATCTTTCATCGAGTTTCCTTTCAGGCAGATCGCTCCATGTGGTGGTGGATAAAGTATCGTCTGATAACATTGTCATCAATTCCGGCTTTCCACAAGGATCAACTTGCCCTATCCAAGCTTTGCAGACGATGAAACTCTCCATAATCTGCATTCTCTTCTATAATTCTAATTTCTCTTCAGAAAACTGATGGGAACTTACGACGAAGGCAAGTCAACGCTGTCAATGACGATCAATTCCGGCTTTCCATTAGGATCCACTTGCCCTATCCAAGCTTTGCAGACGATAAAACTTTCCATAATCTGCATTCTCTTCTAGAATTACCATTTCTTTCCAGGAAACTCAGAACTTACGACGAAGGCAAGTCAACCCTGCCAATGGCGATCTTGCTGAAGAACAGCCTGGGCATTTTCGTTCTAGATGACAACCTAGTGAGGTAGTTAGTAGGCAGGAGCATACTTCCACGCACTAGGTCGCCTACTAGGTTTTCATTTAGATCGACAATGGCCTGGGGAACCAAAAACCCAGATGAATTCATCGCCATAAAAACTCAAGCTTGTATTTCCTCTAGAAAAGCAAAACTCAGTAAGCCTAATATAACAATGTCTGGTACTACCATTTCCACCGGGACCACTATATCGTTGATCGGTATTGCCATCAACAATTCCGTGCGGAGATCTATTGTACACCTCAACAGCTTTTCACGATCTACAAAGCACATACACAGGCAGTTTTAGATGACCGTTCTCACATTATGGGATTCAGCACCCAAGTATACGCTGATCCTCTTAGATTCTATCCAGAGAAGAGCCATCCGCCCGGTGGTTGATGCCACACTCACTTATACGTTGACTCCTCTAAAACACCGTAGGGAAATGGGCGACCTTTCGTTTTTCAATATATACTTCCACGGCAAATGTTCCTCAGAAATCGCTGCTATCATTCCATCATTAGAAATACAAAAAAGTTCGAACACCTCCCTACTCCCTCTACCCTTTTTAGGGACGCAAGATGCTCTTGGAACTTCCATTTTTCACTATAAATGAAATGAAATGAATCATGCAATGTTGCCAAACATAAGGACGCAATAAGATACTCCAGATAGAAATACTGGAATTTCGTATATTTTTCGTATATTCCGCTCTGGCGGAAGTCTTCTGAACTACAATGTATATTTTCTGTTCATTTACGCATAATATTGCGTCCGATGTGCTACAAGACTTTTCCGCATATCTCGAGTATTTGGACAGATAGACCAGTCAATCTCAGATCTATCGATAGGTGGAGGCATGGGCTTTCAAAACACATTTTTTTACATAATTTCAAGCAGTTCTATACAAAGTTTAACGTTGATGACATTATCGCGTCCATATATGGACGCAATAAATAGAAGGACGCAGTAATAAATGTAAAAGGGCAATGATTGGACGCAATAATGATAGCAGGATGTATATATATATATATATATATATATATATATATATATATATATTTATAGAAACATACGAATATATTTAGAAATTTATTTGGAGTCACTTTCCTCGAGTCATTTTTTTTCCAAAGTTGTATCATTATTCGTTGCTGAGAAAAGGCCGACAGCCGTTCTTGGTTATTCAACCTTACTATGGCGACGGCGTATTTCCCTTCAATATCACTGAATTTGCTTGAAATCACGATTTATTGAAGTACCTGAGTTCTATCTCGATACTGTGTTATGAAAGTTATGAAATATCTGCATTGATCCGAATCTGTGACATATTTGACTTCTATATTTTGTATATCTACACCCTGCACCACCATGGAGGAGTTAACTCGATTGTTTCATAGTTGCATCTCATTTACTAATGAGTCTTGGTAAGCTGCCCTCGTCATCACTTTCAACATCACTATTTTCTCTATTTTAGCTGGTCAACACCCTGTAGAGTATTATTTGGTTGCAAAACTCTCCAAGTAGAAGTTGCTTTGCTCTTTTATCTTATTGAGAGTTGCAGTGGCGCCCCTTCTTGAGTTTTAATAGTATTTGACACAGTCAGTCACTACATACACAATTCTGTTTTGATTATGACTTATAATAACACTTCTTCGATTATTTCCGGAAATTTTTTCGAGAACACGAATATTTTGAATTTTCAAAATATTCGTGTTCGAGGAAGAAGTCCCGGACATTAATTGGAGCTAAAGTGGTATTCGGTAAGGAGATTTACAAATTGATGGTTGTTTGTGATGGAATGAAAGAACCAACGTATAGCAACAACATGTGTTCTTGTAAATTTCGAGATTGCAAACATACCTACATAATATTAAATGGTAAACTGTTGATGAATTATTTTTATTAATTGACTCATAGAATGTAGTCAAAATAATCAGAAGTTGAATGTAAATGTCATTCAATCAATAAACGTCAAGAACTTTTCAGTGTTATTTCATGCTCCGTCCCCCCAAGGAAGAGGAAAACATTTCCAAGAAATTCGTTTAGTGTCTATGGTAACGATACGAAATACAGTCTTCAAATATTTATCATGAGATTTCCGAATATTAAAAAAAATCATAGAAGATCGTAAAGCTGATGTAGACAAAAATATCTTCGATGAGAAACCTGAAATATTTGCGATACACCCACTAAAAAGTTTAGATTCGGTTGTTTATGCTCTCCGTCAATATACAACTCCTGGATTTCTGAAGTGGATACATTATTCATTGATGAAATCTTTCAAGTCACAATTGTAGATTCTTGAGAATAAATGGATACTGTTATCATCGGATGACGAGTTCAAGTATCCTTCAGGATATAATGATGACTGAACAAGTGCCCTCGATCCGGGCAATTATCATGAAAGTATTATTGAAACAGTTGCATTATTAACTTTCACAACAGATCCGTCTTCCACGTATTCCAAGAACTTCCCAAGAGTCGCAGATAGAGTTATGATGTATTAGCTTACTCTGCATTGCTGTGAAAGAGCATATCAATCAAATTAGTTTGACAGTTGAAAGATCTCATGCTAATGTATGTTTGTATCCCTACAGACGTGGAGCTGGGTCGGATTATATACCTCGAACGCCCGGACAATTCTTGAGGTTTCTATAAGAAAAATCCACAAAACTGATACTGTGCTGGAGCAAATCTTGTCGAAAGTATGTATTATCAATTGATAACCAGGCGCGTGTTTTTCAATATCTAAAAAAAGTTACTCGATGTGCATTTTGATGAGTACGACTACATTCATTGTGCCGCGTCCGATCCTGCCTCAACCCAAGGCACAGTGGCGCTAGAGGGGATAGCAAAAACGCGTTGACCACGTTTCCGCCCAGTACAAAAAAATTATAGATAGAGGATTCCATGAGAAGCAAAACAACTGTGCCGACTTTCATGTTGCCAGAAATCCCCTGAAGAGTGGGGCGAATCAGCAAGTGTACGAGAAATTTGTTCGTATCAGTGAGCCTATGTAATCGAGTAAGTGAACCGATATTTCGCCACAGAAATGAAATCATAACAACTATATGAAGTTAGTACTTTAGCGCCGTTTCAACCATTGAGGCGGACTAGGAGATCACCTAGGGCCCGGGAGCGTGAGGATATGATCCAGTGAGATTTTTTCTTGGCAATATCGCGCTGTGAGCCGTGTGCCACATAAAATACGTATTATTCGGTAGCTATTGTCATAATGTATAATATTCAAACCTATCATCACTAGATTCAAAGCTGAATAGGTTTCAACTCGCGATATTATTCGCAAATAGTACAGGAAGTAAATATTTAATTGAACAGTTTCTCCCACATTTGATGTCTCTCATTCTAGCTACTTCAGTACTAGTGTGAAAAATCGATAAAGTGCCGAAATTAATGCATTGAGTTCAATATAACATTAAAGTAGTTAATCATTAGGCTATTGATGATTCTCCGTAAATGTCGCTTTCTGGGGAATATGTAAAAACAATTGCATGTTTAAACAATCTGACTTTCCTTGTTTTCTTTATTCGAGAATCTAGAAATGGTGAATGGAGTAAGGTGCATGTCGCTCCCAAATCAATTCTGGTTTCTGACTATTGTGGTTCTCCAAGGAGTACTCATTATCTAAGCGACAATAAAGAAGTTTGGGAAAGAAGAAGAGGAGAAGGATGTTATGTATTGTCAATGTGAAGATAAGTCAAATGAAATAATCCTTCAATCCGAGTTTTGTTGATTATTATGTGAACAAACTGAATGATGACTCATACAATCGAGTAACAGTTGGGAACATATTACAAACAAGTCAATATCAATTCAATTCCAATTCAATACTTATCTGTTTCCAGAAACTATATTTCATAACAGAGAAGTTGTTCAAAGAATTTTTCTATCAGAAAGCGTAAAAACGGAAGTCACTAGCTTGTCAGTAACAATTTATATTGAAAAAAGTTTAGAGGAGAGAAATAAAGATATACAGAAGAAATATCGAATTCTCACTTATCTTTGGACGTTTCGAGACCGATTCTGCTCCCGTTTTCAACACTAGATATGATTATCTCAATAGCTAAGTTGTATCTGTCTTGAAGCTTTTCAGTTTTCATTGACAATTGGTGACGTTGGCAATCAAATGAGTTACAGGATTTTTTCATCAATTTATTCTGAATGCACCATTTCCAGGCAATGCTATTGTCTCTATTCAGAAGAATGCAAGCATAATGAAATCATTGGAAAAGAAGATAACAACCAGAAGGAAAAAATCAAGGAATCTGCTTGCATTCTTCTGAACGGACACAATAGCATTGCTTCTTGTTCAGTTGATATAGACATAACATGCTATTCACTACTGATATCTGAACATGAATATGGTAAATGGGGTTGTACACTCTAATCGAATTCACGCCACTTACCTATTTTATATTGATCAGTCCATGTGTAAATAGTAGTTGATGCTATCAGTCCTTATTTAAAATTATCTAAAATACGTTTTTTCATTAATTGAAAATCAGAACCTTCGAAAAACGCCAGGTTTCGTGACGTCATCAACCTGCTGGCACGGAGAATAGTTATCGTTGCCAAATTTATAGCCAGTAATTACCTATATGAGATTCAATATCACCAATGACAGAGTATTTACGTTCGCAAAAGACAATGTGGCCACCTGGTTCCTGATAATCACTTAGTGAATACTTATATACCTTGCAAGATGATGATTCAGTGTCAGTAATAACATCCTAATATTCGTTATAATGATCATAATTTTATTCAAACCCAAACTTTTTTGTGAGCCTGGCAACAGCGCAATCGTCGAAATATCAATAGGGAAGAAGAATTATTCTAACCTAACCTTCGTAGGCCATCTGCTTGGTAAACAAAAACAAATCAAAGACACGTTTGTTTACTTGAGAACTTTGTGGGTTTTGGAAGCCTTTTAGAGTATTATTTTATTGAGTCAGATTAAGTTTTGTTTAGATTAATTATGAATAATGAAAACTCACTGTGATTTTGAAAAGAAAATGCCAGTAACATGTATTGTGGTGGGACCATTTGATGTTTATTCCCTTTCCTACAGTGATACTGTGAAAAACTCTGTGCATTACCCACAGATGAAGGATCTATCAAGAAAAATAAGGGAAATGTGGATAGCAGCCATCAAGAGAAAGAATCAACAACAGAAACATTCATAATAAACCAGAGGATATGTAGCAGACACTATTTTCATAACAGGTACTTGAGAAAAAGGATTTTAACCCATTTTTGGCCAATGGTGCGTATACGCACCGGCCCAAAACTCATTTTTTTTTTAGTAATTTTCTTCTAAATCGCCTGAACTCCAGATTCTTATTGATAAAAGTGATGTTGGTCGATGACGTTTCTCATATCAATACCATTTTTTATCGTGAGATATATTTTTGAACTGGTAAAGAAAATATGGTAATTTTCATTCATGCCACACACTTATGGAAAATTGATAATTGAAAATATCAGTATCTCACACATCGCATTTCTCTTAGCATGAAAATATCACCAAAATAGCCCCTTTTCTCTGAGAATAGTTGTGATAGCTCTGTTATTTAAAAAAAAAACAAAAAATGAGCGGGTAAAAAGCATTGGTGCGTATACGCACCATTGGCGCGATAGATGAACAATATTATACCTATATGAACCGTATGGTCCGTACGTGTAAATCTGCACATAGGCATGTGAAACGGCTGTAAGGTACAAGTGCAATTCGTGTCTCTTTCATCAGTGTTGTTTTGGATTTGTACTGAAGTTCAAGAAAAGAGAAAGGGGTGCTTATGACTTTGCCGTTGATGAAAACATTCAACTCATTCTTGTGAGATGGAATGATAATGCTATTGTCACTGTCGCGAGCAACAACTTTTCTGTGGAGCCTTTGGCAAGTACTAAGAGGTTCAACATAGAAGAACGCAAAGATGTTCTAATTCCACAGCCTGATATGATAAAGCAATACAATTCATACATGGGAGGTGTGGACCTGCATGATAATGCTATTGCTAATTACAAAACGACCATAAGAGGCAAAAAATGGTGGTGGTCTCAATTTATCAACACACTGGACAGCACTGTAGCTAACTGTTGGAAACTTTATCGTAAGGTGAATAATCCGAACATGACACAACTGGACTTCAAATCATATATAGCCGTGCGTCTATTGAAAAGTGATGATGACAGTATAAAAAAGAGTACCGTAGGAAGACCCTCAAAAGAACTGTTCCTAGTGAAGTCAGGCTCGCCCGAGTTGGGCATGTGATAATGAAACATCCAGATAAGGCAAGAAGAAGATGCAAGCAATGCAAGAGCCACACGATATATTTCTGTGCTAAATGCCAAATACATCTGCACGCCGACTGTTTCGTGAATTATCATACATAAAATTGTGGGGAAATGTAACTCTCACTTAGAGCCAATGGTGCGTATATGCACCATGTCATATATATGTCATTATCTTCCATAGAATTTTTTTCATGATAAAAACTATATAAATACATCATGTCGAAAATAAAAAAGCAAAAAATAATTATTTCCTTTCTTTTTTTCGTAATTCGGCGGTAAATGGGTATTATTCATATGTACCTACCTACTCTAGAACTGATGAATTTAGTATTTCATGCTATTGAAAACATATATCATTTTTCTTTTTGATGAAAGAAGCCAATACTCATTACCTTTGATGGCCCTACATGGTTTGGAAACATCATGTTTTCAATACACACATAATTTATTTACCTTGTAGGAGACCTAGTGCCTGAAAGATGAAAATCATCCAGCTTGGGCAGTATAATATGGATCATCAATCTCTAGCCCATTCAAAACACAAGACTGATGTGGATCAAAAACTGAGAGCAAAGAAAAGGTTTAAATCAGAAATCCAGTAATAAAGCATCTGAGCCAAGAGACCTGGTATGTTCCCAAGAAAACATCTAATTACCTACTTCACTTTAATCATGAAGCCTTGCTTTATTAGTAAACTAGGTATATTGATATGTAACATTCTATATTCATTTTAGTGTAATGAAGAAAGTGTCTGGGAGATGAAGACAGTAGAGATAATTGGTGAAAATGAGGTGAAAATCTACAATAGATTCCATATTATACTTTTACAAATTATAGTTTGTTGTGATTTATTTTTATTGATTATAAATGAAAAACAAATATAGTTAGTACTTATATCAAAATTGTAATATTCAATTGATGAAAAATACAGTATTATTCCACAGTAGGTAATGTATATTACAAGAGATCTACATAGGTCATGAAAAAATCTTCATAGACATAGAACATTATAGGTATTCAGTGATCTGATTGAAACAAAAATGAACAATGGTAGAATGATATATTATAAATAGGTAGATATTTCTTTATAGAACTTGTTAAATTAAAATTCACAAAACCATGCCAACTTTGGTTGCTTTGGTGTACCTAAAATATATACACATTAAAAATGGAACCATTTGATTTCACTTTATCACTGTCACAACTATTCATAAGCACTAGAACACTTATACCCATGGACATATAAAAAAAACCAATAGTTCATTTTTGCATGTACTCTTCTAATAACTCTTTTAACATGAATTCTCAGAGATGCTATAATTTTGCTATTTTGTACTTCTTGTGGTGTAGATTTCATTTGTGATGATACACTTGGTGGCCTAACTAACTCACAACCTTTCTCAGTGTGGCAATATGTTTGAAGCCTCTATCAGCCAAAATCTTGATAAAGTTCTATTGCATAAATTTTAGTTTCTTTATAACTGGCTTTTGTATGTCTGTCTCTAATCTCCTCAGCAATCTCATCAAGATCAGTTGAACTGTTTAGCTCATATTTCCTTGTAGGAGATGAAAGAGATTCAGATATTGTATATGAACTTGAAAATGAAGGTTTCATACAATAAGGTTTGATCACACTCTTCTCCCTCAACTTGATATGATTCATTGGTTGGGTACATCATGAAAAGTTTTATTTTCCATATTTACACCTCTACTTCTGAATGGCCCTTTTATATTAGTCTGAACTGCTTTCCTTTTGTTTCCCTTATCAGTCAGTACACTTCTTTTGTATGTTGTATGTGGGTGGCGGTACATTCAAGAACTTGTGTGGCACTGCATGAGGTTTCAGCTTGAGTGTTGTTCCAATGATTTTGGAAAACATGCAATTAACTGAATTGTCTTCAAGCTGGAATATCGGAAAGTGACAAGGATATCACATTTCACAATGGGAACCCACATTGAAATGATCCTCACAGCAGTAGAGGTCATGTCCTGAAATAAATTCCAGATGCACTGCCAGTTTTTCCTGCGTTGGGTACTAGCCGGGACGGTCGATAACAGTTTTTCAGGCGAATTCTCACTACTATTTTGACAAATCGGTATAAAATATACGACTACCATAGGTTAGGTTATACGCAATCTTCTTCTCCAATTTTAGTATCATTACCAAAATATTCATCTCACATATTTTGATAAATGACAATCAGAAATATGTTTGCACTTGTCTAAGAGAGAGAGAATGGATATGTATGTCGAATCTTATATGAATTGTTCACCGGCTGCCTACGTCACGCGCTTTCCCGCGTTTTTCATGTTACGAAATATCGTGTATTTCAATAATTATTTAAAAAATGTACAGAGCTCTGGGGAAAAAACGGTTTGCGACTGTGAACTAGTTAGGGTTAGTACTTCGAAATAATGAAATAAAATTTTTCACTGAAACAGGCCCATTCAAGATGAATTGATGAAAACATCCTGTTACTCATTTGATTGCCAACGTCACCACTTGTCAATGAAAACTAAAAAGCTTCAAGATAGATACGACTCAGCTATCGGAATAATCATATCTTATGTTCGAAACGGGAGCACAATCGGTCATGAAACTTCCAAAGATAAGTGAAAATTTGATATTTTTTCTATATACCTTCATTTCTCTTCTCCAAACTTTTTTCAATACAAATTGTCACTGACAAGCTAGTGAATTTTCCTTTTAGGCTCTCTGATGGGAAAATTCTTTAAACGCAGTGACATTTTGGGGCAAATCCTCTGATTTGACCTCACTACTACACGTATATTGGAATAATATCCATATTTTTATTTTATAGAAACGAGGAGAGAAAATCCACAAAAATTTGAATAATGAATCATTCAAGGAAGTATGATAACTGAGATTAAGAATATATTCACCACGTTTTTTGTGATACAAAAATCTCAAGAACTTTTTCTCCAACTTTTCAATTTCATTATCATGAACTGAATAATAGGGAGACCATATTATGGCATCATATCCCAGAATACTACGTACAAATGCATTATAGAGTGTTACTAGCGTGGCTTTTTTGTGAATTTGAATGAGTTTCTAATAATGAATCCAAGCTTTCTATGTGCTCTGTTCACAATGTTGGTCACATGTTGCTCAAAGTTGAGTTTTTTATCTAGCGTAACTCCCAAATCCTTACATTCAATTTTCTTGGTTGAATATTTATCATTTATCTTATAATTGAGATCATTTCGCTTTTCTTTTCCTGGTGATTGTCATACTGAAGCATTTGTCAACATTGAATGAGAGGCGATTTGTCAGGGACCACTCGTAAACTCTATCTACGTCATTTTATAGCAGAATCGCTACTGACTTTTAATTTCCTGGAATAATTTGAAATCATCCGCGAATAATGCACATGACGAGTCCTGAACTACCTCTGGCAGATCATCTATAAGTAATAAAAAGAAAAGGGGTTCTAGATTTGACCCTTGGGGTACACCAGATCTTGTGGAAAAGTCCCCTGATTCCCCTCCTTCATAAACTACATACTGCTTCCTGTCTATAAGATACGATGATGACAGCTTCAATAGTCGATCTGAAAGCCCAGAATTGTATAGTTTTTCCAACATAACCTCTTGATCAACCTTGTCAAAGGCTTTGCTAAAATATGTGAAAATAACATCTAGTTGGTTGATATTTTCGACAGTTCGATTCATCTCTTGTACAAAATATGTTAGGTTGGTTATCGTGGACTTCTTAGGTAAGAACCCATGTTGCTTTTTGCTTGGACATGGATAAACATTCCTTATGAATGATCGTTTCGAAGAGCTTACTGGGCGCACAAATGAGTGCTACTGGTCGACAGTTTTGTATATCCTCCCTTATGCAATTTTTAAATATTAGGCAAACTTTTGAGTATTTCCATAGTGTATGTATCAGTTTGTGAAATTGAATTATATATTATTTTGAATAACTTGATCACGAGTTGTATGCATCCTCCAACTATATAAGAGGGTATCTATCATATCTGGATCACAAGATTTTTTTGGCTCAAGTTTTTTTGCGGCTCTTAGGATACCTCTATCATTTACAGAATCTATATCTGAAAAGGAGTTCGTTAAAAAAAATCCCTCAAGATTTCTTGAATAGACGTTCAAGAAATTATCTGCAAAAAAATTCTGCAATATTCTGATGTCTCTCTATTGTTTCCTCCCTGAACACCATGGTTTCGGTGAAGGAACTTGAGGTTGATTTATTTTTTGCAACATATGACCAACAATTTTGAGAGTAACTAGATATGATGTTCTCGATTTGTTGCAGATAAAAACTATCAGCATTTTCTATTTTTCCTGTTTTGTTTTTGTTCTCAAATATATGAAATTTTGATAATTGAAAATATCATTATATTTCTCATATTTTTTACGAAATTCATCTTTCCGTTTCAAATCCTTCATTATTTTTCTTGAAAACCACGGTGGATAATTTTTTTTATTTTTTTTGCCGAAGGTACGCACTCCTGTGAGATTCTATAAAGAATATCATGAAACTTTCGTGCTACAGAATTCATATCGAGATTATTTCCAACTCATCTCAACATATTTCCCTCGAGATTCCATACAATTTTGTGAAATCAGCATTTTTGAAATTGAATTTAGGGTTGAAATTCTCATTTGGTTCGATATTTTGATCCATAGGCTTCACTTTCAAGTGAAAAAATGATGATGGATGGTGTTTATTATTCTCTTTCCATAGTGGCGTATCACATTTCTCCAAACAGATTGAACAATTACTAATAACTAAATCGAGGTATCTGTATAGTCTGTTTGGCACATTATCGTACTGCACAGCATTAATTAAATTCATACAATTCAGATATCTTTGTTCAATTGACGATAATCTCTTCTTGATGCCTATGTTTACTACTCCTGGAATGTTGAAATCCCCCAGCAACAAAAAAATATCATTTGAACCTAGTAATCTATTCTCTATGTTGTCATAAATATGCTCATAGGTTTGTAAATTCATATTGTCGGGTACATACAATGCATAAATGAAAATATTGCTACCATAAAAATTCAACTCAACCCATGAATCCTCATCATCAATATCATTACAGGAAAATAATAATTGTTGACATTCATAATCTTTCCTTACGGCTATTAGTGTTCCTTCTCCTTTCTTCTTTCCCGTATCACCACAATTTCAATCTCTTCTAATCACCATGTTATTATTATCAATGAAGATTTCCCCATCAAAAACATTTCAATACCTTGATATATTTTTTTCTGTGAGGGGAAAAAGTTTGGCATTTCATCTCTGTTGGCATGTTATAAAATGTCACTTCTCATAAATTACTTTTTGCCCGTGGGAAAAAAGTTTGTACTCTTTTCCCGCGTATAAATCACATATATATACACTGTTGATGACTTTCGTTGTGCTACAGTTCCGAGAAATGGGTCAATAATACCGTCTCCGAGAAAGAACTGCAAGTCCTCTTATCTTCCATTCGACTTCGCGGTAACGTATATTACTAAACAACCACTGAATTCGCAAATTTTTTCAAATCAAATCACAGAATTAGACTGGAAATTTTCTTCGGAAATCTCTGCTATTATCCCTTCACTAGCAATACCAGTCAGACGAACTAGACAAGCTCAGTCAGTACATCCTTCCGTAGTCAACCTCGAGAGATGTCGAACAGCACTTTATCAAAACTATTCCCAACAACACATAATCTCCAGAAGTTCAAGAAGAAACAATACCTACCTTCTGTCCCTATCCTCCCTAGAAACGCACGATGTTCTTTGAACTTAAAGGGATTTCGATGAAAAAAATGAAAAAGATGCCTACAACGCAGGTGTCCCTACTCTTGAAAACTTCAAATTCCACGTCGATAATTTTCAGATTTCAAAATAATGTAATATCTTCTCAATATTGATTCTTTCTTTCTACTGTGTCAGAAAAAAATAGTGTATTATTATACACCGGACAAATATTAGATTCAAGCTCACGGTTTTTTGTCTCCAGACGCGTAGCTCCAACCTGGAGCTGAAATCTACTACTTTTTTCCCTTGTATAATAAATAACTATAATTCTATTTATCGAGTTTCAAAACAATACTGTCTGTAGGTTAATCGATGAGGTGGTACATTAGTTATTCCAGATTTTTTTGGATTTTCTCTCCTCGTTTTTATTAAATGAAAATATGAATATTATTCCGATGACAATAGCATTGCTTCTTGTTCAGTTGATATATATAGAAAATGGTATACACCATTGAAATCTGAAAATGAAAATGGTAAATTCGAGATCAATTAATGAAAACATCCTATAGCTCATTTGCTTGCCAATATCACCAATTGTCACTGAGAACAAAACAATATCAAGACAGATACGAATTTGTTATTCAAATAACAATTCTTTATGTTGAGAACGGGAGCAGATTTGGTCACGAAACGTCCAAAGCTAAGTGGAAATTTGATATTTTTTCTATATACCTTTATTCCTCTTCTCCAAACCTTTTTCGATACAAATTGTCACTGACAAGCTAGTGAATTTTTTTTTGAGGCTCTCTGATGAGAAAATTCTCTAAACACAGTGACATTTTGGGGCAAATCCTCTGATTCTTCCTCAATAGACGTATATTGAAATAATATTCATATTTTCATTTTATAGAAACGAGGAAAGGAAATCCCAAAAAATCTGGAATAATCAATATAATCATATTTAATGTGCATTGTTTTTTGTGATCTGTATTTGTGAGACGCTCTTCGCACTTTTTATCGAACTTCAATATTCATGAAGTATGCCATCAAGAGTATATCACTTGGTCTCTATTGAATATGGAATCACGTATAGTTCTTTCAACTTATATTTCATTCGATTCATCTCGCTTTTTTCGTTGAATTCTTGTCGAATCCATCAAAAGCATTTGTTGAAGTTGGTTTCATTTCAGATGAATGTCAAAAAATATTCTCAATTATTTGTTCCTTCTCTTCATTCATCATGATTCAGCATAATGCTATTTGCACTTTTGTATATTTTTTATATTGAAATAAACTCTTTTACGTTTATTTAATATCAGTTTTTATTTTGAAAAACTTTATATTGCTTTTCTTCAACTTGTTTATAACAACATAACAATTGAATACATTTTGTTTTTTCACTTGAACGTTTCAACACACTTTATATTTTTCATGCTTCAGTGAAATATGACAATTCATATTTCATTCAGAGTTGCCAACTTGTCACTCATTAGTAGATATGATATTACTTAGATGTTTATAATTACCAACCTCGAAACGAAATTAGAACTTTTATATCTAGTACAACACAACCCCCTTAAAAGGATAAATTTTGTAAGCTCACTCAACAATTCTGAGATTTGATAATTAAGGATTGATATCTATAAATGAGGCACAAGTTGAGATATAAAGAATATCAGATTACATTCTTGATACTTCTTGCTTTACAATGCCACCAGCTGGTCACGGAACTGTTGAAACTTCACTCTTTCCAGAGGCTTCGTGAATATGTCCGCCAGTTGATCATCAGAGTACATGTGCTTTAGTTTGAACCAACCCTTGTTCAGCTCATCACTCACAAAATGATATTTGATATCTATGTGGTTACTGTTCAGTGATAGCTGGCCAGATTTTATCATGTTGATAGCACTCATGTTGTCCATGTACAGGGTGACCATGGGTTTCTTCTTCATCAACTCATGAATTAGTGTGACTAAATGTTTCAGTTGTGCTACACATTTTGCTGCAGCAACATATTCTGCTTCAGCAGATGATACAGCTACTGTTGCTTGTTTCTTGGAGCACCAGGCTACTGGTCCACCAGCATACATAATCACAAATCCTGTTGTGCTCTTCCTGTCTTTCTTATCACCCGCTAAATCAGAATCGGAGTATGCTTCTATTTTCAAGCAATCTTCTTTGGTAGACCAATATTTTACTCCTTGTCCACTGGTACCCTTAAGGTATCTCATTGTCCTTTTTATGTTTGTGATATCTTCTTTTGATGGATTAACAGTATGCCGACTTGCATAGTTCACAGCAAAACTGATATCAGGTCTAGTTTTACTGGACAGGTACAACAGACTTCCTACTGCCTCTTTATAAGGAAAATCTTCTTCAGTTTCAGATTCAGTTTTCTTTTTGACTATCGGTGTCTGCTTTGGTGTTGAGTTCTTCATATTGAATCTCTCCACTATTTGGTCTGCATAGCTGTTTTGCTTCAGAGATATTCCATCATTCTCTATCATGATCTCCATACCAAGATATTGTTTTGGATTATCACAGATGACAGTCTCAAATTTTTCTTTGAGTTTCTCCAGCAATTTTGAGATATCTTCTTCAGATCCCATGATGATTCCATCATCCACATGAATGGCGATGAAAAATGTCTTATTTTTGCTCGAATCCATGAAAACACACCGATCAGATTTAGTTTGGATAAGGCCCTCAGACTTCAGAAAATCTGTTAATTTCTTATACCATAGTCTTGGTGCTTGTCGGAGTCCATAGAGTGCTTTATTTAATGCACATATTTGACCTGGATGGTTGAAACCTTCTGGTAGTCTCATGAGGATTTCTTCCTCTAATTCCCCATACAAAAACGCAGATTTTATATCAAACGTTTTGATTTTGAGTTTCTTCATAGCTGCAATTCCTAGAAGTACTCTCAGAGACTGATTTCTTACTACTGAGCTGTATGTCTCACTGAAATCTAGTGATTTCTTCTTCTGTTGACAGCCCTTAGCAACTACTCTTGCACGGTATCTCCCATCTTCTTTCTTCTTGAATACCCATCTGCTTGTTAATATTTTTCTTCCTTGGGCATAACTTTCTGGTACTAATCTCCATGTTTTATTCTTTGCAAGGCAGTATTTTTCTTCTTGTATGGCCTTTTCCCATTCAGATTTTTCTTTGCTCAACATGCATTCATCATAGGTTAGTAGAGCTTCATTTTCATCTTCAGAATCCATCACATAGTCATCATGCCAAATGGGTTTTTTTCTGTTTCTTTGAATTCTTACTTGTTGGATTTCTTCTGGGTCATTTTGCTGGTCAGCCACTCCTATTTCTTGGTATTCTCCTTCTTGTTCAGCTTCATTTTCAGTAGTGTACATTTCTTCTTCCTGATCAGAATATTCATCTTCACTTTCTTGTTCTTGTTCATCACTTTCAGCTCGTTCTTGGTCATCATTTCCTCCTTCCTCGTCCATATTTTCAATCCTGATAGTATTCTTGGGTATTTCTCTTATTTCTGGTTGATGAACAGGCTCAATATCTCTTGATGTATAGATTGAACTATTCCTTGGGTTATATATTAGATACCCATTGCTAGTGTATCCAACAAGAATGCCCTTGTCGCTTCTGGACACAATTTTCTTCTGATGTCCCAAAATTTTTGTATACACTTCCATTCCAAAAATAGACAATCTTGATAGATCTGGTTTTCTTTTATACCAGTGTTCAGCAGGAGTTTTTTCACATGCTGTAGAAGGACTTCTATTCAGTAGGTAAGCCGCTGTTTCTGCTGCATGACCCCACATATTATTTTCCAATCTTGAATCCAGCAGCAATGCCCTCATTTTATTTACTAGGCTTCTATTCATGCGCTCTGCTGTGCCATTCAACTGTGGTGTATGGGGCACAGAATAATCAAGCTGTATTCCATTTTGCTTGCACCAGTGTTTGAAAAAAGCACTCCTATATTCACCACCATTGTCCAGTCTCAGTTTTGATACTTTTAAATTGAACTGAGCTTGAGATTCACTGATGTATTCTTGCAAGAAGATTTCTGTTTCATCCTTGAACTCCATGAGATATATTTTCACAAAGTGGGTATAGTCATCAATCACTGTCATGAAGTATTGTTTATTATTATATGTAGGGGGATCTATTTTCCCACACACATCACTGTGTATGATCTCCAGTGGGCGAGTTGCTCTGGTTCTAGAGGTGCTGAAAGGATTTCTGACTTGTTTGGCTTGAGTACAAACATCACATTTTATAGCAACACACTTAGAAAGGCTTCCTGGTAGTCCGTTACAAAGAACAGGCATTTTCTTGATGTAACCTGAGCTTATATGACCCAATTTACGATGCCATTCCATTTCGATATCCTCTTCTTTAACTGTTGACATAGCTTCCAAGTGGTTCTTCATATCTATCATGTACAGTCCATTTTCGGTTTTACTGCCAGTCATGAGAACATTGTTGTCCCTATTTATTATTTCAACAAGATTTCCTGAGAAAACAACTTTTCCTCCACCTCTGGTGATACAGTTCACAGATAGCAAATTTCTGCTAAGTTCTGGCACATATGATACATTTTGAAAGATTATTTTCTCAGTATTGATCTGACCTTCCACTGTAGTACACATAGTATCACCTTTTTTTGCAACTTTTATCTTTTGCGCAGGAATGTTGGTTTTCTCAGATAGTATTTCTTCTTCATGAGTAAGATGACTTGTACATCCACTGTCCACCACAAACATTGTGTCAGCTTCTTGTTTTCCAGCTGTATTGCACTCTTGTTCTTCAAATGTAGCAAAGTAGACTACTTTCGAAGAATTATTTTTCTTCTTGTTTGGGTTTCTGATGCAATTCCAGTCAGGGTGATTCGTGCGACCACAGTACTGGCATGGTTCAAATGTTGTTCCTGCATAACAAACAGATTCAGTATGGCCTCTTTTGCCACACTTACTACAGTCAGAGCTTGATGTTGCATTATTTCTTTGGCCACTTTGTTGTGGTTTATTTTGTTGCCTTTTCAGTCTGCTACAGTCCCTTTTTGTGTGTCCTGGTTGTTTACAAGAATAACATATGGGACCATTTCTCTTTTCAGTCTTGAAAGCCACCTTTGGTTCATCAGTCTTCATGGTTTCTTCTTGGACAGCTAGTCGAGTTTTCAGATTTTCCAGGGTTTTATCTACACTTGCTGTAGATTCCCAAGCAGTACTAAAATACTTATACTGTTCAGGTAGACTTGTTATGATTTTCGTCATCACCATCTGATCACTTATTTCTTCATTGAGACCTTTTAAACGAGCTACCAAATTTTGTATGGCACTTATGTTTGACATTAACGGAATATTTCTGTCATATTTGAAATTGAAAAATGATGACATCAGTGTACACTTTAACTGTTCAGTGTCTCGCTTGAATATTTTCGACAAAGTATCGTACATGTCTTTTGCTGTCTTCGATGTCACTATATGAGGCTTCACTGTTTTATCAATAGTTTTGATAATGTAAAACCTAGCTCTGGCGTCCTTAGCAGTCCATGTTATCAGCTCCTTTTCTTTGTCTGCTGATGGTTTAGCTTCTTTTCCACTGACTACATCCATCATACTTTTGGCTTCAAACACAGTATTTATTTCCATTTCCCACAGGAGAAATGACTCTGCGTTCTTGAGTATTGTGAGTCCAGATACATCAGTGTTTTCTTCTTGAGTAGACATTGTGTCTGATTTTCCTGTGATCGTCTTGGTTATTATACCCAGTATTTGTTTCACAGAAGTTCTTCTGGGCCCATAACCTGATGTGCTATTTGCACTTTTGTATATTTTTTATATTGAAATAAACTCTTTTACGTTTATTTAATATCAGTTTTTATTTTGAAAAACTTTATATTGCTTTTCTTCAACTTGTTTATAACAACATAACAATTGAATACATTTTGTTTTTTCACTTGAACGTTTCAACACACTTTATATTTTTCATGCTTCAGTGAAATATGACAATTCATATTTCATTCAGAGTTGCCAACTTGTCACTCATTAGTAGATATGATATTACTTAGATGTTTATAATTACCAACCTCGAAACGAAATTAGAACTTTTATATCTAGTACAACAATATTGTATCGTGAAACCTGTTATGATGCAGTAAGTTCTCTCATACTGACTGAATCGAATTACGAAATGAAAACTAATTTCAGCAGAATCTAATCACCTCAAATCCAATTAGAAATTGTTGTGATTCAGTGATCAATTGAATATTAGGGTGAACTGATATCCAGAAAAGTTGTGATTACTTCGAAGTCTTGCATAGTTATCGGTAACGGCGGAGTTAGTTCGAAATTGCCAATTCCGGTTGAAAGTAATCCTAGGAGATTTGCACTTCCTCTAATTAGACCATCCGAAGTTATTCGATTTCACGAAGAACTCACCATCTCCCTACATTTGAATATATTAATTATAAAAATGATCATGGCTTGGAAACACGAACGGAACAAGTTCTGATTCGGAACACTGCAAAAGTACCTAAATATAAATAAGCTGTAATATTCAATTCGTAAGAAGATAAATTGTCATAGAGCGCCATAAGAAACATTGCTATGACAACTTGTCAGAAATTGATTCAATTCGAATCTTGAAACTTTGAGGACTCCGCGAACCATTTATGAATCACGTTTGCATGCGATGATCAGTTGGCATCTACGTATGGTAAAATGATAACATTTCAATTTGTGAGGTCCCAGTGGGGCTATACTATATTTTCAATATTTTATACTTGCTTGTAATCAACAAACAAGTGCTCTCATGCTAGAACATTATTGGAACAATTTCTACTGTGAAATTTCAGAGGAACAATTTATGTAAATTGATTTTGTTCACATATTGATGATGTAACTTTTTTTTTTCTTTATCGCTTGGAGCGCACGAAAGGGGATCCCTACAATGTTCAAAGAACATCGTGCGTTCCTAGGGAGGATAGGGTCAGGAGGTAGGTATTGGAATTTTTTTTTGAACTTTTGGAGATTATATGTTGTTGGGAATACTTCCACGGGCAATGAATTCCAGAACCTAGCCGTTCTATGGATGAAGGAGTCTTGATAAAGTGCTGTTCGACATCTTTCGAGGTTGACAACGAGAGGATGTGCTGACTGGGCTTGTCTAGCTCGTCTGATTGGTATTGCTAGTGAAGGGATATTCGGTACATGCAAACGACAGTTTTTTTTTGGTATGCACTAGATATATGGATTCGTCAAGATTCTCCAGCCAAAGAAGGGAAGATTTCTCAGCACAAACAACTGTAACCTTCACTCTCCACAAGAGATATCGTCTACCAAGGCAATACATAGGACCGACTTACAGTCCTGACTAATCAACTAAAAGCAGGTTAATATCATAGAAGGTATTTGAACTCTGATAGTAACCATTTTTTCATTCTATGTGGCTGCAAATATGATCGATAGTGTGCTGAATGTTATGAAAAATCTTATTGAAAAGAATAATAATAAAATGCCCAATGTGTTGCTGTTCAAGAAGAAGATATACATGAACTAGATGAACATTTCTGAATTGTCCGTTCACCTAGTGAAAACTATTTGAGAATGATTTTATACAGTCTGAACAAAAAATGTACCAGATAATGTACCAGAGATTGAAAATATCTGGAAGGAGATACTTCAATGTTATGTGTGGCATATAGCCAGGAAAGTAGTTGTTTCACTTTCGACAAGCACAAATGCATCGACGAAATGACTAATACTCGAGGACAGATGGACATTTAATCAAGAATCAATATTGTCTGGAGTTCATTATGTTCAATCATCATGTTAACTGCCCTAAAAAAAATAGCTACCGAAAATCATGTCTCCTGTTCATGTGCTTAGATCAAAATATGAAAATAAACTCGTTTAATGGCATCGTTACTACTGGTGAATTAACAACCATGGTCGAAAAAAGATCATAATCATTATGGTGTCCAAAATAACGAATTATTATTATTCCTGAATACGTGATATAAATATTGGGTTGTATTTTTGGGTATAACTAATGACACATCATCATTGAGGATCACTTCAAACATATTCTACAAATTTTCAGCATTTGAATATTAATATACAATGATAATAATTATGTCTGAGAGAAAAAATCGAAAAGTATGAGAAAGCTATAGGTTTCACCATGATGATTCTTCACCAGGAGTAATCATATCTTTGAAGACATCCATGTCGATGCTTTGTTTTACTATCAGCAAGAACCTTTCTTGGGAAAATCACATGAGATTAATTGCTAAATGTGTATCCCAAAAACTTGGTTTTCTGTTTCGGGCCAGGAGCTATTTTACTTCCAGTCAGCTGCTTATGATCTATAAGGCACAGATTCGACCTGTCCTGGAATACTGTTTCCATATTTGGAGTGCAGCACCCAAACATACCCTGAAACACCCTGAAACTGTTGGATTCTATCCAAAAAAGGGCAATTCGTCTCGTGGGCGATGCCTTGCTCACAAACTCACTCACTTCTCTGGAACACCGTGAAAAAGTTGGTGATCTGGCTCTATTTTGAGACATTCACATGGACGATGCTCTTCTGAAATATCAACAACTGTTCCTCCCTTGGCAGTCCCCGCGAGATTAACCCGTCGAGTTGAAGCTTCGCACCACTTCGTGGTCACTTTGGAGACCTGCGAAACATTTCTTTTCAAAGACTTGTTCATCCAAAGAACAGCGGGGCTCTGGAACACATTGCCAAGGAAGGTGTTCCCCGAGGCATATAGCCTCCAGAAATTCAAGAAGAACACCAATTCCTACCATCCTTGGTTTCACATTACAGGATATCCCTTTTCGTGGAAACCAGATTAGATTGAAAAAAATACGGATTCTGAATCAGGATCTTTTGAGACACACCTTTATTGATTTTCATGATCATCAACCACAGGGTGTTTGAGAAAACGAATTATAATTATTATTATTATTATGATTTTGTAATCAAAGAATATATTGTACTGTAATACTTCTGAGATAATTATCAACGAATTGTTATAACGATGTTTATGGAAATTAGAAATTATTATCAATTCAAAATGAAATGATAATTTAATTTTTCGGACACAGTGTGCATAAATATGATGAGAATTGGTACAAGTATAGAAATGTTGCACTCTCATCCTTTTCATTGTATTGTTCCCAAAATTACTTGAGTAAAACTTTCTCTGACCACCTACTATCAGAAAGAATAATAATGATGATGAAAATCGAAAGAGATGTGATGACAGTTATCCTGATTCAGAATCCATCATTATTTTTCGTGAAAAACAAAAATGCCCTACAGTACCTTCTGTAATATGGGAAAATAAATTGGTCGCAGTTGGCCACGATAACAAAAATTGAATCAATGGCTTGTTAGATGGCATTCCAAAGACCTATATCAGTGTTATATCGAAGACTGGAGCGCTTGGCACGATAATACACTACTTTTAGTTTTAATCTTCTCCTGAAGATGCTAACATAGTTAACGAAACAGGTGTCGAGGCGTTCAAAAATCGGTTTGGTTAGTGGTAGAACAGTGTAGTGCCTATATCAGTGGTTAGTCCTGAGGGTATACACCCTGTTTATGCAAATTAGGAAAGGTTTATATTATTGACTTCATGGCGGCACTCAAAGAACGAATCAGAACATCGTAATGAGATCAACGAAAGCTTGAAAGGAATGTACAGGAAATTCATAAACGTAGTATGCTCGAACTTGAAGGTACATACATCATCATTGAAGTAGCTAAGTAAATGCCAGATGATAGATGGGAAAAGTCGATTAGTTCGAAATCATTCCAAACATGAAAACACATTTCATGCAATTGGGTTGCAGTACCTAGTCTCCGAGTTCGGATAATATTGAATGCATCAAGATGACTCATGAGAGAATCTCAGTAGTTTAGGAAATATTTTCGAATACAACAATTATGCCTGCACTATATCTCGATTGATTCCCGAAGTGGATTCAAATTGACGAAAATATTGTGGATTTTGCTTGGATTCATAAACAGATTATAGTATGATAGCAAAAGAATATAGAGAAAATTCTATTTATTCATTCTAGAAGTTTTTTTGGTACAGTTTTAGAGTGAGTCTTGATCGGAAATCGAACTGACTTCAGTACGATGTCTTGATTTCTGTTTTGTTAGTGAAAAAATTACATTGGCCTCGAAAATTATGGATCCTCTTTCTATACATCTTTCCCAAAGTGTTCCCGTTGTGTTTGTGAAGGTGCCATTAGTGATTTTCGGAAGAGATAGTGTTTACAGATATACAGGGTGTTTCGAAATTCGACCGACAACGTTTGACAGGTGATAGCCCTCGTGATTTCATAATCATTGGGATAGGAACATTCGGTCTTCAAGTGTTCAGTTCTCGAGATACAGGGCGTTGAAGTTGAGAAATAAAAATAGTTGTTTCGCAATATCTCAAGAATAATTGAATATAATGCTGTTCGCCAATCATATACTATTTTAGATAATAAGTACCTAGATATAGTTATTAGATGTAATCTTAATTCAAATCTCTATATTTCTATTATTTTGGTCTCATCGTATTGAAGGAATAATAAAGTAAGAGTAATACTATTTCTTTGCGCGACAAACACACAGTTGAGGAAACACAAGAGCCCTCTAGTGGCGGCTTGGTAAAGACAAGCAGTGTGGACTCTCAACACGCCGGAGACGACACGCTATATAACGCTCTCGCTTTATCGCTTTATCGCTTATGTAAAACCGCTTTGGTAATACCCAATATAATAACGCATTACGTGCAGTGCTAATGCTATGTTGCAACCGCGCATGTACCGCTGCACTGCAAGTTAGAAAAGGACTCATCGGAACGACAGAAATTCAGGTGAGTGTTTCTCTCAACTGTCGCTATATACTTTTCTTATAAAAACGCCGCTGATCAAACATTTGGTCACTTCGAGCCACGGATTTCGCTTTTCTTCGATTATTTATTATTCCTTCAATCACATTTCAAAATATTGAAAATACATAAATTAGTATAATATTCCATTAATTTCATTCTTAGTGTGAATATTCGCAAATTCTTCAGTTTTTATCAGAAATATCGCACATACAGTCCATAAATAAATCACAAAAAAGGTTCACGTTTTTTTGTACAATCAAGTACTTGTGGATGTCCATAGAATTCATCAATTTGAGAACATAGTCGTCACCAACGATTTCTTCACGGGATCTATTTGTTACTATATTATAGTGCATTATTTAAAATAAGTTGAATCATTTTCATCTCTTCTCGAAGATGTCAAATAACACGAATAAGATTAAACAATTAAAGGCCTTACGTCAGATGAATATTAGTCAAATGTCCGAACTCAGAGGATTTGCAGATAGAGCTTCTGATGAAAGAACCGCAAAAATTCAATTTCAATACATGTTTGAACAATATGAAACTATAGTTTCTGATTTTAAAAAGCATCATCAATCAATTGTCAATCTTGGAGCTTTACAAGATGACGAAAATTTGGCAAATGAAGATGGTATCCGCAGAACCTTCGAATTCAGTGCTTCATACGTTTATGCAATTCATTTAACTTTATTCGAGGAGAAGCCTGAAGTCAAAAATAACGACCACACATCATCGCATCAGAAACCGAATGTTAAATTGCCAAAGATTGAAATCCCAAAGTTTTCTGGAGATATAAAACAATTCAAAACATTCAATGATATGTTCACTTCACTAATTCACGAAAATGAAGGTCTTTCTCCTATCGAGAAGTTCAATTACCTTTTATCATTTTTACAAGGAGAAGCACTAACCCTAGTGCAACGCATTCAACTATCCGCTGACAATTATGAATCTGCCTATGGTTCATTGTTGAAAAAATATGATAACCCGCGTATGATTGCCTTTGCTCATTTACAAGCATTAGATAAAGCACCATTTATTACTAACTCGAGAAATCTCAAAGACTTTCAGAATTAAGGAAACATTTTTTGTGAAAATCTCGCTTGTCTAAAAAATATGGGTTTCAATGTGGAAGATTGGGATTTTTTGCTATTTTACATGTTCAGTAAACATTTGGATGAAGACACGATGACTAGATTTGAGTTCAAAGAATCTAACAGTGCTAACATACCTACTTTCGAATTGCTCATGGATTTTGTTATGAAACAGTGTAAAGCCCTAGAAACTGTCAAATATGCTTCAAATATTATCAAAAGTCCTGTGCTCAAATCCGAATATAAAAATAAATCCACTACGAATGTTTCACCTAACAAAGTGAAATATGCTTCATCATTTTTCAGTCATACCGGTAAATATAATAATTGCATCCTTTGTAAAGGAGATCACTCTATTTATAGATGCAGTCAATTTTCATATAAATCGCCTCAAGAGCGTTTACTAATAGCTAAAAATAATAATTGGTGCACGAATTGTCTCAGTAACAAACATATTTTCAAAAATTGTAATTCATTAAGTACATGTCGCTACTGTAATTTACGTCATCACTCCATTCTACATATAAACAATCATGATAACACAAATACCGATAATCATTTCATTTCCCCTAATTATTCTCGAACACCCGCCTCTGCTTCTGCTAGTACTTCGACTGATCCCAATCCTACTACGACCGCGCAAACTCAATTATTTTCAAATCGAACCGCGAATATTATAAACTCCACGACTACAGCGCCTGCAACACCACAACATGAAAATAATTTCTGTGGTTTCATCTCAGCGTCATCAACTGTTCTCCTATCAACAGCAATGGCAGAAGTTCTAGACATTCATGGGGTTTATCAAAAGGTCCGCTGTTTACTTGACTGTGGTTCACAGACAAGTTATATCTCACAAGCATGCTATAGACGACTTGGTTTATCGCGATTTACTTCTTCACTCGCTATTCAGGGTATAAGTTCAATGCAAGAAGTAACCTCTTCAGGTGGCGTAACTTGTACTTTGAAACCATTAGGCAAAAATGATCCGAAAATTGATATTGACGCGTTTATACTTCCAAGGTTATGTTCAAATATGCCTCGAAACTTAGTTAAATATAATGATTGGTCACATATCTCCGAATTAAAGTTAGCTGATCCAACCTTCAATTTGCCAGGTCCAATTGATTTACTCATTGGGGCTGAAATATTTCCATATATCCTAAAAGATGGTAGGCTAAGTGGGAGTTCCAATCAACCGGTGGCTATAAACACTATATTTGGCTGGGTACTAATGGGTAAATTTTCTGATGAACTTCCTGATAACTCTCTTACATTTTTCTCAGCTGTAAATGATGATATTTTTTCTTTGGATAGAACTATAAAAAAGTTTTGGGAATTAGAAAAATTGCCAGACTCTATTATTTCGTCTCCTGAAGACAAAAAATGCGAAGAAATATTTTTAAATACTCATACGCGAGATAAATCTGGGAGATATATTGTCCACCTGCCCTTCAAGAATTCACTCCCGATTTTTGATATTGATGATTCACGTTCTATTGCCCTTCGTAGGTTCATATCTCTTGAAAAACGATTATTATCAAATGCTAATGTTTATGTTCAATATACCAATCAAATCAAAGAATATATTGAAAATGGCTATATGAAACTAATTAAAGAAAATACTAAACCTCAGAGCTGCTACTATATTCCGCATCACGCTGTTGCCAAATCTGAAAAAATACGCATAGTATATGACGCCTCGGCAAAAACTTCTCAGGGCCTTTCGTTGAATGACACTTCACTTACTGGACTAAAACTGCAAAATGACATTGTTTCAATCTTATTAAACTTTCGTCTTCGGAAAGTAGTTTTCACTTGTGATATCAAGAGTATGTTTACGCAAATTAAAGTTACCGAAAGTCATCAAGATTTACAGCGCATCTTGTGGAGATTTTCTCCCCAGGAGTCTATCCAAGAATATAAATTATCACGAGTTACATTTGGACTTGCCTGTTCCCCTTTTTTAGCGAATCGAACTATTCGTCAATTAGCAATAGATGAAAAACTAAATTTTCCGCTCGCCTTACCGGTTTTAGAACAAGATATTTACGTGGATGATATTCTCACCGGGGCTTCGTCTGTTGAAGATGCGAAGCTGTTACGCAACCAACTTATTAATATTTTGCAACTTGGAGGTTTTGAGTTGAGAAAATTCACGAGCAATAATCCTGAAATACTAGCAGACTTACCAGAGTCACATTTGCAACTTAATCCATTTTCATTTGACGATAAAAATGCATCTCTAAAAATTTTAGGCCTACAGTGGCAACCGCGCTATGATATATTTTCTTATCACGTTGAAATACTGGATCGCGTTTGCACCAAACGACATATTCTGTCAGATATCGCTCGCATATATGACCCACTTGGGTTTTTGACTCCAATGACTATCTTCACCAAATGCTTTATGCAAATTTTATGGAGTCTTGGACTTGATTGGGATGAAATTCCTAATAATGAAATTTCAGAACGCTGGCTAAAATTCAAATCCGAACTTCCACTTATCGCTAACATAAAAATTCCGCGCTTGCTTTTACCTAATACTATAGTTGGTATCGAGCTTCATGGTTTTTGCGATTCGTCACAAAAGGCATACGCTTGCGTTGTATACATGAGGTCCGTGATTGATAAAGAAATAAAAATATTTTTCGTAATTGCCAAATCTGAAGTCGCTCCTCTGAAGTCGGTATCGATACCACGCTTAGAACTAATCGCAGCTACGCTTCTTGCAGATCTAATGTATTTTGTTCTGAATACTTTCAAAAATAAAATAGCTTTTTCCGATATTGTAGCATGGTCCGACTCCTCTATTGCATTGACATGGATAAAATCTCCACCTCATAAATGGCACACATTTATAGGAAACCGAGTAGCTCGTATTCAAGAAAAAATAGCACCTCCCTGTTGGCGACATATTAGCTCACAATATAACCCTGCGGATTGCGCATCTCGTGGACTCATGCCTTCTCAACTTACAGATTTTGCTCTCTGGTGGGCAGGTCCACCATGGTTATCAGAACCAAAAGAATACTGGCCTATTGAAAAATGGATTCCTGTAGATAATGATGTTGTTTCTGCTGAAGAAAAAACTTCCACTTTTATGACAATTATTAAAGAAGATAATTTCATAGAATCTCTTATCGATAAATATTCTAACCTCTCAACGATTTTGCGAATAATCTGCTATGTAAATCGCTTCATATTGAACATTCGAAATCGTAACAGTCCAAAACTGGGAGTACTCGTTAACCACGAAATATCTCGAGCTATGCAATCGTGTGTGAAATTTATTCAAAATACAAGTTTCGATGATATTATTTTTTCTTTGAAAAATAATAGACAAATACCAAAATCGTTTAAAAAATTGAATTGCTTTTTAGATAACGATGATGTTCTGAGAGTAGGCGGACGCATTTCTAAGTCTACTTATTTGTCTTTTGAACAGAAACACCCCGCTTTACTTCCGTGTAATAATCGCTTCACTCACTTGTTGATTGAGTATTTTCATAAAAAATACTTACATCCAGGGAATCAAACATTGCAATATTTGTTGATGCAACAATTTTGGATATTGTCGCCAAGAAGAGCCATTCGACGCGTTATATCTTCTTGTACAAAATGTTGGCGCCTCGACCCCAAAACATATCAACCCCCTATGGGTGATATGCCCAAATTACGAGTCTCACAAATGAAACCCTTTTCGTGCGTAGCTTCAGATTATGCCGGTCCTTTTCTCACTACTTTAGGAAAAACTCGAGGGGCTAAAAGTACCAAGTCATATATTTGTGTTTTCGTATGCTTTGCCACACGAGCTATACATCTTGAATTAGTCTCTGACTTATCGAGTGATGCCTTTTCAGCTGCTCTTCGTAGATTTCTTGCTCGTAGGGGTAAATGTTCTAAGATCAGCTCAGATTGTGGATCAAATTTTATAGGTTCGCATAGAGAGATCATGAAGTTACTAAAAGAGGCAGGCCGGGATTGGCGCAGTGGAAGAGCGTCCGTCTCACGACCGCAAGGTCGTGGGTTCGATTTCCAGCACGGGCAAGGAACTTTTTTCAATATTTTATTTACGAATTAAATATTGTAAAGTTTCGGAGCATCGGCTGGGGATAGTCCTGCACGATTCGCTGTTGCGTTCCAATTAACAGTGCTGCTCCTAAAGTGGCGCATGGAGTTAGTAACAAAGCCTACACAGAACACGCAGAAAGATATGACGATGTGGTTGTGAGCATCAGAGAAGAAGTAGGACGGTGTATGTAGGTGGGTGTGGAAAACTACCAGCTGAGCGTGAGAGCGGGCCAGCTGCTTAAGTAGACCTCGGTCTCGGGGGTTAACGATGATAGTTAGCAGGCCTGCCACTACGCATATGGTAGTGAGTACATTACTAGCCTACGTGTATGTAGGTGGGTGCGGAAAACTACCAGCTGAGCGTGAGAGCGGGCCAGCTGCTTAAGTAGACCTCGGTCTCGGGGGTTGACGATGATAGTTAGCAGGCCTGCCACTGCGCATATGGTAGTGAGTACATTACTAGCCTACAAAACACAGCCGAAAAACTCTGAAAAGAGAGCTGATGGGCGGTGCCTGATAAGGATGTTAGCCAGCTCTCTTGAGCGAACCACATCTGTCATTGAAAACACTTGGGGTTGGCAAAAAGGTCCCATTGGGGACTAGTTGCTGACGTGGAAACGTCCCCCACCAGTACCAGTACCAGTACCAGTACTAAAAGAGGCCGTCGAAGCTGAATCTATCGAATGGTTTTTCAATCCCCCTTCCAGTCCACATTTCAATGCCTTAGCAGAGGCAGGGGTCAAATCCGTAAAAACTCATTTGAAGCGCATTGTTGGTGATCAAATACTCACCTTCGAAGAGTTTTATACCATTTTGGTACAAATCGAAGCACTACTGAATTCTCGCCCCATCTGTCCCATAAGCACAGACCCCAATGATTTAGCAGTTCTTACCCCTGGTCACTTTTTGACCCTGGAACCCTTGTCTACCTTACCCGACGCGGATTTAACCCACTTAAAATTAAATCGGCTCAATCGCTGGCAATTGCTACAGCGTATGCAACAAGATTTTTGGGCACGTTGGAAGTCTGAATATTTGCATACGTTGCAGCAACGAAGTAAATGGTTAGAACTCACTTCTCCTGATGTGAAAATTGGCACTATGGTGCTCATAAAAGATGAAAGAACACCTCCGCTGAAATGGAACATGGGCAAAATAATCGAGCTACATCCAGGATCCGATGGGATTTCTCGTGTAGCTACGCTAATAACAAAAAATGGCAGATTGAAGAGACCGTTGGTGAAACTCTGTCCTCTGCCGTTTGCAGATAATGTTTAAAAAATATATATACAAACCTGTTCAATATATTTTTGGTGGGCAGTATGTTCGCCAATCATATACTATTTTAGATAATAAGTACCTAGATATAGTTATTAGATGTAATCTTAATTCAAATCTCTATATTTCTATTATTTTGGTCTCATCGTATTGAAGGAATAATAAAGTAAGAGTAATACTATTTCTTTGCGCGACAAACACACAGTTGAGGAAACACAAGAGCCCTCTAGTGGCGGCTTGGTAAAGACAAGCAGTGTGGACTCTCAACACGCCGGAGACGACACGCTATATAACGCTCTCGCTTTATCGCTTTATCGCTTATGTAAAACCGCTTTGGTAATACCCAATATAATAACGCATTACGTGCAGTGCTAATGCTATGTTGCAACCGCGCATGTACCGCTGCACTGCAAGTTAGAAAAGGACTCATCGGAACGACAGAAATTCAGGTGAGTGTTTCTCTCAACTGTCGCTATATACTTTTCTTATAAAAACGCCGCTGATCAAACAAATGCATTCAACTTCGGTATATGGTTTCATCTTTGAATGGGCCATTTTTTGACCTGGAAGCCATTCCGGACATTTTGTCCAGTGGTGCCCTACAGGGGGTTGTGGCATTTTTTCCTTCCATATTTTCTACGCCACTGATTGAATTTCGATTATTTCCAATTCCTCGAATTCATTGTTCAATTTTGTTCAGAAAATGCATCACCTTCAACTGAGCTGAAATAAACAGTTTTCGAGATATTCGACCCAAAATAGAAGATTGCATAGTAATATTTCATCATTTTCAGTAGTAGAAAATTGCAAAAATATTTTTCTGGTGTTGAGTAGATTACATACTATTCAGATCTCATTCTGTAGCTGAACAGAAACAGTTATTTCACTCATAAAGAGAAAACAAAAATTTTTGTAATCTTCTACTACTGAAGAAGATGAAAAATTACAATGCAAACTTCTATTTTGGGTCAGATATCTCGATAACTGTTCATTTTAGCTTAGTTGAAGGTGATGCAGTTTCTCAATATAATTGAACAATCAATTCGAGAAATTTGAAATAATCGAAATTTCATCAGTGGCGTAGAAAATATGGGAGGAAAAGTTATCACAACCCCCTGTAGCGCACCTCTGGGTAAAATTCTCGGAATGTCTTTCTGGTCAAAAAATCAACCATTGAAAGATGAAACCATATACCGAATTTGAATGCATCAAATTCAGTTTTTCTTGAGATATAGCGAAAAACCCATTTAAATTTCTCAACTTCAACGCCCTGTATCTCGAGAACTGAACACTTGAAGATCGTATGTCCCTATCTCAGTGATTATGAAATCACGAGGGCTATCACCTGTCAAGCGTTGTCGGTCGAATTTCGAAACACCCTGTATACTCGAAACATTGTGAGTTTGCGAACTGTATGGATTTTGTAACTGGATAAGAGGAAAACAGTTCTAATTTTAACAATTTGGGACTTTTAGTGACTGTTCCTTCGTCTGGCCTCCTCTCTAAATATTCACGAACCCTCTGATTAGGAAGGAGTAACTTCGTGAAAACCTGTATAGGCTATCTAGCTGCAAGATTCGATCATGTAGAAGTACCAATTCAATAATTAAGGGAATTACTCTTCTTCTGAACACTAAAATCATTTCCACATTGATGGTTCGAACATCAGTACAAAGTACAGTTTCCAGTGGAATTCATTATACTCATGTCTGTGTGCCAATTTTTCAGCCGTTTTTATCTGAGGCTCTTGTTTTTCTCCGACAGCTTTGAGGAATTCAGACCCTATAAACCCTGCCTGATGATAAATGATTTATAGCGGAGACATAAAGACACTTCGGTCACGACATGATAGATTCCAGTTGCCTGGAAAAACATCGAATTCTTTTCGTATCGAAGTGACCAGGAAAACAACAGTTATATATTCGTCGGGATTTCATGAGAATCATTAATCACGTAGAATCACCACTTCCCGATCCTACTTCGGAAATATGCTAGAGTTTATTAGGTAGAGCAATGAAGCGTATTTGAGATTAGAAGCTAATATCTGGCCAACCTTGGCATTGTTTTCAGTTCAGGTCCTATATCGATTTCTGAGAGACTTTTGGTGGAAGAAAACGAAAAACGATCACAGTGACTATCATATGGGGATTTCAGGGTTGCTCGGATGATGCAGCAATAGGTCTCTCAACAATATTAATATAACATCCTCCCATGAGGGGCATTGTATTGTTATCAATACTGATATTAGCTAGATCCATATTGCCAAAACGCGAATTTCTCAAAGATTTGAAAACGCTGAGACGTACTGAATAAGCAGGGTACCAATGAAAAAAAAATGAATTTCAATTATCATTGATCCAACTCAACAGTGATGATAGCTTGAACATGAGCGAAGTATATAAAGCTCTAATAATACGAAATTTCCAATTATACCATTTCGTGGATAGATATGATGGAGTGATGAGAATAATGATGATAATTCCAAACAAGAAACTGAATCCAAAACTGGCAGGTATCTCATTACATATAGTGAAATAACCAAACAAGTTACATTTTGGAACAACGCATGTGATTCAACTTGACTAAGCATATATTGAAATTACACCTATATAATGAAGTAGTGATGGAAAAATCACAAAACATCTGAAGGAACCAGGTACCTATTACTACTAGTAGTAGTAGTAGTAGTAGTAGTATTTATAGTATTAGTAGTAGTAGAAGTAGTAGTTTTTTTCTTCAGGGCATAGCCACTGCAAGCAGCGGACAATTGGCCCTCTTGAACTGCCCTCACCACCCCGGTACGGTTTTCTCAGAAAACATATCATCAGTGCTGGTAGGGTTGCCTCAGTTTCATTTTCATTTCCATTCATTGTTCTCCTACTCTCCCGTCCCTCTTTCGAGGATTAGGAGTTCAGATATTCTGAATTCTGTTTCTGTCTGTTTCTTTCTGCCTCATAATTTCCTTGATGAATCTATGGATGATACGTAGGAGTAGTAGTAGGAGTAGTAGTAGAAGTAGTAGCAGTAGATGTAGTAGTAGTAGTAGTAGTAGTTGTGGTAGTAGTGGTAGTATCAGTAGTAGTAGTAGTAAAAGTAGTAAGAGACAGGGGAGAAGGTTGCCAAGCAAGTAAACACCCATTGGCCCTTTTTGATGACTCCTCTGCCGCACATATATCTTCTCTTCATTCTCTTAACTCATTTTTTCAAACCTCCTTGACATTCTGATGAAGGTCAGTTTGTCCGTCCACCTTAGGTCAATCGAATCTTCCTGGTGAAGGGTATCAGAACCAGATATTCCCAATCTCAGATTTCCATATGCTTTTCACTGGCCCAGGTAGTGGCATGATGTTTCTTTTACGTCTTCTCCACACTCACTGCAACTGGGGTTATCTTTCACACCTTCTAGCGGAAGTTGTTTACCTAGCTCATTGGGTCCTATAGGCACACCTATGAATGAGAACACGCATTACTTGGCGATCTCTGCCTAGTTACAATGCTGTTCTTGATTGACTTGAATTTGCCTTGAAGTCTTCAGACTGGTTGCAGCTGGTGATATTCTCCTAGTGTTCACGCTTTGCTGTGATCGCTCATTGATTGAGAGTAAATACCACTTGATTTTTCGCTATTTCTATGACTGGTTATGGTCACCAAATATCAGTCGAGGAACCAGTTCTTGCTGATTCATTACGACGTATGTCCGTCCACCTCAGGTCGATCAAATCTTCCTGATAAAGGGTATCCGGACCAAATATTTAGGATCTTAGCCTTTCAACACTGGCCCAGGTAGTGGCATGATATTTCATTCAGGTCTTCTCCACACTTGCGGCAACTGAGGTTATCTTCTACACCTTTCAGCGATAGGTGCCCGCTAACGATGGTGTCCTTGATTTAGTTGGTTTTGCCACGAAGCCTTCAGACTGGCTTCAGCTGGTGACATTCTCACAGTTTTCACGCATTGCTGTGATCGCTCATTCATTGAGAGCTAATGGAACTTGACTTCTTGCCTATGATTGGTTCTGGTTACCAAAAAGGGGGTCGTGAAACAGGTCTTCATAAATTCGTTCGCAATTCTATTACCAGGTACCCAACAATAGTTCAACATTCTCTGATTTGGCTAGTTCCTCACTACTGTACTTGTGTCAAGCTTGGTCTGGAGTGACAGATTGCCTTGGGTGTTGCCTGGCTACTCAAGCAGATATAGTTTTTTTTGCTCTGGTCCATCTTTCACCTCTTGCCTGGCGTGAGCTGTTGCTTGAAAAACTGTGGTTTATTCTTCGATAGTGTATGTTTCTCTAAGACTACCTTCTTATAGGTAGATTTCAGACCCAGAAGCTTGTTTGTCGTTGAGGCAAAACTGTCTGTAGAAGATACTGAGTTTCCTGTCGGAAACTTAAACGCATTTCCTTTCCACTGTTTGCTTATTCGATCGCAGCATGCCATGTGCGCGTCTTCTTATGAGACTCTGATGGATAGGGACCACCTTTTCCACCATCGTAGCAATTGTTGCATGTCCTCCGCATCCTTAGGTGGGCTTCCTTCCTAATATAGATCGGTAGTGGCAGCAACCCTGATAGTTCCTCTTATGCCGCGTTTTGCGTCGTTCTCATCGCTCCTGTTTCTGCTAAACATGCCATCTCCTGAACATCGCCAAGCCAGTGAGATAGCTTCCTAGTGTTCGTTTGTGTTCATCACACAGCTAATCCGTGATGGATTTCTAACCTAACGACTGCCGTGTACAGCTGATGCATGACGGGTAGTTTGATTCCATATTTCTTTCTGCGTCTAGTGGACCTGATCATCTCAGTTCCTGTCGGATACTCTGAGATTCCTGCTTCCCTACACCATCTCCAAATCATCCTTCAGGTAATCTGCTCACGGTCACAAACGGTTATCATGAATAGTCCACTGAGCCCTCATCTGTGAGTTTGCATAGCAGTGCATACATGACTAGGCAACAAGGATGATAAGAAAGGAAGCTGCCCTGGAAAGAGCACCATCCACTTTAACGCCCAGCCTATGTTTCTCCTGCGCCATTCCTACATTCCTGTTGGTTAGCGACGATACAGCTCAGCTGACCATAGATAAAAGAGTTCCTCTGGTCTCTGAGGCTTCCTGTTCAGTCACGAAATTTGCCTTATCGAAATCTCCTTGTAAAATACTGGTAGTGTTACCTCTTTGGATTCTAGTATCTTCCCAATCCTTCGCACAATCGAGTGGAGGGCCGATTCCGTCGACCATTCTCTCCTGTACGCGCGTTGATCCCTGTCAAACAGGAGTCACTCAAGCAAAATTCTGTCAATCGCCATCAACAGCGTTTTGAGTAGGAATGGTGTCACATTGAGAGGTCTTGAGGACTTTTCTATTGTATAGTATTTTTTTCCATTTCAACAATTGAGACCATATTTGTTTTTTCTTGGCATTTGAAACAGTAACCTGTGCCAGGCTGGCTCGAAAAAATTCTCCTAGGATTGTAGTGAATAACTCCAGGCCTGTTTGAAGCATTTCTCGAGAAATTCTATTTGGTCTTGCGGCTTTTTATGGATCGAACGCATCAACTGCCCAAAATATAGCATTCCCAGTAATGATCATCGCCGCCAGCTGCCAGTCTGCGCGTGGGACAGCAGAGTTTTAGGCGAATTCATGGAGAACGATGTTCAAGTGCCGTCTGACTTCTTCAATGTTCCAATCTTATCGTTTGTTCCGTTGATCAAAATTCAATCAGTCTGGCGAATTCTGTTGGGAAACTGGTCACTGCACGATATGATCTCCAGCAGGATATTTTGCTCTTCCTCAAATCTGTTTTGAAATTGCATCTCGTGGTTCTGAAGTCGTCCCTACGCTTCCTGGACGCCTGTTCTGGTGTCTTCATTGTGTGCCTTCTTGGTTCATTGTCTGAGATTATTCAGAATGTTTTCATTAGCGCACTATATGTTTCGGTGCTGCTTTCAAGGGACATGCATCTTGAAATGCCATGGACATGATTTCCCTTAGGATTTTACTTCCTGGTCAATTTGCTCGTCCGTTTGTGAGTCCTTCCGTGAAGGTTCACTAGTTGGTCGCCTTATGAGTCTGGCAAAGAAGAGCTTTATCTTCTTCTGCATCGACGTTGAACCTCGTCATTTTATGATCTGACATTGAGATGTCTCTCGACACACTGTGCTGTTGACAGACTGGTAGCGCTTCACCTTGCTCATTTACGTTCGTGATGCCCTGTAACGTATCATGCGCATTGGCGTCGCTGCCCAATATCGTTGTCTTCCCTGTTTTCCTACTTCATCTTACTTTATTTGGATTCAACAATTCTTTTCTTGGGGCAAAGTGTGCATTGTTTCATGGTAGATGAACGCTTCCTACCAGCAACTCTTGTATGATTCCTGTGATCTTATATTTCAAGACAGCGACAGTAGCATTTCTCGTTCCCAGCTGCGGTAAATGAACCATTGCAGTCACTAGATGCCGAGATCGCTGTTCTTGGTGATTCCTTTTCGCCTGTTCTGCCTAGTAGGCGGTAGCCGCTTCCTGTTGAAACCTTCACTTTTTTCTCCAGACCTATGGCTCCTCATTCAAAACCATCTCAGATCAACCAGTCAGGATGCTTTCCAGTTGCCCAATTACCTCCATGCTGTGCTGTAGATTGATTTATCCTACCGTGACTGCTTGTCAGCTTACAAGGGCGAAGGTAGTTTCTCTCCGACCTTGCCCTAGCAACCGACATTCCGCTTGGAAACGGTAAGCTGAAGATCGATGAGTATCCAGCTAGGGTACCTGCCATTCCCGTACCCACAAGTCGTGAGCCCCTGAGGGACTTTCCATCCATATTCGTCCAGCACTTGCTGGCCACGATGATTCGGATTTGGTTTCCTAAGCGAATCGAGCAGAGAAGTTTCGGCAGAATAGTTATGACCAGATTGCTGCTATTGAGCGTACCAAATGTCAATCAGCAGATGATACATTTTCTATCAATGAAGATGCGAGTGCAAGTGTCCTTCTGAATTTTTCTGATTTGCAGATCGACGTTTCAGCACAACGCATCAGACAGTATCTTGTTGAAGTGAACTTGATAATCGACTCAAATTAGTAAAATAATGAGAGAAAATTCGAAGTTGACATCTGATATAAAATACAAGCCATGACAAATGTCAGAGAAATTGTCAAGGAATCATTGTTAGAAACAATTAATGAATGTGAATAATATGAAAATGGTGAATAGGAACCAAATCCTCAAGAAGCAGTTGTACTGGTCTAATGAGAATCTATCCAACAAATCACTCAGTAACCTGCATAATGAAACATGCAACAAACCAACAAGTGAGAACACTAAGGATAGCCTAATTGAAGCTCACTTGAGTCTGTCCAGATGTTATCAAATAGTGAGAAAAATTATTTGCCTATCTGACAAACTATCTAACAGAATAGGGAATTCTGGTAGTGAAGAAATGTTTCATTCCCAGAAATCTTTGTGAAATCTCAAGCATCCACCTGCGAAGGAAGTGGAAGTCTGGTTGAAAACTGCCTCGATCTTCGTGACTGAAGAATCGGAATCAACGTCAACGAATCTCTGAGATGATACATGGTTTGTCCCATATGAGAAAACATGAAACAAGCGGGCTAGTGACACTAAGGTTTGTGTGGCCGAATATTGAGAAAGGCATCAGTATTAAGGTGAGGGTTTGTCTTTCTCGTCAGTTCAGCAGGGTCACTATACACATCCCAGTTCCTAGTGTGCAATTCCAGCAAGTTATTTGGATATTGATGGCCCCTTGTTTTTATCGAAAGGATTTTCTTCCTGACGATGATTCACACGTGTCCCGCAGTTGCTATCAGTTCGAACCTCTACTGTTTGCGGCATCAACAGATACAGTGGGGTGTGACACAGCACAGGCTGCAGTTGACCATCCCCATACGAATGGTATTGTGGAACGTTTTCATCGTTCTTTGAATTGAGCTCGGCAGTGCCACGCAAGCAAAGAATGGATCGACTATCTGGGCTGCAGCTTACCATCTCCATACGAATGGTATTGTATGGCACGATAATCAAAGTGCCAGGGGAATTTGTGTTTGCTAATTTGGATCGTCCGAGAGCTTCCCTGCCAAAAATGTCTCATAGAAACTTATAAAAAAATATATATGAGAATTCATGAGAATGAAGTTGGATAGTGAAACAGTAATTCCGCATAATCCTATTTATTTTGCAGATACATATATAATCAGTTTCTAATGGCGATTCTCTTCCTTTCTCTTATAAGTATGAACTGTTTTTCGCAGATATATTCATAATCAGTTCCTAATAATAATTACTGATTATTTACATATGAGAATATATCAGAGTCAAGTTGGATAGTGAAACAGTAATTTATAAGCTCGAAATGTATTCTGCAGTTACATTTATAATCAGTTCCTAATGGCAATCCTCAATGGAGTCGATGAGTTTGAACTGTAATTCACAGATTCATTCATAATCGGTTCTAAATGGCAATTCCTTATTGAAACATCGTAATGTATGATTTTGAAATGTGTTCTGCATGTACATTCATGACAGGTTCCTAATAGCAATTTCCAACGAAGTCTTTGAGTATAAACTATGTTTTACAGATACATTTATAATCAGATTCTGATGGCAATTCCTCATTGAAACACTGTGGCATTCATGAGAATGGAATGTGTTCTGCATATACATTCATGATGAGTTTCTAATAGCAACTCTATGAGTATGAACTCTGTTTTGCAGATACATTTGAAATCAGTCCCTAATTGCAATTTCTCACTGAATTAACGTGGCATTCATGAGTTTGAAATGTGTATTGCAGATACTTCCATAATGAGTCCCTTATAGCAATCATCATCAGTTCCTAATTGGAATTCCCCATTGGAACATCGTATCATTTATCAGTTCGAAATGTGTTTGACAGGTACATTCATGATGAGTTTTTATTGACAGTTCTTCATGTACTCAATGAGTATCATCTGTGTTTCACAGATACATTTATAATCAGTTCTTAATAGCAATTCTTTTCGAAGTCTTTGAGTATGAACTCTGTTCTGCTGATACATGTATAATCAGTTCCTGATTGGAATTTCTCATTGAAATACCGTGGCATTCATGAGTTGAAAATGTGTATTGTAGATACATTTATAATGAGTTCGTGATAGCAATTTCATAGGAATTTTTGAGTATAAACTGTTTTGCGGATACATTCACAATAAGTTCCTTATTATAATTTCTTATTGGAATACCGTGGCATTCATGAGTTTGGAATGTGTGTTGCAGATACATTCAGAATGAGTTTATTATATCAATTCCGTATGAACTCTATTAGTATAAACTCTGTCTTGCAGAAAAATCCATAATCAATTCTTAATCGGAATTCCTCATTGGAGCACAGTGGCATTTATGAGTTTGAAATGTATCCTGCTAGTACATTCATAATCAATACCTAATAGCAATTCCTCAGGAACACTTAGAGTATAACTCTGTTTTGCAGATACACTCATCATTAGTTCCTAATTGGAATTCCCCATTGAATTGCCGTGGCATTTATCAGTTTGGAATGTGTTTCACAGGAACAATCATAATGAGTTCCTATTGGCAGTTCTTCACGTACTCTATGAGTATAATCTGTGTTTCACAGATACATTTATAATCAGTTTCAAATAGCAATTTCTTTCGAAGTGTATGACTATAAACGCTGTTTTGCAGATACATTGATTATAATTAGTCCCTAATAGGGATTTTTTTTTAAATACCTTGGCATTCATGAGTTCAAAGTGTGTATGGCAGATACATTCATAGATAGCTTATTATAGCACAGCCATATGAAATCTACGAGTATGACTTCTGTTTTGCAGATACATTTCATACTCAGTCACTAATTGGAATTTATCACTAAAATACCGTGGTATTTATGAGTTCAAAATGTGTATTGTAGATACATGCATTCATAATGGGTTCATCATAGCAATTCCATATGAACTCATACATATGATTTGCAGATAGATTTATAATCAGTTCCTGATCAGAACTCCTTATCGAAATGCAGTGGCATTTATGAGTTTGAAATGTTTATTGCAGATACTTTCATAATCAGTTCCTCATAGAAATTCCATATTAACTCTATGAGTATGAACTGTGTTCTGCAGATACATTCATAATCAGTTCCTGATCAGAGTTTCTCATTGTACTACAGTGGCATTTATGAGTTTGAAATGCGTTTTGCAGGTACATTCATGATGAATTCCTGATAGCAATTTCTCACGAATACTATAAGTATAACTCTGTTTTGCACATACACTTATCATCAGTTCCTAATTGGAAGTCTTAATTGAAACAGCGTGGCATTGATTAGTTTGAAATGAGTACAACATATCTATTCATAAAGAGTTACTATGGACAGCTCTTCAGTATTTTGTATTGAACCCCTGCTTATTTTTTCATGTATCATTCGATTTTTTTCTCCAAGAACTATCTTTCATATTTTTCCTGTATATACCAACAGAAAAACAGTTGAACTTCTCAAAAAATAGTCAGTTTTTCTATTGGCATATATAAAATGGAAGAGTATTGAAGAAAGTTTCTGGAAAAAATAAAATTGACAATACATAAAAAAGTTGAGTAGGGGTTCAAAATATTCGTGAATACCCTGTACAGGCTGTCCCATTTTCGATGTCCTAACGGGATAGGTATCTCATTTATTTTCTAAAATAGAGGTTTTCCATTTTCGCAAACGTGGGGTTCTTTTTAGTGAAACTCACGATACCCTTAACCAAGTTTTTATAGCCCGCTGCCTTTTTGATATACAAGGCGGAATTGAAAATTCTGCATTTCGAGACCCTTCTTGTATCTCAACCATCTTCCAATTCATCGAAAAAGTCGAAAGTGTTTGTCATACATTTTTTCACGTAGAATCCAGTGGCGTAATCAGAATTTCAAAATAAGCTGTTATTATTTAGATATAATCAATCCAAAGTTATGTTTTTTTTTTGAATGGAACATCACGTATATTTTTCCTCATTTGAAACATTGATGCTTTTCGCTTTTCGAAAATATACAACTTATGAGATATTTCTAGTCTTAGCCCAACATTCTGATAAATTCTAGTTTCTCAGTAGACTACTTCTCATCGATTGAACTTGTAAATATCTTGCAACATTGTCCATATCATAAATTTCCATGTTTGCCTTGTTGCTGATACAGTGTTTCGTCACACACTAGATTCAATTTTTACCAAATTTAAACATTCACCAATATTCATCAGTATTTATTAGTAGGTGACTATAAAAAAAAAGCGAGTGCAGAATGTTTTATAATATTTGTCACATGTAGAATTTACAATTTTTTTATACAGCGGCGAACGAGGCGGCGAATAATAATCCAGGATATCAGAACCACAAAAATTTGAAACCAACTTATTTTATATCACAACCATTTCTAATTTTCGTATCCTGGATTAGTATTCGCTATCGTATGAAAAATTTGTGAATTCGACAGGGAGGTGGCAAGGATTTAAAAACATTCTACACTCGCTCTGTTTTCATAGCCACCTACTAATGAGGTCCACATCTTTTAGAGACAATAAATATTGCTGAATATTGGTAGATCTTCTATGTTGGTGGAATTGAAACAAGTGTATGAGAAAATATTGTGTCAGCAGTAAGGTCGTTATGAAAATTTGTGATATGGACGATGCATGTTGCCACATATTTACAAGGCCCATCGATGAAAAATCTACTGAAAAACTAGACATTTTTCAAATTCATGCCTACTACTCAAAATATCACATATGTGTAATATATTTTTGGAAATTGAAAAGCCTTGATGTTCACGATATGAAAAAATATACAGGGTGTTCCATTTGAAAACAACGTAATTAAATAATAACAGTTTAGTTTGAAAATTTGACTACACCACTGGTTTCTTCGTGAGAAAATGTGAAAAAGGGGAGTTTTTACTTTTCAATAAATTGAAAGATAACCTCGAAGATAACTGAGATACAGAGGTGGACCCAGAACACAAGATTTTCAATTTCGCCCTGTATCTTTGAAACGAAGCGAGTTATGAAAATTTCATTCGCTCTATCGTGAGTTTCAATAAAAAGTAGACAACGTTCTCAAAAACCGCAAATCTTTATCTTCGAAAATAAGTGAGATATCCCGTAGAAACATCGAAAATGGAATAGTCTATACATATCTCTATGGGTATAAACTGTGTTCTACAGATATATATGTATTATTATTCATTTCCTCATAGCAATTCCTCACGAACTTCAAAATGCAAATGAATTTAAAATCAGTTTCTAATAATATCTTATTGAAATACCGTGGCATTTGTGTGTTTGAAAGGTGTTCTGCTGATACATTCAATTCCTTATCGCTATCGCTTATCATTAGTTGAAAATGTATTTGCAATCTGTTTCTGATGGCAGTTTTCTAAGCGAATACGTTTATCATCAGGTATTAATGGCAAATCTACAAAAAAATACTGCGACATTCATGAGTTCGATATGTTTGTATTTTATGGTATTTTGCAAGATCATTTATTCGTTGGTGATAGCAATTCCAAGGACACAACTCTACAGATACATTTCTCATTTTGAATCTCTATACTGATATAGGATGGTTTTCAGGAGACATCATTTTTCTTCTCGTGAACTGTGAAAGAATTGATGTGTTCCTATACACACACGATATAGGATACGTGTCAAATTATGCTAGTTATTTTTTTCAATTTGGAATTCTTGAAACATACATTATAAAGCCTCCTGAAGCCCTGAGTAATATGAAAGCTGATAGAAATCGCATAAAATCAGATTTAGGTTTCCAATTCAATCCTTTTTTCACTCTTTACACACGATTTCTGATAAGATCTCATCTCATAAATTCCAAATAAAACCTCATCAAGCTCGTGATTCAAATATATATGAAATTTTTTTTTATCGCTTGGAGCGCACGAAAGGGAATCCCTATAATGTTCAAAGAACATCGTGCGTTCCTAATTTGATTACGGATACAAAGACTCATCGATTATATGAACCTATCAAAATCCTAAAATAGACTGAAATAAGAACATTCATGACATCTTCCAGGATAGCTCAGTATTGATCGAAGTTCTGATTCCTCAATAATTAAAAATAAAAAATAACTCACAAAAAACCAATGCCATTTGGTCCCGTGAATTCTCGAAAATTAATTGTCTTATGGAAACTCATAAAATTCATTGCATATTGGGATAGTAATGTCTTATACAATCTCATTGGTTTTCAAATATTTCATTCCACATACATTCAAAGAGGATTCAATGTAATCGGATCTGTGGTTCCTCATTAGACGGTATGAATTCCTGGAAGATATTTTGCTTATAATAATAACCTGTAATATACGATTGTAATCAACACTGAATTTCACCATTAAAACTTGTAAATTTTGAGTCGTTTTGAATCATAATAATGCTAATAAATGCTGCCCTCACTGTTTCCTGTCTTTCCACACGATATCATATACGATAATATTCGTTGATTTCCACACATATATCATACCTTCTCAGGCTCGTGAATGAGCAAAGAAATATAATTAAGTATCGTGATTGGAAACCTTATACAAACAACTAACAAGATTCGAAGTTATGTGTAAAGTTGGGCCAGTCATTTTTAACCTTCAATCATTGAAACATATAAACCTCACAGAAACTTATCGAACCCTATATGTATCAGCAATGAATTGTCTATTTCAAACTCAAGAATCCTCATTCATCCAAATTAGCAATGAGGATGAAGTGATGCAGTATTCGAGATAAAAAATACTCACAAGTTTGTGCATCATGGCGGATGTTCAACCTCTTGGTGCGAACAAAAAAACAAATCCCGTTGGTAATCATGAGTGATGTTCACATTTTTTATCCAAAAGTTATTTCAGATTGGAGCACTATCGAATCCACTACACTACACATAATATGATAATTCACACCTCAATTCTCAACAATAATTTCAGAATAATGGGTATTCTTCCGAATCAAAACAGAGATACATGTCTTCCTTCGCGAGCAACATAAACTAAAACAAATATGGCTGGCTAGTGGCTAGTTCAGTCTCAGAAGTACCAACGCAAAAATGTTACTGTCTTGTTACCAACTTGAATTTTGTGTTCCCCTCCATGTGGAGACTTAATGACTCTCCAAGTGAATTTTCAAAAGTGAATCTATGTGGATTTATGAGTTACCTATGTTATAAATTTGGCCTTGTTGTTCAGGTATTTATGTGGATCTATCAGTTTCTAGTAGGTATGAAAATATATAATAGTTTCTTGATGCAATGCTGATAGGAATTATGAGAATGTATGAGGATATAAAGTATATTGAATGGTTTTTATGTGATCGCGAATGAGGATTCATTTGGCAAAAACCCTCAGGCTTCTTCGTCTCTTCGAATTGTGTGCGTATTTTGAGTTGAAATACCAGTACCAATATAAAAACAATTCTGTTTTGATGAGCTGATGTTTTTGCAATAAATCGGGAAATATGGCAATATACAGGGTCGTGTGAATAAAAAAAAGATGAAAAAAGATGGTCTGAAAATGTTTTGTAACGAAATCAGGGGGTGTTGGATATAAAAAAAAGGAAATCAATAAGTTTTTTTCAAAGAAAGTGACAATCAATATAGTTATATTTTCAAATAGAATATACAGGGTATACTGTAAAAGGTTCGGACATGGCTCGGCTGTGGACTCCTGGGATAAAAACAAGTTGATTTAGGCCAACTCACCAAAATCGTCTCGTTGAGTTGGTACAAGGCGTTGAAGTTTTTTGGAAAAAAATAATTTTGCTCATAAAAAGAGAAGGCTGGGATCAATTTCCATAATTTGTGGCATGGCATGTTCCTCAACTGTGAGTCACGTTTTGAGATGTTTTTGATCATCATCAGTGACCTGCAAGTGTTTCAAACAACCATGTTGTCGTACAAATTTGGTGATAACTTTTCAGAGGTCGGACTGGAAACTTCAGAAATATTATTTGTTTCGTGTTTATCTTTGATATGTCTCGAGGTTCATTTGCAAATGAATATAATTTCTGATATGATGCATCCTGTGCATTTTTGAAAATTAATCTAATTAGTTGGACTGTTTATTGATCATGGCTACAATATGATTTATTATTGTAAATAAACTGATAAGTTGCTGGTCCTCGTTGGCATTACAAGAACTTTCACGTCACAAATTTAGCGATAACTATATACAGGACCTAAGCAGGTGAGCACTTTAACGCCTTGTACCAACTCAACGAAACGATTTTGGATATAGTTAAGTTGGCTAAAATCAACCTATTTTTATCCCAGGAGTCTACAGTCAAGCCATGTCCCAACCAGATTATTTTTCTAAAAAATGCATAAGATGCCTCAGATCAGAAATTATTCATTCGCAAATGAACCTAAAAATTAACAAGATACAAAAAATATTTCTGAAGGGAATATCTTTCTGGAAAAGAAACTGGAAGTTTCCAGTCCAACCTCTGAAAAGTTGTCACCAAATTTGTACGGCAACATTGTTGTTGGAAATACTTGCAGGTCACTGATGATGATCAAAAACATCTCAAAACGTGACTCACAGTCACAGAACATGCCATGCCAAAAATTATGAAAATCAATCTCAGCCTACTCTTTTTATGAGCAAAATTATTTTTTCCAAAAAAACTTCAACGCCTTGTACCAATTTAACGAGACGATTTTGGATATAGGTAAGTTGGCCTAAATCAACTTGTTTTTATCCCAGGAGTCCATAGCCGATCCCTGTCCCAACCTTTTACAGGCACCCTGTATGTATGTATAATGTTCAGCTTCAACAATGACGTGCGTTCAAGCACTGACTCTGATATATTATATGAACACAAAAATTGTACCTACGCAATGGTGTCTTGCAAAATAGAAGTCATGAGCTATCAAAAATTATATTTCTCATAAAAACTGCTGGTAACCTATAATATTAGAATCGTGTATTCTCATTAAAAATTACAAATCTTTGAACTGATTTTCTCATCTAATACATTTTGGATTGAGCATGCATTGTCTGATTGAAACTAGTAAACAAATTCCGCATAAAAGCTCTTGTTTAATTATTATAATCATATAACAACTGTCAATCATTGTCATTAATCCTCATAAGATCTAATAATATATATTTCGAACTTGAAAATATTATGCTATTGAAAAGTCACACAAACTTATAGGAAACATTTTATATTGGACATGAATTGTCTGATCCAAACTCGTGAATCATCATGAAAAAACTCTGCGAAAAAGCGTCACGATATATCAGAAGTCATAACTATATATCCTCATCAACCCTCAAGAAGTCTATATGACACATTATATCCTCAGCTTCAGCATTGTCTTTACAAACCTCAAAAACATACACATCCCATTCAAACTCATTAGATACCATTTAGATTAGGCATGTATTGTCCTATCTAAACTTGTGAATCCTTATACAGAAATTCTGCATAAAACCTCTCAATATACCATTGAAGTCATAACTGTATATCCTTATCAACACTCATGAATACTGGAACACATCCAGCCTCAGCTTGACCCATAGGATACGTTTCATTTCAAATCAGTATGGTCTTTTCAAAATTAGTTACCATACAGATTAGACATGTATTGTCTTATCAAAACTCGTGAATCCCCATACAGAAATAACGCATCATTCATTTCAACATATGGGTACAGTCATAACGGTGAATCCCTATCAACTCTCATGAATCCTTGAACAAACATTTCCTCATAAGATACATATCTCATAAAAACTGATCAAATATACATTTCGAATCAGGCATGTATTGTCTAATCTAAAATCTTGAATCCTTATACAGCAATCCTGCATAAAACCTCTCAACATACCATTGGAGTCATAATGGTATATCCTTATCAACACCCATCAGTTTTGATACACATCAAGCCTCAGCATGACCCATAGGATACATTCCGTTTCAAATCAGTAATGTATTTTCAAACACCAAAAATCCTCAGAATAAGTAACACATCTCATACAAACTCATTAGATACCATTCTGATTAGGCATGTATTGTCCAGAACTCGTAAATTCTTAGACATATATAACGCATGAAACATCATAACATACGAATACAGTTATAACGGTAAATCCTTATCAACACTCATGAATTCTGGAATACATCTTTCCTCAGCTTGACCAATAAGATACGTTTCATTAAAGATCAGTAATTACTTATAAGATATTTCGAATACTTGAAACCAAATATACCACATACAAACTCATTAGCAACCGATAGAATCAGGGCAGCAGTTCCATATTGAATATCATAATTTATCGAACACTTTTCATCCTCACAAAAACCTATGAAATACGTTAAAGATTATATTTATATTGTCTTTTAAAAACTTATGATTACTCAATAATTATTAACCGCATTCAAGCTGATAAGAAACCTATAATTTTAGAACCGTGTTTTCATATTTGAGCTCATAAACCTAGGAACTAGTTGTCTTATAAACACTCATTGGACACATTTCAGCTTAGGCATTCATTGTCTAATTGAAACTCGCAAATTCTCAGTTATTCTGATTCACGTGAATGCTAACAGAAATCGCATTAAATCAGATAAGGAATTCCTTAGTGAAACTCTTAAATCCTGAACTATTTTTTCCTGACGATACCCAATAGAATTCTATTTGTGAATTCCTACACATTTCTCATATATACTAAGGCGCATGAATGTTCATAGAATACTTTTCCAATTGGAAGTGGAATATCTTAATGGTGGTCATAGGCTCCTCAAACCACTTGTGCCTGATAAGAACTCTCATACTCCATATTCGTATACGCTTATAAATCACATATACTTATGAAATATCATTGAACCTTTTAGAAAGTTCATGTGCCAGAGATAATGTACTCATACGCTACAGAACTCGGTTATATATTCTTATTAATACTCATATTTTATTTATATTTCTTCATGAGACTTCATAAGGTATTTTTGGCAGGGTTATGTTTCCGTGGGAAAATTCAGGAAGTGAATGCAATGGTTGAAACCGACTCCAGCGGCCCAATTCATTGAGCACTTTCGTTTATAAAGACCTTCATTCAAGTTAGCCTGTGTTTCTTCAAGTAGACTCTACACGTGAGCCATTGGAGCACCCTTAAGAAGGGCCTTTCAAAGTAGTCACCGGACTTTTTGACAGGGTTTTGACCATACGCGCAAAAGTTGAGAATGTCAATGTTTGCATAAATCCTCAGTAAACAATGCTCAAAAGAGCAGGTTGATCAGACTAGAGATTCAGAACAAAATTTTCCGAGAGCAACGCTACGTACAGTCGAATGCAGAAAGTGTGATGCTTCGAGATTACATTCAGAGATACGCTATTTGTCTGGTTTCTTATGCCACACCCACTTATTGATGGACATCTCTTGAACACCATCAAAAATTCGATGACATTCCACTCTTCCATAGATACTTCCACAGTGAAATAGTCCAATTACTTGTGACATAAAGAATAGAGTTCACGCATTTGATCCTCCCACCCCCCAAGCATAGATATCCTGAGAAAAAGAGCCCTGAACACATTCAGAAACGTTTGTGGAAATACCTACAGTTAATAGGGCTGTACAAAAAACCATTCACCAATTGGCGAGCGAGTCACGATGCAAGTGTAAGTCACTGCGCAAATATTCGAATTGATGCTCTAGTCTTTTCCAACACTGATTTTCAGGGATTCATACCAGAACATCTTGTTGAGAGTCCTTTCTTACGTTTATGTTCGATTGAAAATGCAGTGAGTTTATGCGTAGATTATTGTTGTAATTTTCTTCAGAATGAATCATCCCCTAAAAAACTCAAGGTTCGTGTAATTTTCATGAAACTGTGATCCCTTATGCACTTGTGATACATCACTAGACTGAAAACTTCACACTCTTCTCAAAAATGAAACATTCCAATATACGGCCATGAGAAAATCGAAACTTGTGACGGGTTGCGGGATGACGGAAGACGATTGAGAAATTGTATGCACGCTTTCTCATCAGTCTTGAACATGTGTCTTGATGGAAGTACATTATGACAGCTGTCAAATCAATTGTTTTGGATTTACTGGCGAACGACAAAATATGCCATTTTCGGTTTTTGGCCAATAATTCCAGAACCAAACTACAGATCGTGAATCTGAAATCTGTTATCGAATGCACTGAGTTTTCTCTGAAACTTCCCATATTTAACCATTGCTGTATGATAGGGAGATAATAATGATTATTTTATTTACCAAATCATATACAATGTAAATACATTTCAATAGTAATGAATTAAGTGAAAGGTAAAGTAGAGGTGGTATATCCCAAAAAAGCTCTCGAGGAGCTTGTCGAAGGGACATTCCTATTTTAATGATAAAAATTTCGTGTGGTGCTAGAACCATAAACTTACATGGATAAACAATTTACATATATATATATACATATACACATACATACACATATAGACATGCGTGAGTTTTACATGACAAAATCATTATTCTTATTTTTTCTATACCATTAAAAAATGTACTCATGCGTACACATGCCGAATCATATATTATTAGGATAGGTTGATAATATAATAGAAAAAAGTATTAAATTATAGTATAGAGAATCTGTAAGCCGTAAATAGTCAATATACATTGTGCAAAATGGATAATGGATACATTGAGAGAAGAATAATTTTAATAGACTCAGGAATCAATGAGGTTGTGGAATACGTTTCTGTTCATGGACAAAATCCAAGCTTTCACCTTCTTTTTATATAGGTTTTTGGAGTTTATGGTTTTCAATGAGCTAGGTGAGGAGTTTATCATTCTTGGAGCGATATAAACGAAATATCTTTGGCCGATCGACTTATGTGCCCGTGGTTATATTCCATTTGCAGCTATTTTCATCCTAGTTTGATATCGATGTTCAATTAAAGTAGTTACAGGTCTATTGTATGTAAATAATAATAAAGTTTTGCAGTGGAATTGTCTTAAATAATAAATTTGTGCTTCGCTGAACAAAAGCTCGGAGGAATATTGCGGGGATTTTTTGAAAATAATTCTGAGAATGCGTTTTTGAATAACTTCTTAGGGTTTCAGCTTTGTTATTCTCGCTACGCCCCATCCTATCATACCGTATTGTATAATGGATTCCTCTAACGAAAAGTATAATCACAGTTGAGAGAATATTACATATTGTTTCATTTGTGGAAAGCTCAATTGTTTGAACTTGAAGATGAGTTTGCAGAGTTTGTTGACCACTGATTGTACGTGGGTGTCCCATTTCAGAAAAGAGTCAATTATAATACCGAGCTATTAACCTGAATTTGTGAGAGGTAATGGTGTATTGTTCATTTTTATAGTATCATATGCAGGCAAGTACTTTTCATAAGAGGTGAACGACAATACTTTAGTTTCGGAATGATATTTGATAAGCTATTTCCAGATGGGTTAACTCAATCAAGTGTTTGTTGATAAGAGAGAATATAAATAATCCAAATATTATTCGCATGAGAGTTCTCACATACAATTTGTAGCGGATAGAGTGAAATCAAAACTGATGTGGAGCGCATTGCAATATCATTAAAATGTGAATTCGTACGGATAGCATCCAAACAGCTTCGGGGTATTTCAATTATGGACTCAAATCTGAAAAAACGTCAGAGATTTTGCAAAGAATCTCAAAAAACGTATTCAAAGGCAGCCTTAGGCTCAATTTGCCAGTTCATGCGAGTCGTTTCAAAAGCTCATCTGTTCTCAGATAAAAGAAGGTCTGAAGTGGTATGAAAAGTTGAATGAGACCTCGTTTGCTTCCTGCATACAGAGCACAGGTCTGTACTAGCAGAAAAGTTCCGTTCTCCGTATTTTTTCAATGTTTAGCAATCTTCAATACTGAGAAGTTTAAAGACAGATACGACTTGGCTATCAAAATAACCATTTTTTATGTTGAAAACAGATTCGGTCCTGAAACGTTCAGAGATGAGTGAAAATTCGATATTCTTCCTATATACCTTTATTTTTCTCCTCCAAACTTTTTTCAATACAAATTGTCACTGACAAGCTAGTGAAATTTTCTGTTGAGCTCTCTGATAGGAAAATTCTTCAAACGCAGTGACATTTTGGGGCAAATCATCTGATTTGTCCTTACTACACGGATATTGAAATAATATTCATATTTTCATTTTATAGAAACAAGGAGAGGAAATCCCAAAAAAATTGTAATAATAAATATACTTGGAGATTGAAATACTTGTCTCTCTCAATCTGATAATTGAAATCGATCTGATAATTGGAATCGATCAATTCAGAGGTCACATGAAATCTATCAGATGTAACATTCTGCAGATCTACCAAGTTGATCACCAGGAGTGCAATAGTAAGGAGGTTTTGGAAGTTATTCCTTTGTACCTTTTTCGTCATGACCTAAAAAGGTGAATGATAAAAGAAGTCATCGAAATTTTCATTGAACCGAATTTCTTCATTTCATTGTTCATTAGTTGTCCATTCAATGCCATTAATTTGCAATTATTGAGTAATACTGATGATTTTGCTTCTATGAATTAAGTTTGTTTCTCTACGACTACTGTAATCTACAATGATTACATATTGGTGAGCAACTGATTGATAAAGGTGATTTCAAGGCACCGTGGATCGTAACTCATCATTCAATGACACTCGATCAATCACAGATAAAAAATTCTCAAGAACCACGAGAACTGAAAGTTTGAATTAAAGGCAGCGAATCCACTGAACAAATTTATTAAGAAGGCTTTGCTTTATTCGACGTATAACGGCTTGACTTCGGCAAATGTCAGACTGAACTGTTTTCAAAAATAAAATGAATGGTTGTGACAGCAGTGATAGGAAGAAAAAATAATGGGATCTGAGTACACAACTGGATCAACTTGGAATAGCAAAATTAGCAGCTTTGAATTAACTGTCAGAAAAATCGAGAGAACTATATTCGAAGGCATACGCGGAGTTCATGGATTGGCGAAACTTGAACCAGGCACACTCATTTTCAAAAAAGGTTCTTCTTGCTCGTTACACAAAATTCTCTGATAAATATGAATCATCATCGTTGTGGTAGACAACAAATTGAAAATAAGACGAAATAATCATGATCCAACAGTAAAACGTGATATTATCGAAGTTCCGAAGTCTGAAATTACTATAACGATGAATAAATAATGTACTATGATAATTACTCACACTGGAATAAAAAATGAGCCGGGAAATCATTATTATTCAACAGTTAACACAAGATATTGTGGAAATTCGAAGTTGAATAAAATGAAAAATATGGAAAATGACTACCGCTGTCACATAGTAGCATGGTAAAGCTTCACAAAAGCCTTCTTCATCCTATTGGGAATGAAGATACTTATAAGGAACTCAGCATAAGAAGAAACCTGATGGAAAGTTCAGTTTTTTTTATTAAAAACCTGGCGTGGTCCTCTCCAGTGACTCAGATCACACCGATCACAGTCCACTGGGCGTAAGGGTTGAGCAGCATAGGTCACTGCGGCGAACACAACGGAAAGGTGGCCCTCCGCTGAACTTTCGGGCTAAACTCCGCTGTATCTCCTTCTGGTATTCCTCCTGGCATTGCAACGAAGTATAACTCAGCAGCTCAACTCCTGGTGCTGCGCCTGAAGTCCAGAGGTTTCCTGGTCCCCACTGGTCAGAATCCTAGGACAAGGTGATGGAAACGTCCTATGGGAGATCTTGACGAGGGAAAAGTGATGACCTCAATGGAAGACCAAGACACAAACAGCCTTGATCCGGTCGTTCTACGATCCTACGATCATATGGTCATCTTACGACCCTTATAAAAAAATCAGGCCCACTCAACATCCTGTACATATCCACCACGTGGATCACAAAAAGACAGGAAAAACACAGCCAGAGTAACAAGACATCCCATTTCAGGAGATGAATCTTTTTAGTATAAACTGCTTACCTTCTGCGAAGGGTCGAACCAGCACCAAAAAAATTAGGGCCATGCTGTAGGACTCCCAGGTGAAAATGGGCGATCTCTCAATAACATCAGAAAATAGCTTGGCAGTTGGTTTTGAAGCTCGTAAAACACTCATAAATATAAATCCTCAAGAGGGGTTTGACTAGAAGCCAATAAAGAACCCTGCACATTCAGTACACAAGAAGGCTTTCGGCTAATTTTTTAGAAAATTTGATATGTTTCAGATATTAATGTACTCATTACACTGTTCAATTTGCAGATCGGTCCTATGACCAGTTTTTGACCTACAATGTGTCAATCATTCGATTTTGACTATTTGAAATATTTTGCATCGATTTGAATTATGTGCTCTGAGTCGTGATAAATCTTCAGTAGAAATGAACGCAAGGTGATATTCATGAGAATAGACAAATATTGAAAATATCAGATTTTCTATTTTTACTCGATCACTGAAAACTTGAGAACAAACGGCTAGAATCGGCCGATTATTTGACACACTGTTGATCTTGATCACCAACATGAGGATGTATATGATTTTCTCTGATACAAATGTTGATATAATGAAAGTGGACAAAAAAATGTCTTATGAAATAATCCCCACCAACCCCCTGAGTCACAACCACCCCAACGCATATCATTTCAATAGTAGCCCCTACTTGTGATACCTCATTGAATAGCTCGGTGAAAATGCATCTCAGTGGTATTATTTATATCTCGGACTAGGTGAACTAACGAAGAATATTCATCACCTATATCATTTTGCTAGGCTTGTATGAGAAAAAAATCGTTTATGTTGAGCACTTCATGAAACCCATAAAATAAATTTCAAAGGTTCATTTGTCGAAGTTTCCGGAATAATTGTAGCTTATATTCTAAATATATCATATTAGTCTTTCTAGGAATCCTGGACTCCAATATCCAAGATAATTTGTTTTTCATTTCCAGTTCCAAAATTGTAGCTCAAATCATCATCTTGTTCGAATGTATCTTTTAACCCTACGTTGGGCGCGCGGTATTTTACCACGTGTTTGGTCGCGCGGTCTACAAACGTAGACCATTTTTTATGTCAATGTATGACACCCAATAATGTCACAAAAAAATGAAAAAGTATTTATTATGTATTCGATCATGTAGACATTCTTTCATAAAATGAATTTCGTATCATTTCCTGAGATTTTTTTCTTGTTATGGAATAAAACCGCTGAATATGATTTTTTATTGCTTTATTTGCGTTTGGCTAGTACAGAACGAGAAAATGAATAGAATTTTCCTTAAATGTCAATAAAACGTATTTTTCTGTTATAAATACATCACAACTCTATAGTAAAGAATATTTTCAAAAAAAAAATCATTCTTGATTATAAAAGTGGTAGAAATATAATGAAATTCTCAGTGGATCAAACAGGTAGTGGATACATCTGTCATATGTTGTTTGCATGCATAACGATTGCATTTAACCCAACATTTTCTTGAAGACTTGTTGCGACTTCAAGGACATACCTGACATCTTCCGACATATTTCTCCAGGCTTTACAGTGGAGTGGGAGGGAGAATTATCACCTCGAGTCCAAGAAGTGAACGCGCTCGCCTTCTGAGCTCTACTGGTAATGAGGTAATAGTTGACCTTGCCTCTATCTGTGGTTTTATCAGTTCCCAAGCAAATTTCTTGATGGAATCACTTCTAGAGATTTTTTCTTGATGATGATTTGCTTGATAAACGCAGAGAGCATTTATTCCAGAAATATTCAACAGATTATAGAAGAGAACCATTGACCAACGACGCGTATTTCTGGCGATATTGTAATTTCCTCATAATTGATCAACCAAATCTACAGCAATTTTAGTTTGATTATAATGTGTGATCATTTCGGGTTTCTCCGCATCACATGTTGCTGGATCAATTGCCGTATCGTGAAGACACCAAAATGACCGACTAATTTTCATTTTCAGGACAATACGAAACCATTGTTATATCCTCCTGAAGAGCGAGAAGTGAGATGTTCTCTTTTCTTTGCGAAATGAAATAATATTCTGTTCGTTATCAGGAATATTCATGATTTATTTCAGGAAAAAATATAAAGTATATTATGTTTTCAAAAAAACACGTACCTGACAAAAAATGTTACGTTGTAAGGCGCGCGGTCTACAATCGTAGACCAATCGTGTTCGGATGAGTATAACAATTACAAAAAACCTGCTCCAGTGCACTTTGAGTTCTGAACACGACGGTGATTGACAGCTACTGAGAGGTGCGCACGCGTACCTACTTGCTCCTCGAAACTGTCATCATTCGAATAGGTGTGTGGTCTACAATCGTAGACCGCGCGCCTAACGTAGAGTTAAATGGGATTATATTCGAAAATTGGCTGTTTTCAATATAACCAATACTCGTCAAATCGTTCAGTGGAGTTTTGATCTCATAAAAACATAATCATTTACTTACCTGGAACGAGACATTCTGTGAATTACCGTGCTCTTCTTCTACATCGATCTACTGTACACAAATTATTGTTTCGAATCACCTGCGGACATAACTATTTCAGCGATAGTTATAGTGCTCGACATCAACGATTTTTCTCTCATGCTACAAATTGTTGTTGAATTATTACGCCACCCCGGCCACCCTAGCCTAGCAGATTGGTATAGGTAATGAATATTTTTTGTTAGTTCACCCATTCCGAGATATGAATAATACCACTGGAATGCATTTTCACCGAGATATTCAATGAGGTATCACAAGTAGGGGCTACTATTGAAATCATATGCGTTGGGGTGGTTGTGACTCAGGGTGTTGGTGGGGGTATTCCATGAGACATTTTATTTTCCACATTATATATTATATAAACAGTTATGAACCATGCGTGATATGTATCTTATTCGGTATATATACGAGTTACATCAATTCTACGCTTTGAAAGTGTCATCACCCTATATATGGCAAACCAGGTATTGTTTAATAGGAAATCATATGCCGTTTGTCTTCAATTTCTCAGTGATTGAGTAAAACTCGAAATTCTGATATTTTCAATATCTGTCTATTCCCAGGAATATCAATTACCTTGTTATGATGGAATGCAATACCCTGTATGTGATATTATTATCTATTTGAATAGAGGAATTCATGAGGTGAAAATCAGACGTGAAGCGTTCATTTATACTGAAGATTTATCACGACTTAGAGCACCTAATTCAAATCGATGCAAAATATTCTGAACAGCCAAAATCAAATGATTGACACCCTGTAGGTCGAAAACTGTTCATAGGAGCGATCTGTAAATTGGACTGTGTAATATGGACGCTAATATCTGGAACCTATCAAATTTTCAGAAAAATTTGCCAAAAGCCATTCTTCGTGCTGAATGTGCAGGGTCCTTTATAGTGCTTGCTGCCGGACCAACAAAACCTTCAGCCTTCTTCTATCATAGCCACTGAGAAAAAGCGGGCACTTATTAGGATAAGCGTGAGTTGACGTGTATACGAAGCATGAACATTTTCTCGAAATCTCATCGAATGAACTAACGAACGATCCAGAATGCTATGGCTCCAAAATTTGGAAAACTGCGATGATATGAAAGATATTTACCTAATTCGAAGAAAAAATCTCTTTATGACAGCTTATTGATAGTAGAGTGCCAATCGAATCCTATCGTTCACCCCGTGGGAAATCGGAGGTAAAAAGCTGTGACATGGCTAGAATTGTTACCTACCATCTCCAGATCATGGATCCACTTGTCGTCAAAAAATCGTCCTGTGCGTTTGGGGGGTAGGGGGTAATTTATAAAAAAATATGGATTTTTTTTTATTCGTGGAAAATATTGATGGTTTCCAGAACTTTCACCCTGTCGAATCTTGATTTCGTGTGACAAGTAGAACAAATTATAGAAAATTTTGAAATTTACTAATTGCATTACGATATATGAGAAAATCATATTTCAAACGCCTATAACTCGAAACTTGTAAATTTTCGTTAAATTGTTTTTCATATACCTCGCATTATCTCAGTAACTACAACGTTTATCAAAAAAATACTTGAAATAATGTCGATGCGTCTATGTTTCAAGATGCGAATGGTTCTTCGATTTCGAAAATCGAAGCATAAATGAGGAAGATATTGAGAAAATCATAATGCAATGCAGGTACCACGGACGAACGCGTTTCGCCTCATTCGTACCCCTATTCTCCCCGCAATACCCGCGGCTATCATAGTTCCATACGCTTTCGTTATACACATCAACTTTGAGGCGTTTACCATTGCATTTAATGGTGACTTATTGTGAATTAATCATTCGATATTTGGTACTGTGTGCTCTGTTTCAATAATTAAATAAGTATTGGTTAGCTAAGGACATCTATTATTGTAAATTCATCATAAACTATATGTTTCTCTAGATAAAAGATGTAAAGTACTAGCAATTCAGATACTGGTCTTGAAGTTGAAGATTCCTTTCCAGCAGAGAACAGAATCATCGAGAAAATGTTTCATTTGTGGAACAGATGGTCAACTCCTTCGTTGTACAGAACTATCGATAAAAACATTCGAAAGTATGAATATAAGAAAAAACCTCGGAAAAAACTATGCGAGGCAAATCGATGTGGAACTTCAGAAAATTGATGATATTTTCAATGAAAATAAAGGTCAATTGATCTTCTGGCACAGGAATATTGAAAACTGGAGACAATAGTGTCAGGAATAAAACGCATTCTATAGTGAAATTGATGTGAAGGATATGAATCAGATGTTATCCTGCCAAAAGAAATAACACTTTGTAAATTTTGTATTTTTGATGTGTCTAAATCTGTTTTCTACCAAAAATGTTCAAATAAGTAACAAGTTTTGACCTATAGTATTGACTACCAACATTGTTTATTGCAATGGAAGTCAATAAGTATCATAGCCAATGCTTTGTATCAAATTGGAAACATTATAGAGGATCACTGAGTGAGAATAAAGTTGTCAATACCACACATTACAGATCATTTGAAAATCTGATAAAATTAATAGATGGTGCAGATTTTCTAATGGAAAAGGGTATACTTTCAACTGTTTCTATCAAGAATATGTCGAACTTGGTGGCAAAACTGGTAGGAAAATCATTATCGAAGAATACTGTCTGTATATAGGTTAAACAAGGAGGTAAAACATTCATTTATTCACTTGATTTTTTGGGATTTTCTCTCCTCGTTTCTTTGGATGTTTCGGAAACGAATCTGCTCCCGTCCTCAACATGAAAATGCAACTTTCAAAGACAAATGTTTTGCATTTTTCATGTTGAGAACCGGAGTTGATTCGTTCTCGAAACGTCCAAAAAACGAGGAGAGAAAATCTCAAAAAGTCAAGTAAAATGAATTTATCGAAGAAATCAGAAAGCACTACGACAAGGAGATAGAAATTATCAAATAAATCAAAACGTTCTAATGAGTCGTATATTGTGATTCCAAAAGAGACAAAAACTCATCTGATTCATACACATATATAGAACAAAGTAAAATTACAGAAGATAACTCCCCTGACTTTGCATGCATCAGATATGACCCAGATACACAAATTTTTTTGACATATTTCGCAATAAGATATGAGAGATATTCCAGATTATAAACAACTCAAAAATATGGATGTCAAGGCTTACGGATATGATACCAAAAAACTTCTTTTAAATTAGTTGCCTTATACCCGATAAAGTTGATTCAGTTGATTCAAAGGTGTTGAGTATCTGATGTCAAGGTATAATATTCGCTAATTCGAAATCCAGAGAACTCACACCAAAACACGTTGGTTTGGAAATAATGATTCATCAAGAGACATGATCGAAAAAAATTATCGAAGCTTTGTGTTCTTGTTGACACTGTATCGTATAAAAATATTTACAACTTCGCCATTCGATTGGTATCAAATAATGTTTTTTTCAAGTTTTCACAAGGATATATTATTTTTATTTCAATATTATATATGCATCATGTTTTGTTTCAATATTTCTCAATTTGTTAATGAATGAGATGGGTGACATTTTACTCTGATGGATAAAAAATGTACTTTCGAAATAGTCATAAAATAAATTGAGATCACTTCCAATCAAACAGCAAGTTAAAAGAAATTTTTGTTAACTTGGAAAATAGCGATCGATTCCATTTCTCCCGTGAATTCCAAGATCGTAATTCTGTAACACTCAGTAATTCATATTGACGGTGATCGTACTATGACGGCCACGGGCGTTGCGGGGAGAATCGGGGTATGAAAGCGGCGAATCGCCGTCCTTCGTACTACCTGCATTGGATTATGATTTTCCCAATATCTTCCTTATTTATGCTTCGATTTTCAAAATCAAAGAACCATTCGCATCTTGAAACATAGGCGCATCGACATTATTTCAAGTATTTTTTTGATAAACGTTGTAGTTACTGAGATAATGCGAGGTATATGAAAAGCAATTTAACGAAAATTTACAAGTTTCGAGTTATAGCCGTTTGAAATATAATTTTCTCATATATCGTAATGTGATTGGTGAATTTCAAAATTTTCTATAATTTGTTCTACTTATCACCCGAAATCAAGATTCGACAGGGTGGAAGTTCTGGAACCCATCAATATTTTCCACGAATAAAAAAAAAATCCATATTTTTTTATAAATTACCCCCTACCCCCCAAACGCACAGGACGATTTTTTGACGACAAGTGGATCCATGATCTGGAGATGGTAGGTAACAATTCTAGCCATGTCACAGCTTTTTACCTCCGATTTCCCACCAACTTTTGATCTAAGCGACTTACGATTCGTTTGGCACTCTACTATATCACGAGACCTGAAACCAAGCATTAAACAAATATTGATTGTCCCAAAGGAACCTTCATTCTCGACAATAACTGAACTTATTATAATTACTATGGAAATCAAGATTTATTATTCATTCTTGAGCAAAAATCATATATTTTGACATGACTACCTCGTATACGTCTGAAACAAACAAATACTGGTGTTTGCTTGAATAATGCTTGATCTCAGGCCTCGCAGATTTTCCAATGTAGAATAAGTATAGTAGATGATTATTGTATTATTGTTTTTTCTCTTGTTGCCTACTATTTTCAGGCACATCGTAGGTAACTATCACTGATCAGAAATGTCCAAGGAAATATTGATGCTCTGCCACTAACCTGAATTAGTTTGAATCGCAGCACGTTTGGATATTCGCGGAAGAAACATTCTTCCTTTTCATTCGCTTTTTGATTCAACCCATTATCACATGAAGGAAGTATGTCCGGAATAATAGGGGCAAATAGATCGCTGTGCCGTGGATTTTGCTCAGACTGCAAAATCGAGTGCAAATTTCTGCACAGGAAAATGCGAATTTGCCATCATTCTTTCCACGATTGTGATTGGCATAGGTGCCGTTTGATGAACTACAATGTATCTACTTTCATCTTTGGAAGAAGTCCATGGTAACCCAAAGTGGAGTGGTATATTTAATAGATGAAGAAACCCAAAGTCATATCCACAAAATTCATTTGACGATCAGAGATCGATCACATAGAGGTAGATGTTTCGGGCTCATATGAGCTTATCATCAGCCGAATACACAAATTCAGTTCAATAAAAACCAACAATGACATAGGATATAGATGCAATGAATGTTTACTTACATGCATGGAGTGCAGCACCCAAACATACCCTGAAACTGTTGGATTCTGTATAAAAAAGTGCAATTCGTCTCGCTCACAAACTCACTCACTTCTCTGTAACACCGTAGGAAATGTGGCGATATGGCTCCATTTTATAAATGTTTTTATGGGCGATGCTCTTATGAAATATCAACTATTGTTCCTCCCTTGACAGTCCCAACGATATCAACCCGTCGAGTTAACGCTTCGCACCCCTTCGTGGTCACTTTGGAGACCTGCAGAACATATCTTTCCGAAGACACTTGCATCGAACGAACAGCGAGGCTCTGAATCACATTGCCAAGGGATGTGTTCCCCGAGGCATATAACCTCCAGAAATTTTAGAAGTACACCAAGTCCTACCTCATTTTTCTTGGTTCTCACGATGTTCTCTGAACATTACAGAATATCCCTTTTCGTGAAAACCAGAACTCGAGAAGAACATGGAAATGAGCAAGTTGGAAATTTGATAATTCAGGCAATAAAATGGCACAAGACACAGACGTATGCACCATGATCCAGAAAAACGATGGTCTAGAAGATGTAAGAGGGACTGAATTGAGAACTCTCTAGGTATAGAAAGATTTTTCGTTTTTTATAGAAACATCAAACATTTTTACTCACGAAAAGAGTCGAGTTATCAATTCGATAAGGGCCCAAGTGCCAGAGGTGACAATCAAACATAAACATCTTAAGGGCACGTAGGTCCCTATAAAATTGATTACTCGACCCTTCTTGTGAATAAAAACTTTCAATGTTTTATAAAAAACAAGAATTCTCATTATACCGAGTGAGTGTTCAATTTATTCCTACTCACATCATCTGAACCATTGTTTTTCCAGATCATGATGTATACGTATGTGTCTTGTGCCATTTTATCGTCTTAATACTTCAAATTATCAATTTTTAACTCTTTCATTTCCATGTTAGTGACTATCCATTGTATCTATATCCTATGGAAGGAAGAAAATGAAAATTCGCTTCCTATAACGTCAACAAGTGCATTCAAGTTACATAGTTTGACATCAATTATCCAAATAAAATGATTTGGTATTGCAGTCCGACCCTCCCCCGAAGTAACGAGCCAGAAACACTCCTGTTGCTCCGTTATCTCCGACGGCATCCTTCACACTCAAGATTCTCCGAGAAAATGATAATGCCGCCACTTCAGCCCGCACGGAATGGTAATTCTCCGGTGTATTATTATAATGTGCTACTTCCATGCAGTAGCGTAATCATGGAAGGATTCAACAGGGACCTCGTCTTTCACCAAAGTCGCCTGAAATAATTATCGATGGTAATAGCTATCAGACGCTCCACGCGTGACATAAAGAGAAATATGCTTCTCCATATACCGAATGGTGAACTTGAAAGACTCCCTACACTGAGAAAAACTGGATATTAAAGATATCTACCAGATCTGATTGTAATAACCATAACAAAGAAATCTCCTATTCCTGATTATTTCATTATTACAACAGTATTCTCTCCATTTCGTAATTATTTAAATCGCTTTCTTAAACTGATTGTAATACCCTCGAATGGGTTGCGTGCAAAAACTGTCAGATGACCGACACTGGAGGCAAAACATTGAAACACAACGTCACTTTTCTTATCTGTTTACAAGTGATCGAAATAGTTTTCCACAATTATTTTGGCATATGAATCGTATTTTTCCGCTATTCATCAATTCGCTCATGCCATCACATTGTGCTGTTGTAAAATGCACAAAACTGCAGCGGAAGATGAAGGAATCCGGATGGTACATTATGATTTGAAAGTAAGTACCTACTATAGTCACTCACATACAATAGTTTTCATTTTTGAAATTTGGTTATTTCTCTGCTTTCTCATCGGAATTTCTTCTGCAATAGGAGCTAATAGAAATATACCTGAAATTTTTAGAATAATGCAAGAAGATTGGATTTATGTAATCAATCCAGAGGACTGGTCTGACATGCTGACGATCGTGTGTGTTGTAGACATTTTCAATCTATTAGCAGTATTAGCTTGTATTGCAGAAGTGGCAGAAGGCAGGAGAAATTTCAATAAAGATTGACAACATTTCATAATGATTACTATGTGAGATTACTATTCACCTGAAAAATCATATTCCCTAGTCTCTTGCTGCATTTTTTGTGCATTGTACAACAGCACAATCCGAAGGCATGCTTGAATTAATGAATAACGCAAGAAACACGATTCGTATGCCTAAATATTGTGGAAAACTATTTCAACCTTTTGATTCCTCTGTAACCAAATGAAAAAGTGAGGTTGTGTTTCAATAATTCACAGAAGAATGAGGTTGTGTTTCAATATTTTGCCTCCAGGGTCGGTCTTCGTGCACGCGACCTATGGACATTTGCTACCATCATAACGCAGGTGTGTTATGACATTATGAGAATTTCATAAATTCTAGTCCATTCACATTTTCAGCTCGTTTCGTGAATTATGCTCATTGGATAATTCAGGTAATGTTCGTCCCAATAATCATAGCTGTTTGGGAATCTAGCATTGTACGTTGACGAATAACTATAGCAATTCACATGTATGACGTTTATTAGACAATCATTCGACAATCGTAATTCGGCTCATCATTTCGCTTTAGTTTCTCATTAGTATTGGAGCTGACAAAGTTGAACATCGCGTTAATTTTCACGTCTGTCATGGCCGGTGACCCCTTGTTCAATTATTGTTCAATGGTTCCGATCGTTCGAACTGCGACCAATAGTCGTGCGTCCAATTTTCCACGTCCAATTGACGCGACACCGTTTGATGAATATAATAGAGGGGCCAGGTAGCCGTGCGGACAGAGTGTCAATATTCTAATCCGCATTCGCTTGCCGGTTGTGGGTTCGATTTCCATCGACTGCAGGCATTTTTCTGATGGCCCAAGGAAGTGTTTGGGATCACACGTTAAAAGATAAGGCCCCCGTCATTCCTTGCTTGCACAAGACTCTCGAAGACTGCTGAGGATTACTCGTAAGGGGGCAACCAAATGACGGATAGAAGAATTTCAGAACTATTTCAGAAAACTATTGGGATCACTGTTGAAAATGAGCTATATCACAATAGCATGTCAAAATGTCAGTTTTCATTCAGATGTCAGATAACTATAATAAAATGAGACGAATTACTGCGCTTCCTCAAGATGGTTGTGCCAGTAATGAAAACAGGCTGTTTTATGACGATAGTCAAATAACCACTGTAGAGTGGATAAGTTACTGCAACATTCATATGGAAATAATATCTATTCGACACTCTGTGTTATCATAGAAACTAGTAGAAGTGGTAGTTTTTCAGCAGCTGTGTTTATACAAGTTTGCAAATTGAATATGCTGCCAAAACTACAAGCCACCTGAAAATTCATTCCATCCATGGTAGCAAATGAACACATCTGTCCTCTATTCATTGCAGATATCGTAATAACGGTGATCAGATACCCAATTATGATAACGCAAGTTTTTTCTCAGTGTACCCCCAATAACTCGATATTAAGAAAAAACAACGGAGCACGTTGGTTTTCATTCGAAGGGGGATACCGCTTGACCAAGAGTAGATGATGAATACTTCAACCCTTCACTCCCCAGAGTAACCCCCTCTGATATTCCGATGAAAATTTTGGGTCATGTCATCATCGCGATGGTTAGTATTTTAGTTCTGACACAAGCATTGCAACCGTTCTCAAAATATTCGTGTTCATATAGTATGCTGTTCCATCATTGTGAGTAAATGAATGCAGGGAATGGATCATTAATGAATAGGTATCCACAACAATGATGTTCGAAATGACGTTCATTGACTCGCCGACAGTGATAGAGTATATTGGCAATCTTCTCTTGAGCAATGGAAAATTAAAGAAAAAACAATTAAAAATCCCAAAGTCTGTCGACCACAAAATCATTTAATAAGCGACGTGTTACTAGTTTCGGCCACAGGCCATCATCAGACACAAAATTGATGTAATATAGTACCTAAAATATAATGATAGACAATGTTATGGGGTAAAAAGAGTCATACAATCATATTATACTAACCTTATAACATATTGAGAAAAATATTAAAATCGAAAAGCTAAGTCCAAAAATTCAGTTGACAGTCCAGCATATTCAAGTAGTTTTTAATCTGGAGAATGTCCAGTAAAACCAAATTAAAATTGGGTTATTGGCGAAGTACATCAGAAACTAATTATTCAAAAATTCTCTCACGTGAGATTCATCAAGAAATGCGAAAAGCAAATGGAAGCTGAGATAGAATTCAAGGGACCAGAAACATCCTAAATCACAAGGAAATAAATAGTCGAAGAATGAGTGACACATGTCAAAGTCAACCGGAACTGACATGAAACTAATAACTGAGGTGGTGACACAGAATATGACACCGACAAGAGACGTCAATATGATAAATTAATTAACTTAACCATAACAAAATCAAAATTTGAAGCAATGAGACCAAGAGATTGGGAGAAGAATAACAGTAGATCAATCTGGGTTATGTTGATCATTGAAATTTCATAGTACGAAAAATGAGGTTACGTTCAAAGTTGGTTTGTTCATTAAGACATGTGAAATTGGGATTGTTTATACATTTTTGAATTTCTAGCATTTCCAATAGGTTCAACCTGGAGCCTTTATTACAAATGTGAAGGAATTCCATGTTGTCAGATATATTGAAATTATGGTTAGATTCCATTATATGGTTTGCAAAGGAGTAACTAGTGTTTAAATTATTGATGTTCCTATTCCTCCTAATCGCTGTATCATGTTCAGAGGCTCTAGTTTCAAAACTCCGCCCAGTTTGACCAACATAAGAGGAGTTGCAGTCATTGCAATTAAGTTTGTAAACTCCGGATTTTTTAGAAGTAGGGATTTTGTCTTTAGTGTTCACTAATAAGGTTTTAAGGTTGGAGTTAGTTTTAAAAGAAATATTGAAATTGAAACTTGAAAACAGTTTTTTCAATTGTATTGAGTGCCTGTCAAAGTAATGTAAAGATTTAAACAATGGTAATTCTTTCTCTTGTGCTGTTATAACATTGAATGATAATCTGAATTTTGTGAAAAATTTAAAATAAATTTTCATAATTGGTTCTAGAGGAAATTGATTATCGATGGCAATTTGTTTAATTATATTAATTTCACTATTAAAAGCTGAATCAGACAGTGGCAAAGAAAAGGCTCTATGAAAAAAGCAATTGAAGGAAGCAAATTCATGAGAATAGGGGTGGTTGGAATAGTAGGGAATGACAGTATCTGTGGCAGTAGGTTTTCTGTAAACTTGAAATTCAAATCTGGAAGTATTGATGTTTTTTGTGATGAGTAGATCGAGGAAAGGTAGTTTGACAGGCACTCAATACAATTGAAAAAACTGTTTTCAAGTTTCAATTTCAATATTTCTTTTAAAACTAACTCCAACCTCAAAACCTTATTAGTGAACACTAAAGACAAAATCCCTACTTCTAAAAAATCCGGAGTTTACAAACTTAATTGCAATGACTGCAACTCCTCTTATGTTGGTCAAACTGGGCGGAGTTTTGAAACTAGAGCCTCTGAACATGATAGAGCGATTAGGAGGAATAGGAACATCAATAATTTAAACACTAGTTACTCCTTTGCAAACCATATAATGGAATCTAACCATAATTTCAATATATCTGACAACATGGAATTCCTTCACATTTGTAATAAAGGCTCCAGGTTGAACCTATTGGAAATGCTAGAAATTCAAAAATGTATAAACAATCCCAATTTCACATGTCTTAATGAACAAACCAACTTTGAACGAAACCTCATTTTTCGTACTATGAAATTTCAATGATCAACATAACCCAGATTGATCTACTGTTATTCTTCTCCCAATCTCTTGGTCTCATTGCTTCAAATTTTGATTTTGTTATGGTTAAGTTAATTAATTTATCATATTGACGTCTCTTGTCGGTGTCATATTCTGTGTCACCACCTCAGTTATTAGTTTCATGTCAGTTCCGGTTGACTTTGACATGTGTCACTCATTCTTCGACTATTTATTTCCTTGTGATTTAGGATGTTTCTGGTCCCTTGAATTCTATCTCAGCTTCCATTTGCTTTTCGCATTTCTTGATGAATCTCACGTGAGAGAATTTTTGAATAATTAGTTTCTGATGTACTTCGCCAATAACCCAATTTTAATTTGGTTTCACTGGACATTCTCCAGATTAAGAACTACTTGAATATGCTGGACTGTCAACTGAATTTTTGGACTTAGCTTTTCGATTTTAATATTTTTCTCAATATGTTATAAGGTTAGTATAATATGATTGTATGACTCTTTTTACCCCATAACATTGTCTATCATTATATTTTAGGTACTATATTACATCAATTTTGTGTCTGATGATGGCCTGTGGCCGAAACTAGTAACACGTCGCTTATTAAATGATTTTGTGGTCGACAGACTTTGGGATTTTTAATTGTTTTTTCTTTAAAATCAATTGGACCACTTTGAGAAAAATGGATGATTTCTATGATTTGATACATGCTAGTCAAGCTTTAATCATCCTTAAGTACCAGGACAACATGTCGTGGAGAAAGAAGAGTCTTCTCAGGATTTGGTTCTTGCAGCAGTGTCTACGGTTCAACGTCTACCCTAGATCAATTTCTCTTAGAACTAACATTAATTCACGGACTTCACAGTACACTATGGTTGCAGCTAGAAGAATATGGATACACCAGGAAATCAAATCACACTACAACAGTTTGCATCATATCAATATTAAATTGAAGTTTCTTTTCTTCATTCTAACTTCTAAGTTAACTGCAATAGAATTTGACATTGTTGATAGGGACATAAGAGATTGGGTGGAGGACTCAGGTAAGGCCCTATTTATTAATTTATCCAACAAATTACACAGACTCCGTTTTAACTCTATTCAAACACAAAACATTGTTCCTACCTTTTCTGATCATAAATTTCATGATAGATTTTTGAATCTCAGTACTTCCACCTTCACTAAGAAAGAAACTGATTTATTACACTCTGGATTGAATTTCAATATTACTTCCCCAAATATAAACAAGAACCTTGAGACTTTAGCTGTGGATGTGGAACAAATTATCACTTCCTCCAACATAGAAAACAAACCTTTACTCAGAGCACAAGCTTGCACAACTTTCAACAATATTATGACTAATTCCAATAATTCTTTCCACACTGATCAACATCATAATACCATACGTTCAATAAAAAATAAACTTAGTAACAATGACCTGGTTCTGACAAAGGCAGATAAAGGGAATTGTATAGTAGTCCTTGACAGAACAGACTATAACTCAAAAGTAGAAGAATTTCTTGATTCTGATTCTTTCACTCTGATAGGTATAGATCCAACCAAAAATTGTTTCATGAAATTGAAAGAAGAACTTGATAATAAATCAGACACTCTTATGTTTTTCAACAATTCAAAATTTCAATTATATCCAATGTGTCCTATCACTCCTCTTTTGTATGGACTTCCCAAGATCCATAAACTGAATATTCCGATTCGCCCTGTTGTTTCATTCATTAATACACCTTGTTCCAAACTAGCTTCGTTCCTCAATCATTTACTCAGAGATCTTACTGCCTTTGACAACGTCTTTTCTGTCAAGAATTCCATAGACTTAGCACATAAAATTAAGAATATTCCTATCCCTTCTAACTCTGTTTTAGTATCTTTTGATGTCACTAATTTATTCCCTAGCATTCCACCTGAAGATTGTATTGCTCTAGTGAGAGACCTTCTGTTTCAAAATAATATTGATACACACCATGTTCTTAATATTTGTGATTTATTAGATTTTGTTCTCAATCAAAATTTTTTTCAATTCAACTCCAAATTTTATCGACAAACAACAGGTTTAGCAATGGGTAGCAACCTTTCCCCTTTGTTAGCGGAAATTTTTATGAATAATTTGGAAAAACAATTTTTAAATAACCCAAGTTTTAATTCTAAATTAGTGTTTTATTACAGATATGTAGATGATTGCCTTTTACTGTTTGATGGCTTCCCCTCAGACGTGTCTAATTTCTTAGTTTATATAAACACATTACATCCTAATATTAAATTCACTGTTCAAACAGAATGTGACCTCAAACTACCTTTCCTTGATCTACTCATCACAAAAAACATCAATACTTCCAGATTTGAATTTCAAGTTTACAGAAAACCTACTGCCACAGATACTGTCATTCCCTACTATTCCAACCACCCCTATTCTCATAAATTTGCTTCCTTCAATTGCTTTTTTCATAGAGCCTTTTCTTTGCCACTGTCTGATTCAGCTTTTAATAGTGAAATTAATATAATTAAACAAATTGCCATCAATAATCAATTTCCTCTAGATCCAATTATGAAAATATATTTTAAATTTTTCACAAAATTCAGATTATCATTCAATGTTATAACAGCACAAGAGAAAGAATTACCATTGTTTAAATCTTTACATTACTTTGACAGGCACTCAATACAATTGAAAAAACTGTTTTCAAGTTTCAATTTCAATATTTCTTTTAAAACTAACTCCAACCTTAAAACCTTATTAGTGAACACTAAAGACAAAATCCCTACTTCTAAAAAATCCGGAGTTTACAAACTTAATTGCAATGACTGCAACTCCTCTTATGTTGGTCAAACTGGGCGGAGTTTTGAAACTAGAGCCTCTGAACATGATAGAGCGATTAGGAGGAATAGGAACATCAATAATTTAAACACTAGTTACTCCTTTGCAAACCATATAATGGAATCTAACCATAATTTCAATATATCTGACAATATGGAATTCCTTCACATTTGTAATAAAGGCTCCAGGTTGAACCTATTGAAAATGCTAGAAATTCAAAAATGTATAAACAATCCCAATTTCACATGTCTTAATGAACAAACCAACTTCGAACGTAACCTCATTTTTCGTACTATGAAATTTCAATGATCAACATAACCCAGATTGATCTACTGTTATTCTTCTCCCAATCTCTTGGTCTCATTGCTTCAAATTTTGATTTTGTTATGGTTAAGTTAATTAATTTATCATATTGACGTCTCTTGTCGGTGTCATATTCTGTGTCACCACCTCAGTTATTAGTTTCATGTCAGTTCCGGTTGACTTTGACATGTGTCACTCATTCTTCGACTATTTATTTCCTTGTGATTTAGGATGTTTCTGGTCCCTTGAATTCTATCTCAGCTTCCATTTGCTTTTCGCATTTCTTGATGAATCTCACGTGAGAGAATTTTTGAATAATTAGTTTCTGATGTACTTCGCCAATAACCCAATTTTAATTTGGTTTTACTGGACATTCTCCAGATTAAAAACTACTTGAATATGCTGGACTGTCAACTGAATTTTTGGACTTAGCTTTTCGATTTTAATATTTTTCTCAATATGTTATAAGGTTAGTATAATATGATTGTATGACTCTTTTTACCCCATAACATTGTCTATCATTATATTTTAGGTACTATATTACATCAATTTTGTGTCTGATGATGGCCTGTGGCCGAAACTAGTAACACGTCGCTTATTAAATGATTTTGTGGTCGACAGACTTTGGGATTTTTAATTGTTTTTTCTTTAAAATCAATTGGACCACTTTGAGAAAAATGGTTGATTTCTATGATTCAATGGAAAATTGTTCTCTAGTTAATTGCCTTGTATTCAATTCTTCTTCTCAAATCGTTCAGATTAGTAAACAGATCTGATGAATTTCTTCAATCGAACAAATTTGTTTCATAGGAACTGAATTGCTTTGAACAATAAGCATCAATGTCTTGATTTAAGCAATGTTCACTTGTCTCAAATCGATAAGCATGCTTGCTTTGTGTCTTGAAATTTCTTGATAAGAATTTGCTCAACATAAACAACACTATTTCTCTTTATTCAAGGTATCCGAAACTATACAAGTGACATAGAAGACCTTGCACTATTTGTAGGTGAAATGGTTCTTGTTGGAATTTTATGAATTTTCATAATGAAGAATTGAATCATGAAAATCATCCATATCTCAAAGTGGTCCAACGTCCTACTCTGAGCGTCCCGTTGGTCTTTTGATGAAACGATTCTGAAATACAGGAGGTGGAAATTAAAGATCGTTAATTTTTATATGATTATTTCCTCGTGATCTGAAGGTTTGCATTTTTTACCGCTTAAAGCGCTCTTATCATCATAGTAGAGTGCCAAACGAATCGTAAGTCGCTTAGATCAAAAGTTGGTGGGAAATCGGAGGTAAAAAGCTGTGACATGGCTAGAATTGTTACCTACCATCTCCAGATCATGGATCCACTTGTCGTCAAAAAATCGTCCTGTGCGTTTGGGGGGTAGGGGGTAATTTATAAAAAAATATGGATTTTTTTTTTATTCGTGGAAAATATTGATGGGTTCCAGAACTTCCACCCTGTCGAATCTTGATTTCGGGTGATAAGTAGAACAAATTATAGAAAATTTTGAAATTCACCAATCACATTACGATATATGAGAAAATTATATTTCAAACGGCTATAACTCGAAACTTGTAAATTTTCGTTAAATTGCTTTTCATATACCTCGCATTATCTCAGTAACTACAACGTTTATCAAAAAAATACTTGAAATAATGTCGATGCGCCTATGTTTCAAGATGCGAATGGTTCTTTGATTTTGAAAATCGAAGCATAAATAAGGAAGATATTGGGAAAATCATAATCCAATGCAGGTAGTACGAAGGACGGCGATTCGCCGCTTTCATACCCCGATTCTCCCCGCAACGCCCGCGGCCGTCATAGTACGATCACCGTCAATATGAATTACTGAGTGTTACAGAATTACGATCTTGGAATTCACGGGAGAAATGGAATCGATCGCTATTTTCCAAGTTAACAAAAATTTCTTTTAACTTGCTGTTTGATTGGAAGTGATCTCAATTTATTTTATGACTATTTCGAAAGTACATTTTTTATCCATCAGAGTAAAATGTCACCCATCTCATTCATTAACAAATTGAGAAATATTGAAACAAAACATGATGCATATATAATATTGAAATAAAAATAATATATCCTTGTGAAAACTTGAAAAAAACATTATTTGATACCAATCGAATTGCGAAGTTGTAAATATTTTTATACGATACAGTGTCAACAAGAACACAAAGCTTCGATAATTTTTTTCGATCATGTCTCTTGATGAATCATTATTTCCAAACCAACGTGTTTTGGTGTGAGTTCTCTGGATTTCGAATTAGCGAATATTATACCTTGACATCAGATACTCAACACCTTTGAATCAACTGAATCAACTTTATCGGGTATAAGGCAACTAATTTAAAAGAAGTTTTTTGGTATCATATCCGTAAGCCTTGACATCCATATTTTTGAGTTGTTTATAATCTGGAATATCTCTCATATCTTATTGCGTAATATGTCAAAAAAATTTGTGTATCTGGGTCATATCTGATGCATGCAAAGTCAGGGGAGTTATCTTCTGTAATTTTACTTTGTTCTATATAATATGTGTATGAATCAGATGAGTTTTTGTCTCTTTTGGAATCACAATATACGACTCATTAGAACGTTTTGATTTATTTGATAATTTCTATCTCCTTGTCGTAGTGCTTTCTGATTTCTTCGATAAATTCATTTTACTTGACTTTTTGAGATTTTCTCTCCTCGTTTTTTGGACGTTTCGAGAACGAATCAACTCCGGTTCTCAACATGAAAAATGCAAAACATTTGTCTTTGAAAGTTGCATTTTCATGTTGAGGACGGGAGCAGATTCGTTTCCGAAACATCCAAAGAAACGAGGAGAGAAAATCCCAAAAAATCAAGTGAATAAATGAATGTTTTACCTCCTTGTTTAACCTATATACAGACAGTATTCTTCGATAATGATTTTCCTACCAGTTTTGCCACCAAGTTCGACATATTCTTGATAGAAACAGTTGAAAGTATACCCTTTTCCATTAGAAAATCTGCACCATCTATTAATTTTATCAGATTTTCAAATGATCTGTAATGTGTGGTATTGACAACTTTATTCTCACTCAGTGATCCTCTATAATGTTTCCAATTTGATACAAAGCATTGGCTATGATACTTATTGACTTCCATTGCAATAAACAATGTTGGTAGTCAATACTATAGGTCAAAACTTGTTACTTATTTGAACATTTTTGGTAGAAAACAGATTTAGACACATCAAAAATACAAAATTTACAAAGTGTTATTTCTTTTGGCAGGATAACATCTGATTCATATCCTTCACATCAATTTCACTATAGAATGCGTTTTATTCCTGACACTATTGTCTCCAGTTTTCAATATTCCTGTGCCAGAAGATCAATTGACCTTTATTTTCATTGAAAATATCATCAATTTTCTGAAGTTCCACATCGATTTGCCTCGCATAGTTTTTTCCGAGGTTTTTTCTTATATTCATACTTTCGAATGTTTTTATCGATAGTTCTGTACAACGAAGGAGTTGACCATCTGTTCCACAAATGAAACATTTTCTCGATGATTCTGTTCTCTGCTGGAAAGGAATCTTCAACTTCAAGACCAGTATCTGAATTGCTAGTACTTTACATCTTTTATCTAGAGAAACATATAGTTTATGATGAATTTACAATAATAGATGTCCTTAGCTAACCAATACTTATTTAATTATTGAAACAGAGCACACAGTACCAAATATCGAATGATTAATTCACAATAAGTCACCATTAAATGCAATGGTAAACGCCTCAAAGTTGATGTGTATAACGAAAGCGTATGGAACTATGATAGCCGCGGGTATTGCGGGGAGAATAGGGGTACGAATGAGGCGAAACGCGTTCGTCCGTGGTACCTGCATTGCATTATGATTTTCTCAATATCTTCCTCATTTATGCTTCGATTTTCGAAATCAAAGAACCATTCGCATCTTGAAACATAGACGCATCGACATTATTTGAAGTATTTTTTTGATAAACGTTGTAGTTACTGAGATAATGCGAGGTATATGAAAAACAATTTAACGAAAATTTACAAGTTTCGAGTTATAGGCGTTTGAAATATGATTTTCTCATATATCGTAATGCAATTAGTAAATTTCAAAATTTTCTATAATTTGTTCTACTTGTCACACGAAATCAAGATTCGACAGGGTGAAAGTTCTGGAAACCATCAATATTTTCCACGAATAAAAAAAAAATCCATATTTTTTTATAAATTACCCCCTACCCCCCAAACGCACAGGACGATTTTTTGACGACAAGTGGATCCATGATCTGGAGATGGTAGTAACAATTCTAGCCATGTCACAGCTTTTTACCTCCGATTTCCCACGGGGTGAACGATAGGATTCGATTGGCACTCTACTATCAATGTACCTTTGTGCACGACCCGGATTTGAATAACACTTCATCGGCCAGATTTGCCAGCGTAAAATAATTCTTCAGCGCCATCATAGAGCAGCGATAAAGCGGTACAGCGGGTGGTGAATTTGGTGAACATGAATTAAAGTAATTTCACTTTATCTTCAGTCCATTCAAGTGGACCATCTGCTCTTTCTTCGCCAGTGGTTTCCATAATTTGACTGAATGAATTCAGAACTCATCAATCAACTCCATATCGTCCATGAATGGAGGTCTGGGGAGGTCGTGCATAAAAAGTTGTGTGTTTTTCGGGCATAACTTGTTATCATAGACCTTGGCGTGTTAATAGCCCTTACTCAGGCTATTACTTACATGCTGCGGTCCTCAAATTATATCTTAGGCTCTTGATACATAAATAACTATTATATTTCTCAATATTCTTCACATGGTTCGGAGTATGTCATTTCAGACAGAGTGATGAATAAAGATATCATAGTGATGTATGGAAGTTCGATGTGGAACAAAATATCGAGGAAATTATTTGGAAATGCAATATTTCTTGTTCCATCTCAAACCACAATTTCATACATTTCATACAGGGTACACATCTTGAATATCATAGTGAATTGTGATCCTTCAAAGATAGTTCATACCGTATGAACATGATTTCAGTGGAATTCCTTGATAAAATCATCATTCGCTCCTCAATAGTGTCTCTAACATTCAATTTCCTATCATGACAGGTTCCATAGTTTTCAACTAGGAAACTCACTATCCATATGGAGAGTTGGGGAAATCTGATCAGTTACTACTTTCGCCTAATAGTGACCAAGATTCTCCACAAATAGTAAAATATGAGAATGTGGAGTTCGAGCGTAACAAAGTGATGGCTTACGGAGGCCTTTATAATTCAATCTTCATTGATACAGGAACTGACTGAAAATAAGACACAATATTTTCAACTCACATGAGCTGGATTAAAATATGGCTGTTCGGATAGTTGGACTGGAAACAGCCATTACCGTAAACACCTCCCCCGTATAGCAACGCTGTGGTCTTCATACACCAAGAAAACCCTATAAAGCACATAACTTCAAGAATCCATCGTTGATGAGGAGTGCATGAAGGAGAGAAATAAAGCCAATCAACACAGAGTGGCATCAAAAGACTGAATTATTGAAGACCTTTGCACCTACTGTACCTGTTATTATAAACGGGATGAGAATTTGAGAATTTGAGCAATGAGATTTCCTAGCAGTGAACCAATCTGTATTGTTGTGTTGGATTCACCTTATATTTGTGGGTGTTCATTGATCAAGCTGATTAATCAGGATGAACGTCCTTGGCATTGAATGATATTTTTTTTCTGTGACAGGAAAAAAGTTTGGCATTTTACCTCTGTTGGCAGGTTAAAAAATGTCACTTTTCATAAATCCTCACAGGAAAAAAGTGAGTACTTTTTTCCTGGATATATATCACATATATATACACTGTGGATGACTTTTGTTGTGCTATAGTTCCGGAAAATGGGTCAATAATACCGTCTCCGAGAAAGAACTGCAAGTCCTTTTATCTTCCATTCGACTTCGCGGTTACGTATATTACTGAACAACCACTAAATTTGCAATTTTTTTAGATCAAACCACATAATTAGACTAATAGAAGTGTCATCAGATATTTTATTACTTCAAAAGAATGATGAAGATGTCTACAACGCAGGTGTCCCTATTGTTAAAAACTCAAAATTTCACGTCGATTATTTTCAGATTTCAAAATAATGTTATATCTTCTCAATATTGATTCGTCCTTTCTCCTTTCACACGAGAAAATAGTGTATTATACACGGAAAAAATATTAGATTTCAGCTCACGGTTTTTTGTCTCCCTCCGCTACGCGTCGGGAGACAACACAACCTGGAGCTCAAATCTACTACTTTTTTCCTTGTATGATAAATAACTATGATTATCTGTATAATCGAACTTGATACCGTGGGATTCTGCTGAGATTATGAAGTTGTCTATATCGGAACATGACTTTTCAGACCGCTTAGGGCACGAATAGGTGAACATCTGAATAGTAATAATAAGTCTGAATAGACAACTTCTCAGAAATTCGATTTTTCACCACTAACCATATGACTTGTACAAAAGGTATGAGATCAATATTTGAAAACAGAAAAGATCAAGCGCTGTTTGAATGTGATGTGATATGTCTCATATTCCATATAAAAGGACAAAACATTTTATTGATCGCCACTTTTTTTTTCCTATAGATTTTGTTAGCAGAATGGTCTCAAGAATTTACGTTTTCTTGTCAGTTCTAATATCCTCAAGAATGTATTCCATGACAAATATAATAAACAAGTGATCCAACGTTTGGTTGAATATCGAAGCTGCCAATCTCCTACTTCCACATAATCCGAAAGATGATGCGGATTCTTCAAAGGCAGTAAAATGTTTTTACTAACTCGTATTTGGCTTGCATCAAGATTGGACTATTGTGGAATACAATTCCCTCCTTTATTTATTGCTTCGAGCAAAATTGGATAGGGCGGATTCACTACCATGCATAATCTAATTTCTGGCAAGGAAAAAATGGTATGAACCTAAAGAAGTTTTATGAGCCTGTAGAGTGGAAAGTATGCGATAAAAGATTATTTGCGAACAACTGTTAACAAGGAAATTCGCTTAGCAAGAGATGGGTGTCTCAAAAGGGCCCTACGAGATGAACTCTCTTTTCCAATGGAAGAATTTCGAGATAAACTATCCATGCATTATCCTGCTTTCAGCCGAATTCATTATGAGAAGGTCGTCGCGAATGAAATCGGGTCAAGCTCATATGAATATTTTTGTTATTTCATTCCTTTTCAGGAATTTACCTGAGAGATAAATGAGAGTTTTTTTCATGAAGGGTTCATAAGAGAAAGTGATCCATTTGAGTTATGTTCTATTATACATTATCAAACACCCCATTCTATTCATGATCGGTGTTACTCAATCTCTATGTCTTAGACCATAAGTGAATCTTACACAAGCGTTTTGAACTTTATGAATTTTAGCCGATTGTATCTTATCAAGACGTGGGCCATGAACAATATAAAAATGATTGGAAATAGATAATATCAGTGTACAAATATACAGTGCCTGTTCGAGTACAGACCATTTATGATACAGTATGCTGAAACAGATTCTCTACATAACCATTGATTATATAGTCAAACCGATAAGACATTTCAATCTATCACTATAGCTGATGTTCTGAGCTTTCCTTACCACTGAACTACTGTCAATGGTCTTTTGTCGACCTTTTTTACATCTAAGTATTATGAGAGAACTTTGCTGGATTTATATTAGGACAATGTTTTTTCTTGAGATTGAGACCAATTTTCATATCTCTTTATTAATTGATCATTCCAGTGTTGGAATTGTTCCTAAATTGGCAGGGTAATGAAGATTTCTGACATTGGCATGAGTAAGTATTTGAAATTTATTCAGTAGACTTCGGAAATCTGCCGTGTATATGATCAATAGTTTTGGAGACAGAACTGTTTCTTGTGGTGCGATGTGTAGAATATTCGAATATGTTATTTTTTTATCATTCACTTGTACAAATTTGCTCCTGTTATATGAAAAAAGAGTTTATCTGTTCCGTTCCGATCTATAGATCAGAAAATCCGTAGTAGTGCGATTCGGCAATAGGCTTATATGACAAAAAAAAATTATTTCATAATTCGATAGAACTCACCCAAACTAGCTCACCACCGCAAACCATTTCTTGCTGTGAGCTCCCTTCGTTTTATAAAAAATTATTGAAATCCCCGATATTGTGGACCTCTGAAAACGAGGCGATGATGTGACGTCAAAACCCTCATACTGAAACAAGACAATTCCAGACAGAGATGAATGATACATGATTTCTGACAGAGTGAATTAGCGCGAACAGCGCGAACTGCACAGTTGAAAGAATTAATATATCAGTTGCCTCAGTCTCCGTCGGGCGTTTGGTATTTTCTTCTAACTGTGGCGAGATGAGGTTTCTACGTCATCAGAGGGTCCGTTTTCAGAAGGTACTATTATTTATGTCCAAATATAAAACATTCCAGTTAATTTTTCGATCGAATTATGTCGTCAATCATTATTTATGTATAAGAGGATCATTATGAACATGGTTTGAGTTAAAAGTTCTACTAAGGTGTACACGCCCATTAGACGTTTGTGATTGATGGTGTCCAGAGCTAAGCTTTGATGAAATGACAAAAATATTGTGACATCATGCTTGTCAATAGCAATTTTGTTGTTGGTTATCAGGATGGCAGCAGGAAAGAGTAGGGTACAGTGAGCCACTTTTTTTTCAGAGATAATTTTTTATTGTGGTTATATGGATCACTTCACCATCAAATAAACTATGCATAGCGACTCAGAAAACATACATATAATTATGTGGAAACATTTTACTATTAACCTTACATCGAAGTATGAGAAAATAGCAATTTCACCCCTTTTTATAGGGTCATCAAACACAAAATTGTAGTGTTTGGATGGAGGTATATTCAAAACTCATCTTTTCATCGAACAGCATCAAAGAATGATCAACACGTCACAATAAACTCATTCAAATTCATATTGAGTTGGTGAGTATGTATTATGTCATCTGATGGTACCATCGGTTATCACACGTGATTACAGAATGACTTTCGTAACACATCGCTTTACTGCTGCTTCATCTTTGATGACAGAAAATACGAATGCCACTACACTTGATTGGTACATGAGCTAGGGGCTACTGTGTCCCTATCTGGTATGGCCACTGTGTAGAAATATAACCTACAGATGAACTTGAATTTTAACACTGCCTTCATTCTTTTCTGAGGAGTTCTCTGTGCAACATCAGAAAGCATATAGTATTATCAAAGCTCACGCCAAAATGCAGTTGGGTTTAAACTTGTTGAACATCATTTCGATATAATATGAAACTATCCTGGAATTCACACATGACACACGTGAATATAACCTATCCGCCATAAAACTCACGAATGATGAACGTTCAATGTGAAGAATTCTGGCAGGGTCTGTTCTCATATTTGGTACCTATATGAGAGATGCCAAAGCTTTGACCAGATATCTTCTTATTGAAAATTCGAAGCTACCACTTTGTTCCTATGACCACTGTAACTTGCTTGCTCTACCTTATGTCTCGAATTGTTGAATTGTTATTGTATGATGACGACAGATATATATGAAATGAGTTTCAACGTGAGTCTGGAATGGTACCATTTATGATATGGAACACAAAGGCGCAGATCTGCCTGGTCGGTCTGGAGGACTCATGTGAGAAGAATCGAGAAATCCGCTTGCATTCTGCTGAACGGAGACGAAAGCATTGGTTCCTGTTCAGTTGATATAGATATGAAATGGTATCCACTACTGAAAACTGAACATGAAAATGGTAGATTCAAGATCAATTAATGGAGACATCTGATTTTATTTTCTGGATATCTTTAGTTCACTCAACTTGGACAATTAGCTTCTATGTTCCTTGGGAGATTACAATCAGTATTGAATTGAAGCGTACATAATATCCTGAGAATCATGATATCGAGTTAGAGAAATTGAATACCAGCCACATCCAACACAAATTTTCAATAGCTTTTTCGCATGAGAATCATATCCTGGTCAAAAAAATCAGCCCCCCCGGAAAAATTCATTCAGCCGGAGCTCTCAAACCAATTGAAATTCACCAGTAGAATCATTGTGAATGGTGATGAGTGGTTCTTTGGATATTTTATTTCCATCGATTCTGCTCCTTTGATCTTGTAAGTGAATCTTCATCAGAGGGCCATCTTGTGATGTAGGCTTCTCATATGGAATAAATCTTAAATTCAGCTGAATTGGTGCGAACCAAATATTCAAAATTCTTCGAGTAGGGAGAATCCTCAATGAAATTTGAAGTACGTAGGTCTGTCTGTAAGAAGTGTTCATAGGAGTCCAACAAAGATATGAATGATAATGATTCAATCTTCGACTATCGGCAAAGCACTGCTTTCTCTCCATGAAACTCTCTAGTGATAGGCGGAAGATTAATTCCTCTTTGAAGATAAATCTGACTTTATGATTTCAACTTCCCAACTGCGTTACTGCGGAATTGAACAGGAGCCAGCATAGTTTTCTATGCACAATATTCATCACTACCATATCAAAAATTCATATGACTGTGAAGAAGCACTCACATGGCAATGGAAGATTTTCCATATAAGTGGTAAATATAATGATTGGCATCTATGAAAAAAAAAACGCAGATATAGGAGAGTAAATTTGTTTCGGGTTACTCCTACCTCATAAATCCATCGAATTCGACATATAAATGTCCCAAAGGTGGGTATAGAGTGTATGGGTAGAAACCTGGGCAATTTCTTCGAAAACTTGTTCGTGAACATACCAAAAGTCCTGACGTCTATAGGAGATGAGGAGGAGGGCAGCAAGGAGGTTCTGCTTTTGGGTTCAGTGATAGTATGTCACAAACGATTCGCCATAGCAGAATGAGAGGTGCAATGAGAGCTGATAACATTTTCCACAACTTTTTTTCATGCACTATTTCCGAATATTGTACCGTTTTCGAGCTGCGCGTTTCATCGTACATTGCTTCATATCGTCTGAAAGATTAGTTCTCTTCAAAGAATTTTATGATATTGAATGATTTTCTTTTGGGTGATATCGTAGGGAAGAAGCTACCCTGACAGTGTTGGAGGGGGATGAATTACCTGAAACCTACGCCTGCACTACCTTCATTCCTGATGAAAGAGGGCAAAAGCCAGAGGCGGCAAAAATTCTGCACCGGCTCAAAGTCGCAAATCATGGGCTAAACACTCACCTTTGGACGGTTTGGGGCAAAACTCCTGCGGCCAATGGTCAAACTTGGGTCTTCTCCATGGACGAACAGTCACTGGATGAACTAGTGAAACTTGACATGTCTCCCTACTTCAATCTAGGGAGAATTAAATTCAGACAGAAGAGAAAACATGTCAAGGAAAAAGAAGAAGACGCCGAGCCAATTCCGGAGGCTCAACAGGCACAAAAAGAGGACGAGGAAGAGCCCTCCCAAAGTGGGAGTAGCCCTTTCAAGAGGCAAATAGCACGTGAGAGCGCATCACCCATGGAGGAGGAAGATGCCTCAAAGAAGGCGGAAGAAGGGTTCAGTTCACAGAACCGAACCGTAGGATCAGAGTTCTGCAGTTGAATCTCCATCATGTCAAGGCGTCCAGTGCTATGGTATGTAGGAGATTTGACAAAGCGGGGGTCTCGACCTGGCCCACTTGCAAGAACCCTGGTTACATGGAGGGAGGGTAGCCGGCTTGAAACCCAACCAAGGTAAAGTACTATACGTAGAAGGTAACAATAAACCTCGCGCACCGGTGATGTTGTTACAGAACTCCTAACCACGCCGACAGAGAAAGGCACCAGCAGCTGGATAGTGATCTCCGCGTATTTCCCAGGCGAGGTTTGCCCACCACCGATACTAGGCGAAGTAATCGCATATGCGGCAAGGGCAAACCTTCAACTCAACATAGGATGTGACCCAAATGCACACCATACCGTATGGGGAAGCTCAGACGTCAACTTAAGAGGTGAGTCACTTTTGCAATTCATACTAACAGAAAGGTTATTGAAAGCTAATGTAGGATGCGAACCAACATTTGTCATGGCAGCGAAGTAAGAAGTTCTAGATATAACTCTCTCGTCAGAAAAAGCATGTGATAATATCGTCAACTGGCATGTGTCAGACGAACCTTCGTGCTCTGACCATAGACAAATAAGATTTGATATAATTACCCCACCTCGTACCTTAACAAAGTACAGAAACCCCAGAGAGACCAACTAGAAAGAATACGCAACATTCCTCAAATAATCTTCACAAACGACCACGGCTGACATAAGGGACAGCCACAGTCTTGAGAGGTCAGTAGACCTAGTAAGCAAGGCAATAGTTTCCGCCTATGAACGTTACTGCCCGGAAAAAACAAGACAACAAAACAATAAAACAATCTGGTGGAACAAGCATCTCGAATCCCTACGAGGGGAGTTGCGAAGGCCATTCAACAAAGCGAAACTCGACCAGAATCCGACCATATATCAGCTTGAACTCACGCAGTACAACGAAGAGATTAGGAAATCGAAAAGGTGATCGTCGAAAAAGTTCTGTGAGAAGGTCACAGAAACCCCCACATGTTCAAGGATCCACAAAGTGCTAGCCAAAGAAGGTACTGTAAATCAGGTAGGTTTTCTGAAGAAGAATGACAATACCTACACTGCAACTTTTGAGGGGAGTCTGAAGATGCTCACTGAGGCACACTTTCCGGCCTCAGTAATTCTTAATGAGCCGATAGTGGCAGACAGCACCATTGGCAGGCCGAATAGGCCAACTGCCATTGAATGGAGTCTAGCTACAGAGATAAAGAGGCCAAACAGAATCAGGTGGGCTATTAATAAATTTGAACCTTATAAATCCCCTGGAGTAGATGGAATATACCTCATCCTGCTTCAAAAGGGGCAGGAAATACTAATTCCACATCTGTATCGAATATTCGAATTAATAGCAATACGATATATACTCATCGTATGGCAGAAGGTGACAGTCATCTACCTACTCAAAGTGGAAATGGTGGGTGACAAAACGCCTTACTCATACCGCCCAATGAGTTTAATGTCTACTCGCAAAGTCGATAGAGGACAAAGAAATAGCTATAACAACATTCGTAGACATAGAAGGTGCTTTCAATAACGCATCAACAAATTCTATAATTAATGCCCTAGCAAGGAAAGGATTACCACTACTCCTGTGCCAGTGAATAAATGTCAATTCAAAAAATAGGGCTATCATATCCACAATTGGCGAGGCAACCCTGACATCTAGAGCAGATTGGGAATGCCCACAGGAAGGAGTATTATCGCCCCTACTTTGGACCATCCTGATGAATGAACTGATCAAAAGGCTAACATCCAAAGGGTATTATTGCCTAGGATATGCCGACGACCTGGCGGTTATCGCTAGAGGTACATTCGCAAGTACGGTCTCGGAGCTCACACAAACCGCTCTAAACATAATTGACAATTGGTGTAAAGAGGAGGAACTCACTGTGAACCCTCATAAAACCACTATAGTGAATTTCACGAAAAATAGAGTACTGGAAGGATTAAAGTCACCAGTCTCAACGGGGTTGAAATTCCGTTCGCCCTAGAGGCAAAATACTTAGGAGTCATCTTCAACCATAAGTTAACATGGAATCAACAACTACAAAAAAATGTTCAAAAAAGTATAGTAGCCTTCAATCTGTGCAGACGAATGTGCGGAAAAAATTGGGGACTGCAACCAAAAATGACCACATGGCTCTATGCCAGCGTCATCAGGCCTATGATAGCATATGGGTCAGTAGTTTGGTGGCCACAGACACAACAAGCTGAAGTGATTGGAAGGCTCAGTGCTATTCACAGGCAAGCGTGCCTGAGTGTAACTGGTGCAATGAAAACTACTCCAACAGCCGCTTTAGATGTCCTCTTGAAGCTACCACCGCTACAAATATATATACAAGGCGAAGCCAGAGCAGTCGTGAGTAGATTGTCAAGGGGCCAAGCACCCATTAGCAACGCGCACGGTAAAGACTATAGGAAGCTATATGAGGAGTTGGAATAATTTCAAAATATAGCTTTGAGAAAACTCTTAAAATTAGTATAATAGACAGAGAGGAATGGAAGGAAGGACCTCCTATCAATGCAGACATTGGTGTCTATACGGACGGCTCCAAAACTGAATAAGGAGCTGGTATTCATGGGGCCAAGCCAATGACAAAAATCTCACTGAGCTCAGACAAATACGCGACAGTGTTTCAGGCAGAAATTATCGCAATAAATCATTGCGTGAAAGAATTGATAAGGCAAGAGTTCAAAGGCAAAACCATTGCAATCTATTCAGATAGCCAGTCGGCAATCAAAGCAGTCAACTCTATATGCGAGTTACCTCGATACTAGTATGGGACTGCTTAGAAACCCTAAATGCACTGGGCAGTCAGAAAAGATTGCCTCTAGCATGGGTACCAGTACAAACAGGGTACGAGGGCAATGAAGAGGCAGACTCACTTGATCGAGCAGAAGCAAACAAAGCTCATTATGGCCCAAAACCCTTTCGTGGTATTGCGAAATCTATACAAAAGACTAGTATCGAATCATGGATGCAAACCAAATCTTAAGAATAGTGGAACAACTCGCCAGGAATGAGACAGAAAAAAGAAGTTTATTAAAAACCATCGCCAACATTCACAGAATATCTACTAAGCCAGAAACAGAGTTCAACTAGAATACTAGTAAGACTTCTCACAGGGCATTGTAGGCTCAACAAAAACATGAGTACGATCGGTCTGACTGAAGAACTGCTGTGCAGGTTCTGTCAAGAAGAGGAAGAAACAGCAGTTCACATACTTTGCTACTGTGAGGGCTCGTCGAGACTAAGGTTCCTTACGCTGGGTGAGAAAAAACCAAGAGCCCAGAGATACACAAGAGATCTGGAAGTTTGCCTATGGAGTCTCATGGAGAAGTCGGGGCTGGCCGAAGAATTCTAATCGATTTTGAGGGCAGACACAATAGATCTGAAAAGGTCGCAGTGTGGAGACAGATAGCCCGAAGGCCCTATTTCAAATCTAATCTAATCTAATCTCATCGTAGTTATTTTTAGAGATACAACCTTGCGGTTTTTCCGGTCCTATGCCACTTTTTTTGAAAACTCGAGATGGTCTCATCAGATTTTGCATGACTTTTTCTGTTCATGGGAAACATACGTTGAAAAAAATTTCAAAAGGGAGAAATGAAAATTTCTTGTGGAAAATGTCAAATCAGAATCTTATCATATGTATATAGATAATTGTACGCAGAATCCAGTGGCGTACTCAGATTATCAACTTGAGGTAAGGTTTTGCAGGATCAAACTCATGATTTTTCTACAGGAAAACTCTATATTGTATTAACTCATCGAAAACTTTATCAGATCTTATTTCAAGAAATGTTCTGCTACGACGAGCCGTTTCCGACATGAAAGCGACAAACCCACATGCGGAACTTTGTTACGGACCCTCCCCTTCTAGCTCACCTCCTAGGCGTCTGGGTTTTCAGTATGTTGACTCTCTAAATTTCTCGAACAAGCTCCTGACGAAATCGCTCAGGTTCATGCTCACGCACTCTACAACTCCTTTATTGAATGGACAGACACTTATGTTCAACATCTCTCGAGTTGTACGAAAGGGGATCCCTTCAATGTTCGAAGAACATCGAGCGTACATAAAAAGGTTAGGGAGAGGCGGTATAGGTATTGTTTTTCAACTCTTGGAAATAATAGGGTTATTGAAATTGTTATATTATCACACCAAGGTAGTGAAGAATATCAGTATCACCCAGAGACCAAGATTATATCCCGAGGCTTAAGCCAAGGGACGGACGATTCACTGATTGTCTTCAAACAGGTATATTCGAGTTACGTAATTGTTTCATGACATACTCAACCAACCAGAGTGTATTTTAATTTGCAGTAAAATCAATCTCTGTGTGAGGTTGAACGGAATTTGCAGACTTGTCAATCCTTCCTGCTAGCCCCAGGCACGAATGGATGAACGGTATCTGAAAACAATGTATGTATACTAGAGCACAGAAAACTGTCTGCTGCCGTTTTAATAGCTATGATGTTATAGAAATCATACGACATGTTCTGGGGAATCGAAGTACACGGAGAAAAACAATAGCTAACCCTGAGTGAATATTTGATAGTGGCAAGTGAAAACTCGTATACTATTTGGGACAAGGAAACAAGCTATTAACCGCAAGAATATTTTTGTTCTTCAAAATGTACACCTATCACTATGAAACCTGTTTCATTGAACTCCAGATTGATAACCATTAGTGAACACAGCGCACCTGTCATTAGTGACTTATTCACTTAACATTAGCTACTTATTGATTTGCGATTAGTGACTCATCCATTTGTCTTTAGTGCCTTGATCACTTGTCATTATTGCCTCGATCACATGTCATGAGTGACTGGTCAACTTGTCATCACCGACTTATTCATCTGTCATCAGTGACTCATTCATCTGTCATTAGCTAGGTTCTATACAAAATTACATACATTGTTCTCTGAGAAATAATAACCTGGATAAAAAGACGAAAACTTGTGCATTTGAAACATTCATTGTATAGATGATCAATTATCCAGAAATCACAAGAAGTTGAGGCTGGCAACAAATAGTGAGACACTAGACACCGTGTAAATCAGGATCATGCGCCGAGAATGAAGTTCCATCAGAAGCACTGATACACTCTATTTTTCTTCAGTGCATGATGGAGTTGAGAAAGTGCAATTGAAATTACCTTGTAAAATCATCAAACGTCACTTTCTCTCACTTCGAGTATCGTCAGAAGTAGAAAATAATCATGATGTATATGATGTCAACAAATATGTTCTGTTCTGGGAGAGTTATGAATTTCATCATCTTCTTCAGAAGAATAACAGATCATCAAGAACTCAACACCTCAATGCACATGAGCTGAGAAGCTTCACGAATATGATATAGGTCTTGCATGAATTGGAATTTCCATCGTACTAGGGAGAACGCATATGTATACTTCACAAATTCTAAGAACATGATGGAGCCGTGAACAGTGGAAGTGGTTGCGTGGGGCGTGGGCATCCGAATAATATATCAGAGATGTCCAAACGGAAAAGAGATGTATATCCACAGGTGGGCTGTCACTTGCACCAATCGACTTGATAGATTGTCTTCATCGATGAGTTCGCGCAGAGCAAGTGATTTCGTCCCAGAATAATTATTTAATGATGGTGAGTATTCATTAACCTCTAGCACCAGTTCATCATTCATTGATATACTCAGTATAGAGTATTCAACACTGGTAGTGTTGTTTTATTGTTCTCATATCAAGTGTAAACTCAACACTGTAATCCACACTAGCTCCTTGTGTTAGATTCAAGATTCAGAATTTCAGATTCTCAACCTTATGCAATACCAGCCGATCCGAATTCGAATCTTCATGCAGACCAGACTCCTTGAAGCCATAAAGAAAGAGATTCTACACCCTATAGAGGTGCAGTAGTATAGCTCATGTTCCTAGCAGTAGTAACGCATCCACACAATCATTTTGAGTGAGCAGAGTCAGCAGATATTGCTAAAGGTAATGAAAGCAACACTGCGAAGCTGTGAAACTCATTTCCAAATATCTGAAGAAAGCTGCTTATCATGAAATTCTCTACAGTAGGAGGATTGAATCGCTGAAAGCGTATTCAGATGCCGATTGTGCAGAAGATGTTGACACCAGATATTTCACGACGGGCAACGTGAGTTCATTATCTGGTAGTACAGTTACATGGACATCAACAACAAAAGTTTGTTGTCAGATACACGACAGAATCTGGATGTATATATTGCTGCATGCTGCGTACGTCTGATGCAACGCTAAAAGTGATGTGGCTGAGAAGATTCATACAAGAAATTGGTTTTAACGTTTCAAAACCAAAGGAACTCTTTGTTGATAACAAAACTTCTATCAACTTGGTGAGCAATGCTGACCATCATTAACGTACCAAACACATCGATGTCAAGTATCATTACATCAGACAGGATCTTGACGAGAAAAGTTAGTGTCATTGTTACATACGACGAGTCAGAAAACCAGCTAGCAGATATTCTACCCAAAACATTACCAGAGGAGACATTTTCAAGAAACCGAGAAAGCCTCAGTATAACTATGCCGAAGAAAACAAAGAGTGGAAGTGTTTTTGATACTTGGATCACTTTGTACACTATCAGTTATAGTAGGTCTCATATAGGTATATTTGGTGATATCCTTTATCGATGTATCATCAGTACATTATTATTGGAATATCATTGAATAATTATTGAAGCTTTGAAATTCCATTGTTTTCAGAATGGAATGATTGATTTCCGATTTAGTGATTCTACTTCTTTCTATGTCGACATGCTTTTAGAGGTTATTTATCAGGTGAGTGATGAGTGGGATTTTTGTATTTGTGATGTGTGTGGAGTTGGCTACATGGAAAGTCCTGATGAATGGGACGTTCTCCGAGCACATTGAACAACTTTTCTCGATTATCCCGTACGGTTACTGCAGTTTCCTTTTGTTTTGGCAGCCTGTCTGGTCACAACGACCCAGTTTCGTTACTCGAGACAACTAATTTCGTTTCGCGTACGGCAAGAATGGCTAGATGTAGTGCCTGCTCGCTGAAATCGTATTTATTTGTGGCGTCCTTTCGAAAAGAGACAAGGTCACGCTAGGCCGGTGACAAATCGAGGTAAAAACGACCGTATCAGTCGAAGTTTCCTTCATTCGTCTTCCATAGTAATTTCCCCAAGTTTCCAGGTCGTAATTCATTCGATTTTTCTAGAGGTCTGCTTCGGATCATCGCGTCATTGATTCAATGAAAAATTCCCCACATTGAATCGCATGTTTATCTTCATGACAACAAACAAGAACTTAGAAACTGGACTTTCAAGCGCTTTCATGCTCTTTTATCGGAACATCTTTGAACGCAGTGACATTTTGGTTAAATAATCTGATATGTCCTTACTGGAAATAATACTCATATTTTATTCGTAGAAATGGAATGAAAAAACAAAAATTATTAACCTGATTTTGGCACTGAAATGTAAGTCATGACGGTGCTAGAGTCGGGCAACTCCAGGAGTTACCAGATTTTAGCACTGAAATGTACGCGTGTACCCTCAATAGAGAATTTTAAGATTCGCTTGATTCTTGCACCAAAAGATGAGCAAGAAAAAATTCTATATGCTGAATACAATAACCCAATTTCGGCATATAATGGAGTTACCCGGTTCTCGCACCGAGGTCTTCAATTGATGCGACTTATTTCCTAGTCCTCGTCACAAGGCTATGTCTGCGAATATCTCTAACAACGCGTAGTCGCGAGCACTTGAAGAACTCGCCAGTAGTCATCGATGCGAATCTTCCAATGTCCTTGTCACAGGTTATGTTTGCGAATATCCTAAACAGCTCGTAGTCGCGAGCACTTTGAGACCTCGCTGGTGGCGATTAATGCGAATATATGAAAGTTATCGGCTGTGGGAAATTTATGGAAATTTCTGCGTAGGATACCTTCAAGACTTCGCTGAGCTCATCTTGGGTGGCAAACATTTGGAGGAAACATAGCGCTCCCAGCGATCTCTCAAAGAAAAGTTACAAAAGGCATCACAATATCCTAGGAGGATATCTCCGAGATATCTTCAGGGCCTCTTTGTGCTGCCTGGGATAGATACACCTTTCCATTTTCCATTTATATAATTTACATAGGTTATCCAACAGAGTGATATAACTCCAATCATAGGGTAACAAATATGACCTGAAAAAGTGTACACCCATCCTATGAATTACCAGAAGAAAGAAGAACAAAATGACAAAATGATTTCGACCAATTGAAAAAGCCTGTATTTTGTATCGGTACGATATAGTGACCAAACAAATTCCTGGAAATTATTTCTCCTCCTTGGTGGAAGGAGCATGAAATTACACTGAAAATAATTTTTCGATAAATCGTGACCATCCACACCTTGCCATTTATGTCCAGATAATTTTTAATTAATTTCACAGGGTGTATCTGAATAACAACGAAAACAATTGAAAGGTGATTATGTGATGGAAATCGGAGTGAGTACTTTGAAAAAAAAAATTCAAAATCCTCTTCCTGGAAAAGTTACACTCCTCCGAAAATTGTATGAAAAAGTTCCTCATTTTTTATTTTTTCTGTATATTCAGCTAAATATAAAAAACTAGGTGGATATTATCAAAAAATGAATTCTGACAATAAAATTACACATCTTGGAATGTTTGCAACCCTGAAGTATGATAAGTTCGATTAACAAATATTTCGACTGTTGAATTTGTTTTCTCAGAAGGTTAATATGCATTTGCTATCAACCCTTTCAATTCAATCCGGTACACCGTATTTTGAAGTAGATATTGTGCCTATTTTCCGAAAATGCAGGTTTATCGAACTTTTCTAGAGGTAACTCTAATCCTTCAGGTTGGGAAAGTTGGATATATATGTTAGGCAAGCCGAGGTTAGTTCATTTCAGTTCTACACCTCTGTTAGCGGAACATGTCGTTTGATTGAGAATTTCGTGAAAATCTTATCGTTCGTGAAGTTTTTTCATTCGCTATGGATTTTCATCAGGTAACGGCCAAGTCAATTGGAAAAACTTATTGATTGAACAATGAATCACAAGAATAGCATTTGAACAAATTCGCTGAAAACATGATTAACACAGTTTCGTTGTAGCTTAAGCAAAAAGTCTATGCTTCAGAGATAAATTCACGTCGATAGTTATAAGACGAAATTATTTAACATTACTTGAATGATCTTCAACCATTGTGAGAAATCATGCATTCTGAAAAAAAATATTGAATCGTGTATTCGTGGAAACGGAGGACATTTTGAACACTCACCCTAACTGATTCAATATTTAATGTTTTTAGTACTTTTGTTTCTAATTTTCTACTTGTGATTCTTAGTTCAATCCCCAACTTCAGCACAAAAATGATTCCATCGTTCATGAATTTGAACAAATAGGTGATTGATCTCAATAAAATTCATTTCATATCAGTATCAGCGATTACTCCATAATTTTCAAATCAAAATATTGCAAAAGCGGTACACTGTATTGGGTTTCATCAATGGTGACTTCTCGATGTTGAATTGAATGATTTCAAAGTTCACATCAGATCCAGATTGCAAAATCTAACCTCAAAAAAGTTATGTTTGAAACTACTCGTTACGAACCATATAACTAGCACAATCCAAACGAGTCGGAAATAAAAACGAATTCATGCGAACAACCATGTGTTATTGTCTAGATATCCTACGATGATTCATCAGTAGTTATGCGCACAAGTCAACAAAATAATATTGGTGGAACCGATCTTATCCATTGAAATTCCTCCATCCATCTTCAAGTAATTTCCGAACTTTCCGGCTCGTAATTCATTAGACTCCGCTCGAGGTCTGTTCTGGATTATCGAATGAACCGATCTTTTAATTCAATAAAAACGGAAACCGGATATCAACGTTGAATATGATATTGACGACTGTTCGAAGTGGAGAGTCCCCTCTGGTCTCTTTGAAAACTATAATTCTGAAAAAATTCAGTATTAGTCTAGTCATCAGGGCTGAAAGCGAATTTTAGTAGTTGTGAAGTAGTAACGAATTTCTGGTATATAATATCCTTTTCTACGGCTATAACACATAATTGTTCTTGTTTTACTGTGTTTGATTTATCAATGTTGCACTTTGTTCGCCATCAAATTCATTCTCGTATCTGATATTGCAATGACCTCATTGTATGATTATTTCTTGAAATCTAATTATTCAAATTTCGAGCAATGATAGCTTTTTTTTGTATATCGCTACTTCAAAGTTGGGAATCAGCTCTTCAGGAGGATTTCCAAAATAATTACAACGGTAAGATATACTGATCCTCTTTATTCATGATGAAACGATGAAACATGTATTGAACACTTCCCCAATGGTAAGTCCAGAGCGAACCTGATGATTTCTTCATTCTCAGGTAATTTTGAGTTGCTCTTTTCACACTCCCATCGACATTATATTATGTAATCGACTGAAGAAGATGAAATAAATTGGTACATACAGATACACCCTTCCACATAACGGCTCCTTGTTGGTCGATCGAGCCGCTCACAGCTGAATATATTCGTCAAATACCTTGAAATCAACCCGAGAGTCCGATATACATATTCACAGACTAACAAAAATCATCAAGTTGTGGTCTATCGAAACTTGGTTGGTATGGGTCAACAACTGAAAAAATAAGGCAGTTTCTCAAAAACTCCTCATTCAATTAATTGAATTCACCAAATAGTAACTAGGTTGTAATTTCCGCTTGAGTTTCAACTTCTTGATCATTTTCATAAGGATCTCTCAATAGTAGCCCCATTCACGTCGAAATCTCAAGAATAACCCCTGCACTTCCCAAATCAGTAATGGCGGCTTCGAAATAGAATACCAATTAGGGATGATTTCGAAAAATAAAATTTTCAAGTCCCATGCCGCTAATCATAAAAACCACTTTCAGAATGAGCCAGAGCGAAGGAGAAAACCGAGGAGACAAAAAAGCCTCTCAAATGTCACACAACCGAAAAAATCATACTGAATTTCAATATTCTGTGCAGCTACTAGTACTATAGTCGGTCGGCAGAGGGCCATTATGATATTCATTCACAGTGTGAATAAAAAACAATTGCTACCTTACCATCATGTTTAATCAATTGAAAATACCAAACAAATATAGTTTTATGCATTATGGATTATCTGATATAACAGAAGAAAAACAGAAATGAACAAACGAATATCGCCATTACTTAGGAAAGGGAGTTGATTGAACAACCTCAGGCCATCTTTGATAATTTCAATTCCTATATTTTCTCGGAAGTCGAAGAGTTTTGTATCACAAATTGAAACATCTGATTAATCAGCTGTAGTATCCTTGAATGAGTTCAACTTCAACTGTTTTTGCAACTCTCTAGTGAGATTGTACTTTTTCATCTACTTATATCAAAAATTGAGAAGAGACAAATTTCTGGTATTGATGAGATACTGATGGCCTTTGTTATAAATAAGGTTCTACATATAATTATAAAACTAATTACTCACCTAGTGAACATTTACATTTGAATATGGGATTTTTTCTTCAAAGCTGAAATTGGAAAAGTTACTCCTATTCACAATATCTGAGAAACCTAATAGTATCGATAACTCCAGATCTATCACTGTACCGCCAATTTTGTCAAAGATTTTTGAATATTCTTGTTTGGAACGAATGGTACATTTTATAAACAAACCTAATATTATAAAGACCTCACAATATGTTACTCGTGAATTTTCTTCATGATGGCGAATGCCCTGCTGCAGTTCAATGTGCCTTGAGCAAGCCATCTGACTACCTTGATTTTCTGGAACTACCATAGATAATAATAATAATATCATTTATTCAATATCATTCATACAGTAGGTACATTTAGATAATATCATTATGAAATATTGTCGAATAAATGAGCATACTCGATAAGTGAATGAACACTTGTTTCGAGATGAAAATACAAGTAATAGATGAATTGTACAAATATAAAATGATTAACAATAACAAACATGAGCTGCAGCAGCACTATAAATTAGATATCAGTAAACATGCAGGTAAGGTGATATATAATAATAATAACAATAATGATAACAGTAATAATAATAATAATGATAATAATAATAATAGCAACAATGACAATAATAATAATAATAATAATAATATTAATAACAATGATAAATTATTAATATTTATCTAGAAGTATCTTGATATATCAATGGATTTGACACTAGGGGATGTGATATTGTAGGGTATAAACAATTAAAATAAACATGTACACATTCAATATAAAATTTACAAAGATGCAAGCTCTGTTTCTTTAGATTTGTAGTCTAAACATTTCTCTTGGATTTTTCAAGATGTAATCTTTGAGCTCTCTCTTGAATGGTGAAATTCCAATTATATTTTTAATTTTTTCGGGAATTGAATTGTATAGTTTTGGAGCAATATATGAATATGCTCGTTGGCATGATGTTTTAGACATTTGTGGGACTAAATAATGATGTCGTTGACGTGTATTATAGTCATGCGACGGTAGGGGTGCTGAATGTTTATTCTGATGATATTTCAAATTACACGCAAAATAATACAGTTGACGGATATCGAGTATTTTGGCTTCTGAGTAAAGTTGATCAGTGGAGTATACAGAGTCTCTGGAGAAGATGATTTTGAGGAGTCGCCGCTGCACTACTTCAAGAGGTTTGATATGAATATCAGCTGCACCACCCCAGCCTAATATTCCGTAGCGCAGATGACTTTCAGCCAGGGAAAGGTACACAGTTTTTAGGTGTGAAGCTGGTAGTATTCTTTTTAAATATTTGAACTTATACAAAAGTGATTGTATTTTTTTTGTAACATATATTATATGAGAGTCCCATCTTAAATGGGTGTCAATATATACTCCTAAGTATTTAGTTTTTGTATCAGGTTTTATTGCTGTTGTTTTACCATGTATATTCACTTCTAGACAATCGAATGAAGGGATATTTGATTTGTTACAGCTAAATGGTAAGTATGTTGTTTTGTCTAGATTCAATGTAAGCGATTTATGATCGAGCCATTTTTTTATGCGGTTGAAATCTTCCTCTGCTTTTATTTTTAAATCATCCCAATTGTCTGCTTTATACAAAATGGCGGTGTCATCAGCGAAACCAATGATCTCACCGTTGCCTCGTTCTGAGAACAATCCATTTATGTATATATTAAATAGGATTGGGCCCAAAACAGTACCTTGTGGAACCCCATACTCAATTAATTTTGATCCGCTCAGTGCATCATCCAATCTCACAACCTGATGTCTATCGGTGAGATAATTCTTGAACAGTTTGAGACAATTATTTCGAATGCCGATATCCTCCAGAGATTGCATTAGTAGCTGGTGACTGATGGTATCAAAAGCTTTTGACAAATCTATAAAAATGCACAAGCAGGGCTTATTCTCGTTTAAGGATGATATTATAGAATCTGACGGATTTATAGGAGAGCCTCATAGCTAAGTCAATGCGTTGCTTCAAGATTTGAACATTTTGATTCGATATCACTAGTTACATCAGGGATAGGAGAAATTTATATTGAAACCGATTCTCTGCTTTTTGTACAGTGAATTTGAAGATAATATACTCCACTCAGATCTCAATTCGTCTAATCCATCTAAAAGTCATCGACTAAAACAAACAACCAAGAAATTATTAGACGCCGCTTTCAAACAGTCTTGTCCGATAAAGAATCGTCCCGCAAAACACTAAGATATACCCATTTCCATTTTCTGTTTGCCCTGTGAAACGGTGACAGAACGTCATTCAGAAGGGAGGTTGGTTGGGTTTATTGTTTGATTCACATAAGGAATTGAATGATGATATCATATAATTATTCAACATACAATGTTGATTGAGGAGTTCTGAAGAGCACTATCGAGAATCCATTTCATACAGGGTGTCCGATTGGGAAACGGAAAAAATTCAACGGTGGGTAGAGCTCATCAAGGTAGTTCTGAATATACCATATTTGTAGGGTCTCACAAGTTTTATATCCGAGATATAGGGTGTTTTATCATTTTTTTTCAATTCTTTGTGAGGACATAACTTACGAACCACCTAGTAAATTCATTTGGAATTTGGTACACAATCTGGCCTCCTTCTACCAAAGCGACTCACCTATCAGTCACGAGAAAAATCCAGGACCGGATCAACGACAATTGATCATATATCTGGAATCTGTGGAAATCTTATCGTTTGTGAAGTTTTTTACATCAATCTATAAATGGCAATTTTATTTCGTCTGATATCGTCTGATGATACTGAGTGCGAAAGCATCGAATATCAACTTTCAGACATGAAGGCTCACTCAGCGGGTCTTTTGAAGTAGTGCTCACAAACAGCCCATCTGACTGGCTAGTAAAATGTATTCACGAGGGTTTGCTTCTCGTTGGCAGCGTTCACGCGTAGTAAGCATCAATACGGGGGCTATCCGAGGAGTAGTATTTAGGTACATGATCAACTTGTCTGTGTGGATAGACACATCCGTGTAACTGTATGGATGTTATTTTCATTGACAGAGAACCAAAAAATAAATGTGTCAAATGGATTTTTTTCAACGGAAAATGATTTGATTAGAAGTTATTCGATTATCAACTAGGAATAACCAGTCAATAATTATTTCAATACGAAGGTTTCATGCCTGTTATAGGTTCCAGACAATAACAGTGAATATACACTTCAATTATAGTGACACATAATGATGAATGACCGTAATTCGTCTACGGTGTCGAGTCATGCTTCATTAAGGAGGGGTTTACCCTCTGAGAAAGGTCAAACTTTATCTAAGGTGTAAAGGGGGAAGTAAAAATCCTGTCCGAAGGAGGCGGGGCCCGATAACGAAGGAAGTCGTCTAGTGTCTCACTCCAACTCATTTTAGCGTAAAATATTTCAACATTTATAGTAAAAGCGGCCTTGAGTGTTGAGTGTTACCCCTATGCATCTGCGGTCGCTGAATTCTCCGAATACCCACAGGCACAGCGTACAAGTTGTGCTTTAGGCAATATACATCTAGTGTAGAGGAGAACGAGGCACAATCCTCTTCCTTACAGACTTTTTTTTTCGGACTAGAAAGATATAGGACCTTCACCACCTTGAATATATATGATTATTACATAATATTCCAGCTTGACTACTTTTTTCTATGGTACCGAAAAAAGTTATAGGCGACCAAACTCGAAAATTTAAGAAAAAAATAACTTTGCGCGTAAATATATAAACCTTTGTAACTTCGCAATTATAACACTTATATACGTAGTCTTTTCATAATTTGATCAAGCATATTCTGGAGATTCGATTCATATATAATATGTTGGGAAATTGAATTATTTTTCGATCCAAAATGTATCATTTTGTACAGAATTCGCGAAAAAATTTCCATTGTCATCTCTTCAGTTTATCATAACTTTTTAGTTCACGATATGAATTTCGATTTTTATGATTTCTTTCGATAGATTGAAATGTAAACAACAAATTGTTTCCTATAAACTTTTCGCACGTTTCAAAAATGAACTTTGTAGAAGCATTTATTGTCTAATGCGTAAGAGGCCATCCGAGCGCACGAGTGAGAACGATACAGCGGCGTTTACGTGCTCTAGACAAGAACAAACAGTAAAAATTCGGGAAGGATAACTGTCTCATTTGGGAACGGAGAAAGGAGCGTTCTTGGTTGAATATGTAGGTAAATAACTTCAGTTCATGAATATGGTCCCAAAATAATTCACTTCAAAGGCAACGAAGTGAAAATGGTAAAGAAAAAATACCAAGAAGATACCTATTGGGAGATGCTAGAATTTTCCAAACAGCATGAGTCCCCAGAAAAATTGATCAACATTATACAGCTGGAAAAACTAAAGTATACCAATATGGTATATTTATGATAAAAAACTTTTTCAGAGTCTTTGAGAGGAATGTGTGATAAATTTTAGTTAGATTCAATCTTTTATATTAAAATTGACATTCTTAGCGAGCAAATATGTAAATTTATCGATATAAATCTATCTGTGGATGGAGCTCTTGATATTATTTCATCTTCGTTCCGCACTCATGCACCAGTATCTATCGCACTCTGTCTCACTCACTGTGCATGACCTATCTAAAGTTGTACCGTTGATTGATATATTACGCTTACGCTGGGAAGATGCCCAACCTTATGGGGCAAAACGAGGTCCAAAAAAATCTCACAACTAGATGGCGTACCATAGTTCGAAATCTCACATAGTGGCGGCGATAGTGTCGAACGATGTCGAAGCAATACTTCGTAATTTGACTGGCAGGTGCGCCACTTACGAAGAGAATCTATTGGAATGCAGATGGCGTGCGACTTGGAACAATTAAACGATCCATAATCCAGAACGCTTGTATCGAATCCACCATCAATCAGTACGATTCTAACTAATATGGCGGTAAATTCGAATTTGTTAGTAATAGTTGTACTGGTGTGCTTTTAACGAGCGCATCACGGACGTGAGATCATGAAAAAAGTTTATAGAAATCGAATTGGAGAGAATCAGTGAATCACAAAATTTATTAATGTCTCGCAACAATAAATGCTGCTTCCATTTTTGGCGATTGTGGAATAAACTGGTCAGCGGATATCAATATATAAGCTGCTCATAAATTTGATTGAAATTCACGAACCCGGACCAGTGTTGTCACCTTAGTGTATTTTACCCTAGAACTGAATCTGAATGGGTCTGTTTGAGTGAAATTTCATATTTCATTATGTCGAATAACTAAATCAAACAATTCACTGTCGCAAATCATTTTCTTGTCAGAGCTATGTACAATTTTTGAAATTTTTATTATTGAAATTACTGATATTTATCACATGAAAAACGCGGAACATATTGCGTGACAATTCTATATCAATCCAAAGTATTTTATACTGGTATATGATCCGACCTATGTATTGCCGAAACTTGGAGTGCCAATAATTTCCTTTGACTTTTGTGGGGCGGCCGACTCGGTGCGTTTGTCGGCGATAGGGCTGATGCCAAGCCGTCGTTTGTCGCCCTAACAACACAAGTACATCCTAAAGACCTCCCAGGGACGTCCCTAATTTTATACAAGGACTTCCCAGAGATATCCTTTGTCGGGACAGAGTACATACTAGGGAGGTCCCAGAGAAATCAGCTGGCTGACAAAAAAAGCATCCAAGGGATTTCCGTCTGGTACGTCCCTGGGATGTACCAAGTACGAAGAAAGAATATCCCTTGCAGGTCCCCAGGATATTCCAGGGACATCCCTTCGACAAAAGAAAAAAATGTAGGTCGAGTAGGGTTTGAACCCGCCAACCCGGGACCTTTAGCTTCAGGCTCGCACCTTGTGACCTTACCCCATTGGCTGAAATGCCTTCTGAAGATTTATATACCAAACATCGATTTTTAAACAGAACTAAACTGCAGAAACCTGAATAAATACAACTTTGTTAGGATTTGGGTATAATTATTATCATTCGTGGATGTTTAAAAATGAGGGGCATTATGCATTTACGATTTCTGTTTGCGAAAAATGGTAATTTCTTGAGGAGTTCTGAGACAATTTTCTTTATTTTCATTAAAATTATTTACCGGAAAAAAATCAAACATTTTCATAAAAATTCAACTCAATATTTTGATGAAAGTCAATGACTCTGATGTGAATAGATATCAGATATTCCAGGGACACGAATAGGATAACCTATGGATGTACCGGGCCGGGATGTCCACTGGACAACCACTGCATTATGTCCTTGTACCGTGTGACAAAAAGGGCACGTACATTCGTTAATCTATGGTACGTACCTAGAACATCCCTGTGTTGTTAGGGCGGAGATTCTGAGCGTTCCGTAGTCTGTACTCCGTTGTTCTGGAGCGGCAGAATCGATTCTACTCAGAAAAAGTTACTGGTATCACAAAATATCAACGCCGATTTCATGATTTTATATCGTGGCATATAGCATTATAGACTGGAAATGTAGCTGCATATAGACTGGAAATGTAGCTGTTTTCTGATGATTTTGTTTTTATCTCTTCAAATATACCAAAAAAGAATTAATATTTTTCAACAACTAGATACTGTAAAAAATGGTTCATAAGCTTGCAGCTTAACTCTTGTAATCCAATAAATAAATGAATTCTATATATGTTCCAATAGTTATGACTCACTCTGTATATTATGCCTATTATAGATGATGTATTTTATTTCATTTTTATAGTGAACCATCAACAATCAAAGATTCAAAGATATCTGACTATTTATTTTCTATCTACTGATGAGACTCTAAGAAATTATCACATTCAGATTGATTATATTATCAATATTTTGTAATGTGTTATTAATACAAATTTTTAATATGGATACAAATTGAGTGAAAAAAATAATCAACGAAAAAGGCGTGAGATGTTTTTCCAGATATACATATATATATATATTGGTCTAGGCAAAGTATGACAAGTTTATTCACAAGGGAATTTAAAAAAAACACCACAGAGTAGGAACCCAACTGAGTGAGAGATCATAATATGTTCTTCTCTCTTCCGCAAGGAACCGAGGGAAAAAATCAATACTCGCAACCGGTTGTTATTGTTGAGGAATGCGGAATCCCCATATACGTCCATGGGATTCACCGACCGTAGCAAACATTTTTTCATCGGAACCGGTCGGGCGGGTCGGTTCTCATCGTAGAAGACAAGGATAAACAAAAATTTCTGGAGCGATAGCACGCGGTGGGATGGGATCTGTAATTCTGTACAAAAGTGTAGTAATCTGTACAATTAGTTCAGACATGTTCTGTGTGCCTAGTGGAGTCGCTACCTCACAGTGGCTAAACGATAGACGAGGGGATGAGCGGGGCTTCGACTCGCAAATAACACAGGTTGGGCATCTTCCCAGCGTAAGCGTAATATATCAATCAACGGTTGTACGTTATCACTCAAAGCGCTATAAAAAGTTTATTTTTGAAACGTGCGAAAAGTTTATTCGAATCAAATTGTTCATTACACTTCAATCTATCTAGATGGGAGAATAGAATTGAAATTCATATCGTGACAAAGAAAGTTATTATCAATTGAAGAGGTGTTAATGCTAAATTACTCATGTGATGCGTGACAAACAAATTATTTTCACATATAAAAAACTCAATTTTGCCAGTTTATATACCATGGATCGAATCCGATCGAATCTTCATCATATCCTCAACCAAATGATGATAAGTTGAGGCATCTAAGTTATGTAGTCTCCAAGTTACAAAGGTTTATACATTTACATGCGAAGTAGATTTTTTTTTGTAATTTTTGAGTTTGTTCGTTTATAACTTTTTTCGGTACCATGGAAAAAAGTAGTCAATTGTTTCTAGATAGGATAGTGAGGGTCTGATATCTTTCTACTTCCAAAATTTTTTTTTATTACTTTCACCTTGTGTCCCGCTTCACTAATAACTATGAGGAGGACATGTTTTCACGTAAAAATCACCTTGCTCGTTTCATCCCCTTTGCCTTCGATGCCAGCCGCCAGCCCCTCAAAAATGTTAAATGGCATTGTTGGGGTGAGAAGTTTTCAAAGAAATATACCCGGTATACCCTATATGAGCATAGATTAGTGGTATGTATCAACTCAACTGCAAAAATATAATTCGAAAGTACGAATCTGAATAATAAAAAGGCAGCAAAAACAGTTCAAGATAGGGAATTTTTTACAGAAAAATACTGCTATTCGAATAACATGCACTCACCTATACTTACATGATTAAATTTATTGATTGACGACAAATGCAAATGGAATATCAAAATGCATTGTTACAGGGGAAGAAAAATAACTATTACATGAGTGGAATTTTTTGGTTTGTATAAGCAGAATTTATATTGTGTAATAAACAACGCCATATACAGGGTGTCTCAGGTTTTACTCGTCTAACTTTGACAATCGATAGCAAAACTCAAAATATTAGATACGTATTTTTCTGTTTTGTCATGGAGGAACATGTTTTAATTATACGGGGTGTTAAGGATCGCATACATTTTTGGTTTTTAATTTCTGTCTCAGTTGAAACAAAACCTAGCGATCTGAAATTCGGTGAGCACTTTTCTATCGGCAATATGAAAAGTCCTTATCCATTGAAAAAACTGGGTGTTATCGTCACCCCCAATGGGAGTAACGATATGTTATTCTTTTTCGAGCTCTCTGACATGGAACTCGTCAGATTTTTTTTTATTGGGACGCTAGTGGGTGGATCGAAGCTAATGAAAAATCATTATTATTTCTTCACCACACTTTGTGTTTTTCATTTGTTTCAATATCTTTCGTGTACGTGAACCATTCAATATTCAATTCGAATGATAATTTGATGTAAGATAAACATTTAGGTTATAAAATTGTTATATATGCATAGTAGGTGTAACATTTTTTCGAATAACGAGGAAACTAAGAAGGATAGGGACAGTTCATATATGACAGATAGAAAAGTGCTTACCGAATGTCAAATCTCTAGGTTTGGTTTCAACAAAAATAAAAAATAAAAACCAAAAAATCATGCGACCTCGAACACCCCGTATAAAGAAAACAAGTGTCTCCACGACAAAACAAATAAATACGTGTGTAATATTTCAATTTTTGCTTTCGATAGTCAAAGTTAGACGAGCTAAACCTGAGACACCCTGTATATATTACAGGAACAACTTCAATTTGTAATCTCCATATTCCTTTCGAATCTACTATCCACTATTTCGATTACATTTTATTTTGCCATCATTCATCATTGCGAGGTATATTTTGACAGATTGTCTTCTGCGGTATTTATTACCAGTTCGATAATTACTTCTCGGCATTATAACTTTTGCTCATACAAATAATGCACAAATATTGAAAAACGCAAATGTCACTGTCGGAATACTGAAGTAAACTGAACAAAAACAAAATTCCAATCCCCCGTGTATAACACGAATTCCAGGATTTTCGGACCCTTTATGTCCGCCGCTTTTATGCTCACCGCTTTTATGTCCATCGCTTGCCGCTTGCCAAACATGTTCAATCTTTTATCAGCTAATTGGTTGAGTCACCTGGAGCGAAACTATTATTCTTCAATGAGAGATTTCTCTGTTTATCTATTTCCAGAAGGCAAATTCTTAATGTTGACAAGAATATTAAAATATATGTAACTCGTATATTATATAATACCAGTTATTACCTAGAATAAATATGATGGAACTTCTGGCATTCCTTATATTCGCATTTTGAAATTATCGGAATTGGTGTCCTACCTGCAAACCATACGTATTTTTATTATATGGGTTACCTAATAAACGTACCTATACGTCGTATATAAAAATTCAATGAACCCATCTAAAACTTCTTTTGGTTTCATCTCCAGTGCTAAATTTTTCTCAATAGCTTCAGTGCTACTTTTTATGAATGAATTCACTATTCATTCAATCATTCATAGTATCCATGTAGAAGTGCATATTCGTGTGAGGGCGCTCGTATCAGTGAAGAAAAATGATCCAAAATTGCGTCTGCAGAGGTCCAGCAAAAATCACTTTTGATGGTGATATTTTGAATGGATCCTTGCGAATTTTTTTGACAACGAAGATAAATGTATAAGTGAGGCATCTCTCGAAGTACTTTTCGAAAAAAATATATACCTAGTGAGAAAAAAAATAGTGAATCTGGTCAATTTTCTGGAATTTTTTTCGACTATTTTTTTTCAAAAATTTGAAAAAGTACTCCGAGAGATGCCTAGATCCAACCTTCTAGAAACTATCCGTGGAAAAAAATCTTGAATTTATTTAGCGAGCTTCGAGTATTTTGATTTCTGCCGTTCCTTGTTTCCCCAATGATCGCTCATAGGGTTAAACCCCTCTTAAATCATCTATAGTGACTATTAGGGTCCCTTGTATTGATGGAAATTGACGATGAAGTCATCTCAACAGGGTACGGACAGTTCCTCGTCTCCTCTCACTCTAAAACGTTTGTGAAACAGTTATATAGTTTCATCCTTATTCAATTCTGGGGATGAACACTAGATTTTTGACATTCGTTGTTTTTTAGGTTATATTGAGAACACTGGCGTATCATACGTAATTTCCATATCGAATTCCTGATTCAACTATACCAATCCTCTAGTTTAGAGCTTACTCCTCCAGCATAATCTTTGCGAGGTAGGAAACATTAAAATTGTACCTACTGAAAGCTCATGAAACATTTCACTGAAAGAGACTGTTCTCAAACTGTATACCAGGGTTGACTGAATTTACTGAATGAATTCTGATTTCAAGCTGAGCAGTAGTTCATCTATGAGCTGAATTAGCAGAGCCACATTATTGAGAAATGGTGGAGACCTCGATGTGGGTATCTAAACTACTGTACTCATGTCATGTGTGCTAAATATATTTTCGGAAATCCAACACGGAGTTACTAATATCACAATATGTATAAAACTTCGTCTAGGACGTAAAGTAGGCTGATGGAAAGTGATACGTAAAATATGTAGGAAAATGAATAATAAAATATACTGACTTTTTTGTCTCCCTTGAATAAAAAGTATTATTCATTGATGAAAGTAACAAAGAAGTAAGTATACGCAGTATGACTTATAGGCAGGTTATTTTCACTTTTGCATCCTTCATAATTTCTATTTGTGGTAGAGTAATTATCATATGAACTAATGTCTTTCATCATATTGGATCCGTCATCATGAATTTTCCAATTTTAAAGTAACAATTATCATCTCCTACCCCGAAAACCTCCAGATACCAATTTTGAATCGAATTGGATCTTCATTACAAAACTCATCCACCATATTGGATCCGCCATCTTGAATCTTCCAATTCTAACGAAATAATTTGAATCTCTGACACCGGAAATACCAATTTTGATTTTTAATAGAATCGGATCATTATTACAAATTTCGTTCGTCATATTGGATCCGCTATCTCGAATTCTACAATTTTTACAAAAAATCATAAAGTTCGACCTTGAAAACCCTCAGATATCAAGATCAGATCATAATTAGAAATTTCTTTCGTCATATATTGGATCCGTCATCCTAAATTTTCCTAGTTTGACGAAACAATCATTATCTCCAACCCCGGAAAACCCCAGATATCTTTCAATTTCGAATAGAATCGGATCCTAATTACAAAATTCTTTGGCAAGTAATCAACAAGTGAATACCCTGTACAGTTTACATATCTATTTTCAAAATTTAGAATGATTTTCTGTAGCGCCCATGGATGTGACGTGACAGCAATGTGAGGAATGCCAGTAGACAACCCAGGTAGCCACACTGACGAAAATGACGTCTATAGGACCGCTATTTTTAGTCATTTTTGGTCCAGTTCGTCAGTTGACCAAATCATGACGTCAAAAAGACGTCGTTTTTCTGACGTCACGTGGACAGCAACTTTCGGACGTCTTATGGACGTCAATATGTGGTCTTCTGAACCCGTGAAATACACTTTCCTAAATAAGTTGTTTCATAGTGGTTTCATACTGAAATATCAAAAAAGTCTGTCATCCAATTCAAATAATGATAAATAAAAAATAATCTCTTCCAACGAAAAATGTTGTCATTTCATTATTTGAATTTGGTGTCTACGAAATGCCACCAATCACATCATTTCTTGTTTTGGCGGCACAAGTCGCGTCAGCACGGAAATAGCCGAACATGAATCGAACCGAACCAAGCCGTTTGTACCTCGTTACAATGTTGCCGACTTTACAATTCTTACGTAGTTCTATTATTCTGAAAATATTCTAGAACGATAATCGATTCGACATGGATAATAAATGGCAGAGGTAATCGGAAAGAATGAAGCGGATAGCAGTAGCCTGTTTTGGGGGTGACGATCGAATCATGTCAGCTGTGATTCCAACTGTCAATGTCTGTCTATTCATATGTAGTGACGATATTTTTTCGCCTCAATAATGTGTTATGGAATGAACATCACTAACATCGGCCACAAAAGAACTGGATTAATTGTGGCCATAATGAATTCCTTTTCCCTATGGAATAGATCAATAGTTATCATCATATATCATGCAGATGATAGATAACCCCCAATTTCTATAGCGTCGCCACACGGAACTCACAGAAGAATAACAGAATAGGACATCAATGTCATTCACTTTTCCCCATGAAGTGGTTCTGTGGGTGACTTTATGACTTATCTCTGTTTATATTTTCCAGTTAGTGTTTGTGATAGTTGGCAACACTGTACCCGGTAGGTGGCCATCGCCTAATCGCCCAAGCACGCGATCACGTCATCTCATTGGAATTTGGAATCTTATTTATCATTGTTGTGTTTCGTTTCGTTCGTGGTGCCTGGTGATAGTTTCGCCGGTTTGATAGTTTGATTCACGAGAAGAAGTGAGCATCAATATCATGGTTCCTCATGGTGTTTTTTTTAAGTGGTTTTGATTGAATCAGGATATTTTTTATGATTGTTTTGTTGTTGTTCAACATGTATTCGGTAATTCAATTTGACGATAGTGGAAACAACAGCGTGGCTGTTGTCCACGAATCGTGGTTGACCCCGATGAAAACGGAAGTGTTTTGGCCGCCATTTAAAGACACTAGAAATTACAAGCGTGCCCTGTGTGGTGGTGAAGAAGCCATCGATACTGAGAGTTGGAAGCTCTATGGCATAAACAGAATATTCTATCAAACCGGTGAGTATAATCATTCTATTACTAACTATTAGAAGCTGATTACCTATGTAAGTTGATTTAGTGAAGAATATTAGTCAATTTCGTAGAACATGGTGAATTTCTATCGTTTTTTATGCAGAGCTTGCCTTTCGAAGTTTTTCTGCAGTGTTTGCTTTTCGCGGTTTTATCTCAAGCATATATTTTATAGGTATATCAATTCTACTAGGGCCTATTTGAGGCAATAACAAAATACATAAAAATATTTGCTGAAATAATTATTCGATTATTTCAGGTAGACATTGTATTTTAACATAAAAACACCTCATGTATTAACTACTCTTGTACAAAATAGTAATACTCTGGAAAAAAAATTGAGATACCTTTTTCTGAATTTATAGCAAACAGACTATCTCACAGTTTTGTTTTAGATGAACTAGAAAAAGCCTTCAAAAAAGAAAAAGAGGCTGAGATTACAAGTGACTTGGCAGATACTGATGTAGACTTATTAGAAAAAGAGGCACCAACCAGGCAATCCAGGAAATATGTAAGAAAAATTATAGACAGCAGTGAGAGTGAGGGAGAGAGTCAGTATCCTAGACCACCTCAAATCAAAATTAAAAAGCTTTCAGGTATGTAGCTGTAACTAGTGTCCAGAAATGAAATACCACAATCAACACGACCACTCTTATTTAGGTTTCATTGAAACAAGACAACTGCAAAATTCTGGAAGCAAGCATACTCCCGAACAAACACTGCACCCAGCAGTTCAGCACTCGAGTAATCAAAAGGGGACTCTTATTACAAAGACAATACAGCAGTCAACTTTGAACAAACAATCCAGAGATTCATCAGATTGCCCATCTCAAGTGAGCAGCGCATTCTCAGATTCAGGTATGAGAAGTTAGCTTATACAGATATGTCTTTAATTCCAGGGGGTGTTACCTTGCCAAATTTTATGAAAAAAATTAATTGTGATAACTTGCGGAGTTTTTGTTGGCATTTATTGGCATCTTTTAATGTGTCCAGATTTGAAATAATAATTCCAGAGGTATCTCGTAGGTTGCCTGATTGAAAATTATGTTTAGAATCATTGTACACCACTGTTTCTGTTTCTAGGTCAGATGGCACAATGAATAATACAACTTTCTTTTGTCATCACTTACTTTTTGATAAAAAAACAATTCTTGTGAAATTTCAATAGCATCAAAGCTGATACAAAATTAATTTTCTAGAATTTGTGCTTTTCAAATTTACAGGATGAGAAAAACTGGATGAAGAAGTTTTTTTTTAAATATCTCAGAAATCACAAAAAATTTTGAATACATATTTCGTATAAAAAGAATTGCTTTGCATGAATCGAATTGTAGAACAAAACATAGCATATGTGAATAAAATATAAAGTGTAGTAAATGGTAGGTAGTTTCTGAGATATATAAAAAAAATCAACTTTTTCATCCAGAATTATATTATCCTGTTAATTTGGGTACCTACTATCAATCACAACTATCTATCTATCAGTACTTGGAAAATTCAAGTACTTTTAGGTTTTTAGTCATGACTGAGGGGCATGCAAGTAATGTTTTCATTTTTTCTCAAGAACTAAGAGAGATACAAAGATTTTTTTATGGTACAAGACAGTTGAATTTTCAATTATTTAAACTTATTCTATTATAGAAAAGAAAATAATAGTGCCTACAATGGTTTCTATCATAAATATCAATCAGGCAACCTATGAATTTATATGATACAACTGGAGTTGATATTTCAAATCTGAACACATTAAAAGAAGCTGATTCCAACAAATACAACATGATTTATCACAATTACAGTAGAGAATTCGATAAAGAACAGATATTGTATTCAAACTTTGACACCCTGTTACTGGAGAGCTAGGCAAGATGGAACACATGTTGCTAGAACATATTTTCTCTTCATAAAATAGGACAAGGTATCACCACTCACATTATTATCACTATTAGTATATTGTATGTATTTTAGCTCTAATCTTGATGAATTGTACACAAGAATTCTTGTCAATCATAATAAACCTATATTCTATTCTATTCCACCACCTGAAATCAAATAAGTTTTGAACAGGAGAATTTCTTATTCTTGTAGGCAAAAAGATTGACTATGATGATATTGTTTCAGCTACCAAGACATTCATTTCATTGCTAGGTCAGATAAAAGAGCAGAACAATTTGATCTTGGGTAAATTGGATGAGGTTCAGAATTCTCTATCTGGTAGAGGAGCTCCGACAGACACAAATTAGTGTAAGAGATTTATTTCCAGTACAGATACCTTTAACCAAATCAGATGATTTGAAGATTTTTGAAGAATTCATCAGCAAGACAGAGAACTTCAACCTTCTGGTAAATAATTCATTCATCATAAAATTTCTGAAATTTTGTCAGCAATAGGAATTGTTGAAGTTTTGCTTCTTTACAGCTTAGGTGAAAATACATGTGAAAATTCCCAGATTTTATATCAATTTGTGCAATCGATTGCTGTACAGGGTGTTGTTTATATATTTTACTCAATAGTTAGTGTTGGATTTACAAAAACGTTTAATTGGACGAATATGGAGCATTTTATATGAGCATGTAGGATTCAGTACTAGGAAGTGCAAAAATGAATCATAAACCTACAAATGTTTTATAAACTTTTATTTTTTGCATTTTATTGTATTTTATTTTCCCAAACGGTAGAACTCTTTCTTCTGATTTAAAATATATTTACTTTGAGGTTATCCTTTTCAGTTTGTGAAAAAAATAGATTCTTGGTATAAATCTAAGGCAGCTGTAGAACACAAAAAGTTCTACAGCTGATTCAGAATCTATATTTTTCGAAAACTGACGGAAAACAACCTCAATAAAGTATATATAATTGAAATCAGAAAAAAGAGCTCTACCGTTTAGGAAAATAAAATAGGGGGTGTTCCTTTAAAAAAATTTATCAGTTTATGTAAAATTTCTAGGTTAGTGATGCATTTTTTGCATTCCCTACTACTAAATTCTGAATGCCCATTAAAAATTCCTCCTTATTGCCTATTTGAATGTACCTGTGAGACTGATATTACCTGAGATAGCTATTAAGTAAAATATAAAATATCACCCTGTACAGTTAGAAAAGTTCTTTCAATAGAGGATATTCAGTGGCAATATATCATCCATAGATATTTGTAACAGTTTCAATTGCTGAATTAGTTCATCTTAGAAGTTTTAAAGTACCTAAATGTTATAATTGAGAACTGTCTCATTTTCAGGTTACTCATTTACACTCTCTGGGAGGGAAAAATATCAAGTTGAAGATTCATAAGATACTGAGGGCGTTGCTGACAGATGAACTAGCTGCATTCTTCAGTTATTATGGAAAACGTTCCAAAGAACCCTTCTATGAGTTGAAAATCAATAAAGCTTTGATAAGTAAGTAACAAAATTTTGCTATTCAGGCTACTCATAATATACTTAACTATTGACAGTGCAGCATACTTCTCTGCAGTGCTGTTGTATTGATTCGAATGAGGTGTCATTAACAAAATCTTTCATCTTGATAAAAAATTTAGAACTGTCACTAATATATTGCACTTTTCAAGGAGCAGTTCAGTCTGATAATGTCACCATTAGTGATGTTGAAGACATCATCAAATTGTGGTTCAAACATGCACCAGACAGGCTGAAATCAAGAAAAAACTGATTCAGAGGAATTTATTCATTTTAGGCACTGAAGTACCTGTTAAGCTCTAAAATATGCTGATAGTATTCATTTTGTTGAGTTCAATTCCAGAACCTCAATGTCTATAAAGGACTTTTGTATTAGGAATAGGTAATATTTTGTGTAGCCATTGTTTCAAAACTAGAAATTCAATTTTTGGGTCCCAAATATTCATATAGGTACTTGGTAGGTACTTGTATCTATAGTTCATTTTATTCACTTTAGAAAGTTTTACCTTCCATGAATAGCTTTGAATTGAATTTTTGATCATGTATAAAAGAAAACATGTAGAGGCGAATGTGGGGAAGAGACAATTTTATAGACGAGTTGCTAGAGAAAATGAGAAGATATTGAATAGTTTAATGAACATTGATGTTGTAAGTGAAAATGCCACTGAAATAACAAAACATGATCAGCAGTATGTAGATAGTCACCATCATTATTTATATCCTGCGACAGATAGTAGTTCAGAATTTGTACAATCAGAAATCATATTAGAATCAGATATATTTAACCAACCTGGAACATCTAATGAGGAGGATCCTCCTCCGCCAATCAATTCTTCCCAATGTTTATCGGTTATACCAGAATGTAACAGTTGCTCAAATAGTACTACAGATTTGGAACCACAGTCACTAAGGCAGTGGGCTATCAATACAAAAGTTACCCACAGTTCTGTTACAAGTCTCTTAAAAATTCTTGCTCCTTTCCATCCTCAACTTCCATTGGATAGTAGAACATTACTAAAAACTCCTAGGGATATAGATTTAAAAAAATTAGATAACGGCGAATATTGTCACTTTGGAATTGAAAATGTTTTAAAAAAAATTATACCCTCTTCTTGTTCAGATAACAAATTGAAACTCAGCATTAATATTGATGGATTACCATTGTTTTCTAGTACAAATTTACAGTTCTGGCCAATTTTAGGTATGGTAAGGAACTTTGAGAGTTTCCCATTTGCTATAGGTATATTTTGTGGCAAATCAAAGCCATGTCCACTCAATGTTTTTCTAGAAGATTCCATCAAAGAAGTTAATCATTTGAAACTAACTGGTTTTGTATTGCATACCAGAATATATTTTGTTGAAATATTAAACTTTATTTGCGACTCGCCTGCTAAAGCTTATTTGAAGGGCATAAAGTCACATGGTGGCTATTCTTCCTGTGACAAGTGTTGGGAATCAGGTGATTACTACCATAGACAGGGAAAAGTCATTCTGAAGGGAACAACAAGTACCCTTCGAACTGATGAACAGTTCATCTTGGAGTTGGACGATGAACATCACAGAGAAAAGTCACCATTACTTGAATTAAACATAGGCCTTGTCTCATCATTCACTATCGATTACATGCATGCTGTTTGTTTAGGTGTTACAAAAAAACTTTTGGTAACATGGATGTCAGGTGGGCTACATATTAGATTGAAACGTTTACAAATTGAGAAATTGAGTGAAAACATGTTGTTTCTAAGATCTTTTGTTCCTTCAGAATTCAATCGAAAGCCCAGGAGTTTATCAGAATTATCTTATTGGAAAGCTACAGAGTTTCGTAACTTTTTATTGTATTTTGGTCCATTCGTTCTTAAGGGTAATGTGGAGACATCAGTATTTGAACATTTTTTATTATTGCATGTTGGCATTTCACTTTTAACTTCATCAAAGCATTTATCAAATTTTGGTACTGAGAATGCTAACATTTTATTGAATTCTTTTGTGAGACATTGTGAATTTATATATGGCTTAGAATTTTATGTATATAATACACATATATTATGCCATTTGGCTAAAGAGGCTGCTCTGTATGGTACTTTGGATTCATTTTCAGCTTTTCCATTTGAAAACTTTCTAGGTCTTATCAAGAGTTTTTTTAGATCTCCATTGAAACCTTTACAACAAATTTATCGAAGATTGAGTGAAAGAAATTTCATCTATGTGAAACCACATTTTGATACAAAATTATATGGGGAACATGATAGTGGTCCCATGATAGAAATGATTCATGCGAAGCAATTCAAAAAAATTGTCTACAGGAATGTAACTTTCACAAGCAAATCCTATTCATGTGCAGATGCTTACTACATGACAGAAGAAGGTATAGTTGTAGAAATACATAATATATGTAGCACTCTAGATGAAAAACTATTCATGATTGGAAAACATTTTTTGCCCCATTATGAATCATTGTATACTTACCCAATAGATTCTAGAGATTTGAATATTTATGTTGTTAGTAATACTAATTTGTCAGGATTACAATCTTGTGAAATTTCTCAGTCAATGACGAAATGTATGGTTTTTCCTATAAATAAGAATAGTTATATATCCCTCCCTTTGCTTCATACAGCGTGCAGCGTCTGAAATCTTGTATCTATCATTTTTCTCTGATAGCACAAATTTATATTTGTCATGAATTGATAACCAGGCAAACTGTTTCATTTCATAATTTAAATTTGTACATTTATGAAGTGTTTTGAATAAATCATTTGAAAATTCTAGGTGTTTCTAATTACAAAACAAAACACATACGTCGCTATGATGTCCATTTTTCAAAAAATAGACGTCGCTTTAACGTCTACTTTTCGAAAAATAGACGTCGCTATGACGTCTTAAACTAGTCCACAACGTCAGTATCAAGTCATAATCGAACACCGCATTGACGTCCAAAAGACCTTAAAAGTGACGTCATTTAGCTGTGACTTACTTACGTCATTCAGACGTCAGTTTGGATAGTATTAAAGACGTCTTTTGGCCGAATGTGATGCCGTCTTTTAGACGTCATATAGTCGCCATGTGCTACCTGGGAAAACTTAAGTCTCTAGATCATTGAAAAAGAATGCAGCTATGATCTGTCCGTACCCTGTTGATATGACTTCAGCGTCAATTTCCAGGGACCTTGTGAATGTTATTGAGTTCTTATAGCAAAATGAATTGGATTGCTACAAGGCGAGGCTGTTTTCCATTGAATCAAATTGTTTTATGAAGGTTATTCAATTTCAATCACCCGTTATTCGATTTCTTTCTTCGTGCATTTTTTTCTGCTATACACGATCAACAACTTCATTTTTTTTGAGGCATCATATTGGATTCTCATCAGCAATAATAAGCCAATCGTATAGTGAATGGGAAGCGAGGATGTAAATGTTTTCTCAATTCTGATATTCTTCAACAAATATCGTCAGAAAAAAAAAATTATCAAAATTCTAGTTCCCCGAAAATACTCGGGATAAAAAAATTGCCTCGACGACATATTCTTAGTCACAACTTTGTTCTGAATCAATTATCTCCGTATCTCCATCGTTTCTGAGATCCCAATGATGGCCGTCGAATTTGAATAACCCGGTATAGATCTTGTTAACTCAGAAGAATATTTTGTAATACCCATATAATGTACCAATAATATGAAGTATCGCAAAGAATTTGATGCTAAGTATAACAACTATTCCAGTGGATACTTTTTCAATCCAATTAGAATCGTTTCACAAGTGGGTTTTCCTCATTATCCGAAATGATATCGATTGTGAAGTTGCCCAACGTACTCGTCATAGGTTTGTTTTCATTTTTGTTCCAACTGCCTCAAGCTGCTAATTCCTCCGAAGTAGTCCAGGTCTCTTTAAAATATTCCCGAAGGTGGCGACTTGAACATTCGTATTCCCAGCGTTGCCCTACTTTCGAAATAATGTGACCGCGCCCCGTCCATTTCACGGAAACACGAAAAACTTTTCTTTGTACCTGAAATTCACTGCGACGGTTTTCAGTAGTATTTATGTAACCCTTTTTCAAGCATCCAGTTTTTGTACCTTCAGACAGCTGTGATGTCACTTTACATAAATGTAAATTTATGATGATGTTGATAATATTTTCAACTGTTCCTGAGATGAATATTTTTTATAATAATAATAATAATAATAATGTTTCTTTGCATTTCATCAAATTACATATAGGCATATAAGTAGAATCATGGCATGTTGTTGTGAGCAAATAAACAAATACCGTCCATTTAAGACCGTTTACGGTTGCGCATGGACGTATTCATTTTCTCATTTCATTAATCAATATTTCAAAGATAAATATATAAATATATGCAGAAGAGAGAATACTCAACATTAAAAAATATATATATGTATATATAATAAAAATTCTTGTACGAAAATGAGCATAGTAGACAAGTACTTGCTATCATATTGTATACTAATAAGCTGAAATCTAAGATTCATAGTAATAGTGAAAATAAGCAATATAGGTTCATGATATGTATAGGTATTTGAGTAATAGAATGACTTATATTATGAATTCAATTCTCCACGAGGTTGTTAATTATATTCCTATCAGTGAGGTATAGAAAATACTTTATTTTGGATTTGAATAGAGCGTCAGAGTTGATATGATAAACATATAATTCATACATTTCTGGTAAGGAATTAAAAATCTTCACAGCAAGAAACATGAATGATCTCTGTCCTATCGATTTTCTAGCATAACACAATTTCGCAAATTTTTTGCTTTTATTTCTTGTGAAGTGATTGTGTGATATATTTGGAAGGATATGTTTATTCTTATAAATAAATATAATCACATTTAAGGCGTATAATTTTCTGATATCGGAAATGTTAGTCTCCTGGAAAAGCTTATCGGATGGGTAAGTTGATCTTTTGTTATAAATTATTTCCAGGATTCGTTTTTGCAACACAACTATTTTTTCAGATGACATTTGGATGCAGTACCCCATGCAAGAATTGCATATTGTAATCTTCATTCCACCAGAGCATAATATAAAGTCCTAAGGTGAGGGATATCCAAAATGTTTTTTGAATATTTGAACTTATAAAGTAACATTCTCAAAACTCGTGTAACATTATCTACATGAATATTCCATCTTAGGTGTGAATCAACTGTTACTCCTAGGTACTTGATTTGATGGCTCGATTTTATTTTAATATTATCATTGGGTCCTTCAGTAATGTTTAGAGATGTAGAGTTTGGCAGTGCATTTGCATAACTAGTGGAAAGGACGAAAAAAGTTTTTTCATAATTCACTGTCAATTTTTTATGTCTGAACCAGTTGATAATTTCCAAAAGGTCTGTTTCTGCTTTAATTTTGAGGTCGTTCCATGTATTTGAGGAGTAGATTATTGCCGTATCGTCAGCGAAGCTGATGATTTTTCCACTAGATCTCAGCAGTAGTAAATTGTTGATGTACAAAGAAAATAATATAGGTCCTTATACTGTACCTTGCGGTACACCATATTTTATAGTTCTGTAGGAGCTGTGACTATTTTTTACTTTGACTTGTTGTTGCCTATCTTTCAAATAATCAATGAAAAAATCCAATGGTACTCCTCTCACTCCTGAATTCTCCAAGACATCCAATAGTTGCTTGTGGCACTTATGAAAGTATCGTTCTAGTAACACAGAATATTTGTTTACAGAAACTTGTCAAACTTCCTCGATATCAGCCACTGACGATGACCTATGCATCCATCGATAACTTTTGCACTTTCTGTTAAGCTATTCATACTGTGCCCAAGGTAAAAAAGATATCTCTGATCAACCTGAAATTGCTGTTCTTTTAGTAAGATCAGATGAATGAGTACTATAGGTATTCAAACAGAGATCTAATCCACTTGTTGTATATAATTCATGAATCGTATGAATATAACCAAATGTTGAGTGTGTTATGCACTTTGAGAAGTATTTAGTATACATTGCTTTCGTGAAGTACTGAATAAAGTATTTTCTTGCAGAACTATCCATTGCTGGGGATTCTCTCGGAACGAAACAATCTTTTTTCGAATGGAGAAAAATGAGATTGAAAGGCGACCTTCTTCAGAAAGTTCATCAGAAATGGAAAGTATACTTACCTACAAATTACTTCATTTGATACTTTTATACGAGAGCACTGTATATCAGATTCAGATTACTTTTATATTATTATATTATGGAATGTGTGTCTGAGTATATTCCTGAAATAGACAGTGGAAATAAAAAAAATGCGTTTCAACATTATATTCATTTTGTGAGAGGTATTATGGATAAGTAGGATATCTGTATCGAAGAATATTCTCATCACTTCATTGGTCACATTTTAAAATCAGTCCCAGTGTGAGAGCATTTTCACAGAACCTATAAAGGTATAGTTGAATTACTGACCAACGTCGAAGATGAGGCCTGAGGTTCTTTGAGTCTTTTGAAGAATATTCCTTGATGAGTAAATGATATGGGTGAAAGAACTACATCTTCTTAAAGTTTCATTATACTGAGGAAACATTACTCATTAACTTGTCCTGATATGTCTGAGTTGATGACTGTTATTTGATTTCTAATCATATTCACTATCACTTGAGTTACGTATGAAAATATCGCCAACGACTTGTTGCTACAACTAAACACGTTTTTTGAGAGTATATCAATTAACTCCATTCGATTTCTTGTAATGACAATAATGCATGAACCTATGATAATTAACGTAGACGAGTAAATATCAATCATATTATCGAAACTTGTGATGGAATTACTCTTATAGACAATGTTTCTCGAGTACCAACGAACAAGGGCAGATTGGCTTCACCGCGTCATAGCTCGTATGCACCTCGTGACAGTCATCAGAATGATAATTGAGTCGGTTCAGTCGGTATGTCACCTCGTGCGTCGTGCAATCCCTTCGTTTGTTCTGATATTGAGTTGTGATCGAGTGTGGGTTTGAAAATCTGATGTTAAGAGGTGTGCAAAAACTGAAGTTGACCAAGGCATTTCGGGTTATATTTTGATCTAGAATGTTGGAGTTATTTCATTCCCAACTATGAAGTTTTCTGAATGTGAGGTATATTTTCAATATTTTTTTAGCGCATTCCTCATAGCTCACTCAGTTTCAGAACCATGTATTACCCATACTGTGAGAAATATTTTTTTTAAACGGCACTTTGCCACCACCACATACATTTCCATGGAGAATCAACAAAAATCGACCAAAACTTGGCTGCTGATGCTCAGCTTTGAATAGTTGTCACAACTGTCAGAAGGAGTTCTCTAAATTCTTTAGGGTAGTTCTCATTAGTGCTCTTGATAGAAATCGCATTTTCCATCAAATATTGTTCCAACAATTCATAATAAATAATATGATGTATATATACCAAGATGTGACGATTTTGATAAATACACCGCCAGAGACAGAGATGATGGAAAAAGCTGCGGAAGTTGGATTTGTTTCCGAAAATTTCGAGAAAAGAGAATGAATTGGCATATTGGTACGAAGAACTTATGGAATCTAAAAAAATACAGAAATGATATCTTTTTAGGCCAGTGTACTTTTTTGAATTAATTTGAGGAACTAGGAAAGGCGTCTACTCTTTGGTCACAATATTCAATGTGGCATAGTGCTACATTATAAAATGAATACCAATGAGTACCATTACTCGGATTCTCTGAATAAGTGCAGTTGCACTGAGAAAACTCGGCCAAGTGAATTGTTTTCTTGAAGAAAAGTCGATTGTGACAAGAATATTTTCACCAACGGTAGGAAAATATGGTACTTGCAGTAAGCAAAACTATATTCCTGGAGAGAAGTTTCTGCTGTAAGTGATCAGAACACTTGTTGGTTTCAACCAAGTCGATATGTACTTAGAGTTTGCTAATTCTGAATGAACACTAAACTAGTGCTAGGTTAACGAATACTCACTATTATTAAATTATTTTTCTGACATAAGATCACTTGCTCTGAGCGAACTCATCAATAAAGAAATTCTATCAAGTCGATTGTTGCAGGTGACAGCTCACCTGTAGGTATATAGATCTCTTCTCCGTTCGGACATCTCCGATATTATTCGAGTACCCACGGCCAACGCGATCACTGTCCAGTGTCCACAAGTCCACGGCGTCATTTCGATCTTAGCATTCGTGAAGTTATTATATTTGCGTTCACGCTAGTAACATTGAAATTCCAAGTCATGCAAGTGCCCTTTCGAACAACTTCTATATCATATTCGTATGAGAATTCTCTGTTTGTGTGCCGTGCTCTGTGGCCGTGCTCTGAGCTGTGGGGTGTTGAGTTCTTGATCTGGTCTCTTGAAGGAGATAATGAAATACAAAACTCTTCTAGAACAGTACATAATTGTTTCTACATATATATACAGGATTTTTTCCACTTCCTATGATACTCGAAGTGGAAGGAAGTGACGTTTAAAAAGTATGAATAAAGTTGATTCATCGTCAATGCTGGATGGAAAAAGATAGTGAACCAGAGTGCAGTGCAGTGAGTGAGAGTACCGTTTTTCTCGGTGCATGATGTTGATATACGCGGTATCTAGTATCTCAATATTTGTCGTCAGCTTCACTTTTTTTGTATTTTCTGGATTCATCATACCAATTTGATGAAATGTTTCGAATGCATGTGTTTTTGTCTTATTACCAAGGTTTTATCATTTTTCAGAGAACAATGGAGGAATTTTCTCACACTAGCTAATGACAAGTAAATAAGTCACTATTGACAAGTAAATAAGTCACTGATGACTAGTAGATGAGTCACTTATGACATGTAATTAGACTAATGACTAGTGAACAAGTCACTAATGAAAAGTGAATGAGTTACTAATGACAATTGAATAGGTCACTGATGACAAGTGATGTGTTCACTTACCGTCATCACTCTGAAATTCAATGAAACAGGTCAATAGTGATAGGTGTACATTTTCAGGAACACAAATATTCTTGTGGTTATTAACTTGTTTCCTTGTCCCATATAGTATACAAGTTTTTACTTGCCACTATTAAATATTGACTAAGGGTTAGTGATTTTTTTTTCTCCGTGTGTAAAAAAAGTATAGTGTGCAACATGTTGGAAAAAGCACTTTTCTCAGTCGTGCGTTTGCATCACTCACCCTTCATGCTCTTTCCACAAACTTTCGCACTCGTGACAAAAGTTGAACTTTTTCCACTTGTTGCACAATGTACTATTTTGTCTATCGTTTGCTTCCTCCAAAGTTTGAAATTTGCATTTCCATCCATCCACACAGTTCAGTTCAGTTCTCAGACTTGATGACAGCATTTCAATTTTTGTTGCAGCAATTTATCATTACCTACACTTCAGGTATAGATCAGATTGATGATCGAATGATTTTTCATCAGATAAAAATAATAATATTAATTATTTTAAATGATGGAAAAAACATTTATTGGATCCATTAATTTTTTGAAGCTTATTCAGTGGATATTCCATCATCAGGAAATCAAGAGCTTTCGATACTATTGAAGTGGAAAAAGAATCGGAAACAAACATATTGAAGGAGTGAAATTTCTTGTTCATTGACGATGCTGCGATGCGATGGATGGAAAATGGTGCATTTTCAACAAATAATTTTCTTGAAACTCCGTGTCCAAGAGTATCCCGAGAGTTTGTTGTATGGATGTATTTTCACTGACAAAGCTCCAGAAAATGGAGAAATATTTGTTGATATATTATTCGACTGGCATAACAAGATTCATCAATCATCACAATACAGAGGATTCATGACTGTTATATAGGTTTCGGAGAATAACAGCGAATATACTCGTTATGGTAACACCAGTTGATGATTTTTGTCTATCGAATTATTTCAACAAAACGATAGAAGTCTGCGATGATAGTAAATAGTAAGCCATGGTTCTTCAAATTATATAGTAACTGTTATCGGGTCGTTGCAGCAGAACAATTTGAATGACATCAATAAGACAGCTACACTGAGGAAACTCGGCCAAGTGAATCGTTTTCTTGAGAAAAAGTTGGTTGTGACAAGAAAATTTTCACCAAAGGTAGGAAAATAAGGTACTTGAAGTAGGCAAAACAATATTCCTGAAACAATGTTTCTGCTGTAAGTGATCAGGACACTTGTTGGTATTGACCAAATAGATATGTATTCCTAGGTCGCTAGTTATAAGTGAACACTAAACTAGTGCTAGGATGATAAATACTGACCATCATTGAATTATTATTCTGAGACAAAAATCAAATACTCTGAGCGAACTCATCGATGGAGACAACATATCAAGTCGATTGGTACAAATGACAGCTCAACTGTAGTTAAACATCTCTCCTCAGTTCGGACATCTCCGATATATTATTCGGGAGCCCACGCTCAACGCGACTTCTTTACTAGAGTCTAGCCATAGCACCAGTGCGAGAATATTGCGCCTGGTGCGCAGGTCGCTGGGCGCGAGAAATTGCAGTGAAACAAAAATAAATAAGTCATTGTGAAATGATATTGCGCGTCGCTCGCTGCTCGCTGGGCGCGAGAAATTGCAGCGAAACAAAAACAAATAAGTCATTGTTGTGAAATGATACATTAGACAACTGCTTTCCTAGTTGATACCATGTTACAGGGTGATCCCTAGAATCGTGACACACCTCAAATCAATTTATTCAAATTGAATTAACACTGTACTGTTCATAATTATTACATATATATATATCCCCAGATAGCACGAATATTCTCAGAATATTCTTACAAGCTGCGAAAATGTCATCTTCTAGAATAATATTCTGAAGAATATGCATAGAAAGTTCTCAGTATGTTGCGAATATTTATGGAATGTTCCATGCGAATATTCTGATAGTATTACATGAAAGTACATTCCTAGAAGCTCACCACCTCATCCAAAATGTCACTAAAGGGTATTTTCTGGGCAATTTTAGCAGCCAAAGCTTCACGTTGCTTCTTAGTCATGGTTAGGTAACATAGTTCGTTCTTATGTCCAATATGCGTTTTTGTGTAAACAATTTTGCATGTACCAGTAATAATATCCTTGGTCACTTTGATGGAAGCAGGACAATTAGAATTAATTTTTTTGCTGCCCTGATGTATTTTTACTTTCCTCTTTCCAGTGCTCGTCGAGTGAAAATTTCCCGAACGATGACAGTGAAAATATTGTCTCTCTAATTTGGATGTTTTTCTCGTTCCTCTAATCTTGATGAAGTAAGTTCCTTCTTTCTGTTCAATATCATTTTTCCATTCGATATATTTTTCATAAGATGGAAATTCAATATTTTCTTTAACCAACGTTAAGTCATGTGAAATTTCCAAATGTCTCTCGAATTGTTTACTCAATAATTTTTCACTGCACATTGGACAAGTGGAATTACCTGTTTCTTTCATAGTATTTGTAGATGAATTGTTACATTTCTTTGTATGAATTTTTAACTCCCTCTGATTTATAAACTGCGTTGTCCACATTTATCACAGGAAAACACTTTTTCACTTCTCTTCGACGGGGCTATCTTTGTTGGATGTAACTTCAAACAATAAGTTCTGAGATTTTGAAAAGAACTGAATGTTTTCGAACATTCTGCACAACAGTTCGATTGCAGTTTTAAAGTGTGAAACGCTAGACTTGGAGGTCAAACGATAAATGAGTACATATTCTGGAAACAGTTCGAATGGCAACCAACAAATCTCCTTCCCGTGATACATGATTCGCCGCCAATTAAGGGTATTGGGTATTCTTTTATCAATGATGATCTTTATTGTTTCGCTCCAATATTTGTCCCGCGCCGCACGGCCGCAACCCGCAACCCTTCTCGCCTCGCTTCTCGCGCTCGGCGAGCGAGCGAGCAAGCAACGAAATTTTCTGTTTCTCGCGCCCAGCGACCTGCGCACCAGGCGCAATATTCTCGCACTGGTGCTATGGCTAGACTCTAGTGACTTCTTTCACTGTCCACGACTTCATTATGATCCTAGCATTTGTGAAGTTTACATGCGTTCGCGCTAGTACAATTGAAATAACAAGTCATGCAACTGCGCTTCTGTACAAGTGCTATATCATATTCGTGAAGATTCTCAGTTTGTGTGCCGTAGGGTGTTGAGTTCTTGATCTGCTATTCTGAGGAAGAAGTAAATGAATTTTATAACTCTCCCAGAACAGAAGGAATTGTTGACCTCATATACAGGATTCTTTTCCACTTCCGATGCTAAACGAAGTGGAAGAAGGTGGAGTTCGATGAGAAGAAGAAGAGGAGAAGAAAAGAGTGAATAAAACTAGTGCATCTGATGGACCGTTTCTCTCGGCGCAAGATCCTGATATACCCGATATCTAGTGTCTCAATATTTGTGGCCAGCCTCACGTTCTTATATGATTTCTGGATGATGAATAATTATTGCCATACAATAAATGTTTTGAATGCAGAAGTTCTTGTCTTTTCACCAAGGTTATCATATTTCAGAAAACAATATATGTAATTTTGTATAGTACCCATCTGATAAAAGGTGAATAAGTCACTAATGACGAGTGAATAAGTCACTAATGACAAATAAACAGTTTACTAATGACATGTGATTGGGTCACTCATGACAAGTAAATGGGTCACTGATCACACATGAATAATCCACTAATAGCAACTGACCAAGTCACTTCTGATAAGTGGATAAGTCACCAATGACAAGTGAATGAGTCACTCATGACAAGTGCTGTGTTTACTGACCGTTATCAATCTGGAATTCAATGTAACAGGTCAATAGTTGTAGGTGTACATTTCCGAGAACACAAGTATTCTTCTAGTCATCAACTTGTTTCCTTGTCCCAAATGGTATACAAGTTTCAACTTTCCAATATTATATATTCACTCAGGGTTACTGTTTTTTTTTTCTGCGTGTAGGCTGTCTCCCATTCAATTGAAGTTCTTCATGAAGGTGATTCAATGTTTAATAACCATTATTAAATTTTTTCTCATTATACGAAAGAAGTAAAAACGAGGAAAAATTATTACGGAATGATTGACTCAAGACAAGTAATGAACTGGAATATTCATTTTGTTTGGAATATACTTCTGGATCAGCTACCACACTCACTAGAATTCTTTATCATATTCCCGTGAATTCATGAGATTCCAGATCCTGGAGATTTCGCCAATCGTACAATAATCACGTATTCAGGATTTTCATTTCCAATCATTCATAATTTTTTTGAAGATTCCCTCAAAGATTTCTTAGCGTGGATGTGTTCTGTGATAATTGCCGGTAAAAATAAGATTCATATAATATGATATGCAATCTCCATCCTCATTTAAATCATCGATTAGATTCTCATCGACATTTTGGAGTCTTTGTTCAAAACGATCTATACTGAAAACTTAGCTCCCACGTTCTCATCCGAATTAAATAATAAATTATATCCTTCACAATTTGAAATACCTATATCCCTGAACTGAAAGAATAATCTGTTTATATTATATAAATATAATAAATTGTTACCAGATCCATTATTGAAATATGACTTATTTGAACGTTTGATTGAAAAAAATGAACAAATTATTCATTCGCACGCCCATGAATGAGCCTTATGCACCGTCAAATTATGATTATTTCAGGATAATGTTCATTCATCACCTTGGAATATGAATTTTCTCACCCACACTAAACGATATTCATGATGAAAAAATTTTCGTTTTTTGTAACCACATATATTCATTGGTACAGAATGAACAGAAACATTTCATTGATAGTGAACAAATATTTTGTTTGCTGATATTAAACAAATATATTCAATGTCTTTATTTCAAATAAATTGCTCAATATGGTTTGAGTCAATTTCCTGATGCATTAATTCAAGTTCTTTTCAATAGAAAATTGCAACGAGACGATTTTACATGAATGAAGTATTTGATGTTAAATTGTTCCTTTCTGAATTGATCAATTAATCTCGTTGTGCTGCTCCCTTGAGATTCTTTAGGAGCGAAAGAAATTCAATTTTGTGTTAATTTAAGTATGAATTCGCTGCCGTCTGTAGAAAGAGTTCTGTCTCCCAAAGTATAAATATTTTGTATGCGCAAATGTAGTTAGTTCTCTTTTGATGTTTTTTCATCTCAGGCGAGACCTATCATGTCGACAAACAATTCATCATACGAAATTCTCAATCCAGGTGGATCAACATCGCTTCGAATTTTACGAAATTAGGACTTAGGTCATTACCTTCCGAATCAAACATCTTTTCACATTGTGTTCAATCTTTCAAAGATATTCAGAGCACACTGGGCTCATAACCTGTTAGTAATTCTTCGTGTTGTTCCACATATTTCGGGATTGACAACGGAAGTATGTGCTGACTAGGCCTGTCCAGTTTTTCTCAGTGGGATTGCTAGTGATGAAATATTATCATAGACTTCTGAGGAACATTTTCTGTCGAAGTATCAATTGAGAAAAAATAAAGGTTGCCGAATTTTCTACGGTGTTCCAATGAAGTTAAAATATAAGTTCACCACCATCACCAACCAGGCGGATGTGTCTTCTCGGGATGGTATCAAGGAGCATCCACGTATATTTGGGTTCAAAATCCAATATGTGGAAACAGTATTCTGGAACTGGTCGTATCTGTGCTTCGTAGATCTTGACAAACTGTTCTGGTGTGGCGTAGATTTCTGCACGAGTTTTTGTGTAGCAACTCTCATGATGGATCCGACATGATTTTCCTATGAAAGCGTGTTGCTGATAGAAACACCGAGCATAGATATAGTACTTATAGGACATGGTGAGACATTGTTCATATCAATGAGAGTAACTTAGCTGTGTGCACATGTAGATATACAAATGTTTGTATGGAATGTTTCATCTCGTGCAAAATAATTCATTCCAATTTTTTGTATCAAAGCGCTTTCGACTACACTTGATTTGATTTTATCTCGAGCAGCTGTTTGAAATAATGTCATCTGCATTTTATCCTATTTTGGGTAAGACATTTCAATCTGTTTGTACCGTATCTAGCCATCATATTAATTATAATAAACAGGACCAATGATATCTTTATATACAATTTTTTTGGTCCACCTGACGATTCACTAATCTGCGAATTCAAATTCGACGTTTTCAAATTTTTTTATTGATGTCTTTTCTCAATAGCTATGAGTTGATTGACTTCTACTTATTCTCAAATTCCATTTCAACAATTTTTTCCTTGACTATTGTTTCAAAAAATTGTTTAAATTTTTCAAATAGTTCAAAGCTGATTACTTACTCACAGGTAGGCACTGATGATGACTGTATATAGTCAAAAGCGTTCTGCAACGAGAAATTCGAAGTTTGAAGTTATTTAGCACAAAATACAACATTTTTCAAAATCATTTGTTCTTTCTCTCTGGTGAAAATACAGGCATGGGTTTTGGTGACATGAAATTTGACTGGTTCATTAGTTGCTCAGGCTGTAATTCCAGCAATATTGTCAATAACATCGTTGACCTGTCTATATCGTGAGTTCTCAGTTTCCTGGAAGGAAATGAGGATTCTAAAAGTGTACGCAGTATGGAGGGTATACTATCGTCTGCGAAAATGTGGATAAGGAAATTGGTGCTCCCAATAGATTATCGATGAAAAGTGGGAACCATGTTGTTACCAGAATTTATTCTTGTGGCAATAATTTCAGACGATACTTCGTTCAGCACCATAAGGAGCGATCAGCCATTGAAAATAAACTCGATGTGAGATCGCATAGCTGAGGTGGTAAGCCGTATGATGGTAGTTTGTGGAGGAGTTCTTGTGATACCAAGAACTCCTCCACAAACTACACGGTCGGATACCTTCGATATATTCAACGCCAAAGCTAATGATTCCACATGTTATTTCAATAAAACTTGCCATATATGAGTGACGTAGACGAGTTAATCTCCAGTTAATCTCTGATGGCGAAAGCTATGATTAATGATTTCTGATCTTTCCAAATATTTGTGACCTCAAAGTAGATGCCTCGACAGGGAAATTGGCCTTTAAGAGGAGAGTTTCAACCAAATCGACATGCAGGCCTGCACTAGTTGTTGCTATTTGGGCTTATGAATGATTCAATTGAAAAACTGATCAAATCATCGTAAAGAAGAAGGTTGGGACTAGAGCCTGGTTATCATACGGAGTCGAAACTCACTTATTTATAGAAGATACAGATTTTTGAAAAACGTGAACATTGAAATTTTTTTGTCTCAAATTGAAATATTTTCGATCTCAGTACAATTGTTCGAAATTCGGCGAGGTGTCACTGAAATATCAGCTCTTGAAATGTTTCCATTCGGACAGGAAGCAACAAAAACGAATATTCTGTCAACAAAATATCCATTCATCCCAGCTGATCTCGGTAAACTCCATTTCTTGAAAGAATATAATGCAGGAAACTAGGATGTGGTAGTTCAGGCACTACCTGATAGATGGCAGTGTTCGAAATGACAGACTGCGGCAGAGAGGAATGGTGCATTGTATTGCAAGCAGATGGCGCTTAGGAGAAATGATGAATTCAAACCCGTTTACACCGTTGCCAATGTTATACATATTACTCGGACATATTATGAAATCTAGGCGACGTGATAATACAGAGGGTATTATTCAATTATCTGGGCATGTTTCAAGGGGAGGTTCTCCGAGTGTTTGTAAGACGAACAAATCTAATATATAAATTCTCCTGTCACGGTCACGGTCATAGTGGTCGAACTCCTCCGAAACGGCTCGACCGATTCGTATGAAATTTTTTGTGCGTATTCGGTAGGTATGAGAATCGGTCGTAATCTATTTTTTAAATAGAAAATACAAAATGGCGGATCCAAAATATGGCGACCGAGTATAGTTATCCGATTTCATTCAAAATTGGTACTCAGGGGTTTTCGGGGTCGGAGATTATAAATGTTTCGTCAAATTTTGGAAATTCAAGATGGCGGATCCAATATGGCGGACGAGCTTTGTAATTATGGTCAGATTCCATCCAAAATTGGTATCTGGGGGTTTTCGAGGTCGGAGATTATGATTTCTTCATCGAAATAAGGAAATTCAAAATGATGGATCCAATATGGCGGACGAGTTTTGTAATTATTTTTTTTATCGCTTGGAGCGCACGAAAGGAAATCCCTATAATGTTCAAAGAACATCGTGCGTTCCTAGGGAGGAGGTAGGTATTGGAGTTTTTTTTTGAACTTCTGGAGATTATATGTTGTTGGGAATACTTCCTCGGGCACTGAATTCCAGAGCCTAGCCGTTCTATGGATGAAGGAGTTTTGATAAAGTGCTGTTCGACATCTTTCGAGGTTGACAACGAAAGGATGTGCTGACTGGGCTTGTCTACTTCGTCTGGTATTGCTAGTGGAGGGATGATAGCCATTTCCCGTGGAAGTATCGATAGAAAAGTGAAAGGTCGCCGACCTTTCTACGGTTTTCCAATGATGTCAAAGAGTGAGTGAGTGTGGCGTCACCCACCAGGCGAATGGCTCTTCTCTGGATGGAATCTAAGAGCATCAGCGTATGTTTTGGTGCTGAACAGAACAGATTGGTCAGATATCATTCAAAATTGGTATCTGGTGGTTCTCGAGGTCAGGGATTATGATTTTTTATCAAAATTAGGAAATTCGAAATGGCGGATCCAATATGGCGGACGAGTTTTGTAATTATGGTCAGATTCTATTCAAAATTGGTATCTGGAGGTTTTAGAGGTCGTAGATAATTATGAATCATTTGTCAAAATGGAGAAATTCAAAATGGTGGATCCAATATGGTGGAAGAGTTTTTTAATTATTATGATCAGATTCTATGTAAAATTGGTATCGGGGGGTTTTCGGAGTCGAAAATAATGATCCTTTTATCAAAATTTGGAAATCCAAGATGGCAGATTCAATATGGCTGACGAGTTTTGTAGTTATGATCCGATTCTATTCAAAATTTGTATCTGGGTGTTTTCGGGGTCGGAGAAGAATTAGAAAACAAATGAATATAAGTATGTTGATAAATATTTAACTAAAACAATATTTTCTGGAAATAATTGTATATAGCAGAACAACGTTAGCCGGGTATCAGCTATTGTAATAAATATTAGTTTGAAAAACTAATGAAACACCTTTTTATAGATAGCCATACTAAAAAGAAGTGAGTAGAAAATAAAGAGTAGTTTGAAAAAATGAAGAGGTATAGAGGACCGAACTAAAAAGAACTAGAAAATAAATAGAGTAGTTTGAAACGGCCTAGAATTTTTCACTGAATTATAATTATATAGGTTAGTAGACCTGAAAATTTAAACATACAAATTCAGCAGAATTTCTTCAATTCTATTCATGAGATCGATAATTATGTCAGCATATAGATGGAAATAATAGGAATGGCACAGTTAAGGAACAAACTTCAAAAAGCTTTGTTAATCTGTGTCAAAAGTTCAGGTTATTTCACTCTAAAACTCATGCAAAAACATTCGTCTCAGAACTCTCAGAGTACAGTTCTCAGATTTTGGATCCATAGATATGGCGATATTCACAAAGGATAATACCGCCACGGCAACAAAACAAAACTGAGCGAGAAATCGTGATATGTCTCTCTCCCTCCCGCGGCGAACCGGGGGGATATTCATTGGTCGCGCTGTGATTCCCCGTCTTTCCGCAGTCCGCCACGTGCCACTTTGAATTGCGTGAACTTCAGATGAACTTCAAACTAACCGGCATATAATCAATAATTGAAAAGCCAGTGTTGCAAGCTGCTGCAAATGATATGTCGCAAAAATTCATAAGAATGGACAGAAAAGCGAGGCAACAGGAAAGTCAGCCACATACGAAATATTTGAAAATATAGCAGCCGCTTTTTTTTCGAGACATTTGGAGACGTTATCGAACATCCAGTTCATGTTTTAGAGAATTATCGTAGGTAGATACTTCATATTCCACTTACATCTTCTTTGGGGAAGATTTTTGAAATTCAATGAATTTCGTGATATTGAAATTTTCTTTGAAATATATACAGAGTTATTCATTCAAAATGGTCAATGTGTGAGCTAGAAATATTAAACATCAGAATATCAAGATTCAGCCTCACATCTCACATCTCACATAGAAAATGCTGTTAGTTTTGGAGAAACAGGGTGTACAAGGAAAATATTTTATTTTGAAATTCCTCATACAATAACTTTGTAAGTTTTAAATCAGCATAAAAATGGTCAATGTGTGAGCTAGAAATAGTAAACATCAGAATATCAAGATGCAGCCTCACATCTCTCATAGAAAATGTTGTTAGTTTTGGAGAAACAGGTTGTTCAAGAAAAATATTTCATTTTAAAATTCCTCATACAATAACTTTGTGAGTTTTATATCAGCATGAACATAATTTTCTTATATTTTTCTCATTATAATTCGATTTTTAAATGATTCAAAAAAAGTTGACCATTAAAACAAAATGGATTGTGAGATATAGAAAGCATATGATGGCGAATAAATTTCTCACCGTTATGTTGAAGACCGAAACCAGGGAATCCTGGAAACTTTGGTACGATATAATTACACTCACACTATACACTGTTTTATCACTATCAAACAGAATTTTTATCAACTCGACAAACTTTATTACCTAAAAACATTCGCTGTCTAAGATAGACTAAGAGAAACTATTGAGATGGTGTTCGCTTGAATCTCCTAATTTTGACAAATGATTCAAAATCTCCGACCCCTGAAACACCAGTAAAAATTTTGAATAGAATCGGATAATAAAATTAGAAAACTTGTCCGCTTTAATGGATCTGCAATCCTGAATTTCCCAATTTTGACGATAGAATCATAATCTCCGACCCCAAACACCCTTATATATAAATTTTGAATAGGATAGAATCATCATCACATAACTCGTCCGCCATATTGAATCCGTCATCTTGAATTTTTTCATTTCGGGATTCATAATCTCCGACCCCAAAAAACCCCAGATACAAATTTCAAATGGCATAGAATCATAATTACGAAACTCGTGCGCCATATTGGTGGAGCCATGATGAAAGAATCATAATCTCCGACGCCGAGAACCCCCAGACACCAATTTTGAATAGAATGGGATCATAATTATTATAAATAAAACTCGTCAGCCATCTTCACTATCCTAATTTTCACGAAAGAATCATAATCTCCGACCCCGAAAACCTCCATATACCAATTTAGAATAGAATCTAATCATAATTACAAAATACTACATAATATAAGATGAGATGCGATACTGCACCCTTCAAATTTATTGCTATTCATTGACCTCGCGATAACGGGACACGGAACGGGTCGTGACGATGACGCGAAATCCAATGTTTTTCTCCACCCGAAAAAGTGCTCAACGCGCCTAGAAGTTCTCACTTCGAAAAAATTGTTTTTTTCATATGTGCAATTATGATCGAAATTTGTATTTCAGCAAGCAGGTCTGAATTAGAGAACATGAAATTTGAATCAAGGATTTCTTTCATTCCACACACTGTATATATCAATATAACCCTTATATCAGTAATAGCAGTGTGAATTCGTAAGAATGAAGATATTTGAAACTAGGCAATCGTCCCTATGCAGAAAACACGAAATTTCTATTTATAGCCATCTGAACTTGATAAAAAATCTTGCACACATTATTTCTGAATTACACAGACTATTTTGAGTATTTTGCCCTGAACAATGATTTCGATCCCCATCCTTGGAAGTTTTTCTGGCGACAACAATAATGATAAGTTATATTAGTAGGAAATGAAATTAACCCATTAGCGCCTACCGGTACCGTATGGTACCACCAATCAGGTGTCAACTTTTCGACCTCTCGTGGCCATACCGTTATGTTTAGTGGAAATGCACGTGAGCCAGGCGTTGGTTTAGAGACACATGAACACATTGTGCGCTGTTTCGATTTGGTGTGAAGTGTTCCACGCGTATCACACAAGTTACAATATCATCAGATATCAGTTGTCAAGAAAACATGGACTTTCGATTAGTGTAAATATTGTAATATGAGTACGCTTCAGAGTCTGAGCATTTCAAGTAAATTTTATCTTTTCTAGAAGACAATGTTCATTATAATATTTTTTGCATAAAACAATTTTTTTTTGTCATATTTGTTTTTGAAGCGTAAACAATGCTGATCCCATATGGTACCGCTAGGCGGTTTACTGTCAAGAATGATTGATATATGATGTGCAATATTTCAGAAGACTGACGTTGCGAGATGCATTGGAAATTGCATATGATGAGTCAGAAGAAATGGGTGACGTCAGAGATATTTTCATAGAACCTCCGGAAAGTCATATTTTGACTGACGAAAACTCGGCGGACGAGGACACAGGGGGTTTGCTCCTGCAGAAATTGTGTTGAATGATAATTCTAGAATAGGTGGTACATATGAACCTACAGGAATAGAACATATCAATAACACAGAAAAAATGGAGATTGCGAGAGAAATTGAATCAAAAACAAGGGCGAATGCATAAACACGATAAAACTCATGATGAAGAGAATGATTATACCTTGATGAAAGTCAGAAAACCTGAACACATCAGTTTTTGTCAGTTAGGAGATCTAGAACCTTCAAAACATGTTTTTCCTGAAAGCCAATGGTTACGGTGTTACTGGTACTGTACGAGATAATAGAATACCTGAGGAGTGTCCTCTTGTATCTGGAAAAGACCTGATGAAACGGAATAGAGGTGATTTTTCTTCTGCGTTGGAGAAAAATTCAGGAGTTATTTTTGTGCCATGGATGGACAACAGTCCTGTTACATTGGCAAACACATTTTTTTCATTCCACGTCCAGATGTCGTCTTGCAGTACAACAAGAATATGGGAGGAACTGATCTAATGGATGGTAATATTGCTTGGTAATGTATACATATTTGTATTCGTTACTGAAACTGAAAGATATTTTGATTTACCAGTTATCGGATTATCGGAATTAGATCGAAAAAATGGTATTGGCCAATTTTTACATAATTTATCGATGCTGCAGTGCAAAATGCATGGAACCTCTACAGAAAAACTGGTCGAAATATAAGTCAATTGGAGTTCAGAAGGAATATTGTACAGGTCATTCATAGAATGTCGAGATAATTATATAATCAACATTCGATTTCTGATTCAGACATATTTGACACGATTCAAAAACGAACCAAAAGGCCCAGGTCGAACATCAAAGGCATCTGGCAGCGACTTTCGAGTTGATGAAAACGTTAGGTACGATAGAATGCATCACTATGTGGTTCAGACACAAGAAGCAGAGCGGAGAAGATGTGCAAGAACTCTGTGTAAAAGCAGAATTAGAACAATGTGCCTAAAATGTAACGTTGGATTATGCATCAAAGATTTCCAAACTAAATGAATTTACTTCTCTTGATTTTTTAATTTTCATAGAGTTGAAACAGAATGGTCAGTGTAGCGCCTAGCGGTACCATATGGTACCACCTTTTTTCTCAAAAGCTATCAGGAATTTTTTTGTGAATATGGTATTCTCTGTCCGAATATACATAGTTTGTCAGCTTACAGTCAAAAAAAAATTAAATTCGAAAAATAAATTAATCCCGGCGCTAATGGGTTAAAAAGGAAAATAAATATTCGAAAGACTACTTGTGAAGACAGTTTCAAAAATGACTCATGACATAAATTTTCATTGTAGCGAGATATAGGTATTTGCTTGACTTGAATGGAGTGAAAAGTGTAATCATGTTGAGCAGGCCCGTGGAGCAGTAGCTCTGGCAACACTGCACGTACATAATACAATTACCTACGATTGCATTCAATTGTGTGCCACCTATTGGTGACCTGCTGTAACAGACGAACTCGAAGAACTCTACAATAGCTGTGAAAGCTGTAATTTAATTATTTTATTCCGATTTCGACATCACACTGACACCTAGAAATAGTTGTTGAACTAGTATATATATATAGGCTATATTCGGTCGGAAAGCTGTCGCGAAAGGCCCGCCTTAATTCATAAGCAGGCTTTTGTTGTCTTTTCCAGGCATAGTGGTTGGATTCTTGCTATTTTCCAGCGGAATGAATAAATTCCCGACTTGTACGAGACCGTGCTGAAGCCTTTGGAAATGGTAAAATGTGAAGAAAAATCATAGTAGGATTAAACTCATTGAAAAAGAAAGAGAATATAACAAAGATGGAAGGGAAAATAAATTACAGGCGATCTGACGTCGGGAAGTGGTCGGGGGTGAGTTTTCAAGGGTAAAAAACCGATTATCTTGATTTCCAGCAAAACTACGAGCCCTATAGGAAAAAGTTGAATAGCAAAGTTGTAGGTAATGAAGAGACCTATAACTTTTGTGGTAACACTTTTCTCACACCTCAAAAGCTATGTGAAAAATTCGAATAATCAAGTTTTTTGTTTTTCATTTTTATCAAATGCAAAAAAAAATTTTTTTGAGGAATTTGGTGAAAACTTACCTTTCTATATCCTTGAGACACTGTAATTTTACCGATTTGGAATATTAATTTTTCCACCTTATTTTGACTCAATATCGAAAAAACACCCTAATTTTGAATCGAAAATTCTCACGTCAAAATATCAGCTTTTTAAAAACTCGGGGCGTTTCTTGGTCGTTGCGATCTTTTCTTTTTAATGATGTGAAGAAATATATACATTTTTATAGTTAATGTTCTCAGAAATGCAAAGACAAGGAAAAAAACTCGAATCCGATTTTTTTTTGATCACCATGTACAATTTTGAGCGATTTAGTGAAATTTACATTTAAATCCCATGAAGATTGCAAGGAATATGCGAAAATAGTTGTGGTTAATATCGAAGATAGGATTTGAAGGAGGGATTTCAATAAAAAAATGTGATTGCTGCAATTTTTTTTAGTCATGATGTTGATTTATCACACTCTAATCACATTTATGTCATTGAAAATCTCATAATATATGAATAGAAATGTGAATCGTACTATTGGATTCAGATACTGTATACTGATTAATGATATTCATAATAATATCTTTGAGTGCATTAATCTTCTTATTTATAAATCTTTTCTTGAATCCTTATCACTTATACATTACATTACATTGCACAAATTTATGCTCAAATTGTTTTAAGATTTCAAAGATTTACTATAATTGGAAAGGTTTGTCGAATCTAACGATGAAGAAATGCCACAGAAGAGACAAAAAGTAATGGATAAGTGATTTGGGTTCAAGATAAGATTCATGGATGAGAATATTATTGCATTTGAATATATTATTATGAATAATAATAATCAGTATAAAGTATCATTCATATATTATGAAATTTCCTATGACCTAAATGTGATTATGATTCAATTAATCAACATTTTGAGAAAAAAAATTACAGCAATCACATTTTTTTATTGAAATATCCCCTTCAAATCCTATCTGTGATATTCAGAACAACTATTTTCGCATTAGAATTCAATAAATCAACATTTTGACTGAAAAACATCACAGCAATCACATTTTTTCATTGAAATCCCTCCTTTAAATCCTATCTTCAATATTTATACAACAATTTCCGCATGTTCCTAGCAACCTCAATGGAATATAAGTGTGAATTCCACTAAATAGCACAAAATTGTACATAGTGATTGAGAAACAAATTCGGATTCAAGTTTTTTTCTTGTCTTTGCATATCTGAGAACATTTACTATAGTAATGTATATATTTCTTCACATTATTAGAAACAACAAACAAAAAACGATCCGAGTTCTTTTAGAGAGCTGATATTTTGACGTGAGAATTTTCGATTGAAAATTAGAGTGTTTTTCCGATCTTAGGTCAAAATAGGGAGAAAGAATTGATATTTCAAATCAAAAAATTCACAGTATCTTCAGAACATAGAAAGGTGAGTTCTCACCAAACTCTTCGTGAGAAAAAAATTCATTCTGCATGAGATAAAAATAAAAAACCAAAAACTTGATTATTCGAATTTTTCCCATAAGATTTGAGGTTATGTGAAAAAACTGTGATCACAAAAGTTGTAGGTCTCTTTATTACCTACAACTTTGTGGTTCAATATTTCTCCATAGGACTAGTGCTTTTGCCAGAAATCGATGAGAAACACCTTTTTTTACCCTTGAAACTCACCCCCTTCCAGTTCCCGACCTCAGATCGCGACTCCACAAATAACCATCAAACGGCTCACCACCTCCGCTAGGCAATATTTCATCATTCAAGTTCTCTTGCAGGCATATCGCTTCATGTAGTGGTGAACGGAGTATCATCTGATATAATTACCATCAATTTCAACGTTTCACAGGGATACAGTTTGCACCAACATTATTTCTATTTTATATCAATGATCTGTTGGGAGCAACCTCTTGCCCTATCTACAGCTTTACAGACGGAAGTAGGTGATCCTTATATTTATTCATATTCTAGGACTCCCACCCAAGATTCTGAAAAATAACGACGTAGGCAGATTAATATTATCAATGAAGACCCTGTCGAAATCATAGCCTAGGAAAGCAACAACCGCGCGTTGAATTTAACGTCACCAAAACCCAAACCTTTACTTTTCCTGGAAAAAGGGAACTCGGTACATTCTAGGGCTGTGCGATATTGAAAACTGGATATCGATATCGATGCACGCTTTGGTATCGATATCTATCGATATATCGATATAATATATCGATATATATCGATACATCGATATATCGATATGCATGTAATATATCGATATGTATCGATATAGGTATATCGATATGCAGGTCGATATATATCGATTTGTATCGATTTATCTTGCTTGAAATATTCACAATGCAAAACATCCTAAATTCTCACCAGATATTTGATATTCTGAGATTGTACAAATTTTCACACAATAATAATACCAATGGTTTGTTTGTTGTATATTGTTATGTATCGATACATATCGATATATATATATATATCGATATATCGATATTAATCGATATGTATCGATATATCGATACATTTTGGTAAATATCGATATATCGATATATATCGATACATATCGATATATCGATATTTTTTTCTATGGTATCGTTATTCGATATATCGATATATATCGATATATCGATATTTTTGCGCAGCCCTAGTACATTCTATCGTTGTCGGCCATGGAATATGTTGAACAACACCCAACCAGAACTTCTCCTTCCTAGGTACGCACGATATCCTTTGAACATCATGAGAATTTCTTTATGTGCGCTCCAAGAGTTGAAAAAAATTGCAAAAAATTGGTGTTAACTCTGGTGCACACTTTTGAGGAATAATGTGTGGAATTCGATCAGGACCGTTAGCCTTTTTAATTTTTTTGAGTATGAGCATTCATCTATACTTCAGACACAATACAACAGTGAACCGTAGCCATCAGACAATGAATTATTATATAGGATTATACCAAAAATATATCAGAGTGAGTTGATTGATTAATTCTTATTTCAATTGCTTCAATTGTGGATGGCTTATTTTCGATTCGGATCACTCAATCAACATTGATGCTCACTCACCGTTCAATATTTTCAATATTCACTTTATTCAATTTTGTCAATATCTCAAAGCAACAACTAATCGAGTTCAAACATATTATTACCTTAAATTAAACCAATCAACTCACAATCATCGTTCTCGTATTTTACAAGCAGCAGGTAACTGTAATGAAATAGAAAAAGAATAGATAATTCTCATCCCATTATTTCTACTGATTAATAATTCATACTCATTAACCCAAAGAATTGGGAGGAATTTCAAGCCATAAAAATAATAAGATTGCAACGGTTTTATTCAATAATGAGAATGAAGGTAATTCATATAAAATTGAATTCCTGGTGCAATAACTCATGTTCAAGAATGCATCATATCGATACGGGGTCTCTAGAAATCATCGTCGCAGAAGTGGAATCGTTTAAATCACAGTACGGGTCTAGATTTTCTTTGTTCGTAGCAGTATCCAGTTGTGATGATACTGATGATGAATCACTACTGGAAAGTTTTTTGGATGAGAGACAGCTCTTGACAAATCAAATTCCCCCATCCAATTCGTTATCCATGAGAAGAAAATGGAAAAAAGATTAAAAATATATGGTCGATATTAGGTGAGGAGTGAGTAAGTTGCCGCCACCACAAGATCTTAGACGAGATTTTTCAATAACAAAGCGAAAGTTCTAATCGAACCACACCAATTATTTACTAGCTGGTCGACTGAGCTAGTTGGCACCCAAACCGAATAGATAGTTCTTGATCAACATTGATCACTTCAATGTCTGTGAAAAACACTCGAAAAACCATCAGAGAGCGACCTTATTTCAACGGCCACTACGATGTCACGATCACTGTAGATTTCGAGAATGGTGATTATTTTCATTATTATTTTTTATGACGATTAGAATCTACTGAAAATATCAGCTCAGAATAGAACAGTACGAAAACATTAATGGTTGAAGTACACACTGTACAGACTGTCCCATTTTCGAAACCGCGATCGAAATCTCCATAGCTCACTTGGTGTTTGAAATACAGAGCGAAATCAAAAATGTTGCATTTTTGGACTCTTCCTTCATCTCAGCTATCTTTCAACTCATGAAAAAATGCAGAACTGTCACTCATATAGTTTTTCACATGAAATTCAGTGGCGTAGTTTTATTTTCAAAATAAGCTGTCATTGTTTAGACATCACCCAAAGTAATGGTTTTTTCGATGGAACACCCTGTATATTTTTTCACGTACGGTAATGTTGAATATTTCGATATGATTCTACAAGAACAGAACAGGTTATATTCAAATTGTCATCTTGAAAATTGCTTGAAACATATCTTTTCCCACTTCCTCATTATAGCTATCGTGAAACACAGTGGGGAATATCACCAACCACAAGTATTGGGCTGTTGATATACATGCATGAAACAACCCAATCACGGACGTAGTATGCATAATCGATCGAATAATTACTGAATTCATTATAATATCTTTCGATTGACATAGCAACCCGATTTATTCGCTATATTCAATCAGGATATGTTGTACATTATTGACAATGATTTTCATAAACGAGCTGATTGATGTTGAAATTTGTGAAATAATGTTCTGGCTCTCTTTATCGAAATGACTATTTATAACTGTATCTCGAAGGGGGGAAGTTACTCTTCATTGCATATGAAGTGGGAGAACACGTTAACTCTGATTATTGCACTGTTTACGATGATAACTGTTATATAGTAATCCTCCTGTATGAATGTGAAGAAAGGTTGTCAGGAGTTGACAACTATGATTAGGATATGTCGTGTCATAGACATGCCATAATCTGTATTTCTCTATGTTAATGCTCAATACATTATCAATATAACAAACGACATTGTTCTTATATCGAACCCAAGCCTCTCATACTACATTTTGGCGACGAGGTAGTTTTCAATCGGAACGGCCGAGTAACCCTTCGATTTGAGAAACAAGCAGTTAAGTGAGATACGGAGCACAAACGACGAAACAGAAATATATAATATATCGAATCAGTATAAAAAAATAATGACGGAAGGTAATGCTAGGAATTTCCAGTTCGATAGAAACGATTCTAACAAGGAAGAATGGGAATATTACATCCAAAGATTCGAGATGGAGCTAGAGATCCATGGATTCCTTACTGCTCAAACGGGCCAACAAAGAAGGAACCTACTTCTATCAAGAATACGCCCAGAACCATTTCGTATTCTAGTTAATCATTTCAAACCATTACCAGTGAACAGCAAATCTTATGATGATCTCAAACAAATCCTTCAAAACTACTATGGAAAACAAACATATATATTTGCAGAAAGAATTAGTTTTGCATCCAGATTCCGGTATGAGTATGAATCTGTAACACAGTTCGTAACAGCATTACGAGGACTAGCAGGAAATTGTGATTTTGGTAACAGCCTTCAAGAAAGATTACGTGACCAACTGATGATTGGAATAAATTGTCTAAAATGGCAAGAACAATTAATTAGGGCACACCCTACAAACTCAGCAACATTAGAAGAAGTTCAAGCTTCAGCAACAGTTTTTGAACAAGCATCTATACAGTCGAAACGTTTATCTTGTTGTCACAACCACATCATAACAGTCAAACAAATTACATTAATAAACAAATTAGCAAACATGGCACAGAAAACGAACAATCTCAACAGTCAGAAAAATATTCAGGAAAAACCGTTTTAGACCCCAGCAAAGATGATATATTTTGTGGGAATTTGAAACACAAAAACAAGAAGGACTGTCCAGCATTTGGGAAAATGTGTGCCAGTTGTTCTGAATATAATCATTTTGCACGAGTTTGTATCACTGCTGGTAATGCTAAAATAATTAAACAAAAGGAACAAAGTACAAGACATATTAGAGAAGATATCGACGAGAATCAAGAAAACGAATCTGAAGATAGTAGCAGTTCATCAGATACAACCAATATCCGAAACGTAGGTTCTAGCAAACGAGTCATGATTAGTTCTTACATCAACAATGTTAAAGTCGATATGCTCTACGATACTGGAGCCGCACATTCTGTCATAGGAAGAGGACTTTGGAGGACTATTGATAAACCCAAATTGAAACCTACAAAAAACCTAATTGCCTACACAGATTTGGAGATACCGACCAAAGGTATAGCTACAATGAACGTTAGAGCATTTGGCAAGGAATTGACTCTCCCTTTGTATGTGGTACAATCCAATGATTTCCCACTATTTGGACTAGACTGGTGTTTAGCTCTTCAACTGATGCTTCCGCCTGGTTCAAAATTATGTTATGTAAAATCTACCAGTGGAACCAAAAATGAAACTGAAAATGATCCTAATGCATCTATTTCCCATGAAGATGTAGATTTCAATCAGCAACCATAATCCCAGATTGATAAGTTGCTATCAGAGTTTCAAGAACTCTTCAATGGACAGTTGGGAGCCATCAAAGGTTACTCAGCAAATATCCATATACATCCTGATGTTACTCCAAAATCTTTCCGAGCAAGAAATGTACCGATACCTTTGCAAGAACAAGTGAGCGCTGAAATTGATAGACTTGTAAATGACGATGTGATAGAGCCGATCGACACTTCATGTATACTCCTGTCGAATGGGCTTCTCCTGTCGTCATAGCCATGAAATCTGATGGAAATGTGCGCATATGTGGAGATTTCCGTGTGACAATCAATCCTCATGTTCAAATCGATAACTATCCGCTGCCAAGATTTGAAGATATCACCGCAAAATTAAGTGGAGGACAACATTTCACTTCCATCGATTTGAAAGATGCCTACCTTCAGCTCAAAGTACATCCAGATTCTCGGAAATTTTTGATAATCATAACGCATCGTGGTTATTATGCATATAAGCGACTTCCATTTGGCGTATCTTTCGCTCCGGCATTGTTCCAGAGAACCATGGACCAAATACTTTCTGGACTAGAAGGAGTAACTTGCTACCTAGATGACATCTTGATAACAGCTCCTGATACGACACAACACATTCAGCGTTTACGAGAAGTTCTGCACCGTCTTCATACAGCGGGAATAAGAACGCAGACATCTAAATGCCGATCGCTTCAAGATAGCGTCATCTACTTAGGACATAAAATTGATCGTGATGGAATCCATCCCACCCCAGAACGCATTGATGCCATCCAAAATATGCCTTCGCCCACGAATATTAGTGAACTGAGGTCATTTTTGGGCTCTACAACCTATTATGGAAGATTTATAGAAAAATTACATGTCAGATGTATTCCACTGTATCGACTACTTGAAAAAGGTCAATCATGAGAATGGAATGTTGAAGAGGAAAGAATATTCCAGAGTTTGGAAGATATGCTCACCTCAAATGACACCCTGGTGCACTACAGTCATGATTTACCATTGATAGTGACCAGCGACGCAAGTAACAAGGGCGCAGGTGCAGTTCTTTTCCACAAATTTGCAGATGGGAGTATGAAACCCATAGTTTGTGCCTCTCGTGAATTTACAGACGTGGAAATGAGATATGCTACGATAGATAAAAAGGCATTGGCATTAGTTTTTGCCATCACCAAATTTCATCAATATCTTTATGGACGCAAATTTCGTTTGTGAAGTTAAGAAGTGGTGGAATTTATAAAAACGTTTCGCCCATGGCCATGGGCTTTGTCAATTTATTATAAGGACGACATGATGATGGACAGTGGAGTTAGGTTAGCTGTGAATTAAAAAAATACAATTTTACATTTTGATATTGTGAAAATGATTAAAAGTATACGTACCTCAACCAAGTAGTAAAAATTAGAGAATCATTTGTACTATTTTTTCTTTTTCGGTTTCATGGTTAACAAAAATTTTGTTGGATGTTTCGTTGATAAGACCTACGAAAAACGAGGTGAAACGAAAATGTTTTGGAGGTTAATTTGGAAATATTTTTGACAATCACAGATGTATTTAATTATGACACGGAACATGAAACACAAACCACACTGGTATAGAGAATGTCGGCATAGAACATATTTTATATTTGGTAAATTTCTGAGGATGGACTGGTGTTCGGTTTTTTATTTTATCATATTTTGAAATTGATATTGGAATGGAAACAGTATGAATTTTGTGATTTATAGTTATAGGATGGTATGGTAGATATTGCTTAAATTATTGATGTCTAGCTGTTCTATCGTTCATCGAATTTTTGTCTTTGTTTATATATATCATTTCTTTGATGCACCTTTTGTAGTAATTACTTTCATGATCTAGAATTTTAACATTGCTGAAAGTAGTTGTGTGATTATTATCAATTAAGTGTTTTTTTAGGGCAGTTGGATTTTGTTTGTTATAGTGATGTCCTTTTAGTCTATTTTCTAAGTATTGTGTTGTCATACCTATGTATGTTTCGTTGCAATCGTTACATGGAATGGAATATATAAGGTTTGAATTTTTTAGTGTTGGAGTAAAAAATTCAAACTTCCGTGTCATAATTAAATACATCTGTGATTGTCAAAAATATTTCCAAATTAACCTCCAAAACATTTTCGTTTCACCTCGTTTTTCGTAGGCCTTATCAACGAAACATCCAACAAAATTTTTGTTAACCATGAAACCGAAAAAGAAAAAATAGTACAAATGATTCTCTAATTTTTACTACTTGGTTGAGGTACGTATACTTTTAATCATTTTCACAATATCAAAATGTAAAATTGTATTTTTTTAATTCACAGCTGACCTAACTCCACTGTCCATCATCATGTCGTCCTTATAATAAATTGACAAAGCCCATGGCCATGGGCGAAACGTTTTTATAAATTCCACCACTTCTTAACTTCACAAACGAATCCAAAACCCAAGAAACCCCAAAAAAAAATAAGATCCGCAGGATTCAAGAACTCCCCTCTCCAGAGTTTGAATACAATGATGCGAAATCAAGCTGAAAACAATTTGGAAAAGTTATAATTCAGCCCCAGAGTAAGAAAACCAATTATAATCTGAACTGTTCGTCAAGTTGGTAACGGATTAAAAGTGAAAAAAAAAGCACTGCTTTGATGCTCGTGAGAAGAGCTATATATATATGTAGCCAAAAGACGTATCAATTCAATCAATATACTGGGAGTAAGCTATCTCGCATTTGTGTTGGATAAAAATTAATAAACCTCTTTCTGGGACACGCCACTGTCCATATTTCGATATTTCGAATGACCATACATTCATTTTGGTGCCTCAGTATACTCGTTTATTATTATATAGATTATCATGTTTCGCAAGTTTTTCACCTCATTTGTGTTAAGTTATTGACCACAATATTAATGTCATCATGAAATTTATTCAGTTTTTCTCTGATTAAGTTTTTTTCAGGAATGCTGAACTGGAATCTGGAAATGTCCAGCTACTATGGGGAAACATCGAAATGATATTTCTCATTATTTACCTCGGAAACCAAGAAAAATCAAAAAAGAACTGCGGTCAGGAAAAAGTGAGATAACTGATTTATTTTGTCATCGTCCTCTGAAAAAGATACATCAATTCGTATCAAAGCAAGTGTGAGATATCTGACTTCCTGTATGATGATTGAATAGATACGACATATCCCTCATGTACGTTCACTGGGGTCATTAACTTTTCGAATTTCAGAGCAGCACCTTCCTAGGATTTCGAAGTAGTAACTGAAGGAAATCTGGTAATGGCATTTTTCTTCATCACCCTCTCACGATTAAACGCTGCATTTTCGTATGGATAGAGGTAAGTTGATTCCAATCGGACTTTTCTGGACTCAAGTTCACCCTGTATGATTCATAGTACGTTGTACTGGAACACCTTGAGTATCCATATTCGGAACTTGAACATACTGAACGGACAGAGGTATTATAGAATCGAAATTCACAAGAATTATTGATAACCAACAAGCAGATGGACCTGAAAGCAAGGAAGGTAAACTGGATCATTCAATGACGAAATGGATGACAATAATGTCAAGGAAGATCACTTTAAAACAATTTTCAGCACATCATGAACACCACCATCTGATAGAGTACTTGAGAAAGTAATATATCAGTTCCGAGTCAAACTTCTATATCCACAGAATAATTGAATCGTTAGTTAGCCAAATATCAGTTCACGGATATCGAAAACTGTTGATGACAGGCGATCATCAATATATTAGATGGTATAAGGGCGCTCATATAGGAATAACGTTTTTTGAACATTTATAGGATGAAACAAAGTCACTCATTGAAATTTCAACGTTCTTAGTTTCGTCATGGTAATAACGTTTAATGAATACGATACAATAATTACATATATTCAACATGTTCATTCAACGATTTGTCAAAGAATTCGTCGAAAATTCGTGATTTCCAACGTTCTTAGTTGTCATGGTGATAACGTTATATCAATACGATACGATTATAATATTCAACGTGTTCATTCAATGATTTGTTGGTGAAGTGGACCTGACAAATTTTCATTCAGAAGGGCGGAATTAGGAATATGAATGAGTCTCCGCGGCATTGGATCGGTCTTGTGATTTTCGTGCGTGACCGCGGATTTCATACTAGACGAGGTTTCATCTATTTCCGTGCAAAATTGAGCGATGAAATTTATTGCAGTGAAGGCAGGATGTGGGGAATTGCTGAGTTCCGATTTTGCTTAATCTAGAAATTACATGATTGAAATCATTTCTCACAACATTCTTTCATCAGATAAAGAGTATATAATTTTTATAATAAAGGACATAGGCTTTTATGCTCTCACTTCGCTCCGAAATAATGAATGGAAACAGAACAGAACAGTCAATTCATTCGATATTGATGAGTATAACTTGAATGATATTCATCTTCTTGAACCAGATGGATAAGTATTAGATTTGTGAGCGATAGATGTCAAGTTACGCAGTTACGGTTCAACGATTAGGTACTTTATTTCATGGAAATCGGTGGAATAAATGATTTCCAACGAATTACTGTGCCGATTCGAACAATTATACGCTTCCCCAACGAATCAACGCGCAACCAAGAAGTAGTCAAAGTTTGAGAATAATAATTATCATTCCATTTGGACATTTCGCATTTTGAATGATAGGTCATCTCCTCCTGAACATTTTTGTGCGATTTGCATTCGCGCATGAAAATTTCTTCTTCATCCATACTAGGGGTTGCAATCATGACGTGTTTGTTTTTGAGTGTTTGTGTTTGAGTGAATACATTATCGAGTTGGAATTGATATCACACTTCAGAATCATTCTTGAATTCTTCTCCTTGTTGGATTAATTGAATTATCTTTTCTCCCACTGTTGAAACACCATTTCATACCAAAACAAGTTTATGCAAAATCGATATGAAAATTCAACAACGAATGAACGAAACAGAATGCAGAGTCATTTATGAAATTATGAAGAGGATTATGCTGTAAATGGATGAAGGTAGGGCTACAAAGATATTCAATTTCTTACTTGATTATATATTTGCTACACTGTACAGGGTACAGAAATGAAAATGATTTCTTGATTCAATGCGGAACAGCATTGATTCAACCATATGACGCTCTCGGACCTGAGCAAACATTTGTTTGATTTTTCTAAGAAACTTTCTTGCTTTCGAATGTATAACTTTTCATCATACACTGAGGAAAATTGTGCTATTAGAGTTTTTGCTGGGATATTTCTTGCTACCATTACAAGAAATCATATTACCGTTATACATTTTCGAATAGAAGCAGCACCTTCAAATCCTATGATAGCAATAACGACTTTGCTGAAAGTGAATTTCCTGCCACAGGAAGGTATACTGCTGTAGCTATCAGGCAGCCACTCTGGGACAGCATGATTTTTTTTATAATTTTCTAGCTGAACTACTACTAGTGAGTTATATGCTTGTGGCTGCGAGGTTCATCGCATAGAACTGCACTCACTTCCAATAATACAACTGTCAGTCTGCCACGAAAATAATATTTGACGAACCAACTTGGGATTATTTAGCGCCTACTCATCGTTATTAGATATTTCGCTGATTTGTCCCCCTCTATGTAAACATTTGTCAGACATCTTGCTTGATCAATCATTCACAGTTGGGCTCTTGATGCAAACCCATGTACAGGACGACAATCTCGACGACACGACAGTTATTACGAATACTTCCCCTCTTGAATTAAATTCATTATTCAAAATCTGAATCTGAATTCAAATATAAAATGGAAACATTTTCAAACAATTGAAAGAATCTTCTGTGTCCCTTTCAGTGCTTTCGTAGATCTGAGTGCTTCAGTTATTATACTAGGATTGATGGAATGATGAAGGTGAGTCTTTTCGAGGTATTTCGTCTGGAATCCAAATATTTCACATTCAATAACATTTTCCTCTCTTTGGTATCATAAAACTTTAAAATAGTCAAATATGTTTCAGAGCTTCTTTATAGAATCTGGTCTAAAAACTTATTGTGAGCAAAAATGTCCAGGTGGTGAAATTATTCGAATGATTTTACTGGTAACATTTTGTTTTCCTGTACGCATCTGTAATAACTTGCCTAGTTTTCGAAATACAATGGTTTCAGAAGGTTTCAGGAAAATTCTTTTTTTCATCAATCACTCAAAAAACATTTTTGTTTTTCCTGAGGGTTCATGAATCAATTGATCTATTGAATTTCAAAGATCATTGGTCCGATCAATGAATTGCTATTTGAACCAAACATCAGGGTGGAAATTATGGGAAGTGAAAGTGGATATCAGTCAAAATTCCACTTTTCTTGATGACAACAATCCTGGAAAATAACTGAATAACTATACAGTAAGAAGGTCATGCAACTATCTATATGATCACCCATCAAGAGTAGCATATTTCCCTACCTACGATTATAACATTGCCCTACTCCCATTATTAGATGCACTCACTAGCGGTAGCAGAGTCAGATACCTACTACAGAAACATCGTCTAATAGCATCATACAGATGCACTCGCTAGAGACAGCAAGGTTCTATATCTAATAATCGCAGGTGGGTTATAATCAGCAAAGTCGACTTCATAATCACAGGTGATAACTCGCTTGTCCCCTATGCTATTAGAGTTTCTTGCTGGGGTAATTCGATTTCTGACTATGGTTAATAGAAATTTTCCTCAGTGTACAGAACGCGAAAAGGAATCCTGAATTGAGAAAACCAAATCACAAATCTGCGATTACAGGTCTATCCAATAAATAACAAGTTTTCAACATTCAAGTTGAAAACCCTTGATTGGAAGTGGGTGAGAGTATCGAAAAAGAAATTTCTCAGATGAATCATAAACATGATATACTGGATTTATATATGAGAAAATATACATCGAGAATTGGCATAGAAAAACTCCCTGAGTTGGTATAACGTTGCGAGATATTTTCACGTTTTCTGGAAAGCCAATATGATGACTTGTGAATTCCATTCGAGGACCATCTGTCTTTCTCAGCTCATATGGCAATTATCCTCTTGAAACAAGCACGCACGTTGAATGTAACTGATAACAGGGCACCAGGCCTATAGTTGTTGGGAATGCTTTTGATTCCCATTTACCCATTTTGAGAATGGGTTAGACTCTATAGATATTCTCCAGCATTATGACAATATATTCGACTTTTTCAAGATGTTAGATGAGTTCCATTTTAGTGCACACCGTTTGAGAATGATGGGTGGAATTCTTTCAGGACCGTTAGCCTTCTTCCTTCTGAGATCAAGCAAGATGCGTCTGATAGTTCGTTGACGAAAAACAATTTCTTTCAACTTTCAACGTGTGGTATATCTGGCGGCACTCTTTCCTGGCAATCTTAGGTGGAGTTTGTTGCAAACATTGAATCAGAAATGTTTGCTTCTATCGTGCCATCGGCTTTGAAGAGTGTTGTCAATGAAATATTCGTGAAATTATTTTCGACTGCTTCAGTTCCGATCTCATTTTGGCATTGTATTATTTCCCTTGACGCATCTATCGTTTGGAATAGAATAGAATAGAATAGAAATTCATTGATTTCATCAGATAACAATTTCCCATTTTATACGAAAAACAAAAAAAAAATTGATTGGTCTATGAAACAGGTCAAAGTTTTACAAATTCATTTATGGCACAGTTGAATAACATTTTGCTCATAAGATGAAACTAGCTTTAGCATTTAGGTATACACATAAAAGTAAAAGTAGAAGTGAAAACACGTTATCTGAGACAAGTTGAATTACAGAAAAGTTGATAAAAAAATACCAAAAAAATACTAACAAAAATACAAACATCAAGTACCTAGCTCGAATTCAAGTGAAGACTTTGAATAATCCTCAACTGTATAGGGCTCCAGCTCAGTCAAGTATGCTTTCAGTGACCCCACAAAACCACTGGTCTGCTCAATCTTTTTTATTGCTTGCGGCAGACAGTTGAAAAATTTTAGAGCACTATACATTGTCCCTCTTTCTGTGGAGCTTCTAGTGTGCCTGGGAAATACATACTCGCCATAGTGCCTAGTGTTGTAAGCGTGTGAACTTTTGTAACAGTTGAACTGGTGCGACTGTTTCGTAAAAAATTTAATTGCTTTTAATATATACACAGCAGGAACAGTGAGCATGTTATTTGCCTTGAATATTCCGCGGCATGATTCTCTAGCATTCATGTTAAACATTAGGCGGATAGCCTTTTTTTGACTCGAAAAAATTTTGACCAACTCCCGGCTACCACCTCATATGGCAATTTCAAACTTGAATGATGAATAAAAATTTGCATAGTACACAGTAATCAATACATCTTTGTTCACATTTTGTTTCAGAGTCTGAATAGCAAAGATTGTAGAAGCTAATCGCTTACATACATTGTCTATATGACATCTCCAACTCAAAGTGGAATCCACTGTGATGCCAAGAAATCTAACAGTGTCACTGCAGGACAAAATTTGATTATTTATAGTTAGAGAATCAGGTTTCATATTTCCCTTATTTTTGAATATCACACAACTTGTCTTATCATTGATCAAGACTAATATATTTTCCGAGAAGAAAGACTTAGTTCTATTCAACAATACATTTCCATCCTGGATGATGTCTCGTATGTCACAGCCGCTAAGCAGTATATTTGTGTCATCAGCGAAGCATACCAGTTGGGAAGATAAGGGGTCAACAACAATATTTTCAATATCATTGATAAAAATTAAAAATAGGATGGGCCCCAGGATACTCCCCTGTGGAACTCCAAAAGGAACCTCCAAAGCCTCAGATCGCACCCCAACGCCATTCCTGTTCATCTCCACCAGTTGCATTCTGTCCCTCAAATATGATTTCAGCCAATCAAGAGCGTTTCCTCTTATGCCATATTTATACAGTTTATCGAGCAGAAGCTGGTGGTCTATGCAATCAAAGGCCTTGGAGAGGTCAGGAAAAATTCCACAGGAAAGATCTCCCCTCTCCGTGGCCTTGAGAATTTCATTTGTGAAGTTAAAAAGTGCTGTGTCAATGGATTTGTTTTTGAGATAACCATGCTGACAGTTTGAGAATAAATGAAAGGTTTCAAAAAATGACAGCAATCTTTTTGCCATCAATAATTCAAAAATCTTTGAAAAGCAAGTTAACAAACTAATCGGTCTATAATTTGATAATACTGAGGCATCACCCTTTTTAAACAATGGTTTTACTAAAGCTGTTTCTAAAATGTTCGGAAAAACACCATCCTCAAAATATGACTTATTTACTAAATATACAAGAATTTTAACTATATAAGGGGCACATAATTTTATAACATGAATTGGGATTTCATCAATACCTGTGCTTCGTTTATTTTTCATATTCTTTATAACATCCAAGATTTTCTCTTCTGTTACTGGCTTCAGAAACAAAGTGTTGGAATGAAAATGTATGAGATTTTCAAACATATTTGTGTCTGCCCTCGGCTGGGATGACATAATATCGGATACATTGTCGATAAAAAAGTTGTTGAATTTACTAGCCATTTCCGTATTCACCTGTGCTGAAGAACTTTGATGAGATTGTACGCCAGTTACTTCTTTTACAATAGCCCACACTGCTTTGGATTTATTATCTGATCTCATGATTCGATTCCTATAGTGATCTTTCTTTGTACGTTCAAGAATATTATTGTACTCCTGTTTCAAATTATTGTAGTCATCCTTATGAATTTTATCATTTCTAGCTAATAACTGGTGAAGAGATACTTATTCTATCAACAGTGATATTTGAGGTGAATTAAAGAGATAAGTTTTTTTTTGGTTTTCTTTCAATTTTGATTTTAGGAAAGTTCCTTTCAAAAATACTTGAGAAATAATTTGTAGAAAGCAGGATAGCTTCATCAAAACTTTTTGCCATATACACATTATCCCAAGTCTCGATGCTAAGCTGCTGACAAAAATTTAGAGTATATTCTTCTTTATAGCTACGACGCTCAATATTTTGGCTTAGGCCAGATAATGGAAACAAATTGCATGCAAGAATAAGAGCCTTGTGGTCTGAAAACCCTATATCTACTACATTACCCACCTCATTTCCTAAATGATTAGTAATAATATTATCTAAACAAGTTTTGCTATGTGCCGTAACTCTTGTATATAGTCTCTCATTGTTAATTCAGTATTGAAACATATCAGAAGATTTATTAAGTCACTGGCAGCCCCACTGTCATAGAGAGTGTCAATATTGAAATCTCCAGCTACAAAATAGGTTAGTTTAGTGTTAAATAAGAAATTCATCAAATCCTGAAATTTCTGAAGGAAGAGAGCAATAGAACTATTGGGTGATCTATAAATACAAACAATAATAATCCAGTGACCATTCATATTGCATTTGACACCACAGCATTCAAACACCGACTCTTCACCCATACAATATACCTCGTGGATAGGCATATGTGGTATATTGTCTGATACATAAATCACAGATCCTCCATGGGAGTCAACTTGGCGACAGTACTAAGCAGCCTGATGAAAGTTTTTCAATTTGAATAATTTCAGTTCATCTTCCGCTTGCCAATGTTCTGACAAGCATATGATTGGGCAACTTGAATCATCAACTGCCCTCTGTAACATATTTAGGCAGTTTCCCAGTGACTGAACATTGTGATGGAAAATTATATTTTGAGTTTCATCTTGAGTAGCATGTTCGCTTGGTGCTATCACTTTGTCACTGAGAGCTGTGGTCTCCAGGATAAAAAATGAGATACCATAGCACCTTTTGGCCAAACATTCTGGGACCAAGCAATATCCATCTCTTCTTCCCTCACAGATATTATGTAAGATGAATATGACTCTGGATATTTAGATTTCATGGCTACACATCTCACGTCTGTGAGACTGAGTTTCAAGAAGTCAGTAAGTTCTTCAACTTTTATATCAGGTCTAATGCGAGTTAGGTGAAGATCTACATATGTTGGGACCGTCATCAGTACACCACTCCTTTTATCAATGAGGAAATCATTCTTCCTGTTCTTAAGTCTGGGTTTCACTTGAGTCCATGAATTGGTTTAATCAGACACTGCGTTCACCTCAGTAAGTTGCCGTATTTCATTGATTTTTGCCATTGATGTTGCTTGCTGAATACCCAAGGCCACATCAGAATATGAAATTGAATTATGTTTTTGTTTACCCTTGGAATCTACATTTGGTACTTGCTGGGATGTTTGTTGCGTTGTCTCAACTTTTGTTTTCCTAACCTGGGTTATCATTTTTATCCTCTCGTCTTCTTCTTTTTCTTCTTTTCCTCCTAACTTAGTCTCAACCATATTGTTTAGATTTCTAGTTGGCAAAGAAGATCAGATAATTGAGGTTACGTTCGGCGCTGTCGGTGTCGTGGCCGAGTTTATTTTGGAACTCATAGACGAGTTTTTACTCAAGTTTTTATTGCTGCAGTTTTTTTTGTTCGATGCTGCATTGTGGTGTTGGTCTTCCAATTTCGCTTCCAGATATGAAATCTTTTCTTTCAGCAAAACATTATTTTCTTGTAGTATAAGACATTTTTCTTCCATCTCCAGGATGATTCTCTTATACAATAGAATATTGTCACTGGCTTCGTGAACATTTTCACTTTTGTGCCTAACTTTAACCTCATTTTCTGCAACATGCTTACAAGGGGCACTTTTTGCGACGGCTGACTGCTTCAAACACGCCGGATGAAAAAATTCACTGCACACTATACACTTTTGTGATGTAAGTAATTTCTTGTTACAGTGAAAACACAATTCATCATCGTTATTCTTTTCGGTATTTTTGAGAGCTAAAACCGCGTCAACCTCAGTCGGCGCCATCTTTGACATATTGGCTGCAGTAATTCCTAGGTTATTTGTATTCTACCCTAATGACGAGTTCAGTTTTCGCGCTAGCGATAATATAGGCTGTTTGTTCCAAGGCATCATATCTAGAACAACTATTGTTGAACCAGGGTTTCCATGGTGATGATCTTTTCGAAGAATTGGGTATGTATGTGTCCAATCCGAGCGTGATGATCTCCGAAATTTCCGCAGCACACTGTGACGGATCCTCAGTAACAAAGCATATTCCTTGCCTAGGAAACTTGTAGAAAAACATGCAGAAACTATCTTAGTGTCCAGAGTTATAATGCCACACAAGATGTCGAGGTGCTGGAGCAGTTGATGTTATGGAGAATGGGTAGGTCGTGGAGATGAGTATGTCGTCGAAATTGCCATGTGGGGCTCGTACATCTATAGTGTGAGGTGCTGAAATGTTAGTGAGGAGAATGTCAAGTGTTTTGGCTGAAACGTTATTGACACCGGGAATTCGGGTGGGTTCTTCCAAGAGCTGCTCTGAGCCGTGATTGATGGCGAAAGCTTCGGCTTGTCGACCAGCTCCATCCGTTTTGTTGAAGTGTACGAGCCCAGCAGCATTGTTTATATCGAAATCGCTCATGACTACTATTGAGAATTCTGAGAGTCCTTTATAGGATGGATAATCTGATAATGAGTAGAGACAAGAAAGATATCTGGCAGACTTCTGGCTATCGAGTTTGAACCACATAACATCAAAATTACTCTGTTTCAAAGTAAGTTCTTGATGACATTGTAGCATTTAAATTTTTCACACTTTATTTTTATGGATTTCAAAATATTTGGAATATAGCTTTTCTCAATATTAGTATAGCTTTCAAGTTTTTCACACTTTATATTAGGCTTAAAATGGAATCAAAATATTTTTTGAAATTATTGTATTGTAAATATCAAAGTTCATCAAGGAAACGTCTGAAAATTTCACAACTTTATTCAGTTCAACCTACCTGATGGTACATCTAAAAGGTTTAAGAGTAGTACATACGAAACATATAGTGATGACAAAATGATTCTTGGTCAATCTCGAGGTTGAATTAGCCAATTTGGTGATGAGAGGATGAATACTTTTCCTAAAATACAGGATTTGTATTATTTACATTATCAAGCAGAGTTGGCAAACTACTCACCAGAACATAACAGGAGTCCAATCTACGATGATGGTTCGCAGGATACCTTTTGGAAATTGGTATAAGGTCTTTTTTCATGTGGGAAATACCTCTTCAGTTCGGTTGGGCCTTTTTCACAAGTTTATTTCCATTGTTTTGCTTTTCATCCCATTTTCAAAAGCAGAGTCCACCTATCCATCACTTGTAGATTGTCATCACTGTCACCTCTGTCACTCCATCTAAAACTCCTCCCATTTCTCGCACCAAGAATACCAAAATCGAGGTTGCCAGGTTTATTTTTGGAATTCCTAAGAAGTTGTTGAATTTGGTAAGAGTAGTGTAGAATCGTGCAGGTGTAGATCATAAATGGTATCACAGGATTGGTCAGTTCAAAGGGAAATTTGCGAAAGTCACTATTTTCTGCTCCTTTTCTATTCTGGTCTTCCAAGACAATAGAACAATGGCGAGAGATCCGTTTCCGGAAAGATGAAAGGTACTTTAGTACGTTATCACGGGCACTTTGGTTCTGGTGTTCGAAGAGATCAGATGTGCTAAGGTGCAACTTCTGCAGTGAGGTAACAGGTTCAGCCTGGATTTTGTATTCCCGCCTTCCAAGGGACAGTGGAAACCTCATAGCTGCTACCACCAGGATCTTTCCAGAAACTCCAGCCGTTTGATTTGGTTCCCGGCAAGCCAGAAGTCTCTGTCCAGGATCGACCACGTGGACCTGGGCAATTTTTTTGATCTCCGGTTGTACCCTTCGAATAAGGTGAGTTCTATGGAAGTTTATTCCCACTTTTCTCCACCAGAAATCGATTCCAGGCGTGACCGGTATTTTTTTTTTCTTTCAAATAGGGTTTTTTGTGAGGGCATTCAAGCCCACATTTTTTGATCCCGGCATACGATGCTGTACAGTTCAGCCATGTGGTTACTGTACCATGCGGTCCTCCACGAGGTGTCATCATCAGATGTTTCACCGTCAGTAACGTCGTCGACTTCAGCTGCTAGCTTTGGTTACATCCATCAGTCTCTGCAACTCATTGCTTCAGCTGCCCTTCTGTCTGCTCCAGCCGCCAGCTTCGGCTGCTAAATTGTCAGCTCCGTCTGTCCGCAGCGTGATGGAAATTATTCTTTAAAAGGGTGGTAATTATTGATCATTCAGGTATAATATATAATAATTTTGTTTTGACCAAATTTCTGTCCCTATGATTTTTATAGGTATATAAATTGATTTTTGATTTATTTTTTTTTGACCAAATGCTTATGTAAGCGAAACATAGTACTATGCGGTAGCCCCTGCGAATAGTTGATTTTTTTTACTACTTGTTTGATTATTTATACTAGACATCACCTAGAGACTTGGTAACATCAGAATATGCATTTTTTAATTACATGATTTCCTATATTGATCATATACCCATCCATCAAATGATCATCGATTGATCACATTTTTTGTCAGTAAAATATTATATAATGAGTTTTAAATTGATAATATCTACATCTATCACATGATCAACGATTGATCACATTTTTTGTCTGTAAAACATTATATAATACATATTCATATTGATATTTACATCTATCATAATTATGTGCATCGATTGTTCTCAATAATTTTTGTCAATAGGATATACCTAACTTTCAGAAACATTTTCACCCATCACGTTGTTGTATATATGTATATAATATATGTGTCACGTTTATTATGACTTTTATTTATGGTATGATGAACATTCACTAATTTTATAATTCTCAAATATCACTAATATGCAGTCGAATATTCTTTATAAAACTCTTTCTATTTGGTTCCTTAACTTTCCAGATAGCTACTTGTGATCCATGGGTCAATAGTTGTGATAATTCAAAAGTTGAGTGGCGCCTATTTTTTTTGATTATTGAGTTATGCAATCTTTTCTATTTAACGAACCCATAGTGCTTCTCTGACCAACAGCTGCCGTTCGCAAGTAATCATTCTTTTTGTTTTGCTTCAAAATATCTTAATTTTGAATATAGTAAGGTTACACAAATGGCGCCCAACGTGGGGCCCGATTCTTCATGACTCATTTTTTTCTAATGAATGTTCAGTCATATTATAAATAATCTGGTGACATATTATATTATATTAAAATTTTTTCAAGAATCAAAAAGTTGGTCGGATGCGGAGTTGACCCGAGACTGGCGAACGTTTCTTTTTTGATGATGATCGTTTTTACCACTTGGTTGTTCAATATGTCCTTCAGTTTTTTGGAATCTTGGTAGGACACTGCTTCAGACATTATTTCAGGTACATTTTTGCGGTGTTGCCACTAATTAATTATTTTAATTAGATTTTGTACTTAAACATTTAAAATTTTTGAATTGATAAATTTTTTTGAAAATGGATAAGGAATTCAAACCCATCCATCTGTTATTGTCAGAACTCAACTATGAATTGAAAATTAGGAATATTATATCATCTAAAGGTCAAGATGATAAAAGGAAAATTTTGGGTAGATTATTAGATAAAGAAAGACAACAGGGAACTGATATCAGAACATTGCAAGATCCTTCATACGACTTTGATGTTGAGGTTCAAGAAATTCAGGCTACTTTAGACTCTTTGGAAACCCTCATTAAAGATTTTAAAGGTCCAACATCAGACTCTTCATATAAACGAGCTTACAGTAGATTACTTCACATCAATTTCCGGATACAGAGAATTCGTTTAGATCCTGCTGATGCTAGACATGCCCTTATTTTGAATTTTAAAAATGAATCATATGCAACTGCAGTACAGCGGGAAGCTGAACTTCACGAAAATGTAGAATCCGATCCAGTTGACTTGAGTAGCTCAAACGTCTTTGCACAGCCACAGGCAAATTCAAACTCACGTTATATGCCAGTTTCAACTAACACAAAAAATTTTCCAGTTTATAAATTGAATACACAGTTTGATGGTGAACCAAAGAACTTACTTTCATTCATAGAACGTGTAGAAGAACTTGCTCTAGCCAGAAATATCACGAAACAACATCTTTTTGAGTCTGCTTACGATTTATTCACCGGTAAAGCCACTTTCTGGTATAGACAAGTGAAAACACAGGTAAATAGTTGGGATGAACTACTTTGTAGGTTGAAAAAAGATTTTCTCACTTCTGATTTTGATGATGAAGTTTGGAGTCAAATCAAATTGCGTAAACAGGGTAAATATGAACCAGTTATTTTGTATATTGCTTGTATTGAAACATTGTTCAGTCGACTTAGCCGTCCTGCAGCTGAAGTCACAAAAATTAAATTTATAAGACTTGGTTTACAAGCTGAATATCGTAAAAGACTTGCTCTCCATGATATTGATAGTGTTGAGAATTTATCAACCCTTTGTAAAAAGTTGGAAGAAGCTGACATATTGAGTTTGGCATCTTGCTCTAAATCTGTTTCAAGTTTGGTTGACCCAGAGCTAGCTTACATAACTGAATCTCACCCGACTTCTTCTCGACAAAATAAATCCACAAATAAGTCAAGACCAGATCGATTTAGTAGGAAAAATAATTCCTCATCAAATTTCAATAAAAGGAAACCTAAAGTAGAAACAGTTTCATCTTCAGGGGATTCAAGTGTTTTCATTTGCTGGCGATGTTTACAACCTAACCACAGTTTTAGGGATTGTAAAGCTAAACAAAATATTGTTGCTAAATTTTGTTTCAAGTGCGGATGTGCTGATGTCACTTCCAAAGACTGCAAAAAATGTACGGGAAACGCATAGCGGGGCTAAGAGTTTTTAGCTCTGATTCTTTTCCCCAGTCTCGTAGAGCTAATTTCGGAGAACTTTCAAAACCCTCAGCTAAATTTTTCAATCGATCTGACTGGAATAGTTGGTTATCAACTGTAAAGAAATTTTATACAGAATACAATTTTTCTAATAATGTTGCCCCATATTTTGTTCATAAGCCGAAAGATAATAGGCCGTATATAGAAGTAAATATTTTGGATAAAATCGTAGTTTGTTTACTTGATAGTGGTGCAAATGTTTCAGTGTGTGGACAAAAAGCTCTATATCTTTTGAAAGATCTCGATTTGAACATAAATATTTCCAGATTGAAAAATATAACTTCAGTTGATGGCTCGGAGAGTAATGTACAGGGTGTAGTAGATCTACCAGTACGCATAGACAATTCTATTCAGATTGTTCCTGTTTTAGTAGTCCCTTCGCTGCCGTATTCTTTGATATTAGGTAGTGACTTTTGCAAACAATTTAAGTTGAAAATTGATTTTGATAATGAATCATGGACAATTCATAGTGGAGTTACTGACAATAATATATTAGCAATTGCTGGTGATAGTTGTTCTTCTGGTACATTAGGTTTAGATAATTTAGATGAATTATCTCAAGGGCAAATATTAAAAATGCAAACTGTTATCAAATCATTTGAGGAAGTCAGTAGTGATACACGTTTGGGGCGCACTGATAAAATAAAGTTATCGATCGAGACAGGTGATGCGAAACCATTTAGAACAAAACAATATTTGATGTCACCTTACATGCTGAAAATTTTGCAGAATGAACTTGATGATATGTTAAAATTAGGAGTTGTAGAAGAATCACATAGTCCATGGAATAGCCCAGTTATATTAGTTAAGAAGCCCTCAGGTGAATATAGGTTTTGTTTTGATGGTAGAAAACTGAATGAAGTGACCAAACATGATAGCTATCCTCTACCTAGAATAGATAGAATATTAAATCAGTTAAGGGATGCCAAATATATCTCTAGTATCGATCTTAGGAAAGCGTTTTGGCAAGTTTCGTTAGACAAATCTTCTAGGGAGAAAACTGCTTTCAGCGTTCCTGGTAGGGGACTTTTCCATTTCACCGTGATGCCCTTTGGACTTCGTAATAGCGCGCAAACGCAGCAACGTCTCTGCGATGCATTGTTTGGTCCAAAATTCGAGCCAAATATTTTCACTTACTTGGATGATATCATTATAACCTCTGCAACTTTTGAAGAACATTTATCTCTTTTGGAAAAGGTGAAAGAAATTCTTCAGGAAGCTAATCTAACTGTGAACTTGAAGAAGTGCGAATTTTTCAAGACATCTTTGAGGTATTTAGGATTTGTGATAGATAGGGAAGGAATTCGTACGGACCCAGACAAGGTAGCAGTGATGGTTAATTACCCTCGACCAACGACTAGCACGGAGATCAAAAGGTTTACTGGGTTCTTGGTACAGACGCTTTATAGGTAACTTCTCTACTCTGATGGCACCTATCAACGCCTTATTGAAGGGTAAGAAGAAGAAGCAGCCGATCCAGTGGTCTCCAGAGGCTGAAAATGCTTTCTTAGAGGTTAAGAAAGCCCTAGTTTCTGCACCAATTTTGAGCTCTGCAGATTTTTCCAAGCCTTTTGTTATCCAGTGCGATGCCAGTGACGTCGGAGTCGGAGGGGTTCTCACACAAGAGATAGATGGTCAGGAGAAGGTGATAGCATATGCTTCGAGATCATTGTCTAGGGCTGAACGTAATTATACGGTTACAGAAAGGGAATTGCTTAGTCTCATTTTTTTGATCGAAAAATTCCGGTCTTATATCGAGGGTTGTGAATCATTCAAAGCCATAACTGATCACAGTAGCCTTTTATGGCTAAACAATTTGAAAGATCCCTGTGGGAGACTTGCTCGTTGGGCAGTCAAATTGAGGCAATACTCTTTTGAGTTGATTCATCGCAAAGGTTCGTCGAATGTAGTACCCGATTTCCTTTCAAGAATTCCATCCAGAGAAACCACTGTGACCGAAGATCCCCAGGCAGATCCACAGGTTCTACTGATCGAGGTTGTTCCTGACGAGTCAGATAAATGGTATACTTCTATGTGTCAAAAAGTTATGAATGACCAGAATCAAAATTTTCCACAGTTTAAAGTAGAGGGAGAACTTCTTTATAAATTCGTCCCTTCAAAATTGCCCTTTGAGACCAACGAAGTCGAATGGAAACAAGTAGTACCTAAATCGCAGCGTTCTGAGGTGATTCGACATCTTCATGACCCGCCGACCTGTTCACACTTTGGATACTATAAAACATTTTCTCGTGTCCAGCAGTTTTACTATTGGCCGAAAATGAGAGCCGATATCTTGAAGTTCGTTCGATCCTGTAAGGTTTGCCAGGCTCAGAAGTTGTCAAACACATCACGTATGGGGTTGATGGGATCAGAAAAATCTGCTGAGTTTCCCTTCCAAATTATAGCGGTGGATATTATGGGTCCATTTCCTCGTTCCCCGAGAGGTTTTACTTATTTACTAACAATCTGTGATTGGTTTTCAAAATATACTCTTCTTTGTCCCATGAGAGATGCTACGGCTTCTAATGTAGTAAAATTCATGGAGAATAATGTATTTTTAGTTCATGGAGTGCCTCAGTTTATAATCTGCGATAATGGACAACAATTTGCTGGCAAAGCCTTCAAGAAACTTGCAGACGAGTACCAAGTTCAGAAAATATGGTATACTCCTCGATACTCTCCACATTGTAATTTTGTAGAACGTAGCAATAAAACCATTGGTCAAGCAATACGCAGTTATATCGGAGAACATAAGAATTGGGACAAGGAAATTCACAAGATTCAGCAAGCTATCAATACCTCTTTTCATGAAGTACGCAACTATCCACCTGCATTGTTAAATTTCGGTAGAATTATTCCTTTGTCTGGAAAATATTATGGTGAGGTTTCTAGTACTAAGGACATTGTTATGTGTCCTCCAGACAGGGAAAAATATTTTGAAAATATTTCTGGGCTCGCAAATGTTTTCAAAGATGTCAAAATTAAATTAAACACTGCATATAATAGAAATAAAAAATCTTACAATCTCAGAAAAAGAGATTTCAATTTTAATGTAGGCGATCATGTTTTTAAGAGAAATAAAGTACTGTCTGAAGCAGCGTCAAAATTTAGTGCCAAGTTGGCACCTAAATATACTGAGTGTATAGTCACGAATAAGAAATCTAGGTTGGTTTATACCTTGAATAACTTAGATGGATCTCCTGCTGGAGATTGGCACATTAAGGACCTGAAGCCATGTTTTGGCTCAAATTCTGATGTGTCTGTAGGTTAGCATTTTATCAGGTATAATATTTGGTGCGATTATTTTGTGAGTGAAATAATCTTGCACTTTTGAAAACTTGTCGGTCCTTCTGTGTAGGCGACGTAAATTTCGAGAACTGTCGGTCCTTCTGTGTAGGCGACATGAATTTTGAAGAATAGTTGGTCCTTCTGTGTAGGCAACAGAATAATTTTGAGTATAGAGAAAAAGTTTGATAGTCATAGACATTAGTCTATATCAACTGTCAAACGTTTCTTTCAACAGTTTTTCTTCTCCTTGGCCCAGAGAACATCACTGTTACATTTTCATTTTGAATAATGATAGGGTAATCGTGTTTTCCATGATTAACCAGTGATTTTCACATCATGTAGATTTTTTGTATATAATAGCAATAGGATTTTTTTTGCACCTCTCAAATCCAGATTTTGGCAGACCTACCGATTAGACATTGAAGAATTAAAATTAGACATTACCTGAATTAGTAAATTACCGATTGTGACATCCACAGGATTGTTTGGTACGCAGAGTTACCACCCCAAAATTAGCCCTCAAAAAATAGATCAATGGTTGATCTATTTTTTTCCCAGGGAAGAGAGGTGTGTAGCATTTAAATTTTTCACACTTTATTTTTATGGATTTCAAAATATTTGGAATATAGCTTTTCTCAATATTAGTATAGCTTTCAAGTTTTTCACACTTTATATTAGGCTTAAAATGGAATCAAAATATTTTTTGAAATTATTGTATTGTAAATATCAAAGTTCATCAAGGAAACGTCTGAAAATTTCACAACTTTATTCAGTTCAACCTACCTGATGGTACATCTAAAAGGTTTAAGAGTAGTACATACGAAACATATAGTGATGACAAAATGATTCTTGGTCAATCTCGAGGTTGAATTAGCCAATTTGGTGATGAGAGGATGAATACTTTTCCTAAAATACAGGATTTGTATTATTTACATTATCAAGCAGAGTTGGCAAACTACTCACCAGAACATAACAGGAGTCCAATCTACGATGATGGTTCGCAGGATACCTTTTGGAAATTGGTATAAGGTCTTTTTTCATGTGGGAAATACCTCTTCAGTTCGGTTGGGCCTTTTTCACAAGTTTATTTCCATTGTTTTGCTTTTCATCCCATTTTCAAAAGCAGAGTCCACCTATCCATCACTTGTAGATTGTCATCACTGTCACCTCTGTCACTCCATCTAAAACTCCTCCCATTTCTCGCACCAAGAATACCAAAATCGAGGTTGCCAGGTTTATTTTTGGAATTCCTAAGAAGTTGTTGAATTTGGTAAGAGTAGTGTAGAATCGTGCAGGTGTAGATCATAAATGGTATCACAGGATTGGTCAGTTCAAAGGGAAATTTGCGAAAGTCACTATTTTCTGCTCCTTTTCTATTCTGGTCTTCCAAGACAATAGAACAATGGCGAGAGATCCGTTTCCGGAAAGATGAAAGGTACTTTAGTACGTTATCACGGGCACTTTGGTTCTGGTGTTCGAAGAGATCAGATGTGCTAAGGTGCAACTTCTGCAGTGAGGTAACAGGTTCAGCCTGGATTTTGTATTCCCGCCTTCCAAGGGACAGTGGAAACCTCATAGCTGCTACCACCAGGATCTTTCCAGAAACTCCAGCCGTTTGATTTGGTTCCCGGCAAGCCAGAAGTCTCTGTCCAGGATCGACCACGTGGACCTGGGCAATTTTTTTGATCTCCGGTTGTACCCTTCGAATAAGGTGAGTTCTATGGAAGTTTATTCCCACTTTTCTCCACCAGAAATCGATTCCAGGCGTGACCGGTATTTTTTTTTTCTTTCAAATAGGGTTTTTTGTGAGGGCATTCAAGCCCACATTTTTTGATCCCGGCATACGATGCTGTACAGTTCAGCCATGTGGTTACTGTACCATGCGGTCCTCCACGAGGTGTCATCATCAGATGTTTCACCGTCAGTAACGTCGTCGACTTCAGCTGCTAGCTTTGGTTACATCCATCAGTCTCTGCAACTCATTGCTTCAGCTGCCCTTCTGTCTGCTCCAGCCGCCAGCTTCGGCTGCTAAATTGTCAGCTCCGTCTGTCCGCAGCGTGATGGAAATTATTCTTTAAAAGGGTGGTAATTATTGATCATTCAGGTATAATATATAATAATTTTGTTTTGACCAAATTTCTGTCCCTATGATTTTTATAGGTATATAAATTGATTTTTGATTTATTTTTTTTTGACCAAATGCTTATGTAAGCGAAACATAGTACTATGCGGTAGCCCCTGCGAATAGTTGATTTTTTTTACTACTTGTTTGATTATTTATACTAGACATCACCTAGAGACTTGGTAACATCAGAATATGCATTTTTTAATTACATGATTTCCTATATTGATCATATACCCATCCATCAAATGATCATCGATTGATCACATTTTTTGTCAGTAAAATATTATATAATGAGTTTTAAATTGATAATATCTACATCTATCACATGATCAACGATTGATCACATTTTTTGTCTGTAAAACATTATATAATACATATTCATATTGATATTTACATCTATCATAATTATGTGCATCGATTGTTCTCAATAATTTTTGTCAATAGGATATACCTAACTTTCAGAAACATTTTCACCCATCACGTTGTTGTATATATGTATATAATATATGTGTCACGTTTATTATGACTTTTATTTATGGTATGATGAACATTCACTAATTTTATAATTCTCAAATATCACTAATATGCAGTCGAATATTCTTTATAAAACTATTTCTATTTGGTTCCTTAACTTTCCAGATAGCTACTTGTGATCCATGGGTCAATAGTTGTGATAATTCAAAAGTTGAGTGGCGCCTATTTTTTTTGATTATTGAGTTATGCAATCTTTTCTATTTAACGAACCCATAGTGCTTCTCTGACCAACAGCTGCCGTTCGCAAGTAATCATTCTTTTTGTTTTGCTTCAAAATATCTTAATTTTGAATATAGTAAGGTTACAACATAAAAGATTAGTTTCAGCATAGAGGCAGATACACCTCTTGAACCTTGTGTGGAGCTCGTACTCAGGAGAGAGCATATGGCCCGAGATGGTGGATGAAATGACCTTTGTACGTCTGGCTCTCTACTTGAAAGGTGTAGATAAACATCGTTGACATTCTTACTCAAACCACGGGTAACATCCGCATCATTTCGAGGCATTTGTTAGCCGATAGTGAACCCCCTCTAGCACCTCCCACTTGATGATGCAACTGGATAATTTTGCTTGAGGAGAATCTATCATCGTACTGAAGAAAAATGGGTTTGACGTGGAAGAAAAAGGAATTTGGATTGAAATGGGTCCGCTGCAATCATTAACTAGCACTAAAACATGGGTATAATCCATTTTACAGCGCCTAAGGTCGATGTGGTGGTATCGCACTTGGAGATGGTGTTAGCCGTCTTCCATCTATTGACATCATTTAAGTCGCCTTTTCCGACAAGCAGGACTCATCGTGGTGTTATTATAATTCGCTTGTCACACGTTTGAAGGCTGACCTGATCCTCCTTGATCATCATGCGTGGGTCATAAGAAAGCACTAGTTTATAGAACCCCAGTAAGTATATAGAAAGAGCTCATATGAAGAAATATTGATGCTGCCCTGCGCATACAAAATGACAAGTAAATACTGATAGATATTTTTCGAGTTCATTTTTCCTTTTCATTTGAAATAACAAACTCGAATCGGGCACTCTCATTTCCATTCGTACCTAGTTGAATAGCTATTGCCTCAAGACAATTTCAATCTTTTTTGACAAATGTGGCTCATGTTTCTCAAAATAACCGTAAGAGAGTGTCAGAATCTACAATTCACCAAGAAAATACGACTTTTTACTTACACTTCATACCTCTGAATTAAATAATTTCTGGAATATTTGCATTCCAAACATCAAATTTTGAGATGATATGTTGAAAAAATGTACAGCAGGTTTTCAAAAATCTAACCTTCGAACCCTCGAAGTGCATATTAGTGTTAATTCCTCCTCTCAGCACTCTGCCTATCACATCTTTTATTTTAATGCTTGGTGCGCATGAAATGGAATCCCTATTAAGTTCGAAGAACATCTTGCGTACCTGGGAAGGATAGAGATAGTAGGTAGGTGATGGAATTGTTTTTCAACTTTTGAAATGTACCTATCGAATCATCATAACCCCTGTATGATGAACAGAACACTTGTATTCAAAATGGACTGAATTGGTGCGCACGAAATCCCTATAATATTCAAAGAACATCGTGCATACCTAGGAAGGATAGGTATTGAAGGTACGTGATGAAATTATTTTCGAACTTTTGAAATGTATCGAGTCACAATTACCCCTGTATGATGAACAGAACACTTGTATTCAAAATGGGCTTGCTTTTCTGTGCAATTATACATGTCAGTCATTTTACTTGTAGAACCTGTCAGTTATATGTTATAATTAATCTGTCTCTCTATGAATGTTCAACTTGTGCATGAGCCGCAAGAGAATGGAATGTTCTGTGAACATTCTTTCGGGACAAAATGGAATTGAGAACTAGGACTACCTATATCAACACTTCGAGTGCGCCAATGTATTCAGTGGATGTATGTTGGAGCTTAATATGATGCATATCGGTATACACACGTTCCTTGTTTACATAGGTCTGATGATACACAGAATGTGGCGAAACAGTATTACAGTTAGATATCAAATCGAGCGTTCGCTGATATTTACTTATTCCGCAAAATTGTGGATCACACAGGGCCCTGAGGGAGTATACGTTGCATCAGTGAGTTGATCCAAGTTTTTGTAAATATAGAGCAATGATGATCTGTTATAACAGTTGATCCTAGAAAACATATAGTTTATAAACTACAGAAGCACTTTGAGCTCTGAGATGAGGACACTAACAACGTACAATCGCGAACTCTCCTTTTACGTAGACTTCACGCAAATTCTGAGTTCACAGCCGTTACCCATAGCAACAGTCGCCAAACCAAACGCTTTCCTGAAATTCCTCATTCCTAACTACAAAACTATCAATCAGGATTGATATCATGAGTGCTCGAGATACTAGTGTTAATGAAGCGATTTGAACGAGTTCAAGATACCTGACAGAATGTTACATAGTGAACTGTCATCTCCTTGTCATTTTTTTATTCAGATCTGTGATTGCCCTGACGACGTGGTCTCATCGGCTTGAGAAGAAGGAGGATAGTACAATCGAAGAACACCTTTCTGATTGGTTCTTGATGAAAGTTTCATTAACGTTGTAGAATTGTCAATGTCAAAGCATATTCTTGACCTGTCAAGAATTGGAAAGATATTCTGTATATATTCGAACAGGTTCTTGCATATCATTGCTGTGACTTTGTTAATTTAATAGAACTGCTGTTGAACTCAAGGCGTTAATATATTCATAACCCGTTGATCCAATGATTTTGGAGATTGCACAAAAAATAATGTCTACACAATGTCCGCAAAAACTGTTTAGCTACTTCAAGATTTTCTTGCTTTGGTCACATACGGACTCGCCGAAACATTTTCTTTTTGTTTCCTGAAGGGGTATTTTGCGGCCTCGGCATACAAATGATCTGTAATGTTGCTTGTCACACGATTCCATTTGTTGATATTGATACAGATCTTATTTGGTTGCCTGATGGGCTTCATAATCTAGCTCATTCGACGTGTTGGACGTGAATCAGTCTGATTAATCGACGCTATATGGTTGGAGAAACAAACGCATACACGGAAGCTAAGTGAAACAAAACTATTATAGACCACTGTCGCGAAAATTGAATTTAGACACAAGGAATCATTTCATTATGTTGTTATGTCAAAGAAATATATTGAATTGCCTTCAAACGCTCTCACTGCTTATATAAAGTTTCACAATGAATGTATGTATTGATCCCATCATCTTCCGAAGAAGCGTTTTGAATAAAAATGTTTTCCGGCTTCAATGATTCCATTGTCATGTGAATAATATCTAGTGACAAAATAATGCGGTTATTAAAGTTCATATGGCAATCTGAGAACGAAAAAATGAAAAAATGAAATGAAAAAAATTGTATCTAATGCTTCGAATCGATAACCCTCAAGTGATGTGGAAAAATCGACAAAATATTATTGATTGAATCAAAGGGTGGGCAGTGTGGGCACTAACCAACTTACTCAATACCCTCTCACGTTGTGAGGTGATATACGAGAGGCTGTTTTATCATTCCTTCCTTAAGAGAATCTGCCTTCTTCCTCTAGGTCTCACACAGGTAGCATACATGGAGTAGTCAAATTGAACATATATATACAACTAATTCAGAGCCAGTGATTATAAGTTACTAACTTCGTCGTACTTTTTTCGATTGTATCCTTTATGTTTGAACTTACTCATTACCGTAACATTGTACCATAATAATGATTTTTCTGCTCGTGAGATTCCAAAATAGATGATGAAGATTCTGATTCAACATATTCGATTCAATAGTTCATAGTTTCAAGTACCATCATCCACATTCACCCTGAAGTTACGGACATTACCGACTTTCAAGACCGTAGTGGGACAAACGCTGAGTCGAATAGGATATCGAACTGTATCTTATAGAGCATCCCAAGTAACATTTTAAATGCCTAATAGCTTCGATGATACTTTGAAGAGGTTATGTGAGAGCAAATGATAGGTTTAATTTGTTCTACTGTTTTATAAATGCCCTGGAAAAAGCATATTGGCCTTCATGTCCATGTAATCCTATTAAAAGGTTTTGAGAAACTATGATAGAACTATCGCATAAAACAATTTGGATTCAGCTCACCTCGGTTTTAAGAGAGCTCTGTGAGAGTCATTGGAATTCTTCATCAAAACTATTCACTCTTAACAACCCTTTCAAAACTCTTGAGTATTATAAGTGTCTTGAATTTGACCAAGAGGTTCTGAACATATCCTATGAAAATACACAATGAACTCATCGAAGTCAATCATAAAATCTATAGGATGTATGAAGTTTCATTTAGAACCGTGTTAAACCCAAATCCCATAATATAAATGTTCGTATTTTTTTTGCCTACAAACGACTCACGTTGAAATGGACTCACAAGAAAATAAATAGTGTGAAATTGAGAGAAATGGCAACTCCAAGCGAAGAAATTCGGAACAAATGAAGAGAATTACTTGAGAATCAAAAATCTAGTCGTGAGAGCAACAGTGAATCAGAAATATCAAGCCCAAGCAATTCCAAACACTGCGTCTTTCAATTCATACCACCTGAATCCACCAAATAGCAAGATTTCATTAGGACCTGATGTTCATGAAGTGAGTACCATCAACGAGTCAGAACGTAATGGAAAATACTTATGATCATCGTGCTTCTGAATGGGAACTAGGAAGCGAGGAAGTTGACAACAGTTTTGCACAAATTATGTCAGATGGCGAGTAGAGCATGAATTTGAGAGAATGGAGCAATCAACACAATATCAGGCGAATTGCACTGAGTGTAGGTTTCCTACTTCAAACCAATCACAAAATTCACGAAGTGAACACTGTAAACAACAAAAGTGGGGTTATGTTAATCATGTTGATGACGTTCTTCTACACTTTGCAACACTGCCAATGAGCACTAGCCAGGATATTCTTAAAGCTCCATAGTTTCATGAAGGCATTATCTTATAACTTTCTTAAATCAATCTTATCATTTTCGAAGCTTTGTTGTCATTACCTAGGAGCAAATAGTCATATAAGAATGGATTCGAATATGCAATAAGTACTTCAACAGGAGGAAATCGTCTCATAAAATGCCTTATCATTACCTAAAGGTTTCAATCAAGCATTAGAGAAAGAAAATTGGTTTTAAGTATATTTTGTGCCATATTTACTACGAACAGATGTCGGCCATTGATGGAAATGGAAATCTCAAGCGGAGAATAGAAGAGATGCATTGATACTGCCGTCAAAAATGTTGTTTTTCCACATTTTTCAAACGACTCACCCATATTCAGCAAACATTCACACAGTTTTGTCAACTTTTTTGAAAAGTTATTAAAATTCACATCCAATTCTAACTGGTGAAAACACATTATTTTTAGGGCGCTGCTTTCTTTGAAGCATATCTAGTATGTTTTTGTCAAAAAAATAGCCATCGTTTTCACTTTACAGCACCAATCTTCACAAAAAGGGCTATTTGATACAGTAAGGAATTATCATATCATACCGCCATGTTTGATCTCTTTTATAACTATCTATTGTTCTCTCTCTATTTTGACATGTTTGTTTTATAATTAGTTCTGAAAAAAGACTATCATAAAACACGTCACGGACTATATTATCTTAACAAATGCTTACTGCGACTGATAAGGTTTTAATTCTAGCCTATTAGTTTTAATGTTGGCATAAGAAATTTCGTTTTGAAGTATACAGGATTGATCTCGTGCTAAAAGGCTTTAAACGAAGTAGTTTTGATAGGTTTTATTATTGCTTTGAGGCATACTACAATAAATTCCTATTAGTTTTATGACAAGCTTTAAGAGAAGCTGTGACAGCATTTATAAAGGTAAGCCCTTTATGTTTTGAGAAGGTTGTTTAGTTGTTTTAATGATATTATCAAAGTATAATAGTTTGAAGAAGGCATATTAAAAAAGGCTGTAACAACGTCCTGTAGCTAACAATAAAACTGATAATGTTATTTGGGATGCGCATTTAGGACCTGTCATTCATCCGAATCACTCTTCCTTTTGTTCCTTCACCCAGATATGCCTATCGTCCTCGCATTAGACCACTGGTTCAATAGTTTTCTACTGCGTAATTTGGGTATGTTCGCGTATTTTGTCATAGTTTGCACTACTTATTTCGAATGGATGAACATTCGGTTTTGGATATTATCATCACAGCTTATCGGCAATACGTGAAAACGAATGGAATTCAATTTTTTCATCCAGGATGGCTAGCAGATTGACATCAATTCGGTTGGATAAGCATTTATGACTGAAATATTTCGTTTATATGTGGCAATTATGTCTCCTATCAATTATTGTGAACCAGTTAAGCAGATTCAGGACTTGAGCGATGAAGATGAGTTTACATTAGTACGGTTCAGGAACCCCATGATATTCCTATATAACCAAAACATGAAGGGTGTTTATCGAGCTGACGAAAATATAAGTTTGTATCGAGTTGAGCTATAAAGGAGATGAGACATGGTACTTGCCTCTCGAATTCCACATGCTATATATGTGTAAAGACAATGCGTTTCAATTGCATAGGATGCAAGGTGGTTCACTTGATCAACCATCTTTTGGAAAAATAGAAGCCATTTTCATTTTGGAAGGCAACCAAAGAAAATATACCAAACGTGATCGATGGAGAGGAAATCTCGAATCCGATGATTTTATAAAAACCTCATCACCCAATTCGAGAAGTGCCACGTTGCTCGCTGAGTAACTTGTTTCAAGTCCCATTATAACAAAGACTAGTTGAAACATATTCTTTATTCCATTTCATGTTTAGAATGGTTTTTATGTCCTCTCTTATTAAATTCAGGACATTGAAATGATTTAAACTTTAATTCAAGGAAATATAACTCATTCTTCTACTGTCCTTTTGAAGAGACGCCGTATTTTTGGAAACTTCAGCTTTCAATTTTCTTCTCAAATTCTCCTGGTACTCATTTTTGAATACTGAACTGTTTTCACACAATGAGAATCAAGATTTGAAACAAAATATTTTCAGCCATATCTAGGTTAACACCGATTGACATCCGTCTATGTCATATTTTCTAATATTCACCAAGAATATTGTATGTATTGGATTCTCGGAGGGATGGCATTTTGAAGATTATTGTCCTCATCTCAATGAATTGTTGTATTGATATTATTTCAATTTACGTGTAGTTAAACTGAATCAGATGATTTGCACCAAATTGTCACTGCGTTGGAAATTTCACTGGGAGAAAAAGATGAAACATTCGTGACTCATTGACACCTTATTCGAGAAATGTTATGAAAAAAATAACATGACAGGTACATTGAGGAATATAGAATTCCACGAATCCTCAAATGTTTGAAACATATCTGCTTCTGATTTCACAATGGAAATGAAAGATTCCTTCGCAAAATTGACTTTTATTTTCTCTTTTGACGCATATCATTGAATCGAAAGATGATACAGATGTGAGTAACAGAATGATTCAATCAATTGATATTGAATTGAAGATTTCAGTGCTCAGATTGTGAGAGTGAATAGCATATTCTATTTATATCAACCGAACAGATGAATGCGAGCGACTAAATTGTTTTCATTGAATGTTATCTTCCTTTCCTCTGACTTCAATTCCATCCCACCATGCCAAATGCTGTTTATTTCCAGTAACGATACATTCGGCTGATTATTTAGATTGATTGATATGTTATTCCTCAATACTGTTATCATATTCTCTTGTCCTCTCTAAGACAGGTCTCCTTGTTCCAACTGTGTAATACTCCGAACCATCATAAGATATACTGTGAATACAATTCTCTAATCATGTTCGATCTTGAAAGTGTTTTCCACCATAAACTCCCCACTGATGGATTTTATTCTGTTTGTTCTTTTCTGTTGTGTTGCATTCCGCTTGTTTTCAGTATGGTAGATCGTTATATCAATGGAGTTTTTCGGCAAGGAGTGGGCTTGAAAATGTTTTTGTGGTGGAATCTATAATTGAAAAGGTGTTCGTCAGATGATGAATTCGGCTCAATATTGAGTTACTTGATTGTTCTCTTCTTGATAATCTCTCGTTGATTTCATTGACAGTTGAGTTCTCTCGCGATGAACACATGTTCCGATGACGTTATTCGATGTTTTCATGATAACATCTAGAAACGATAATTGCATGTCATACCCAATTTCTGAAGTTACCCTTATGTTCGATTCGATATTGTTGACATGATTCAGTTGTATTAAAAAACGAAATACCTCAACCAACTTTGCCTGACAGCCCCACAAAGTTATCTGATCAAATTATGTAAATGTTTTCTTACCCAAAATATGTTCCATTTAATTCATCGAATTCACAGACAATTTCAATTTCAAAATTCCCAATGAGATCACCTATAACTCAAAGTGAGAATTTGTCGTTTGATGGCATTATTCTTGAAGTGAGAGTTTCATCATCTTTCAATTCATGTTTAAATTTTCATTGATTTTCATCCATATAAACATTTGTTCATATCGAACACATACAAATTCATCAGACTAGCCATCATGATTGTCAGAGTTCCGAAAGTATGAGATTCAAAATCAGCAGAGGTGTATGTTCCGAGAATTGGAATTTTTTTTAATATTTCATACTCTCCCATAACTTCCCATTTTATGAATTCAACGAAACCGGGTTTGATTGCGTCATTTCGAACGATTACAAAGCTGGTATCATTGGAATCATTATGATAACTCCTAAACTATCATGGAATGTAATACAGGATGTCATATTGAGAAATAGAGGGGTGAAGCCGTTTCCGGTGGAACAAGAAGTTATGGAAGGGTATGAAATATATACAAATTTCCAATTCTCGAATCCTACACCTCTGTCAAATCTGAATACCTTCGAAACTATGGCTTGTCTAATGACTTCATAGGCTCCCGGTATGGTAAATCGAAACTGACTAGAGGAGCACTCTTTTTTATCGAGAGTGATATCATTAGAGTATTTTTCAACTCGCATGACAATATCAGTTTCATTAGCTACAGGAGGTTGTACACAATACTGTTTCACCACTAACCAAACCGATTTGTCAGTCGCCCTAACACGTGTTTCGCTAACTATGTTAGCTTATTCAGGAGAAGATTGAAACTGAATATTCTATTTTATTATTGTGCTGCTCATATACTAGCTATATGTCCACGCAACCGTGTAAAACACCAACCACCAAGTTAATGTTTGTCATGATTCAGTTCACATGTTTACCTTAATCTCATATCACTCAACTGTACAGAACTATACATAAAAAAAGGTCCATCATATTTATTCATTACTCTATTACTATTCTTGAATATCTGTAGGCTTTTATAAACATCTGATTTCCTAACATTTTCATTTTGCTTAATTAGAAATTATCGATATGTGAAACTCTTCAGCCAAGAAAAGTGATAAACAATTATATATAGCTGTACCTTCATGTTGCTCAAAAAATTCTTGTTCGTATTGAAAAATATCTCGGCCCATGCAGAGGTTTGTGAGATTGGTCAATTCCTAAATATTATCCGGATCAAGTTGATACTTGAGTGAATACTTGAAATATTCCAAATTTGTTGGTATGGGTAGACTTGGGAAAAGTGATGAAACGTACAATGAAATTGAAATTTTGCCTCCGATCAAATTCGAACTTTTGACCTTTTCTAAGAATTCGAGTGAATTCGACAAAGAATGATTGTTGTGAAGATCATTCGAAGTTGAGAAAACTTCTATCAACCACTTTGAAATATTGTAAGTAGAAGGTTTGTGTATTTCTGATTGAAAATATAATATTGATACACTTGAGTTAGACATTTGTAATTCATATTTGTTATGTGATTTGATAAGGCTTGGACCGAACACATTTTTAATCACAATCATAACAAACATATCAAAAACCTCAAATGCATATGGGAGCCTAGAGTTTTGAAGAGAAGTGGAAGAGAAATTAATGAATAGAATGGACTTATTCCATATAGCCTTCCGATGTATATACTTTAATTCCATAAGATTGAGGTGAACATGTGAACTCAACTATTACAAACATTACCTTGGCTGTAAATGTTCCTATACGGTTGGGTAGACATATACCTGTTATATAAGTAGCACAATAGGACGAAATATTCAGTTTTCATCTACTCCTGGAAATGCTAACATAGTTAGCAAAACACGTGTCGATAGGTATACAGTCTGTCCAAGATAAGGTTGCACAGCATGGAGATCTCGGAAACGGTAGGAGATACGAAGTCGGTTAAATAGGGAAAAAGTTGCGCATTCGGAGGCTCATACCAACAGCATTCGAAAATTCTCAAATTTTTTCTTAGTTTTTCAGTTATATCGAAAAAAGTTAATTTTTGGAATCTCTATTTTATTTTTTTTCTCCGTTATTATTAGAGATACAGGAAAACTGAGAATACTTTTCTCTAGCAACTTTTGATGACGTTTAACGTGGTGAGACCGATTTTTCTATGCGACGTTTCGAATTCGTAGAACCATCATCAACTTTTGTTTTTTAAATACGGCCCTGATAATTCTTTCACAGATTCTGGAAGATTTTTTTATTCTGAATTCAACCATGTATCATACAATCTGGTTCATGTGTGTTTCGACCTATTTTCAGCCATCATCAATGTTTTTTCGAAATTCCAAAGGAAAAATGCCATCAGTTTCACTTATTTTGAAGGAAAATTAGCCAACAAACTAATGCCTCATCAACTTGTTCCGATTGATAGACTTATAGGAATAATTCGTTCGAAAAATTTAATTATGACAACCTCCTTCGGATTAAAATATGAATACAACTCATAAACAATTCGAAGCGCTGCATTGAATAATTTGGTGGAGTTTTTTTTCACTTCTCAGTATTGAATAACTAGTCCATCAATGTTTGACACTGAATAATCAGAAATAAGTGAAACTGATGGCTTTTTTCCTTTGGAATTTCGAAAAAAACATTGATGATTGCTAAAAATAGTTCTAAACACATTCAAACTACCTTGTATAACACATGGTTGAATTCAGAATAAAAAAAGCTCTCAGAATCTGTGAAAGAATTATCAGGGCCGTATTTGAAAAACAAAAGTTAATGATGGTTCTACGAATACGAAACGTCGCATAGAAAAATCGGCATCACCACGTTGAACTTCATCAAAAGTTGCTATCGAAAAGTATTTTCAGTTTTTCTGTATCTCTAATAATAACGCAGAAAAAAGAAATAGAGATTCCAAAAATTCACTTTTTTCGATATAACTGAAAAACTATGATACTGTTGGTATGAGCATCCGAATGCGCAACTTTTTCTCCATTTAACCGACTTCGTATCTCCTACCGTTTCCGAGATCCCCATGCTGTGCAACCTTATCTTGGACAGACTGTATAAAATCGGTTACGATATGAAATCGGAAGGTATCTATTGTACCAATAATGAAAACTATGAAAACAGCTTCCTCAGAGCTTTTCAGCATGCATTCGAATATATTCAAGCTTCAAAGCGACAGTTCTCATGCCGACATTGAATAACATATTGGCTACAAATATTATCTTATCAGTCGCAGTAAGCATTTGTTAGGATGATATAGTGGTATCATTTTATAAGGGCGTCTCTTTTAGAAGGAATAATAAAACAAACATGTCAAAATGGAGTAAATATAGGAAATTAAATAAAACGGTATATCCTATAATTCCCTACTATATCAAATTGCCTTCGTTGTGAAAATTGAGGCTGTGAAATGGAAAGGATGACGCCTGTGCGGCAAAAACACCAGAGCCCTAGAAGTAACGTATTTTCACCGGTGAATCTTGATATATTTCCAGAATAGTTGACAAAACTGGCCGAATGTTGACCCAATGAAAATGTGATTGAACATTATTTTTGATAGCAGTATAGATGAATCTTTTTATTTTCTGCTTGTTAGTGAATTTCATTGCCATTAATGGCCGATATAATATGTTCATGGTGAATACGGCGCAATGTTTACTTTTGAATCAATACTTTTTCCTAGTGCTGAATTGAATCAATGAGGAGGCAGTTTATGGGTCAATTACCCTCTGGTGAAAACTCCTTTGCATATTATATCCACATCGTTTCTCATGTCTATCTGTTCCTGTTATGACAACAAAGCTCCGAAAAAGGTAAGATTGATATAAACAGGATATAAGATATGCCTTCATAAATCTATGGAGCTGCCAGTATTTCCTGGCTAGTGGTTATTGGTCAGTGTGTCCAGAAAATGAAGAGGCATGATTGTACATTAACTCAACCCTACTTCCGTTGTTATTTGTCATAAGTAGTGAAATACATGCATTCGAATTCCGAAATTGTTGTATTCTCTCGAATTCTTGCAAAACTCGCCACCAGACATAGTTTGTGCGAAACTGTTGGCATCTTCCACCCTTTCTACTTTGTATCATCAGTTGTGATTATCATCTTTTGTGCAGAAGTCATTTTAATCAGAAATATCAGACATATTCTCAGCGTTTCGAGTCGTGGAGGGTACTCATGCATTTCATGAACAGGTCCTTCTGGCTATTAGTAAATTCAGTTGGGATGAGATCACAGACGCATCGTTTGTAACTGCCAGGTTATTTCGATCTATTGTTGCTCTGACAACTATCAGATTCTTGAGTGATTATCTAATTCTGTTTTGTTGGTATTTGACGATTCTACCAATTTCACAACATGCATCTCCTTGTGAATTCATTCAAACGTAAATATGAACATTTATATGGAATTTGTTCTTGAGAAAAAGTGATAAATTCCATAGATTTTATAATCGACTCAGATGAGTTGATTGCTGCTCATGAGTTCCAATACTCAATCTCAAATAACTAGAATAATGCCATTACGTTTCATTATCGCATCAGTTGAATGCGGATTTGGTTTTGAGTACCCTTTATGGAGTAGTTTCGTGGGATCAGTTTGGAACCTATCGGTCGAATTCGAGACACGAACAAAACTCAAGTGTTCTCAGAGGGTTGTTGAAAGTAAATAGTCTTGCTTTTTTCAGCTGGAAATAATTCAATTGTGTTTTCGCATACCAGATAATCAATTGGAGGTTATCTTTTTCTGGTTGAGTCAAGTGATATATTATTTTTTCGAATAGTTTTTCCATATATCATTCTCTATACATCAGAAAACTCATCAGGAAGCCTTCATGTAGTTTGTTCAATTTCTGGTAACATTTCTTCGAGATGATTAAACTTCATTTAATATGATCATAGTAACTTCTTTGTATCTATCACCGTCCTTGATGATGAATTTATAAAAGTTCTGTCCTTGGAATATTCCATACTACTCTTCAATTCTCAATTCTATTATTGAAAGGATAATTTCACCAACAGTTATTATGAGGCTCCTCCTCATACAAAAAAATCAAAATATGCCTCTGAGCCAGAGAGTTTTGAATAGATTTCCACATATCTATGTTATATTCGATTCTTTTCCCAATATGGTTTTATTACCAGAAATCAGTCCAACACATCTGAATAAACATTGCTTTCCTCATACTTCCAATTCTGTGTTGAAAGCTCCTGTCTTCAATTTCAGTAACAGATTGCAGACAATTTAACCTAACATCATTTCATGAACTCCAATGGGCACTATCATACTGGTATTATTTCTCTCATAGCAAATTCTATTTCAGAATAGTGTGATCATATTCTAACGTGAAATTGAATTTCGTGAAAGAACGTGGTTTCGATTTTATAAGAGCTGATTTCATTACACGACATTTCACCACGATGTCATCAATTTTCCAGTAACAAAGACTTCATTAATTCAATTGCGTAGTGAGCTGAATCACACAAGAATGAGAAAAGAAGCGAAGGGTCAATACCATTTTTAAGATTAATTACCCGTTGAGAAAAAGATTTTTCTTCTATAAAGAATGTGAATACGGAATCGTATAATCCATATAATATCATTTTTGAATATCGAGATAATTCTTGGAAGTAAATAATGTTTTTTGGTTTAGCTAAATTGGAGAATGGATATTATTTCATGAACCTCATTGAGAAATTCATAACATGTGCAGATGATTGGTGATGTTTGAGTAAAAGTGGCAAACGCGCAAAACTTCTTATCAATCATGATATATTTATTAACACTGTAGGCTCTCTACTTCTGAAATAATTACTTGATTGATGAACTCGACAGTATCGTTGCATAGACAGCATTCATAATAATATATAACTATGTAAGCATTCTTTGCATAATCAAATTTTCTATATTTTATTATTTGTGCCTCTAGGTGCTATTGTCGACGATGGGTATGGAAGTTTCCAACAGTGTTTGTCTTCGCAAGCAAGCAGCAATGGGTTCTCTAGTTTTGACGAACAGTTGCTATTTTTGAAGCGTTGAAAAAATGGAGTTTTTCTGCATAACTGTTTCTCATCTGAGAGTCTATCGAAATGATTCATATACATTAGATAAATTCACCTCTTCCAGCTATCCCTCCGTTATTATATAGGGAATGCGCACTCCAAAACTGATCATCAGGCATATCGAATTCAACTGATTGTTGGAAGAAACAGCAAAACTAATTTGGACTTATGATGTAGAACTCATCAGCAAATGAATGTAGCGCGTATTCAGCCAAGTTAGTCAGTTAGAGAGGCCTTACACCAAACAACTAGAGCTGAAGAACGACCAAGAATATTCAGATGAGACAATAATCTATGCATTTCAATCCACTCCTCTCATTCAAACAAGCAGCAGACTCTCCTTAGTAGAATAAACGTCTGTCAAAGCTCAGATACGAAGAAGGTAGAACCTCTGATGGAGCAAAGCAAAGCAAAAATTGGCAGAACTACAACAAGAATCTATAACCACTTACAACAAGAGAATATTGGGAACTAGAATTAGGACCTTCTGAAACTTTTATGTGGGACTCGATTCAAATCCAGCAAGCAGCGGCCAGGCTTCACAAGGCAAAACAAATCGGAGCGTGAATACTGCAGTAGTTTAAAAAAAGTCAGATGACAGCCTTACGAGGAATAGAGACGATGAAGCTATTACTGGTAACTCACTTGTCCGGAAGTACACTCTTGAACACGAATAATGAACTAGAGAAAATTAGTTAGTCTTCAAGGAAGGCAATAGCATTCGCAAGACATTTTTGCAGCAGAAAAAAGTTGAACTAGGAGCTTAACACATTTCAGCCGTTTGAATCTCTAGGAGCAAAAGACAATGAGAATAGATGAGATCCAAATAATGTAGACAAAAATTGGCTAAACCATGCAGTAATGAGATTAGTGCAAACACACTCACTGTCGATATTATAATGAAATCATTGTTCTTATGAGAATTCATTGAAATGAGAGTCAGGTTCTTGTTTTATTAGGTCTCACGTGCTCTAAAATTACCAAAAGTCACGATCAATCTCATAAATAATGACTCTTTGAGAGTTTGATGCGATATCAAAATGATCGATTTGATGTATGTAATATATATTCGTATTGAGACTAGAATGATTAAGGTTACTAAAATTGTCTCTGGATACCCTCGGACACGATTTACTTCGATCGATTCGATTCGATTTCTAGGGGAAGTTTCTAATGACGTCAAAAATATATTTCGTCGCTTTATGACAGAATTTTTCTTTCATACTATCGACTATACCTCAAATATTTCAGTTAATAAAAGAGACAAAGTCCTCTTGATTCACAAATTTGATATCGACGTTGCTTGTAAAGATTCCACTTGTAATGCGCAATATATCGATCAAAGTTCAAGAAGAATCTCAACTAGTGAAAATTATGAAAAAAATAAAAAAAAATTATTTCAACTATCTCCTCCAGCTGAATAATATCTTCTAACTCTCCGAGGCACTTGAGATATGGTAAAATCACATCTACAACATCTTGAAGAGTAACAAGAGTTTACTTTTCACCAAACTATGTAATAAGCTTTTCAAGTCAACGCTTCACGTTTCTCTGCCTCCAAACACACTTCACTCTGGGTAAATTCACAAAGAAACTATCTTTTTTCCAATATGTCCATTAGTATAACTCGAACCTCAGCCCTTCTTCGACCCTGTAATAATATTTCGATGGAATTCACTTGAAACAGATTCATTCACTCACATGATGGATCCAGCTAGAAAATGTATAGTATGCAACCAAGACCAACTTGAATCAATCCACCACATAATGTTTGATTCTTCAATCTATTGTTTAGTAAATCCCTTGAATTTTGATTGTTCATCCTGCCCCAACTCATTGACCTAGGAACCTGAAAATTTGTCGATGGCATCCACTAAAACGATTGCCACTATATCTGGAATATCTTGAGCTACGATTCTTCATTTTGACGAAAAATTCCATATCATTATCCAGGTTACTTAATATATTTCAGTTTTTGGTAATGCATTACCTTATCATCATTGCTGGTTACCTGATTACTCTTCAGGCTCTACTTATGATGAGTTAATTTGATTTGAATGATAATATGTTCAGTATATCGATAGTTTTCAATGATAAGTAGAGAAAATACTTGATAACCAAACTCTCGCTGTGAAACTGTCTGTTTTGGAATCAATGGAGTTGAATGATATCGACTGATTCAATATTCTATGTTGTTTTTCGAATCCATCCCAGTTTTCTACTTCTGGTTCATTGTTCAAACAATAACTCGAATACGAGAACCATATTTTATTTTGTTTTGAATCTGGATGAATAAGTAAATGATATGGAAAAAACACGACACAGCATGAAAGAAGAGCTAGTTAATCAATGAATTCGTTCAATCTCTGAGATGGAGAATAAAAGTTCCTTGGTACTTCCATAGGCAGAGCATACTTTCAAAAATATTCATTTCTATGAGGAAGCGAGCAACGATAGACAGTCGTTCGAGAGGTATCAGAGCCGACGACACAAGGAGTACTTTCTGAGCTAATCGAGTGGATCTGGCTGGTATCGCAAGTGATAGAAGTAAATTTATAACGATCAGCTATGAAAAAGTGGAAGATAAACAACCTTATAATGGGATATTTGATCAAATATTCTATATGGAATCAATGCATGTTTTTCTAGTGAAAATCATAGTTTTTTGATTCTATCGCATAGACCGGTATAAATAGAAGCGGTTTGGTGATAGAAGATGAACATTATATAATTCTGGGTGTTAGTGATACTTCCGTTCTCGAAGGAAATTCCGATTCTTCTTTCATTTTTGGTTCTTCGTTCGGAGCTTTCATTGAGTCGAATATCTGATTGATTGTGTCTCCTAACCATATGATAATAATTGGATTGGCACAAGCGCACATTTTTAATGTTCTGCTTTTGAATAGGCGTTCGTGCTACTGCCTGATTTATCCATAAGTAAAATCGCAAAATGATTCCTTGCATCACGTCAGAGTTGATATCGTTTATATTTTTCACGGTATAGTATTCCACCCTTGTATGTATGATTATGCGGTTATCACTGCCAAAGATTCACGGTATAAATTGCAAAATTAGAGTGGCGTGAGTGGAGATATGTTTATGTTTCCCTATTATCGAAAAACCCACCATATTCATATCAATGCACCATATTTCAGGATTACTTATCTACACATTAGTTATGTGGCAGTGAACATGGAAAGTTAATCGTGTGAAGGTTGATTAGAAGGTATGGGTATACGTTAAACTGTCTGGAAAATGTTCGTACCCACATCGATTATCAAATATCAATCTGTTGAATATACAAGAGAACATAATAACAATATGGAACACAAAAAATATATTAACGGGTACGGTTTTGGTCATCTGAATCATCATCTGAGATATCCGAACGTAATATGAGAAAATTCATGATATGATAAAGTGATTAGAATAATTCGTTACTACCAATATTAAATTTAACTCTAAACTGGTCTCCATTGAATCATTCAAATCCATAATTACGCACAGTTTTCTTCAACTCTCCTCCTACTGTCTCATTGGAGCACCAGAGAAGATTAACGGCGAATGGAACACTGCTATTAAGTAGCTTGTTTCTACCGAATTCGAGTAGAACAACAAACCTGGGAAATTTGGCATTCGTAAGCTAATTTTCTGCGCATGTTGGCTACGTATTGGATTTCGCCGTGAGCCAGCCTTTGAAATATCTACTTCGAAAACATTATCTCATTCTCTATATGTACATTTGAAATTAATATTTGTGTGCAGAGGAATGAACGGCTGGCTGTCTCTTCTCACCCGAAAATTCCTTTTTATTTTCAAGGGATTGCCAGTCAATAAAATGGAACTCAGGGGTAAAAAGTGAATATTGATTTGCTTCAGAGACTCAGTGCTTGACGACGTCTTTGACTTGTACATATCGGTTCAAATTTACGCCATGAAAACGAATATTTCACGTTCTTGAGATGTCGTTCAGACATGTCTTACATGTGGAAGGAATGCTATCCAATAAGATATATATCCCACATACCCAACCAGTAAGCAGTCACTCCGAGAAGTTTCATCGTTCATAAAATTTCTTAAAATCTGGTATATGTCTGATTTATGATGAGAGGGTTATATTGTGAAATGAAGAGGTACTAGAACTTTCAGATCCATTGAACTCCTGAATGAACCCCTACCCTTCCCCTACCTCGATAGTATGTAACCAATGTCGTTAATTGGCCTCTACAGTCCCATCATTTATGTATATGCTGGGCTTATTTGCTATGGGAAACTCAATGTGTCGATTATATTGTACTGGTCTTTTGCCGGGGAACTGAATATGGTTGCTGGGTCCCAGCATACTGGGACCAGCTGCCGACCGCAGTGTACTGATATATAGAGTCTCACATATGGGACCATTTACTGGGCTGCTGATGTCAGGTATGGGAAAAATATATTGAGCCATTAATGCTCCATATCAGAATGTTTGCTGGGTAATGCAACGTTTTCCCAACGTGAATTTTTCACCATCATTCAACAGTCAGTAACAGAAACAACGTGATAAATACGCTTTTCAATAACGTTCCTCAACCATTACTCTGTGACGTGTGAATAATGTTGTTATCGAACTATCTTCTACATTTTTGTATTAGTGCTCACTGTTATGTAACGGTTTTTGGTAACTTTTAATGAACTCTTAGAACTCACCCCAATCTGAAAACGTGCGTTTTTTCAACGTATCATCAGCTTAAAACGAGGTAGATCGACGTTTATGGTTGAGAAATTCAACGTAGAAATATGGCTAGAGTAATCAAAGTCAAATCTGAACGTTTTATAAACGTTTCTAAAACTATATGTCCTGACGATCTGTTGAAATCATGCATTCATGAAACGTTTCTCCGAAACGTTGGTCAGACGTTCGAAATAAACATCTCTGTAACGCGAATCTGTCAACATTTTCTGACCGAGAGTGGAAAAAAAAACGTGAATACAACGTTTTTCAACAACGTTTTTCAACTGTTATTCGTCAACGTGTAATATTAGCTGTCGTAAAACTATATTCTATATCATCCGTCATTCGGAAACGTGTGTTTTGAATGAATACAAAATACCTTTCCATCGATTCCGCAAAGTCTTCACCGTCAAATAACGTTTATTCAAAACGTTCATTGAACTCTTGAAATAAACGTTCAGCGTTTGTTTGAAAGTATTCGATAACGGTTGGTAGAAAAACAAAAAGCGTGTAATAGGTATATGTTCTCTGACAACGTAAGGTAATCGTCATTAGACAACGTGTATTCCCGTTTACATTTTGCCGACGCTCACACCAAGAGTTTAGGTGCAAATACGAGTATTAGAACAAATTTGAAAAGAGATACGTAAAGATAGGTACGTCACTAAGAAGGAAGTGGAACGGAAAGGAAATACATGGACACATATCAGATGAGTGAGTTATAATGATAATATTTGCAATTATTATGAAAATGATAATGAATTCATTGTGGACACAGAAATGACGAAAAGTAATCTGGAACCGAAAATTCGACGACTCAAAATTGATCCGAAGTTAACGTTGAAAAATCTTATTTCATCAACTTGTTCGAATCCTTACTTTCAAACGTCAATTGCACGTTGAATTAACCTTTATTATCGACAATTATGAAACGTCGAAACATTACATTTATGTCACGTTGATACTCAAGTTGAGAAAACGTTCTCAAAATACGTTCATTTCTAGTAGGTGATTTGGTTGGAACAAACGTTTTATCGTGCGACATTTTTTTACTGAATCAACGTTTGGGAAATACCCCTTATAAACGGTCGGTTTCAAATAATTTAGCAACGTTTTCTCAACGTCACTTTGCTCATTGGGTTGAACCCAAACCAATTTTGATTGAGGAAATCGACATCAACTGGGTATGCCTGAAAGAGAATAGTTGATGTTTTATTTTGTTCTGTTGATGAGGTTTTGGAAAGTGTCATCACAATGCAGCTGCTCTATATGACCTGACCAGCGCTTCTGATTGTATGTCCCATTATATTCTCATCAGGATACTCGGGGAGTACCCTTCTTTCTCTTTTTATCCTTCTACAACAATGTGTTGTGATAGAATCAAATAACATTCCTGATTTTGGTCAACTAGCTTGTGGGGTTTCACACGGCTCTATACGAGGTCATCTCCTTTCCATAATCCATGTGAATGATCTTTTTTCCATATGTTTCTTTATGGATGTATGGCATTTGCAAATAACACATCTCACACCTGCTCAAATGAAACTACAATTGTTTCATTGGAATATACAAAGTCGGCTCAAGCTGAAGCAAAAAATTGGTTCAAAAGTAACAATCTCATATTGAATAAAAATAAATTACAAGATATATTATTCTTTACATGAAAATGATAGCATCTGGAGCAACTCTCAGTTCAGTTGTTACACTTGACGAGAAACTAAACTGGTCAGCTCACACAGAGCATCAGTATATGAATATTTCTAAAACTTATTTTCACTCCGTGAACTGAGGACTTCTTTTAGTTTGCAAGCTTCATTATCAGCGTCTTTTCATTCGAAGATTCCATATGGAATAATACTTTACCGATTCCTGTAGACCGCTTTTTCAAGAACTCAGTATCATGACGTCACCAAACATGAGTATTCATCAATCGATTTCAGAGACACATGAAAACAAAAATAATAACAAAGGAATGCTGATTTTTCTACTCACAACACTAGAGGCTCTCGATTTATAGGACTTTCTGGATTCATATAAAAAAGAACAAGTAGAAACTCTTCCAATTGAAATCTAAATGAGTTACTACCCAGCTACGTCAAAGCATCAAGTTTCCATACTTTCAAAAATTACATGCATTTATCCTTATATATACCATTTTATACAGTTTTCATCATAGCCTTCATATCGTTCCATGTTTGTATGTTCGTATGGACAGACTTCTTATTGTTGGTTTCCAATATTCATCACATTTGTAGATCTCTAGTTTCAGCCACTTGGTTTTCATGAAATTCGTAATCTTCATATGTGTATGTGACTTATCTTATTTGTATTCTTATATGCGCATCTAGAAGACAAAATCATCTATAAAGAAGTTTAAGTGGTCATCACTCAAGAAAACGGAGAAGAAAGCCTGATGTGACCCCTGACATTGACATTGGACAATCTGAATAAATAATACAAAATAGAATTCAAATAAAAATTGAGAATGCCATAGCACTGGTATGACCCAACTCAAGGTCGAAGTGAATTTTGAGTGGGAATTCCTGCCATTACGAAGTCGTGTGTCATTAGTCGAGTGTTACCGAACTATGTCCGTGAGATAAATCCAATTCCCTCAACATATAATCTCCAGAAGTTCGAGAAGAATTCAAATACCCACCTCCTTTCCCTATCCTCCCTAGGAACGCACGATGTTCTTCGAACATTATAGGGATTCCCCTTCCTGCGCTCCAAGCGATGAAAAAAATAGTTGGAAGTTGGAAGCCTTGATAGCCCGTTATTGACCGGCGTTATTACTAATAGGTTTCCCTATGTTTCGATTTCGTTTTTCAGATGAAGACATTCTCTGAGAGGGAATGTCCTTCTCCATCTCGAATCAAACAACGCCATCAGGATAAATTTGATGTTGCCTGGCAAGGCGATGAGTCGTTGCCTAGTTTTATTTGGTCGTGATCCCTCGTAGAACGTGAGTATTTTGAAAAATTCTTGGCATATTTCTGATATGAACAGGATTGTTTCATGTTCCAATTCTGTCGGCTCCCAATATTCCTTCGAGATGATCAAAATCCACGTGATCGATTATCTCTGGACAGTGGCATATTATTGCCATCAGGAAAGTCGACCCTCTGTCTCACCACTGACCAGGGCCTAGTAATCCGAGATCTCGAGAGGCTTTTCGAGTTTGGCAGTCTTCCTGGTTCCGAACATCCGATAACTGAGGGTACTTCCTGGTGCAGGAAGCCCAAAGTATTCTTGGTCTGTTGAATTCACCAATGATCGATTCTATCTCCTTATGATCCGTAGATTTCAAGAAAATTGATGCGTTCGACCTAGCATGATTATTTCTGGTGCCTGGACGATGGCGGATTGCTTGTCCGTTGGAGTTATCACCGATACGTTCTTTCAGTCAATGTTTCAGATATAGATTGGCATCGATTTCGTACAATATTCTTTCACAATATTCCAAGGATTCTCAGAGGATTACTCATCTTCCTCGGTTCTATTCTTGAGATGATCATGTTCAGTTTTGTTAACCAATAGCATCAGTTCAGTTTTGTATCTTTCATATCATTATAATGCTTGTTATTTGATATTGAAAGGATTCTTCAAAAATCCTTCATGCATTGAAAAGGAATATTCTCAGATATATTATAAACATGAAAAAATGGATACATTTGAATAAATACATTGAGAATTCGCATTCTCTATGTGATGAAATTATTAATTCTTTCTCGGCATATTCAACAGAAAACAACTACTTTCCTGGCTATATGCCACGACGAACATTGAATTATATCAATTGAACATACACGATAGGAATTTGAGCATAAAATGAATATCGTCTGAAATTGAGAATTGACATTCTCTTCCAGAATCGGATGAATACTATGATGAATATAACGATATAAAAAATATATTACTTACCAAATTGGTATGAAAATTGGAATGTATGGGAGAAATATACTAGTATACATACTCTGTTCTTGTTGAGTCGTGAATTTATCAAAAATCATCCGTATCAAGAACAGAGTATGTATACTAGTATATTTCTCCCATACATTCCAATTTTCATACCAATTTGGTAAGTAATATATTTTTTATATCGTTATATTCATCATAGTATTCATCCGATTCTGGAAGAGAATGTCAATTCTCAATTTCAGACGATATTCATTTTATGCTCAAATTCCTATCGTGTATGTTCAATTGATATAATTCAATGTTCGTCGTGGCATATAGCCAGGAAAGTAGTTGTTTTCTGTTGAATATGCCGAGAAAGAATTAATAATTTCATCACATAGAGAATGCGAATTCTCAATGTATTTATTCAAATGTATCCATTTTTTCATGTTTATAATATATCTGAGAATATTCCTTTTCAATACTTTCATACCCAATCAAGGGGTTCAAACTTGAACGATGGAAACTTGTTATTTTTATAGACCTTCAATCGCAGATTCGTGATTGGGTTTTTCTCAATTCAGAATTTCTTTCCACGCCCTGTATGATAAATGTCAGTTTGTCATACATCTAAAACAATCCTTCATGCAGTTTATCGCTCTCATCATCAACGGATGTAATCGGAGGTTTGATAACATCAATCTTTTCCTCGAATTGTTTCATAAATCTGATTATAGTGGCTTTTTGAATTACTCCTTTCAGGGTAGTTATAAAATTATCTGTTACCAAATTCACATCGTTCACGCTGTGAACGGGAGACAACGTTTCAGTTTCAATTATTTTATCTACCCCACTTTCGTTCAAATGATTATGAAATACTAGGCCATCGTTGTGAACCTATTCAATTCTTTGATTTTCGCTGAATTCGAATTCATGAAGTAGAATGATGGTCAATGCTGTTTGTGCAACAATAGCAGGGAATACATTTTCAGTATTATCGGTGCTTTTCTTGAGAAATATAGGATCGAGGCATGAGCTACCCATAAAAGTTACTCGAGTCTAGTTATTTATCGATGATCTGAATCCCTCAGCTGACATAATACTCAGATATTCATCAACGTCTTCATTCTCGTGATCTGAAATATTCATGATGGTATCTCCCAAGAAAATGTTGTATTCAATATCTGCGACTATTTCTGTCTGTGAATATTCTTGTAGGATGGTATCGCGATCTCCGACTTCAGTGCGGGATATGGTCTTTATTCAACGACGGAAAATATCTTTACCTCATTGTGAAACATATAAACCACCAACACTATTCACATGTCTGATATTCATTAACTCGTGCCTCTCACAGATATTATCGTGAACATACACCATAGTTTTATAATTTTTGTTGACCGGCTAACTGTTACAAATCATTGTATACTGCTTTTCATCGAAATAATCTGGATCATCAACTTTCCAGGTATCAGAAAGAGCGTTGATGATAAACGCGTCTTGGACTTCAGAAGAAAGGAAGTATTATTCATCGAGAATTCTGTAGAAACTTCTTATGATATTATGGAGTATCGGAAAGCAATCAGAAGAGCCAAATATCTCTTTGGAAGATCCAACATTCTTATTTTGTTCCATGATTACTGGTTCATTTTGATATTCGAGTATAAATAAATTCATTGCATAAAGAAATACCAACTGATCATATTTCATTGGGAGTACTTGATCCTTCCGATTGAATTAGTTCTTATTGAGAATTTATGTAATCCAGAAGAAATTTTCAATCAACCAATTATTTGAAGAAAACTAAATGTTTGTTCAATGAATCATTTCTTGTTTCTTGCTGACGCTTCGAGGGAATCTTTATGTAGTAACTTCCTGGGGGCTCGAAGCATTCTTTGTTGAAGAGGAAGTTTCAGATGAGTTCTCAGGAGTTTTGATATCTAATTTAGAATTTGATTCCTCAAGAACGTCTTTATACTTATACGTTACACCGTTTATGTTGAGCTCATTCTTCAGTAGGGTTGCCTCTAGCTTTTTCTTCTTTGCCTCTTTATGGTGCTTATACAAGACCGACTTTTCTTTTGGTCGTGGCCTACTAAGATATCGGTTCTTTTGAGTTCGAAGCAATTTTTCAAAATATCTTGTTTTCTAAGATTCTGAACCAACTTGATTACATCTGTATTCTCCAGTTTCATATCCGGTTTTTCTCGAATTGTTTCTTGGGCAGTCTTTAGAGTCTCGGTTCGTTCTGCTTCTTCAATCCCAAATTGAACTGAATTGTTGTTTCTTGGTTTGCTTCTCACAGTTCCTGAATATTCAACTTTTTTTTCCAATTCAGAGTCATTTTTCGATACTACTTGTGGAGTGCTTCTGATAATTTGAATATCCTGTTTTGAATCGTTGTCTTGGAGACGCTTCTCAAGAAGTATGAAAATATATGTCTCTTTCTTATGAAGGTACATAAAATACCTTTGATCGATCAAATTGAAGTGGCGCCCATTTCAAGAATAGATGAAACAACTGAATACCAGCATGATTATCAGATGTCCTAGCTCTCCAGACATATTTACTGCCTTTCCTTGTCAAAACCCAGTTTCTTGGTCATCTTTGGTAAAACTTCAGAAAGATGCAAAATGTAGTGACGAAACATATTGAAAAATTCCTACAGGACCTTGCGGTACTCCATGTTGGCCACGAATGATGCAGGAGGTTCGGATATTATACCATGACTGTGTTGTCAGCAATTGACGAGCTATGTCCTAGAACTTGATATTTTCATAGCCAATATCAGCGAGATGCTCAGGGAAAGCGATGATTCAAATAACCGTGATTATTGATGTCGTGATCTCTCTGATTTCACCTGATACTCAGTGGAGAATAAAATGAAGAGACGACCTTTCCGATAATGCGAATTATGCCAGGTCTAGTTTGAGAGGATTGGAGTTGAGGATGGGTTTGAGAGTTATATCGGAATTACCATGCGCATAATCAAATTCTGAAATCGAGCTTGTAGCCCAATCACCTTAGTATCAAATTTGACGAATAGCGGGAATCGGAACCAAAGTTTTGAAAATTGGTGTACACGTTCCCTTTGGCATGACTTTCAACCAAACAAAAGTCACCACCTGTACCTGTAGAGCTAACTCCGCCATCTTGAAAAATGTGTGCACTTTTCCAGTTATTCGGTTATATCTCAGTATCTGTTAACTTTATCGATATCAATACGCTGAGGTAAAATGAAGGAAATTGAATCTAGAAAAAAAAATTTCCTACATAAGTACTCGTTTAGTGCATGGTTTATTAGTGAATCGTAAAACAATATGCGATATTTGAGAGACTTACTCATAATTATTCTGATATACATATATTCCAATTACAAGTAACTGTCAGAGAGTCGGCGCCATATTCAAGGATCCTCGCAGCACAAAACAGCGATCGGCCATTACAGAATATCAGTGTTTTTTTTTCATTGCTTGGAGCGCACGAAAGGGTATCCCTATAATGTTCAAAGAACATCGCGCATTCCTAGGGAGGATAGGGACAGAAGGTAGGTATTGGAATTTTTTTTTACCTTTTGGAGATTGTATGTTGTTGGAAATGCTTCCACAGGCAATGAATTCCAGAGCCTAGCCGTTTTATGAATGGAGGAGTATTGATAAAGTGCCACATATTAATGGTTTTTTTTCTTTTACATCGTATGATTTGGCAGTAAAATCAAACGTTCCTGTCAATCTGCTCCATTGCCAACGTCAGGAAACACTACGGCTCTAATTCGGTGATTGTTTTCGACGGGTACTCTGATGATGCTGATGGAACTAAAAAGGCTGAACAGCATAGACGTGCTCTTAAAAATACATGTGCAGACATATTATGTTTAGTTTGATGAAAACATGCCGGTCACTGTCGCACAAGAAAAATTACTAGCTAACCCGAAGAACAAGAAGCGATTGATTGCTATATTATCAGAAAAAATGAAGGGTTCATCACATAGCAAGCAGTGGACGATGCGGATTCGATAACAATACAGACAGCTATTGAAATGTCTTCCTCTACCCAAGTCACCGTTGTTGGATAAAATGTAGATCTACTTATTCTACTCATAGCTTTGGCTCCAGCAGAACGCAACATTTATTTTGTGAAACCAAAAAAAGGCAATGTATAAAGGCAAAAAGGTATACTGTTCCCGCGAACTACAAACCAATATTAAATAACAGAGCACTATTCTTCTCTTACATACCTTTAGGGGTTGTGATACCACATGTTTATTTAAAAAAGGAAAGTTGAAATGCTTCAAACTCATGAAGGACCGGCCATCAAGTTGCGAAGGCTTTCAACAACCCGGAAGCTAAGAGTGAAGAAGTATCTACTACATGTGAAAGATTCTTTCTAGCTCTGTATGATGCCCATAAAACGAAAACATCATTGAAGAAACTACGGTACAATCTGTTAGCCAAATCTGCTACAAAAAAGAAGTAGATCTGGCTTCTCTGCCACCGACGAAAGCAGCTTTGAGGCAGCACTCCTTCAGAGTCAATCATCAGGTGTACAAGAGTCGTTGGGTATTCAAAAATGTCCTGAGCTTTGGGGATGGAAGAGGAGTGCTGTTGGTCTGGTTCCTGTGCCAACTACCCTTCCTGCTGCTCCAGATTCTTTGCTCCAGATGATTTCTAGCGATTGCAAGAAAGGATGCACGGCAGCCTGCGAATGCCAGAAAGCGGGTCTTAAATGCTCGATTTGTTGCGAATATTGCCTTGGATCATCGTGTCTCAACGCACAATACTGTCAGGACAACGCCGAAACGCTGGAATCCGAGGTGAAGTTCGATTTTTCCGTTTCATCTCTTCTAAGTAATGAATACGATGTTCCGGACGAACCCGATCCGATGGTTGTATTTTCAAATAACGAAGAATACATGCATTCTCCATGTTATACCCAGCGTCTTCGAAATTGGTGATATACCCGAAGCGTAGAGTTGTCCCAGTTGTCAGCAGAACGAGAGCGGCTGATGAGACCTGGTGGGTCGAAACAGTACTGTCTTGCTTCTGCTGACAATTGGGGCAACTCTGTCCATCCTGAAACTCTTGATTATGAGATCTAGCAGCTTTTCTACTGGTCACCATGAGCGTATACAACTAAATTATAGTTTGTCCAGTCGGTTTGCAGTAGAATTTTATTATTTAGTAGAATTTGCCAAATCGTTCTGGCGACATAAGTCCAAAACCGTGCATATTTTGGGAATAATCAATGAATACTTTTTCACGATAAATTTTGTTAGCTTCCTTTCACCTCTCCACCTTTATCGCGATAAAGTTGACAGTTACCGAGATATACGTGAAAAACTGAAATATTGCACCTATTTTCCAAGATGGCGGCGCAAGCTCTACAGGTATGGGTTGTGACTTTTTTTTGGTAAGATGTAATGCGTAAAGAAACACGTACACCAATTTCCAAAACTTTGGCTCCGATTCCCGCTATTTTTTCTAAGGTGACTGGGCCCAGCAAAAGTGCCGAAAGGCACTGGCTCCGTCCTTACGAGGGCAGTACTTGCAGTTCGTTCGGCCGATCCATAAAGTTATTCTTTGGATCGACCGAACCACTCACATATCTTGGTTTGATTTCTTCTCGGGGAAGATTCATGGTGCATTCAGCCTCTCAGGGTAGGTTGAGTGAGGTGGAAGGATATTCCAGGGACTGCTTGTATACAGGGTGTAAATTTGAAAACTTTTAATGCGAATATCTCGCGAAATAAAAAAGTTAGAAAAACGCCGCTACGCAAAAATGCTAAAGAGTTAAGGGGAACTAGAACCACCATATTTCAGTGAAGGGATGAGTCACCCTGTAAACGCAACACACCCCAACTTTGAAATGTCAAATGGCACTACCTCTTTTGTGATACCTCAAATGAACGGTCTCAGTCAGTAGTATTCACCTGTACAAGACTTTTTTTCGACCCACTACAGGGTGTACGAAAAACATTAATTCGAGGGTCTAAATTTGAAAACTTTCAATGCGAATATCTCGCTGAATAAAACAGTTAGGAAGACGCCGTTTGGCACAAATGCTACAGAGTTAGGGGGAACTAGAACCACCATACTTCATCAAGGATGAGTCACCCCGTCGGCGCGACACACTCCATCTTTGAAATGTCAAATGGCACTACCTCTTTTGTGATACCTCAAATGAACGGTCTCAGTCAGTGGTATTCACCTGTACAAGACTTATTTTCCACCCACTACAGGGTGAACGGAAAACATAGTCGAATAAAATAAAATGCAGAATGCCGATATATTCAAAGAGATGTGTTCCAAAATGTTAGAATGGCATCTGAATATCGATTATACTATTGCTTACAACAGGATGGAATGCATTTTGAACATCTGATCAAATACAATAGCCTTTTAACACAATCCATTTTATTTTATTCGACTTCATATTTTTCGTACACCCTGTAGTGGGTGGAAGAAAAGTCTTGTACAGGTGAATACTACTGACTTTGACTGTTCATTTGAGGCATCACAAAAAAGGTAGTGCCATTTGACATTTCAAAGTTGGGGTATGTCGCGCCGACGGGGTGACTCATCCCTTGACCGAAATATGGTGGTTCTAGTTCTCCTTAACTCTTTAGCATTTTTGCCAAACGGCGTTTTTCTAACTTTTTTCTTTTGCGAGATATTCGCATTGGAAGTTTTCAAATTTACACCCTGTATATTGCAGAACTCTAAGATTAGCCCGTACTTTTTGCGCTGGTCATGATCTGCCCTGATTGTTATGTTGTTATGTTATCAGTGGAAGAACTGTTGCGGATATGATACTGGTAGAATTTGTTTGCCACTTTAATAAAACAAGAATAAAAATCCACCTTTTTTCGGGAGATTCCTCAGAAATTTCAGTTCTTGGCTAAAAATCAATGTATATTCAATACTTCACGGGAGAACTTAGTTTAACGTAACAACTGTATAGAAACTCTATACCTATGTGATACAAACTGATCGAATATAATGGGTGATATTTTTGAACGCAAAAGACAACAATTCTTCTTGAAAAAATTCTTGAAACTTGTTTTATGCTGCTCTCGAATTGGGAACCAACCGCGAAACTTTTGCGGTGTTAAGAATAGCGCGACCTACAGCTTATAGTGGAATCCGAATTTTGATGCATGGCAAAAACATGATATTCCCAACTTTTTTCGATGAGTTTATTCTTGAATCAAGCTTCTCATGAAAAATCAAGGGATTGAATGATATGTAGAATGTTTCCTTTCGAAAACTTTGTCGAATAATATGACTCGTACAGAGATCACCCTGTATGCATTCTCCTTATTATTAATGAAAATTGAGATCGACTTGTTCAGGATATCTCTCAGAAATGGATAGTTAGTTTTTGAGTCAATGCATTCACTAGTGAACGAAAACGAATAATAAATATGTTTGTATTATATATATATTCATTCATGTTTCGTTCTTTCGGTATGTTTGGATGCCTATGGTCCTTTGCAGATTGCATGCATAAAAAAACTAATTATTTCGATTTATGAGTGGAGTTGCTGTGGTACGATCGAGGTGTTCATTTTGAGCTTCGTCTACGACTGAAAAGATAATGTGTAATACCATCATCATGTAATTAGCTGATGTGACGCAGCTGAAAAAAGCGTGCGAAAGCATAAGATACTCATTTACGTGCGAAAGCATAAGAGACTCATTTACTGAATCGCTGGTTGATGTGAAATAATCTCGAAAGGGATCAATTTTGATTCCTATACTTTTCAAACTCAAACAAACTTCCATTAGGATGATTGATCTGATAGGATGAATGTATCATCAAACCATCAACCATACTTCACCAGAGTCATTCAGAATGATCCTGAGAGTATCAGCATTCATGGACAATATATCAAATATCCTCCATCCTCAAGTGAACTATAAGTTTTATTGAACGATCATTAGCAGTTTGGCTGAATATTTTCTGCCTATAGTTATCATCACATCACATTCTTTTCAGTTCCTGCCACATCACGATGGGTCATGGATTCTGATTGAATGAATATCAAGAAGCATGTCTGTGACATCGATCATTCTCGTTCGTCACTACAGACATTACGGTATGTTTGCGGTGAGTAACCCAATATGGGATATCACATAATTTCACTGGTTGAGTAGAAAAAGAAAGATAATCAAGATATTTTTGTGATACGATATGATATTTATTCAATCAGATAAGTAAGATAAATGGCCCCATCAGGTCCAGGTATAGGAAGTCGCTGATTTTTGTTAGTATAACTACAGAAACTCATGAATGACTGAGCCTGAATGTTCAATAAGTTGAGGGATATAAAGTATCAACTTCTACTCCAGACAGGTATGGCCCAATGTCTTGCCTACAAGGGGATTATCTGATTATCGATATATTCAGCTACAGAAATTGTCTTCCATTTGTTCAGAAATTGGAGTTCCTGATCAGTTCTTGTATCAATAATTTCATTGGCGTTTCCTTCTACAGAGACTACTTCTAGTACTACTATTTTTCGAACTCGCTTTGCTCTCCTACGTATTTCGCGAATTAGACATACGAGCTTCTACTCACCCTGGCGAGAGGCTTTCCTGACGTCGCAACGCACGTGAGTGTTAAACTGGCCCCCTCTGCGTATGCAGTCGTTATACCATTTCTCACAGGACCCCAGTCATCGCTTACTTGGACGTTTGATGGTGGAACTGAAAAAAAAATTAAAAGTTCATGATTTAGATGATGATTTTTTTTTAATAATTCATTGCAAGAATATATATATAAACAATGAGTTACATTGAGTTTGATTCCAACATGTGAAATTCCATTGGAAGATATACCCATAATGTTCTTTTGCAACAAGCGAGAACCCAAAGAAACCATGGACGGTTGTATATGGGTATAAACATATTACAATATAATAGATTAGTAGTGTTTAATGCAACAGAACCTCAACATGTGATATTGCCAACATATACATCAGTAGTTTCTGCACAAGTAGAGAATGATAAGAAGCGTATCAATCATTCCAGAATTACGTCATTTGACAGGTTGCTGAGGAGCAAACATTAGTTGCGTTTTATTTATCCGATTCTGCCACCGGAATCAGTTGGATGTGTCGTTTTATTTGCAACTTTTCCGATTCCGGTTGCTACTTTCCATTCCGTCTTACTACAAGGAATGATGTGGAATGACTGTTGACAGGTGTCAAAATATCAAATTATATTGACGAAAAACGAACCTTTTTGAAAGTAAAAGACATTTAGAAGACATTTTCAGCGTGAGTTCACTAGTTCATGATTCTTTCAAGTAAGACAGGTTTCATATATGTTCATTCCCAGATAAAATAAATTCTGTCGATCTCAGAGAAGTTTCTTCAATAACCACAATAACTGCTCCAAATATTAGTTGATTCATTTTCTAGATTCTCAACTCTAGTATCATGAATTTGAAATTATTTGGATCTATGTAAATTCTCTCAAGCAAGGTTATGAAGTTTCTCGTTTTATTTGTAAACGTCATTCTGTTCCCACCACTGCTACCAGAATGTTACAAATAAAACGCAACTATTGTATTTTGTCAAGATTTGTCATATAAAACCAGAATAAGTGGAATTGTTTTCCTTGGAATCCGAGTTGGATCCAGAAAGAACTCCATGATTTTGTTTGGTGAAACTGTTATTATATTGTGGATGTGGCAGGGACGGTCAGGGCAATGCTCATCAAAAGTAACCTAACAGATGATAGTTTGATTATTTTGTGTGCCCCTCAAAACACCATGTCAAAATCACGTGTTCCAGAGTGATCAATAGCATAAAAGTTCAAAAATGGTGGTGAATATATTGGAGTATGTACGATTTGACATGTTCTCTAAACATCTCCAGGCTATTTATTTTCAGAAGATAATTCTTATGAGTTTCGTGGAGTTTATTGAAGATAACCGACGAAAGGTATGTATAACATTTTTTTGGGATTGTTTTGTTAATAGTTCTAACGGTAGCATAACTACCTACGTTTTCTCTTATGTTGTAACAGTGTTCTGGATTTTTGAGTAGGTGCCGGTTTTTGTGAGTATACAGGGTGTAACTAAATAAGTGTAAAACATTTGAGGGGTTGAATCCTCATCGAAAAAAAGATGGGATCTTTCATATAAAGAAACTTCATTGGAGCATCCCATGTTAAGATACAGCCCCTTGAAGGGGGTACATAAATTTTGTTCAACAATTTTTTTCACAGGCACTTGAAAAGTTACAGTATTGAAATTGACCTGACATTTTGTACTACCAAAAAGACATTTAGCCAGTAATTTATTTGGTTTACCCCATGGTTGTAAGGGGTGGAAAACGCAACCTCTAAATTTTATTTTCAATGTAACTTTTTGTCCTATCATTTGTTTACCATTTGAAAATTTATTTCCGATAGCCTGTTTCATTCTAAACAAAAAATGTCTCTTGAATTTTTTGCCCAAAATAAACCAGTTGGCAGCGAAAAAATATTTTACAATCAACTACAGAGATACATCGTCATAAATGCGAACTGGATTTATTGTCATTTTGTAGTTACTACCTGCGTTAAATGATTAAAGGGATTAAACCATTGGGAAAACCAAATAAATTACTGGCTGAGTGTCTTTCTGGTAGTAGAAAATGTCAGGTTAATTTCAATACTGTAACTTTTTTAGTGCCTGTGAAAAAAATTGTTGAACAAATTTTATGTACCCCCTTCAAGGAACTGTATCTTAACATGGGAAGCTCCAATGAAGTTTCTTTATATGAAAGATTATATCTTTTTTTCGATGAGGATTCAGCCCCTTAAATGTTTTACACTTATTTAGTTACACCCTGTATATCAATATGTTAAAGTAATATACTTGTCTAAGATCGAGTACGTGACTTTCAAGGGAAACTATATCAGATGGATATAATAGAGGCTTTTATAAATTATTCTCAGGATTCTCTTCTGGGGGACATCTAGCTTCCGCAAGTATGTGTATGAACATGCACCCCAGCTGAGTATTCAATATTGCAGGCGTGATTCGACCAGAGCATGAAATAAAATTTTCAATTGCTTGAGAGTCAGTATCTTGACTAAACACTCGAATTCATGCAAAAAAATTCTGAGTGTTTTGCTTACCTGCTCAGTGTGATAATTCCACCTCAAGTGAGAGTCAATAGTTATTTCAAGGTATTTCATTTGATTAGTTGCATTTATTTTGACAACAATTCGATTCACTTTCAGCTCCAGAGTTTTGAAATCTGGCAATTGATATTCATAGCTAGCGAACGGAACAAAGTGAGTTTCCTTAAAATTGACTGTCAATAGTTTGTGGCTAAACCAGTTGGAGATGATTTCCAAAATTTTGTTCAATTTCTCTTTCCAGGTTCTTACAAGAATCAGAAGAGTAGAGGATGGCTGTGTCGTCGGCAAAGCTGTGAATATTTCCAGAAGATTTCTGGGTGAGCAAGTTATTGATGTAAATTGAGAACAGTATTGGCCCAAGAACAGTTCCTTATGGCACTCCATAAGACACCCACTTTACTTTAATGACTTGAAGTTTTCTTTATATTTACTGATTGTTTATGATCTTTGAGGTACCTCCTGATGAGTTCAAGTGCTACTCCTCTTATACCTGATCCCTCATGAGCCTCGAAAAACTTGGGGTGATCTACAGTATCGAATGCCTTAGCGAGATCTAGAAAGACACAAATTGTTGGCTTTCTTGAATCAATGCAGTCATATTTCTCCACCTAACTGAGATGTGATATCATTCGTTGACATTCCTGTACGAGAACCAAATTTTTGGTTCGATATAATGTGATTCATTTCGAAGGAATCATTTATTCTGCTTCTCAGTGATTTTTCGAATATTTGTGCAAATATGTTGATAAGAGGAATTAGTCTATAGTTGACCACATCGTCCCTATCACCTTTTCTGTATATTGGAATCACTATTGCTTTTCTGAGATTAGGACAAATTCCTGTTTTGAAGATAACATTGATTAAATGTTCGAGTAGAGATGCTATTTCGTAAGCAATCAATTTTATCGTCTCCGTGTTTATTGTGTCTTCTCCAGAGGACTTACTCGTTTTCAAATCCCTAATAATTGACTCAATTCTTTTACTCCCAACTGAAAATGAGTAAAATGATTTCTGAATCGACTGAAATAAGTTGGTGTTTGAAGAGAGGAAAAAACGCAAAGTCATCTCGACAATTAACTGGTTAGCTGTGCAGTCAATTCTGCTTCATTACTCTTAATTCTCACATGTTTTGACTATTCAAATGGTCATCCTCAGTCATAATACTAACGAAGTCAATGTGTAAGTGGCTTTATCATCATGAAGACAGAAAAAATTCTATGAATTGAAAGAACATGATGATTATTTGAGATTGGGGAAGAATGTCAACAAATTTCCTCAGATGTCATTTTTATATAGTGTTACTCGGTTTTAGTTGTATTATAGAGAGATGAAAATTGTGTATATCATGAAGAATGGCTGTAAGAATAAGTGGACATCATGCGATGGTTACTGATGAGGATTCAGAAATCCGAAATGGTTTCATTGCAATCAAGTCATATAACCTGTGTGTGAGAGATAATATTTCCCATATCACTGATATGAATGATTATTTTTGGGAGTTTTCAAGCTCATCAAGATCAGAGTTTATGCCAGTATACTTCTCCTATCCATTCCAATTTTCATTTCATGCTGAATATATTGCTAAGTTATATTTCTATACCATTATACATCATATTATCCATCTGATTTGAAGAAGAATGTCAATTCTCAATTTCGGAGGATTTTATTTTTTATTTTTCATGTTCTCCTTTTGAATGTTCATCAGATATAATTCAATGTTCGACGTGGCAAATAGCCAGGAAAGTAGTTGTTTTCTGTTGAATATTCAGAAAGATGTGTGCATATACATATTTTTGTCTGAAGGAGAATGCAAATTCTCAATTTCAGAAAATTTCATATCCCATTTTGAAACTCTTATCGTGTATGTTCAATAGATATAATTCAATGTTCGTCGTGGCATATAGCCAGGAAAGTAGTTGTTTTCTATTGAATAAACTGAAAAACAGTAGATATCCTCATCACATAGAGAATGCGAATTCTCAATGTATCGCTTCATATAAATATATATCCATTGTTGTATGTCCATAATTTATCTGAGAACATTCCTTCTCAATAGGAGTTATGTTCATTAAATGCTGGCGAGTAGTCACTGGAACTGCCATGAAATCAATGCTGGCAAGCAGTTTAAGACGCTGATGAAACACATGCCCATTTGGTTATTTAGTGTACCTTTGATAGCTGTCATTCTAGGGTCCTACTCTGATGATCATTGCTTCCATCAGGACTAAGATTTCTTTTTTTCGAAGAAAATTAAACGAAGGGGTCAACAATCATTTCGATTTTGACATTCGCTGAGTAAATAAATCCAAATCGAAGCACTGTGTTTTTTGTTTTGTTTCCAAGGATTTCGCATTCGAATGAGGAACTTGGTGATAAATCGTTGAATTTATTCTCGATGGACTTAGTATGTAGCATCAGAAAAAGTCAGACATCTGGAAGAGGACATCATATGAATAGTTATAATTTATCCTCATTATCATTGTTTCTGAGAATGGATATTGTCATTTGAATATCTCATATATTTTACCCAATGTGAATAAGAAAAGAGAGTGGAACTCACAGAGCAATTCTTTCGGGGATAATTTCAGCAGAAAATTGATCCACCATTAATATTCAATATAACTCTGGTGGAGATTAACTATATTGGCGAAGTAGGATCGTGGAGTTGAAAGAGAAAGAGAGTCTGGTAGTATATGCATTGAGTGCACAACGAAATAATTTCCTCTCAAGAGATGAACTGGTGCAAAATTCAGAGTAAATTATTGCTTCCTACTACAGAAAATAGAACTCGAAATAGTCAACACAATTAATTTTGATATATCTGCTGGCATATCGATGCAATCAGGTCGTCGGTTCATAGGTGCATGTTCTCGAAAGAGAAAAATGGAAGTGTTCAATGTGTCAGGCTGGTGAAACATAATTCAGTAAACTGCGGCAAAAATGAACCGGAACGCGGTTTTGTATTGATCCCATTTGTGACCCATTTCGCTCCTACTGCTATTGTTCGAAAATGATCATAAATAATTCCAGATATTGTCTTCTTCATACGTTATCGTGAATGTAGAGATGTCGAGAGGCTGATATACAGTATTGAAGATTCTCTGAAAAGGGCCAGTGGATATATACAGTCACAGTTTCCTCCTGTCACTTTACAGGAAGTGAATGTTTTATTCAGTACCTGATGCATCTGGAAGATAAAAGAACACTGAGTGGTCATGTTACTGTTTTATTCTGGAACAATAGCAACTGTCAATCACTTCTCCATTCGTTGTATGAATGGACCATATATAGGTACTCGAAACAGACATTTTCATAATCATTCCAAATTCCGAAAAATAAATATTGATATAATAGGTTACGAAGCAGAAATATTGCTAATGCTATGTCTCTCCTAATATGAAGCAACTTGTGTTCTCCTAATTTCAAAAATATTCAAATAAGTGCACCGGACAACGAATAATGAGTTCTGAAAACAAATAATCTTTGTCTAGACATGAAATTCAGTGAATGGAGTATTTACCCGCGCAAATTTGACAAACTATCGTCACATCTTGAGATTTTTATATAATCTGACCTACGAAGCGAAGACAATTTGTTCAATCGCGAAAGCACTAGCTGTTTCTCAATCATGATGAGTCCATCAGTGTCGATGTTTTAAACGATGTGAGGAAAAAATCACAAGGAATTTGTGTGTTGAAGATGCCTTACTGCATCATGGTCATTATTGTTTCTCAATTAATTTTGGGGAAATTCATGTAACTACTGCGTTATCGATCCAATTATGCAACATATTGTATGAATATTTGAAAAACTCATTCTCGATATTGAATGAGCAACTTTATGCTTGATTGGATGGCTGATATTCCCTTGAAGCCATCAGTTCCATCGAATTATTTTTCCATTGTCTGGATTGAAATCGACTGATGTAACAAAAACTGATGACCGGCAGGCAGTCTTCCTCAGAGTCTCATTAAAACGGATGGCTTTCTCTCGTTATTCATTCCTTTTATAGCCAATGAAATGTGCAGAGTTGTTCTTGGATCCCTCCGAATCTGAATATATTTGATTAGGAAAAACTATTGGTGCGTTCAGATTGTGTTTGATGAGAACAGTTGTTCTTCCTAACATTTCGTCGTTGAGATGTGAATACCTCCTATGTGACATTTACAAAATTGTTCAGGAGATATGAAGATCTTCTCGTTTGCACTAATGGTATTCTTAATGCATGTAATCTTCCTTAACCCAAATATGTAGGTTACTTTGAGACAGTTTTGATATAGAATTTGTGTTTTGACTAGGACCAATTATCAAATTCATATCATTGGTAGTATTGCCCATTCCGTAAAAGATCCCATGAGGAATATCACATTGGAGTTCCACTTGGGATATATCAACACAGGATCTATTGTCGCACATAGAAGTTGTTCCTATGACCTCCACATCATTGATGAAATCAGGAATCGTCATGTTCAAAATAACGAATTAAATAGTAGACCAGAGCAAAGGAAACTGAATTTTTTGTATATTTATCACTTTGAGGAATGATATATACTATCAAACATAAATGAGTGTGACTGAAAAAAATCATAATCCTCAATGCTGATTATTTGGTCTACAGCTACGCTGCGGTAAAACATCATAAAGAGCATGGTGATCCACTTCCATATCTTAGTTCCTGCAGATGTTTACATCTGTCGTCTGATATGCGTAGTTGAGTTTTGTGAAGCTGTTCCTCAAAAGTTTTTATTTTTCGGTTTTCACGCCGTCGTCGTGACATCACAGTTCATTTTTCAAAATATTCTAGCGTGGAGTGAACTCCCCCATTAGGTGAGTAGTTCAGTTGTATGATATTGACAACTACAGAATCTCTGACCCTTTTTCCTGATGCAATTGAGTCAAAGTTGGATGGTATCTTATATTCCTCTCATTCGCGCTGAGTAATCTGGAGGTGAAAAAAATTGGTGGCATGAAGTGATGTTCAAGGTTGAGTGCACTGTATCCGCTGACATTATTTCGTGTCCTCTTTCCAAAAATAATTGTTGGATAGTATTTTTGATCTTTGCCAAGTCGCTTAGTGCGCTGGACAGAGTTTTGTCATGATTCTGAAAATTGCATCTATTTGAGATCATAAGTACAGATTCGTAATTGTTTCGGATGTTGGAAAGGTCATCAATCAAACATGAGGTGAATTCGTTACAAGTTACACCTCCATTGGTCTCATTCCAAACATATAGTGGAATCATGGACTTGAAGCTCCAATTCTTAGAAACTCTGTGATGCAAGTAGTCTAGGGCATGTTGAAACAATTTAAAGATCCATACTGGGAACTAGCAGTTCGTCGTTTGCGGAATCTATGAATTTGTCTTTAGCTTCCTATGCAGTCTTTTTTCTGTTGATGAGCAATATAATTTCCTTCACTCACAGTTCCGCATTTGTGCCCCACACAAGTATCGCATTGATTTTTTCGTGACTTATGGATTGCGATTTTCTCAGCAGTAAGAACAATTGTGAGCTGCTCTCTTCTGTTTATCAATGCACAAGTTTTTCCGAATATCTTGTACATGTTATTTCAAAGAATGAATTCATTGTCCACATATCTCATATTAGGAGAAGCTCTGCAATAATCTGATTGTACTTTCGGTATGCTAGAGGGCCATGTCACGACGGTTTTAGTTACCTGTTTCCTATCGATAGATCTGCGAGTTTCTTGAGATCTCATTCTTTTGCTCTCAACTATTGACAACTATCGGAAAGAAGTATCAGAATTAGGAGTGGACGATTTGTTTTCAGTACTGGGATCAATTTCTTCCACCCATCTTTTCAAACTGTCTTCGCCTAGTCCAAGCATGTTCATGAATAGTAAACGGCATTCTTCTATGTGGTTTCCATTTATGGTTTTCGAGATATGATCATGCCCTTGAGACTTTTTGAAATTTCCTTCTGCTCATAAAATTATCTCCTCGTCTCCCTCGTTCCCTTCTGACAAGTCGCGTGTTGACCAAACCTCGATCAAAATCTTTCTTCTCGCCCCATGATCCTAAATAGCATGTTTCATTCGAATCAAAAGTGACTCTGATTTACTGCAATTGTGCATGCTCGACTTCGTTATCGCTTTGCCTCGCATACGAATATATCGCTTTTCAAACAAATGTTCACTTTTGATCCTAATGGAACAACATTATATCTCAAGTGAAGTAGAATCAAAATAATCCTACAATTAACAGGCCTATCAACTCCTTCGTTTCTATCACTCATCAAGGCTCCATCACCTACATGATTGTCGTTGCTTATCACAGATTTACCAAGTCCTTCTCCATTTATGTTCTCATTAACTATCATAGATTCATTCTGCCATTTGTAAGTCACAGCTTACATCATCTACCTAGTTCTTGATGAGTACATTGTATCTATAAAAGGTTCAAAATGACATTGTTGTTGTTCTAAAATTTTTTTATCCGTCATTCGGTTGCCCCCTTACGAGCAACCCTCAGAAGTCTTCGAGAGTCATGTGCGAGCAAGGAATGACGGATTACATGATGGATTTGAGGTTAAGCTACATTTTTCTTGCTAGAGTATTCCTTATGGAAATAACCTACTGAATATAGATGACAAATGATGTAATGAGAGGAAAACAAAAGTATTCAACATGAAGAAACATCAATCATACAAGAACTAACCATTCATTTTGCCGTTACAGTCAACAATAACCAACTCGATGAATACACTGCAATACCGATGGATTATCTCCGAAGTATCGGTGGTAGGGTTCACAACAAAACACAAGAATGCAATGTTATATCTCCCATGTAACTTCTTTATACTAGAAATATTTTTGTCTCCTATATAATGAACCTGTCACATTGAAAGAAGTTGAACATGGACTTGTATATTATAGGTAAGTATTTCTGGATTAGAGGTATATAATTTGTATGAACAAAAATCCGACTTCCTTGAATTAATTCAGATATCAGAAAGAATGTTGAAATAACCAAAAGGATTCAACAGGCTCTGTTCGCGATACTTTGAAGAACTAACAACCAAAAGTTGTTTGTTTATAAAACGGCAAATACCCAGGTTTCTTTGTCCTGGAAAGTATTTCCATGAGCTGTCAAGTTATGATTATGTAGACAGCCTATATAAGTAGGAATAAACTTGCCAATTATGCTGCGTAACAGATTCTGAAAACAAAAATGGTCCAGTTGTATGTACCAGATAGCTTAAACTTCTGACACTGGCTGTGACGTTTTTCTTGAATTCAACGCGAGATGATCCATCCCAGAATCTGATATGCAAATTTTATCAAGAGATGTCCTGTTCGCAAGAACTTGCGACCATCCTTAACAACACTAATGCCTAAGATCGCTAACCACCATTAATAGTGGGCATCCGCGCCAGCTGCAGCCGAAGGTGGGGTGGTTCGTGATATTTTTTTGTGATATCATCTATGAAGTGAATTAATAAATTGGGCGCCAGGAAATTTACCCCGCGCGAATTCCCTAAACAGAACAAACTCAACCTCCAAATTTACCAAAAGCGAGATTGAGGCAAAACCATGTCAAGGTGTTCAAATAAAATAAAAGACGTGTCACCCTTGGATGTCATTATAATTCGAGTTACTATACTATACATAATACAAGCCCACGATAAAGTAATTCTAACAAATATTCTACAACAATAATGTTGAACCAATAAGTCACAATACCCTTATAGCGGCAAGCTGATAAGTATCCTACTTTTAAATTTATCGCCTAAACCAAACACTTTTAAGCAGTATCGAGCAACCGAAATTATGAAGCGAATAACGTATATTCAGCACCAAAAATATACCAGATACATGGATGAAGCGCTCGAGGTGGGTAGGCAAGCGTGGGACGTAAGGGCGTTTGATATACCAAGTTAGGCGCTAGTCTGATAGCGCAACGTGTGAGCTCAGGCGAGGTCGTGATAGTAAGTAAAAGCGCGCATGCAACAAACTCCGCTTACATAACCCCTCAAGTGATGCTAATAAATAATGCTGCCTATAAGGCTAGTACATTTACTACTGAACTTCACCTATAGATTTTAGCAAATGCACATACTCAAATAGCAAATATCAGCGACCAGAAGTGATAAGGTGAGCAAAACATAACTGCATTTGTAACTAATTAACGTGGTAAATTTCAGCAGCCCTAACTAATCGGAAAGCAAAATATGTCAGCAATTATCACTAACCAAATGGCAAATACAGACAAACAAATATGCAAAAAAAAATAGCGGCATGCGCAAATAACAGTGAATATTTCCACTCGGTTTTACAATAGCAGGAATAAGCAAGCATGACCCATTCCCTAAGCAAATACAATAGCATACTCAACCAATAAATAAGCAAATAGTAGCAAAGATCAAAAGCAAATGATAAAAACTTGCGTGTCCTTCTGGCTTATTTACGTGAACTGGGCCACCCCGTATCTCTGGTAGATGGGTTGTGCAATCTTCGTGAGCTTCTGTCGTCGAAGAAGACTCAGTACAAAGTGTCCACCCGGTATAAGTGCCTCCTATGTGAATGGATTGGAAAGAAGTTTTACAATGCGGCAACCACCCTGTATAGACACCTCACAGATTAATGAATCTGAAGATATTCTAGATGATGCGATGACCACCCTGTGAGGTGCTGCGCAGGTAAGTGGATTTGGTACACTCCAACTCATCAAATAATTCTTCAATCCAAGAAAATTAAAACCCCGGCCCAGAGGGTTTTTTTTTGTTTCCTTATACACAATATTTGACAGTGCGCCAACGTATAAACGAACGAGTCTGATAATGGATTATGGGCCTTAACGCACCTGTCAATAAGGATATAATACGACATGGGCTATATTCCGAATTCAACTGGTCAGTACTGTCAGTAGATCCACTGACTCTGCTGATAAGCTGTATTCCGAAATTTAAAATCAAAAATACAGTGCTGTAATTCGGAACACGTTTTTATCAGTAATCAGCAGCAGTTGATCAGCTGGTGAAATTTGTCAGTTGTCATTGATCTGGCAGATGCTCCTGCTTGAGATAAATAAATAACAGGCATTTCCTGATATCAAAATGATATTATTAATGTATTATTGATAAGCCAAGACTTAATGTTTGAAAAACAACGGAAATGAATGTGTCATTCCTTTCCCCTCAAAAATAATGAAAGTTCACTGAAGCCACACTACCTTTTGATAGTCAGCAATTTCAGCAAAATGTTGAGTCGAAATATTTGGAATGAATAGTATATCTGCTCACGAGTATCTGTCACTTTCAGTCAATTTTTTTTATTTCGGAATGAAAATTCAGCAGATTCAGTACTGTCAGTTGAATTCGGAATATAGCCATGGACTGTTTTCCTGCTAATCATCAATCTCAGGAGCACTCGCTTCGATCACTTCGCGAATATGATGGAGGTGGGTAGAATTTAAAATCCTCAAATCGAGTTTAATTTTGGGTCAGCGCTACAAAATATCTACCAAATAACAATCGCCTGACCACAAAATTACCAAATGTGATTAACAAAAATAATCCCGGTTACGGATGATATAAAATATCAAAGATTTTGTGACACAAATTCCACCATCACACTCTCCACTACAAATCTAGAGAAGTCATCCTCCTGTCTCCGAAATTTCCCGATCGGACTTCTGTCAACGGTCATTGGTTCTTCGGACACGACCAAAACCCAACTCTTCAACTATCGAGTTCGACACCATGGATATCACCAATGATATAGGTCACAGTCCATGGGAGAGAAACAAGGGTTCATGAAATCATGTTATGTAACCCCTTTCAGACTAATCCAGGTGAGTATAAGGCTCAATTTTCGATAAATACATTTTCATTTCTACGGAATTTTCATTTTTAGATGTGGCAACGTCGCGAAAATCGATAGTGATCGATTTATGTCTCCCATCGCCATTTGAACACGGGAGCTGGTTTTGTGACCTATATTTACGGTGCCATTAACCTGCCCAGCTACCCAGTCAAAACAGAGACATATAACCCTTCATAATTTACCCAATATGATGATTTATAATATTGCGAATCCAAGAGATATCCCCTATACTACTATCGTATCAGGATCAGGTACGTCCGAATCTTATTCGATTATAATATCTCCACTCCATACATCATTTTTTGCTTATGGCATACCAGCAGAAATACTATTCTCTTATTTATTATTTTCGCATATAAACATACTTATTCAGATAATCCTCTCATATTATTATTAACAATACGTTTTCTTTTCCAGGACTGACTAGGCCAATGAATGAAATCCAGCCAAGAACAGACTTTTTGGACGAATCGAGGTGTCAGTATCAGCTGTGAGATGAAACTAGATTTGCGATTGAATCAACCGATCAACAACTTCAAGACTACAAGGACTATGTTTGTCAACGCAATAAGAGGAAGTGATTTACATTAAACACAGAGTGTTGTGAAAATGAGTTGTGAGATCTACGTTGAATATATATCCAGAGTGAGTAAGATTTTATGTTTATTTTGGTATTGTTACTGAAAGTAATCTGAAATTGTTAACGAGGAATTTGAACGTTACAAACTGAGTACTCAAAAAAGACAATGAAAGGAAAATTTATCGACAAAGTTACTTTTATTTCAGGTTCCATATGAGGCATAGTGAATTTCGAAAGTCTGTTGGAGATTAGTAGGGTATCAATTCCGTTATCTTTATGAATAATATGAATGTTAGAACGGAAGTTCCATTGATAAAAATTATCGAAAGTGGTTCAGTTTTGGAATTGTTGATCTGAATGAAAACCTAGTAGGTGACCTAGTGCAAGGAGGTAACTAGCTACCTAGCAAGGTCGTCATCTAGAACGACAATGGTTGTGATCAATTATGAATATAATGAAAAATATAATTGCTGGGGCTAAGACTGGATATGCAATTGGTATCCATCCAAGTATTCATATCTCGTGCGTATAATCCGACTGCGTGCCCAACTCTTGAAGGGGAGTGGTCAAACTTCCGAACAACAAACCTTGTCTCGCGAGCCACCGTGACTCACAAGCGTTTAGCTCGAATTATAGGGGTCATGTGACGTCATCCACAACACACGATATCTCTTCTTTTTTCAGGATGAGAACTTTTAAGGATGCAATAGCTCAGTGGACTGTGTATTTGACTTTCACACGGCGGTGGCTCGTGTTCAACCCCAGCAAGGTGTCAATTTTTCTAAAGAAGAAAGATTCTGTTCCAAGTAATTTCTTGACAAATATACTTCATGTTTTTCATTCACTCATCAGATCTTCACAAAGATTTTGAGACTTCAAGGACCATTTCTTGTCCCAGTATTAGTTTCATAGACATTCAAGGGCCGGAGGTGCTTAACTGTAGCAGCCTTGGATTTGTACTGAACTAGGGTTCATAGAGGTGCTCAACTGTCCAAGCAATAATATCATTCCAGAATTTCTAGGATCCAGAGAAGCAGCCTTGGACTCGTACTAGGCTGGAGTCCGAAGGTGCTTGAAAAAAATCACTTACCCTAGGTGAATATTCAATCGTGGCAAGTAAAAACCTGTTAACTATTTTGAACAAGGCGACGAGTTGATAGCTACAAGATTATTCATGTTCCTGAAAATGTACACTTACCATTATCAACCTGTTTTATCAAATTTCTGATTGATTAACGTAAGTGAACACAGCACTTATCATCAGTGACTAATTTGCTCGTCATTAGTGACTTATTTACTTGTTATCAGTGACTCACTCACTTGTCATCAGTGACTCATTCACTTGTCATCAGTGACTCATTGACTTGTCATGAACGACTTATTCACCTATCATTAGCTAGGTACTATGAAGTTTCACATACAACGTTCACCTTGGTGAAAAGACAGGAACTCAAACATTTGAGAAATTCATTGTATGCGGCTATGATGAATCAAGAAATCAGAAAAAGGCGAGGCTGACGACAACTATTGGGGCACTAGATACCGAGTATATCAAAATCATGGGCCAAGAAAAACTGTCCATCAGGTGCTCTCTCTCTCACTTTTTTTTCCTCCAGTGATGTAGATGAAGAAGTAAAATTGAAATCAACTCTCATACCCATTGAACGTTTCCTTCCACTTCCAGCATTATCTGAAGTGGACTATAGTAACCTCATTTCATCATCATTTTCAAAAGAATAACAGATCACGAACTCATTACCTCACAGCTCAAGGCACGGCACACAAATTAAGAATCTTCACGAATATAATATAGCAGTTGGCCTGAAGGGCACTTGCATGACTTGGCATTCCAAATTTATCAGCGAGAACGCATGTATAATTCACAAGAAATGTTTAGAAAAATAATTGAATATTTGAGTGTTTACTCATAATTAGCGACCCCAAGATACAAATCGATTTGGTTGATACCAACAAGTTTCCTGATTACTCACAGCAGAAACACTGTTCCACAAAATAAATATTGTTCTTCCTACTTTAGATACATCATTTTCCTACTCTGTTGAAAATGTTCTTGTCACAATCGACGTTTTCGTGTTTACCCTTCACCGTGTTCATCCTTTCCCGCATAATATATTCCATTTCATAAATTCCAGAATAGGGACAGGCAAACTTAGACTTGTTCCAATTTGAAGGTCTGGAGGTGATGGTTATGCGTCCTCAAGTAGGAGACATAGGTTATGGATGGGTTGTACAGACATCTACCAAATCATGTTCAGAAGCCCGTGATATATGTTCAAACCTTGGTATGTATGGCAATACGATGAAAAAGCGCACTTTTGCGACGTTATAGTTTAATCGTCATGACTTGTTAATATCGAATTATATAAGCCAGTCGCAGAAGAGTTGTATTGAAATATCACACTGAAAAAACCCAGCCGAGTAGATATTTCACTTGAAAAATACTCGATTGTGTCAAGAACAGTCACATCAACGGTGGAAAAATAATGTACTAGGAGCAGCAAAACAATATTTCTAAAACAATGTTTCTGCTGTGAGTGAATAGGAAAATAGTTTGTATCAATTGTAACGGGCTTTATCTTTGTGGCCCTCACTTTGGCGCTCTGTTCAGGGCGGAAACTACTCTGGTATTTGACGGGGGGATGGGGGGGATTCTCGAGCGCCAGATTGTTTTTGAGATAGTTTACTCTACCTGCTCTGCACAAAATGGTTTTGTACAGAGGCTCAAAGTAGTAACAGTGGAGAAAGGAACAGGAGGTCTACCTACCCCGGTACCTACAGTACAAACCAGGGGTCAATGTTATTGAATCGACCTAGAATCAATAAGGAGCCGAGGAAATAATAATGTTTATTGTTGACATAGAAAATTACATAAAATTCACATAAACATTTCACAAAATTGGAATGTGAAAACAGATAGAGTGAAATTGTGCATACAATTACATCACATGAGAAGTATTAAACTTTTATTTCAATAAACATTAAAAAAAATCACTGAAGCACATGAAGTGCTTGTGCGTGCTAATCTTGTTGCTTGTAGTTTCTTGAAATAGATGAGAATGAAAATATGATATAACAGTTACATTCATTGATTACGAGATTAGTGTTCAAACATAAACATTGAAAAATCAAAAATCACTGAAGTACATGAAGTGCTCGTGCGTGATTATTTGATGATCCTGGTTTTCAAAGTGAAGAGGCTTGAAATAGACAAGGTTACATTGAAGGTTACAATCAGGTTGATATGTTATAATTATCAGGTGAGTAGGTCACAGTTAGGTACAATTAGGTCATAATCAGGTGTAAGTCATAATCAGGTGTAAGTCGTAAACAGGTAATATGGCTATTTCAAGTAATATGTTGAATCTTCAGTAATTATATTAATATCTGGAAGTCACTAGCAGTTTGATTTTTGGAATTTCAATCAATTCAATTATTATTATCATTATATATACTTCAAATCGATGAGGTCATTGATAATTTGCCTATCTGTATCATGAACCCATTTTTTAATTTGCATTTTATAAGAGTGGTAAGTTCTTATTTTACGAATGGATTGTGGTAGTTAATTAAATATTCGTGGTTCCAGAAACATGCAACATCTCTGACCGATAGTTTTCATGCACCCGGTAAGAGAAAATTTGCTTCCTCTCGCTCTCGTCTCATAACTATGCTCGATAGGTTTCAACTGAATGTTTTTTTTTTTAAGATTTTGATTAAAATTTCCAAACAAAATTGTTGCCTTATATCAAAAAAATTACTTTCATTGAACAAAGCCTCACTTGAATGTAGGCTTTGATTACAAACCCTGAGTTCAGCCTGGAATACTGGTTGCTATTCTCAGTCTGGATAATTACAGGAATCAAAACAAATATCTTTCGGGAATCTGGTAGTTTAGGTTAGGCCTGGAGAATTATTTATCATTATTATTCGAACTATTTCATGAAGTCTCCCTGGACATACCGAAACACAGTTCTAAACGAATTAAACAGATTCGATTCTTATTTATCGTTCCTTTTCCTTCGATTATCTAATTTTCTATCTAAGGATTTTAGTGAGGTTAATTATATTTTTCTATCCATGTCATCATTTGATTTCATAACAGAAGTACCCCGATATCTTCAATGCTAGATACTCTAGAATGGTGATCTATAGAAAGCAGGCTTATATATTCAACGATGATATATATTTACAAAATGTAACATTATCTTCTACCTTCATATTTTGACAAATTTGTAATTTTTGATAATCAAATTCATTAGTATAATACTAGAATAAGGAATGATTTGTACGTTAATAATCAAACAAAAACATTTGATACTGAAACATTCACCTTTGAAGGGAGAAAGAAATTCACAAGATTCAGCAAGCTATCAATACCTCTTGTCATGAAGTACACAACTATCCACCGGGATTATCGAATTTTGGTAGACATATTCTCTTGTCTGGTTGATATTATGGTGAGGTTTCCTAGTACGAAAGATATTTTGGTGTCCTCCAGACATGGAACAATATTTTGAAAATATTTCTGGGCTGGCAAATGTCTTCAAAAGGGTGAAAAATAAATCGAACACTGTCTATAATAGGAATAAAAAATCGTAAAATCTCAGATAAAGAGATTTCAATACTAATGTAGGTGACCATGTTTTTAAGAGTTATAACGTACTGTCTGAAGCAGCGTCAAAGTTTAGTGCTAAGTTGGCACCTCAATATACCCAGTGTATTGTTTCGAATATGAAATCTAGGGTGGTTTATACTTTGAATAATTCAGATGGATCTCCTGCTGGAGATTGGTACATTAAGGACCTGAAGCAATGTTTTGGTTCAAATTCTGATGTGTCTGTAGGTCAGAATTTCAATAGGTTTAACATTTGGTACGATAATTTTTCGATTAAAATGATATCGCAATTTTTGAAAATTGTCGGTCCTCCTGTCTACGCGACATAAATTTTGAGGAATAGTGGGTTCTTTTGTGTAGGCAATCAGATAATTTTGAGTACAGAAGGAAGGTTGAATATCCATAGATATTCGTCTAAGTGAACTTTTAAACATTTCCTTCAACAGTTCTACTTCTTCTCGGCCAAAAGAACATCATTGTACATTTTCATGGCAGGATAACGATGAGATAATCTTTCTATTTATGATCACTCATTAATTTTCACATTGTGTTCAATTTTCTTGTTCATAATAAAAGTAAGATTTTTTGCACCCGTCAGATCTTGATTTTGGTAGACTTACCGATTGCGACAACCACTGGATTGTTTGGTACGCAGAGTTACCGCCCCAAAATTTAGCCTTAAAAAAAATAGATCAATGGTAGATCTATTTTTTTTTCAGGAAAAAGAGGTGTGTAGCATTTGAATTCCTCACCCTGTAATTTTATGAATTTCGAAAGATACAGATCAAAGCTTTTTGTAATATTTGTATACCACCCAAATTTTTCACACTTCATTTTACTCTCCTACTCCTCCTTCATTCTGGTCTTCCAAGACAATTGAAAAATTGCTAGAGATCCGTTTCCGGAAACATGGAGGGGTGCTTTAGCACAATTCAACGATCACTTTGGTTCTGGTGTTCGAAGAGGTCATATGTGCTAGGTGCCATTTCTTCTTCCTGTGCATCAGAAGCGAGGTAATAGGTTCATCCTGGATTTTGTATTTTCGCCGTCCAATAACAGCAAAACCTCATTCCTGCAACTACCAGGATTTATCCAGAAACTCGAGTCGTTTGATTTGAATCCCGGCAAGCCAGAAGTCTCTGTCCATGATCGACCACGTGGACCTAAACAATTTCTGATACCCTGTTCCTACACTTCGAAGAAGGTGAGTCCTTTTGAGGTTCATCCCCACTTTTCTCCACTAAAACCTGATTCCAGGCATAACCGAGATCTTTTTTATTTCTTCCAAATAGGGTTTATTGGGAGGGCATTCAAGATCGCATATTTGATTCCGGTTTACGATGTTGCACTATTCCGCCATGTGGTTACTGCAAACGGAGTCGTCAGATCTTTCGTTGTCAGTTGCATCGTCGACCTCAGCTGCTAGCTTCGGTTATTGCGCCCATCAGCCTCAGCAACTCAGTGTTTGTCCCGTTTCAGTTCGAAATATCTGGTTCCTGTTAGCTCTAATCTACCGGTCAGCATCAGTTGCCTTTCGTTCTGCTTCAGCCGTCAACTTCAGCTGCTTATTAGTCAGCTCGCAGCGTGATGGGAAATAATTATTATTGGTAGTGATTATTGATCAGTTAGGTATTATATAATAATGCGCCTGTATTAGTTTTTGTTATTGAATCGCGTTTACAGAAACAAAGAATTGTCACATCGAAGATTCATATATTGTAGTCATCACGACCAAGTTGAACTTCTCGATGAAACTTGGGGACAATGAAAAGTCTTTGAAACGTTTTATATATCTATAGCGCAAAACTACGAACGTTCTTTGTCACAACAAACAACGGTACAACATCATTCCAAGAATCATGAATTGTATTTGTTTAATATCTACGCTAAGATATCATGAAATCCTCATAATATTTTTAATCACACATTACCTTTTTGATCGTCAACCTTTGCAAATATTTGGTCTTATAGACGGTTCAAGGAGTCATTATGAAGATTTGATGACTTCATGCTACTTATGGGTCTCCAGATATGTACCAAATTTGTTCCATTCCAGAGGTCGCAGTATCCAGAGGAGCAATAACCTTGGTCTTGCACTTATTGTATTTGATTGTTAGCACCTGTTCTTGAATTGATAATCAATTTTTGCTCAACATATATGCATATAATGTTGCTTGGAGCATTTTATAAGCATGTTGCTAGTTATGTTCCTGACCGAGAGCTATCATGAACCTGATGATATCTCCACGTGCTTTTATTTCGTGAACCGCATATATCTCATGAGGAAGCACACTATGCTAACTCGAACATAATGAGGATGTAGGAGTCTGTGATCAGCAGTTGATATGATTTTATAAATGGATCTAGATTCGGGTTATATGAGTTGTAAATATCAGACTGAATGCATGATATAATGTCTTTTGGTTGATTGAAGTTATTCCTCGAGTTATTCCTAGAAGAGTAACTAGGAATCCGAGGAATTGAATGAGGTAAAATGTTCAAGTTATTTTGACAGTCGAAATCTCAGGCGCCTGCCCCATTGAAAGTTGCCCAGTGCAAGTGGACCTTCTACTATGGAATAGGTGGCGCTCGAGTTGGTTATAGTTTTCAATATTTGTAGAATCCGCTTCAACGCGCCAGGAAGAAATCCAGGAGTAGATGTTTTATAATTCAATGAAACGTATTTTTATATTATTCTGTTATATCGATACGAAAAACTTCCCGAGGAGAGCGCGGTGGAAGTAATAAAGGGAATATATTATTATATAGCTTCCATAAAGTTAGGTATGAATATATCATTGGATCGTTTCATGAAATTTTGATTCAGGATATATACTTGCCTGGAAGTTGCTCCAGGGATTTGAAAATATACAGCGAGTGGAATATAAACTATATAAATATGTTCAATCTTCTTCGAGCACAGAAAATGGCAAGCCTTGAGGAATAGTAATATAACATATTTCGTATCATTATGAACAGTTTATTCTGAGGAAGGTTGATACTCATTACTGTTATTTAGGTGAAATCTCTTGAGAGCATATGAATGCTGATAAGACTGACAAAGCCGTTTTTTAATTTTAACAGTCAAAATTTTTGCTACATAGGGGACAGGCAATATCTTCCCTGCTGCAGAAGTGAACACTCCACTGCCAACGTTTCCATGTAGTAGGAGAGGTACTTCATAGAGAATTCACTCACAGTTTGACAAAAATAACTTCCCTGTTGTAGTAAAATAACTTCTTAGTTGAAGAAAAGTTTGGTATTGGTATTGGTAATTATGGATGGTGACAGATGCGGTCCGACCCGATTAGATCTATTGTGCCCTATCTCCTTCTGCTATCTCCAGGTCAGCTGGTATACTCCCAGCATATTCGATCTTTTGTGATGTACAGCATAACACTCCCGCAAGATGTCGTTTGGTGTTTCTGGATGTTTCCCACAGAATCTGTCCTCCTCTAAGTCTTCGATCTTGCTCGATTGAAATCGCTGAGGAGATCTTAGGCCTGCCGTAGTCCTGATAGTCTTCGCCAGTGTGTTACTCCTATTGCTCTTCTGCAGCTCCATCAAGTTCTTTTTGGAAATGAGAATTTCCAAGGCCACGGAATGGTTCTGGTGTAGCATTTGAAATCTCAATACCTCACACTCCATTTTTTTCTTCATTATTTAGTATATTTTTGGTCTGCATTTTCAAGAATATTTCACTTGATGAACGAACGATTCAGGTATGTTCATTTAGTTCATGGTTATCTCCTCTTTCAACAACAACACATTGATCACATTAATATCATTTTATCAAATCAGACTACACATCACTTTCTGCTCACTATCGATTATAATTGCAGCCACCTAGAAAGGAGGAATAATTACTATCAGAGGTCTAATACCTTCTCAAATATCTAACTTCTTCTGGTTCAATACTGAGGACTATGAAGCAGTTCTATATGTTTCCATGATATGACGATGGATCAAGTGGTGAAAAAAAATCAGCTATCAAAATTTTTTCATGTCATGATACATTTATATCACTTCGCCTGTGATGAAAAGCCCTCATAGACTGTTGATTTTTGAGAATTTTATCCATGCGGACTTATTTTGTTCGATATGGTTCGGATGAGTGTCTTCATGTCGATTTCATTTTTTATCTTTGTAAGTGTTCATTTGGCATGTTTCAGATTGATGACAATTATAAAGGATGCCATTCTGATTGTTATTCGACTCAAGTGGATGGTCGGTGTCCTGCTGGTATATCTAGGTTTTGGAAGGAAATTCGAGGATTTTTCACCATTCCTACTATTTTGCCACTGGGAAAGTCGTCGGTGTTCCTGGCAGTAGAATATCCATGAACTACACTGTAGGATTTGAAAAAACGTCACTCCGACATAAACTCAACCCCTCTCTCGAAAAAAGGTGGGTCTCTTCTTCTTTTGACCACTTAAAGTCGGTCTGCGATGAGTTCGGATTGAAAGTTCACTCAGGTTATTTGTTTTAGGGTTTTTACCCTAGCAGAACTTCCAAGGTGACGGTTGAAACATTCCAGGTTCTAGATTATTTGTTGCAAGAACAGTTCTAGTCACGCAATACTAGAGTTAAGTGCTAGTCTCCTGTAGAAGTCGATGTTGTCTCAGGAAATACGTGTTTTGTATACTCATACAAAGTGTTTCAGTATCGAGATTTCAGAATTAGTCTTTTTTTCGAATCAACATGTGTCCGCATACGATTCATTAAGAATCTTTATCTACTGAGCATTGAAGTGTATTTTCCTTTATAGCTCTCCGAGTTTTTGTAGTAGTCAGATCCAATTCGAAACAAAGGTTACATTCCAGAGTGTACATTATATAGGTTTTGGGGTGACTGTGAGAATATACAGGGAGATATTATTTCAGGGTTCAAGCTCTTCCCACTAAACATGTAATGTTACAAAATATTGCCACAATATATTGTGCTTTCTTCCGTTATATGAAAATACAATATTGTATCAGTAGTAAGACAAAGAGAGCCACAGCTCACATAGGGCTTTAGCTATTGGGACTTCTAGATCATGATCTAGAGTTCCCAATAGGTAAAACCCTATGTGAGTTAGAATTCTACTTTTTCACAAAATGCTAACATGTAAACCCCTATGTGAGTTCGTAACCTAAAGAGAGAACCAAATCACATAGGCCTTTCAGTACTTGTACTTGATTTAGAAATCGAAGTACTGAAAACCCTATGTGAGTTGGAATTCTACTTTTTCACAAAATGCTAACATGTAAACCCCTATGTGAGTTCGTAACCTAAAGAGAGAACTAAATCACATAGGCCTTTCAGTACTTGTACTTGATTTAGAAATCGAAGTACTGAAAACCCTATGTGAGTTGGAATTCTACTTTTTCACAAAATGCTAACATGTAAACCCCTATGTGAGTTCGTAACCTAAAGAGAGAACTAAATCACATAGGCCTTTCAGTACTTGTACTTGATTTAGAAATCGAAGTACTGAAAACCCTATGTGAGTTGAAATTCTACTTTTTCCCAAAACGCTAACATGTAAACACCCGTATGTGAGTTGGTAACCTGAAGAGAGGGACAGATCACATAGGGCGTTACTTCAACTCATGATCTAGAGTTCCCAATAGGTAAAACCCTATGTGAGTTGGAATTCTACTTTTTCAATAGGTGAAGTTCTATGTGATTTCGTAATGTGAATATTGTCTGTTTTTCAATGAATTGCGAGAAGGTCTTAACGGTGTCGAAGGATCACCCTGTGATTCCGGATCGCCCTGTACACGGCGATTCTGGTCGCGCAAATTAGCATTATGCGCCATTAACTCCGATATTACTGCAATCTATAAAAATGTGCACTTATTGCACAAACAGAGAAATAGACCTAATAAGACTGATAAGAAATTTCTGGAAAAACAAATTAGCGATATAATGATTTGGGTCAGTAAGTATTGCTGATTAGTTATTATCCTTAAAAAAATGTGTACGAAAAGATAATCAAAATAGGGTCCATATATAAACGAATTTCCATGTTATATTATACATTTCATTTTGAATATTATCTAGTAAAATTATTATTATTATTATTTTTAGTGCAGCTATAACATGGGTAAGTTGAAAATATTCCTGTACCTAATAAAAAAATAAACAATGTTCAAATTTTCCCAGAAGAGATACCAATAGAAGCAATTAAGAATATGCTACCTGGTCATTTAAGAGTGAGTATATTTTATTCATTTATTTCCATTTCATATTGATTTCTCTCAGGAACCAGGAATCTTTTTTGATATCCGTGTTTTGGAGACAAAGCATGAGGATATTACGGGAGAAATTGTAAATTTTTGTGAGGATCAATAATTATCAATAAATAATCAAAATAATATTCAACCTCATAGTACGGACCCATGTAAAAAATTATTCTATTTGCTTAATAGTTTTTTGATTGATATTTTGTCCGCATTCCCTACAATGATAATTGTTTTCGTGAAATACAAAATGAATTTCATCAGAATTCATCAAATTATTTCGGTACCAAACAATTCAGCATTATCAAGTGAATTCTGTGTCTTTTTTAGAACAAACCGATCCTCTTGCTACAAGGGAGGATCTTGGGGGGATCAAGTGCCCCGCCAGGATTAATTAACGTTGGCAATGTGGGGCCCTATACAATATTTTACATGGAGGAGCAGGATGCCCTACTAGTATGGGCAATATCGGTAAACAACATAATTTGTTCTCGATTGTTTTCATTTTTAATTCAAATTTTGTTTCAGTTTACGGAAGACGAATAATTTTTTTTGTGTGTTATAAGGTAATTTCTCATGCCTTAATCGATTTGCATTCCTCTGATTTATTTCGTTTGTTTCAGGTTTGAATAAAAATATCTAGTTATATGATGATTTCTTTCATACAATATTATATACCCACAACAATACACTCGAATGGGTTTGTTACTACCCCACTGGTAATTTTTGACATCATCTAAAAGGAACTGTGGCATGAAATAGCTTGGAAGTATCGGTGAGTTCTTTCCAAAATATAGTCTTTGTGCTTATTTCAAATTCTGACATACAGGGTGATTCAGGAAGAATATACCAAATTCTATAGGAGTGTATTCGACTCATGGAAATTATTTTAGAAACTATAAATGTTCCAATTTTCATTTGTTTCCAACAAAGAGAATGATACACTGGGATCATTGGATAAACTCTGATAGGTTCAACAAATATACCACAAATTAAATGTTAACAATAATGTTTTTGAATAATTTTTTTTTGTAGAATACTCACCTAGAGTTTGATCATCCTGACAGATCCTGTTTATTTCTGAACAATTTCTATGCACTGCAATCTCGTTGCACATTCATTCAGACACATCCTGTATATTTCGGAACATTTTCTATGCACTGACAAAAGATTTGTCCAATTATATTTCGCAGGTCGCGCGTTTTTACTGACGCAAACTGGTACATGATACATTACGTCTAACCAGTTTTCAGTACCGGGAGTCGAGAAACCAATCTGAATGGTCCACTTGTTGAAATACAGTGACATTGGATTTGGTATGCATCCCGGGGTGCCAACGAAAACTATACTGTCCCCAACCCTGAATTAGGTCTATAATGAACGCGATCGCGATTTCAAACCGTTCGTTATTGTCGCCGCGAAAGTCTTCGGACATAACGATAAAATAGGTTAAATATGTAAATAGATACCGCTTGATACATTATGCGGGTAGCTCAATTGATATGGTATGGAAAATACACAACACATTGAAGCCAATTATAAATTAATGGGTATACAATTATCGTTGAACTTGAAAATACGTTGATTACATTATGAATAGAAATATTATTTTTTTATCGAGAATTATTTCAATGTTAATGATAATGAATGGAAGACTAATTTGTGTACACCAAAAAACGTTTTAATTTTTATCTGAGGTAATGGGAATTTTCACAATGACTTTGGTATGCTAGAATAATGGGAATATACAACACATAATACAGGGTGATCCAATAATGAATCGGGATATTATTTTGGTATGATGGTATGGGAAGAAAACAATAATTTGTGTATGGAATGCAATTTAATTTTCTCCCAAGGTAATCGTTGCCTTCATATACATATTCTTAAATTTTAAAATGACATGCAGAATATAACACAAGAATAATATAATTAGACTACTGAATATTAGATACAAAACAATTGAATAGGTATCTGAATAATACTCTCTTGACTCACATGTTTCACGATAGATCAAATTTTGCCAGTTTTTCGTATCTCCCACAGTATTATCTTGGAATATAATTCTATACTTATGAAAACTAGCATTTTGTGGTACATCGGTCATTAATACGGGTAGATGACCATTGTTGACTAATACTGGTAGCATTTTAGTCCAAGTTGAAGGCCAGCTGTCATTTTTCGTACCATTGTTATCGAAACAAATGAAAACTTCTCTGGCATTGTAGGGTTGATTAACATACAATATATTATGGACAAGCGTGTACAAGATTATATAAGTCGAACTTAATGTTGCCATTGTTGATGATAAACTGTATCATTTTCAACTGAACTGAGATAGATATTCTGTTGTTGAATTCTTTAAATTATGAATAATGCACTAATTATTTCTGAAAAATTTATTAAACACAATTTACATTATTTTCATTACTCTGACATAAAACTATCCTTTTGGTAGTATTGCAATTGAGATTTTGAAATCTTTTCTCGTTGTTGAAGACTTTCTGCCATTTATGAAGGTCACCTGGAGATAGATTTTCGTCCCCTGATGGTGGTTTCTTGTTGTCAAAATTCAGTACCAAATTTTTGTTTTGCTTCAACACCAATCCACTTTGCTGTTGCGCACATAGTGATACAGTCAAATTTCGAATCTGCTTGGTCATTTCGAAAATGTTGATACTTGTTTTTAACTTTTCCAAATCCTCAATATGTTTATCAATGAGATCTGAGAACATTTCTTTCTAACGGAACTTGGTGAACTGAAATTTTTCACTTTGGTACGTTACGTAAAATTTCACTGTGGTAGGAGACTTGTTATCCAGGTATGCAAATTTTTGCAATTACGTAGTGAACAATAAAATTGTTCGTCACTCACATTGTGATTCATGCACAAAGGGATGTCCGGTTTGAATGTAGTGGTCGTCATTATGTTATCGAAAGTTTCAACATTTATGATTTTCGGTCTGGCACATGGAGACAATAGTCCAGTCAAAAATTCAAATTTTTGGTATCCTCTCACATACACAAAATCGACATCTTTCAGATGGCCCAGTAGAATATCATTCAATTCCTCGTAATCAATCAGACCTGAACTGTACTTAATTCCATTATGATATTTCTCAACGTAACGAACCTGTTTTTTATCGGACTCTTGCAAGGCAGAAAAAGGCACTGCAGGTTTGAATAAATAATGGTTCACTTGGTACCCATTGGAAATTGTAACCTCTTTGGGATAAAATCCGTTGGATAATGAATATCCTTGTATATCTATACTTAACAACTTCATGATGCCGCGTACAGAGAAGAACTGACTGATGTGATCAGGGGAATTTGTTTAAATAATAAAATCCATTAAATGATCATGTTTTATTCTAATTGGTTACAATATAAATGAATAAATTTCATAATTGTTTCACAATTTTCGTCAGGGGATTATAACTGAAAAGTCTATCATGTAAAATGAGACAATACCCTGTTGTATTATCTGGAACAGCTTTATCAGTTTCGATTTCTATTCTCAATGAGACTGATCCTGTCTGCATAGATTCCTCCTGATGAGAACAATCAATGTGGACCATTGGGATTGATTCGACAAATTCTTTGGGGGAAAATATTGGTTCCTTTTTCAATCCATAATATGACTCTCTAAAATTCATGTACATTGAATATAATTGAGATGTTTTGTTCTCACTGAAGTTCAAATGTAAATCATTATATGGATATCGGTCGCTGTTTAGAAAAACCCGAATATTTGATAGGTCGCAGCTGTCGAATTTGCTCATGTCGGACTGGACCTTACTCTTCTTGTCTGTCTGGAAAATTACGATTACGTGTCGAGGAGTTCCAAGCAAATTTGAAACTTTTACATTCCAATTGAACGATTTCGTCGTCGATAATTTCGAATATTCCAAAAGCTCCCAGCTGCGGAATGCTAACAGTATATCTTGTCCCTTTTCCACAACTTTTGTGAATTTGAGTTGTTGAGGTATATTGACAGAAATATGTGGGATGCGCCAGAACAGTTTATCGATATGCACTTTAGGAATTTCCTTGGAATCAGTACAATAGATACTGTCGAGGTCATCATTATTTCGAATCAGTACTAATTCCTGTTTCATGTTCAAAATAACTTTCCTGTAATCATCGAAGAAACCAAGGAGCAGGAATAATGGGAGACATACGGAATAATTCCCTCTGTTATCAACTAGTATTTTCTCATCTTTGACGGAAAAATTCAATTTCGGGAACCATCCAGCGTTTTGTAAGGCGATACTCTCGTTAGCACTGTATGAAAGGTAGCTTTTCATCGTTGATACTAGTCCTACATTTCTCACTGAATCGATAGTGACACCATTCAGTTCATACCTTATTTCTCTGAAGAGAAAACTTATGGCGTTATTGATGAATCTGAGTTTATCGATAGGGCTGCCATCTGCTTTTGTTAAACGTCCTTCAATATACAAGTAACTTTGACATGGCAAAGTATACAAATCCAAAGTAGGAACTTGAATTCTCACTTCATCATTGTAATCAATTTTTTGTGTGAATGGTTGATACGAATGATATTCTATTTCCTGAACTGATTGGTCTATGAGCGGTTGTTGATGTATATTCAGAATATCCATCATACCAGAACTGTAAACCCTAAAGACTTGAGGAATAGACGATTAGAAGACGTTAACTTCTTGGTATTTTTTCTGATACTGGATGTTTTTCGCAAGGGTTTCACCTCCTTATAGAAGGACTGATATGGATAGAATATTCTATTATATCTGATAACCATTCAGGCTTCTAAAGTTTTTTCAAGTGAAGACTTACGGTTATTGTTTCACCACGGAAATTCACAAGGCTTCCGGTTTGGTCCAATACTTTTATGGTGATATTATTTATTGTCTTGTCACTTATCTTGAAATATATCACGGTTTCGATGTTCAGAACAATCTTATAACCAGGAGCCACTGTCGGAAAAAAAGACAATAGCGAGTGGGCTTCTTTGCCGTTATGGTAGCTGCCTGTTGCTAAGTTGCAATATATACTGATAGCATTGACACCCAAGATGTTCACTGATTTATCAGACGTATGTTGTTGATATGCTTCTAGAACACGATTATTGAATCCCAGCAATTCTCTAATCGTGCGGTCGTATTTGAAATTAATCCTTCTATTTGTATCGATGACTACTTTCAATGTATTGAAATTTGGTATGATATTTATTTTTGCATCCTTATCGATATCTTTGACTCGTGAAGAAATAATTTCATTGAGATCACTGATTTCGTATGAGCCCTCAGGAATCGTAATAGAGTTATCATTGTTGCCGAATACGAATTGATTATTTTTTTCATCAATATTCGGGATGACATTGAAAGTTTCAAAGCCAATCAATCCAATTCCATATTCTGCATTTTCTTCTAAATAAATGGGAGGGTTGAAGTCAGAACTCAAAACTGAGGAGGTGCCAGAAAGGGAAAATGATAATGACATTTCTCACCACTTCCAATAATGGACTACTTGAATTTCAAACATTATATTCATTATATAAAAATTTGAGACATAGATGTCCACAATTATATGGATTGTTTTCTTGAATATTATCATAATTATATTTTATTATATTATAGCTACCATCACTATTGAAATATTTGATGAGTTCGAGAGGTGGTCTTAAGTCACCGTAGCTGTCAAAGTAGGAGATATGACGTCCGGATTTTTTATAACACACCCAATGACTGCCTTTCTCACTTTTTCTGTTAAGGTTAGCTATGCCACACTCATATTTCCTGATTCTCTCAGGAAATTCATCCAACATAAACACCCCTCGAAAATACGGTATTTGTAATTTTTTTACAAATTTCAATAAATCTACGTTGGTCAGTGGACGGTGTGGTAGCTTCAAATTCAGTTTTTTGGATACGGTTTCAGGAACAATCCAAGACCATGTTTGTAAGGTTTCATTAATAGGCCTTTTCCCAAGGCGGCCTGCTCCATTTTCAAATTGTGTCTTTTGTTCTCTTCCAGTTGTGCTCTCGCTGCTTTAGCTTTATTTATAGCTTGCGCAATTCCAGCAGCACCACCACCCAAGCTACCGAGTGCACCAAGTGCAGCAAAGAGGGGAATCAGTGGAATGAAACCCCCCGATTTGGGAATGGGGATAATTCTTTTTCTAGGCTTCAAAACTTTTCTACCACCTATTGATGTTAGTGCTTGTTGGGCAGCCTGGATAATGTCAATATTTCTTTTACCTCTGACCCCTTCCTTTGCTTTGCGAATAGCTCGAGTGAAACTGATTGCTCCTCCCACCTTTTTCTTACGTCTCTTATTTCTCTTCCTTATTTTTGCTACCATCATCTCATTATTCAATCCCATACCTAGTTTGCTCTTAGTTTTCATTATTCCTGCAATGCCAAGCGAGGCAATTTTCTCACCAACTCTCGTGTTTTTCTCACTCGAACGTCTCGATGCTATTTCGGCCAAAATTCGATCTGCTTGGTTCCTTCTTTTCAAATCAGGGTATTTAGAATAGGCTATGTCGTGTTCTCTGCAAGCTTCGTCTAGCGGGTTGACACCTCGATCCCCACGTTCAAGTCTTTCGGACAACTTTGTACCTGGCCCACAAAAATTGTAACCAGGTATATGCAGTTCGAAAGGCAACTTATTTATGAGAGTATTCAATATACCTGCCCCCTTAGTATTCTTTCGATTACTGATTCTTTGATCGTATACAATCATTATATAACCCACGTAGAAGTTCTATCTTATACTGGAAGGGCACTGATCTTCAACACTATATTATAATAATGAGATTTTTCTAACAATTTATCAGTAATTATTTGATCGTCAGAGATGAAAGTAAAGAAACATAAAGTAATTCTTCCCGTGACCAATCATGATAATTTGATAATTCCACATCAGCTGAAGAAACATGGAGATATATTCGAAGGAAATTCGAAAAGGGGCCTCCTGGTAGGTTCATCAGGATGTGGAAAAACCAACTGTATGATAAGTTTGCTCGATGATCCGAACGGTTTGAGATTTGAGAATATATATGTGTACTCCAAGTCTCTCTATCAGCCAAAATACGAATATTCGAGAACTCTCTTCAAACCTCTAAAAGAAATAGGATATTATGAATACAACGATGGTGATGAAGTGATATCTCCGAACGAAGTAGCCCCGAACTCAATAATCATATTCGATGATGTTGCAACATGCAATCAAAATATCATCAGAGATTTCTTCTGCTTCGGACGTCATAAAAATACTGACGTTTTCTATCTTTGTCAGACTTACAGTTCTATTCCTAAGAGGTTAACAAGAGACAACACTAACCTCATCATCATGTTCAAACAGGACGTCACCAATTTGAAACATATTTATGACGATCATGTGAATGTTGATATGTCATTTCGCAAATTTACAGAGTTATGTTCATTTTGTTGGAAGCAGAGATACGGCTTTGTAGTAATCGACAAGGATGGAGATATAAAGAATGGTCGGTATAGGAGAGGGTTTGATGAAATTCTCATAGTCTGATATAAAACGATTCTATTCATAATAGTGTACTTCAGTATCGTTTCAACATGGATGCTAGTCTCGCTAAACAGTTGGTAAAAGCGAGACAGTCAGTCAAGAAGAAATATCAAGCCCTCAAATCAGATATTTCCAAATCGAAAAGTTCATTAGAAAAAACTTACGAACCAATTACGATTCCTCTGAAAGAATTGCTGACATCAATCAAACAGACAACAGTAGCGCATCCCAAAGTGGAAAAAACAGAACCTGAATCGTTTTCAACACCGCAATCACAGAAACAGTATTATAAATTGGTGCCAGGACAGGAATCAAGTCCTCAAGATGAAGAAACATTCATTCATGAACCTGATGCGAGTTATTTCGATCTAAGTCTTGGCCAATTACGTCAAGAAGTAGAGAGACTTCAAGAAGCTGCTAATCCAGAGTTGGAAAAATACTTGGAAAAATATGAGAAACCTCTACCAAGAGCTTACATCGAAGATATATTCAAAGGGGATCCAGATGATTTTGACCATACTTTCGGAATCAGATATGAATTAACGACTGATAAATGGATGATAGGAGATAGTACGGTGGAATTTCTTGGTCCTCATTCCCACATAAACGAAATAACCTATAATGGTTCCCCAGGTCTATATGAACTGATGTTCAAGAAACAACCGATCGGTTACAAGCCCAAGGATGTTGAAAATTACATTGACATAGTGAGAGACACGAAGGCGATTTATTTGCATCATAATCCTAAAAACGGTTTGTCCACTTCTAATTCTGAGAAATTTGCTAAAATAATCAAACCAAGAGTAACGTCTCTCCATTCGATGTCTAAGGATGTAGGAAAAAAACTGCTTCAGCAGCGTGTTCATATACCTTCTGCATCGAGTAAATCTACTGCATCAGCTATCCCAAAGGCTCCACGAATTCATACTAGATCCCAGTCTGTACCAGGAAAAGGTGTCAGTAAATTATCAATGATGAAATTGAACAACAAGAAGATAGAATACAAATATTTTGATGATTATAATGAAATTGTGGATAGATTGAAATTACTGATAGCAGAAAAATATGCAGGGCATACGGGTCATGAAAATGAAATCATGTCTGTGATTAGTGAGCTCAAAGAAGCCAACATTATCAAATAAAGCTTTATGTACTACAACTTTGGTGTTCATTTAGTAGGGTTCCTTAGTCTAGGTACGATGCCTATTGATAAATTCAATAGACATATGTTGCAACACCAAAGAGTTGATCAATCTCAGCTCAGCTACTCTGTGCACCAACACCCTATTAATTTATCTCTATTATACAGTGAGTGTGTCATCACAATCAATGGAAGAATAACCGAGGAGACGAAAAAGCACCCATTGCCATACGTATATGAATTACAAAATAATTCAAACGAATATATCTTCCCCTTGAAAGAAGGTATAATAATTGGTGTCGATTACTATCCGGGACTATTATCAGTCGTACTGGATAGTTCAAGCACAATAGACATGACGGATCTGATTGGTCAAAGACTTTCCAAAGGAACGATTTTGAAATTTTTCAACAAATCCAAATCATCTAAAGATAGTATGTACGTTCAATTACTTATTCATTCTCCAATCGTCAAGTATGTCTGATATTAAAAAAGAAGTGGTAAATGAACTCCATAAGCCAGCAAGAAGACGGTTCCGAAGAAGGAGGGTTATAATCAAAGGGTTGAATGATTTATGGGAAGCTGATCTGGTTGAAATGATTCCTTATGCAAAATTCAACAAAGGATTAAAATACATTCTGGTTGTTATAAATACTTTTTCGAAATTTGTGTGGTGTGAGCCAGTAAAAAGTAAATCAGCCAAGGATGTTACACTTGCGATGAAAAAAATTCTGACACACGCAAAATCCCCTCCACAAAATCTGCATACTGACAGAGGGCGAGAATTCTACAATAAATTGTTTGGTGAACTCATGCAGATATACGGGGTCAACCATTATAGCACTTTCTCGAGTACGAAAGCCAGCATAGTGGAACGTGTAAATAGAACATTAAAAAATATCATGTGGAAACAATTTAGTCTCCAAGGAAATTATAAATGGATCGACCTATTGGAAAATATCGTTTCTACATATAATCATACTAAGCACAGGACAATAGGGATGAAACCGATTCAAGTTGATGAAAAAAATGAGAAGTTACTTCTCAACACAGTTTACAGTCATTTGAAAACAAGTGATCCTAAATTCCCCAAATTCGAAGAAGACGATTATGTGCGAATAAGTAAATATCGTGAGGCATTTTCAAAATCGTACACTCCAAACTGGTCGAATGAGTTATTCAGAATAAATAAGATTCGTGCAACCAATCCGACAACTTATCTTCTAGAAGACGTTTCAGGAAATTCTATTCAAGGGGCATTTTACGAACAAGAATTGCAAAAAGCAAAATATCCCGACATTTATCTAGTTGAGAAAGTGTTGAGAACCAAAGGAAATAAAATATATGTCAAATGGCTTGGCTTAGACAAATCTCACAACTCATGGATCACCAAAGATAGTTTTGTATGACACTGGTATACAACTTTCATGAAGGCCATTTGATAAGTAGCAAAACACATTTACGCTTAATGATGAGCGATAAGTAGCAAAACACATTTACGCTTAATGATGAGCGATAAGCTGCGGCTAATTATCATAAACAGGTTCAGACTTGTTTTTTCTATGATATATAAATATCAACAAATTCCGAGCTTGATCAGTTCTGTACTCATCTCTGCCTATAACAGTTCACGTGATAATATGAATCCAAATATTGAAGAATCGACAAGTTCAACCACAAGTAGTGGCTACAGTAGTGATTATTGGGCTGAAATAGAGAAAGTGAAGCACCACTATATGGAAAAAATCCTGAAAGAAGGGACGTACATCATCAATTCCGATTTTCATATCAATGATAGCCCATTTACAATTTGTTGCGGATTAAGTGTAGCCAGATGCTTCGAACCTGCAGTGAAATTGATGAATACAAGTAACGGATCTAGTATCTCCTTCAATGTGAGTGAATGGTCAACTCTAACTTATACACTTCGACAACTGCTGATAGAATATTTTGATGCAAATGGTGAAGAAGAGATTAATGTGCCGCAGCTGACTTATGACGAACAAGTGAAAATAACTCCAACAAAGTTCATGGGAATCAAGATATTGAAAATGGAAAGTGCCCGCTGTACATTGTATTTCAAAGAAGAAATTATTAGAGAAATCATCAGATTAGATTTTGACATAATTGCATATAAGATCAATACGTTGAGAAATATATCTTTTTTTTATTTTTATCACAATATTCTTGATCTTACTAAAAATCTTTTAGTACGTACAAATCATGAAGTTGATGGTGAGTCTGTCATTAAGACATTTTGTGATATTTTGAATGATAGCATTGAGAGCTACTGTTTAAGAGAATGTTTATTGTACTACAAAAATGAAATTATGAATGATCTGAAAAGAAAATAAAATGAGATGAAAAATTACTTGTTTTGTTGTAAACATGGACGTACCTACCTTTTTGTTTTGATTGGGTGTTAATGAAACAAAATAATAATTAATATAGTTAATTTATTGACATTCAAAATGATAATTCAATACATTACATATGACATCAAATTGAAAGGATTCCATTGTGAAAATCTCTCTTAAATTAAAACATTCTTAAGACGAATTTGACCCAAATGAATCAATCGAGAATACTGTAATGACCATAAGGTAAAGTGTCAGTGGTGTTTTTCAATAAATATCGCTTATCATCATGAGGACTTAGTGCCACTTTGGTTTGTTCAATGGAATAAACTCTATGATTATGTGATTGAATAGACCTTTGACTTTCATGTTTTTCTTTATTTTCTTGTAAACATTCTAAATAGTCCTCAAAAGTTATTTTTTGTTTAACTACATAATACTTCACGCCTTTTGCTTTCTTTATGCATTTTTTTCCCTCATTTTCACCCCTTCTACTATTCTTGTTGACACTACCTTCAACTAGAAATGTGTATTGTTTCGATCGCAGCCCTACAAAATCTGTCATTATATCACCAGAAGTCTCATCTTTAAATAATCCAGGAACTTTTTTATTAACCAAGGGGATATTATACTTATTGTCAGGAGGATAATCACTGGTATCAAATTTATCTATATCATTTTTGATAACTTCTTCGTAGACATCATCACAATGCAATTCATAAATTAAGCTATCTGTATCGGTGTAAAGCAATTTGCAATTATTCTGGTCAAACTTTTTCAACATATATCCATAATGGAAGTCATAAACACATATTTTTGAGATATCTAATATAGCCATACCAATATAAAGGGGTTTATTGAATATGACATCAGTTTTTTTCATCTCAACAGCCATGAGGTTCTCATCAAAAATTGATCTATCATGAAAATTTGGAGAAGAAATCAAATGTCTTGCCCCATATCGACCTTCCCAACTATTCACCAGTTTCACGATTCTATGTTTACGAACATTTTCCATAGTCTTGCCGTAAACAGCATTGCTGAGCGTTTTGAAAGTTTGTTTGCCAAACTCATCTGTGGATTGGGTTCGTAATTTAGTGTTCAATTCAATGTACGGTTTCAAGAAAGGGGCTTGGTTAAATCTAAGAATTCGGTGGATTTTTTGGAGAATAAGCCCGTTAGTTATGCATTGCTTCAAACTTCTATAGTGCAAAATATATTTTTCCTTATCATACAGAGTGGTCATCAATTTTGGTAATTTTGATTTAGGAGGTACAAGGTGTTCGGCAGCGAGAGGTAAATCTTTATGGAGATCATGAAGAGATTCCGGATATTTCATATCAACTTCAAGTATATATCCTACAGGGGACTCATCGGAAATTGCAAATACATCAAAATTATCGATGTTCTGCTCCCATTCAAATCCTGAATATGGAAGATATTGGCACATTGCCCATCCATAGAGGTTATTAACATCAAGATAAAGTAAATATTTTGAAGGTTCGTTGATTTTGAAATTAGTCATATATTTTTGTTCGCCATTGAATGCCTATTGGAACATTGGCTTATACCTCCTCTAATGCCCTTTTCTATAAACATTAAAATGTCTACATCCTGAATTGTTTCCAACCGACATTTCGTATATTTCAACATACAATCCCAGGTGAATCCTGGAAGCGTGTAATAGTATGCAGGATCTAAATTATAATTCGCATGACACATGCTTCGAAAATTCTCGAAAACATCGGCCAGTAATAAAATGTCAGTTTTGAGATATAAATCTGAGTAATCACCTAAAGTTTCAATTTGAAATTCATTCCAAACATTTTGGGCATGATTATAATCTTCATCTTTGATATGTTGATCTGTTAATTTACTATAAAAATATTTCTCTGCTGGCAATTTGTTTTCATTGAGTTTTTCCAAATTATCCAAATAGTCATAACAGAATACACCTTTTCTACACAGTAAATTTAGTTTATCTTCATGAATCCCCAGAAATTCATTTCGTAGATTTACCAATGCTGTTTTATCGAGGAAACTCACTAAATCATCTAATTTGAATGCCATGAATCGGTATGAATCCACAAATCTTGATTTTAATTTTGTTTTTGGATTATACTTTGTGAAACTGATATACCTCTCTTTGTTGATAGGTAGCAAGGTGATGTGCGAATGTTTCGCTAAATCTCTGATAATGAAGTGGCTATCGTAGCCAGATAAGTTGTGGAAAAAAACTGGTACAACGCGTGATTTTCTGTAGTTAAGATTACAATTAGAATGACAAAATCCACGAAATCTCCCTGTATAATGCTCGTGGTCACGTACGATAGTATCAGACGTCGTGAAAGGTTCTTCACAAATGTGGCATGTAGTTTTGTCTTGAACATCTTGATTATCTATCTTCATCGGTATATTGACTTGCAATTTCGAGTCTATGAGATCTGTTACGGCATTCATTTCATTAACGAACCATTCGATACAATCAGTACCTCTATAACTCTTGTAAAAAGTCAAATTCTGGTCATAATTACATTTCAAGTAATAGCCTACACTGAACGCTTCATGTTTCTGATAGCGAGCTGTTTTTATGAGTCTTTTCCTCTGTTTCTCTTCGAATGGTATGAGCAAAGACTCAAAATCGGCATAAATTACGAATGGCAATTTTTTTTTATGGTGAAAATTCTTGAAAGATATGTATTTCTCTTCTGAAAATGATATTTTAGTTGTGTTCACTTTTTGACAATGAATACTGTGTGAATCCAATGTATCTTGTTTTGTAAAATAGTTTAAACATCTATCACATACATACTTTTTACCGTTGTGTTTTCCTATCTGACTAGAAATTAATCGTGATAAATTTTTTATCCAACAAAAATGAAATTTTTTATCGACAACATTGTCATCGAAAAATGATGGTTCTTCAACATCTCCATCGAGTGTCATCAAGTTTTCCCTGACAACATATTCATCTTGAATCATCAATAAATTGACATGTCTTTCGGGAATCTTATTCTTAGTAATCCTTATTGGAACCGTAGTCATCTGTTTATTCCGATCCATTTCCAGAATGAACACATTAACAGATAAATTGTTCAAAACTTCGAATTTTGAAATCTGGTTCAACCTCATAGGAAATTGAATACCTGTCACATTCAAAACCTCACTGTAATGCGGATACGAAGAAGTTCTGAAAGAGTTACGTTGTGCAGGAAATAAACATGAAGTGATAGCCCATGCAAAACAAGCTTCATCTGAATTTTTTACATTGACACAAGCTCGCTTACGTTCGATTTGGCTAGGAAGTTTAATGTAGGATGCACCTCCATTCCCCATTTCCACCTTGTTTATATTGACTTCTAAACTAACTATTTTGTGTAAGGCCCAACCACTATCACGTTCTTGGAACTCATCTAATTCATTCAAGAGAACGTCAATCACATTGTTTTCATACCATTTTTTCAAATCAACACCAATGTCAATGATGAAATTTTTCGTATTGAGATATTTGTATTCAATTATTACTTCAACATTTTTATTATTCTTCATGAATTCACCACAAAAGCAAGTATTAACTTTCATAACATGAAATGTTTTCAACATTCTGTTTATTCTGTTTTGAAAAAGGGAAAATGAATCTTCCAAGAACTGTTTAACATCAAGGTGTTTCAAATTAATTATTATTCCTGATCGAATGCGTCCTGAAAAAGCCGACTGTATATCTTCCCACCTAATCCTTTCTTTCCTCGTTTTTCCAGAGTATGCACTAAGTCCTCTACCAACATGCGATATGCAAAGATCATTAATCAATTTTCTGAATCGTTTCAAGTGTCCGATATTAGTTTGAAGTTTTTTCAACGATGAAACATTCATATGCGTTTCTCTGATAGCTTTATTGAATAACCTTTGATGATGATCATTCAATTTGATCCAGTGTTTTTTGGTTGCTGAATTAGTGGAATCTGAGAGAAGCTTGAATGCTTTATTGAATAAACTCACGATGTAATCACTCGTTTTGGCAATATCAGATTCCTCCATTTCACTTCTTCTTATGACACCACAAATCTCGATTTCAACGTACAATAATAATATACAGATAACACTTTGAAAATTATTTTATATTTTGGGAATTCAATCAATAAATTTCTTTTTTCTTGGTGGTTCTGACAAGTCTAATTCTTCACAATTACCTGAGTTTGAAGAGAGAACTACAACCTTGTTGCATACAATCGAAATGATTTGTAGAATTATTTCCACATGGACTATCTTGTAACGTTTCTGTGCAGTACAAATTTGTATTATCGACTCCTGATATATTTTTTTCATCAGACGGTTTCGAATTGTATGCTGCTTGCAGATTTGACAGAGTAGAGAGAAAATTATGCAAACCTATAGAATTTTTACAAAAACAATAATATTTTTCACAACGGCAACAATATTGAGTGTCCATATCTAAATATTATCAAAATTTCATTATAGAACGCACTCACTCGCAATGCTATTTCTTCGCAGTTTCAACCAACTCAAATTGGTAAGCCTCCTTCGGTTTTCCTACGTCTTTAAGTCCTTTGTATACCAGGGAATACTTGCCTGGAACAAATTTTGCTTCTTGTCCCTTCAGTAAATGTGTTACTCTGTTGGGTAGAAACACAACGTTGTTGTCCAGCTCGACGAGAATGCTATTACCAAATCGGGTCTTGACGACACGTAGTGAACTTATAGGATACGGTGTATCAGCATGCAGATCAGACAACTTGATGCTTTCTTTTCCAGCCAAAGATCCTTCCTTATTGATTGCTTCGAGATCCATCTGCAATGAAGATGGAAATAGTGTATAAATATTCAAATCATCATCAAAAGTTGAACCGAATCATACACACTGATGAGACAATATTATGTAACATAACATTACTTACCCACCTTGAGAATGTTTTATGTTGGTTTTCACAAGTTTAAGAAGAACTTTCACAATGCAATGCTTTCCACATTACCTTCTATTTCTTTTATACCTTTTTGGGCCCTCATTAAAATAAATTATGATTATTCAGCAATATTACTGACGCAAATCATTATATCCCTAATTTGTTTTTCCAGAAATTTCTTATCAGTCTTATTAGGTCTATTTCTCTGTTTGTGCAATAAGTGCACATTTTTATAGATTGCAGTAATATCGGAGTTAATGGCGCATAATGCTAATTTGCGCGACCAGAATCGCCGTGTACAGGGCGATCCGGAATCACAGGGTGATCCTTCGACACCGTTAAGACCTTCTCGCAATTCATTGAAAAACAGACAATATTCACATTACGAAATCACATAGAACTTCACCTATTGAAAAAGTAGAATTCCAACTCACATAGGGTTTTACCTATTGGGAACTCTAGATCATGAGTTGAAGTAACGCCCTATGTGATCTGTCCCTCTCTTCAGGTTACCAACTCACATACGGGTGTTTACATGTTAGCGTTTTGGGAAAAAGTAGAATTCCAACTCACATAGGGTTTTCAGTACTTCGATTTCTAAATCAAGTACAAGTACTGAAAGGCCTATGTGATTTAGTTCTCTCTTTAGGTTACGAACTCACATAGGGGTTTACATGTTAGCATTTTGTGAAAAAGTAGAATTCCAACTCACATAGGGTTTTCAGTACTTCGATTTCTAAATCAAGTACAAGTACTGAAAGGCCTATGTGATTTAGTTCTCTCTTTAGGTTACGAACTCACATAGGGGTTTACATGTTAGCATTTTGTGAAAAAGTAGAATTCCAACTCACATAGGGTTTTACCTATTGGGAACTCTAGATCATGATCTAGAAGTCCCAATAGGTAAAGCCCTATGTGAGCTGTGGCTCTCTTTGTCTTACTACTTGTATCTTTTTTGCTGCTATATTCGTGTTGACGATATAACAGAAAAACTTACTGACAAATTGTTCGTAAGTTACAAAATGACCCTTTCAATCAAGTTTCAATAGCAGTATTGCATCAACTACGAACAATATCAGTGCAACGTTACATATGGAATTTTTAATTGTAATGTTGCATCAACATTGATACTTTATCGAGTTTGTGAATAACATGAGGTAACTACAAACAATATTACTACAACTTATAGGATGCAACACATATTTGAATAAAAAATTTAATATAGCTGAAATATACAAAATGCTACATTGGGTATCGATCGAGAGACGCCATTTCATGAAATGCCTACGCGCAGTCGCAAACTTGCATTCGACAAACGCCACTATCTTAGTCGCCATATTTGTTCGTGTTTGGCTTCGGTAACAGGTATTTTGTTGTTGTACACGTCCAAATGGCAAATTATACCAATAAATAATATACTTTGGAACATAAATTGAGGTATAAGTGCGGTGATCTGGCGATATGTGATATTAGGCAGTTCACAATTGGGAAGGTTTTGAATCGCAGTTAGCAGTTGATGGTTAGGTAAGTCAACATCAGTTATTCTAGGTTAGGTACACATTTCACAAATTCATACATCGTTCATTGATCTAAGCGGATCGTTCGATCGACAAAAAATAACATAGAATGATTATAATTATTCGTATACCTACTCAAAGTTATAGGACAACCTCGTGAATTCCTTTGAGTATGCAGTCAAAGTGAATCAAAGTGTACCTACTCTCTTATTGTTTCTGTTTGAGCTTTCGGGTCTTTATCGGCTCTTTATCAGGAACTCTATAAAACATTACAAATTATATGAAATCAATTCTTTTTATTACTGAAACACTTAGGGACTTTGAGGTTTTGTTTAACCTCATAGTGATAGTAGAATCATTGCTCGAATCATCAAATCTTATCTCTCATTTTACTGCACTTGGTTGTTGTAGAAAAAACTTTGAGCTCGCACTCACAATTCATTCTAAAACAACCTCAAATATCGTTCTTCAGAATATTCTCTAGATGCTGAAAAATATTTATATTATCTTCAGTGTATATTATGAGGATACTCTCAGCATACCTTGGAAAATGAATATTTCCAGAATCAAGTAAACAATCCTCAACTCTCAAGTGTAACCGGTAGATGAACTTACTCAACTAACAGGTAGATTCCTGACTATTCTATTTTATCATTATTTCCTTTGTTCCAGGTTCTTATGCAGTGCAGTGCCTATGAGACCTAGTACCGTTATATCAAAAATATTTAGAAATTTTTTCAATCTACTTTTAAATTATGAAATAGTCGACACGATTATTCGATTATTAGAATATTGTTACTATGTATATAATTCATAATATAAAATATGTAATTTTCCTTTACTTTTTATTTTATGTTGCCAGTTACCTTAACAAAATATAACAATAAGATTACATTCGTTCATTGAGTATGAAATGTTACTTTACTTCATACACAATGTTACAATAACTCTGCTGGAATGATTCATTTGCGAACATTACATTCATAATATTGCTGAACGTCCGTTTCAGTAGTTGCTGCGACCTTGCAGTAAGATAGCGACAATATCTGATGTAACATTACACATAACATTGAAATATTGCTGCAATATTGTTGAGATATTACTTTGCTTAGTGGGTTATTGCAACATAAACATAAAATGAGTGTTGCCTGAAAAATAAGCCACTGAAATCTTAATATCGTATTCTGAATCAACTTCTATAGTGAATATACTATCTCATTTTTGACGTATTAATTATTCCATTCAATCCGAATCACTTGATTCTCTACAAAACGTGTATGATTGACAACCATTCTTCCATACTACAAAAGCCACTGCCTTATTCAAATCGTACTAACATGGAATGTTCCACTTCAACAATTTTTCATCAGGAGGCGCCAACAAAGGGCTGGAAAAAACAATTGAACGAATAAATCTATTATGTTCGAATTCTTCAACCTAGCATGCCGGGATTTTTGCATTCATATACAGAATCCGTCGAGAGTGATAATCAGATTTTCTGCATGAATCTTTTTTTGAAATAATTTTGACGCAACTTTCTCATTGATTAGAGTTATAATCTATCTTTTACAATTTGGTCTACCTCATCAGTGGCGGATTTAGTGAGAGGTCGAAGGAGATTTCGCCCCCGTTCCTTGAACAGGGTCATTTTGCAATATTTGCAATATATACGAGTATGTTCCACTATTCAGTTTCTATATCGGCAAAACCCTTCGAAAATTATCACTGTTGTGATGAATTGCCCCATCATTTGAAAAAATCCATCCTATATTCGCCCTTGCACTCCACGCTTTCGTATTCCTAGGGCGATTTGAAATAATTTCCTCATAATATACTCCTCAAAAGCATCTACTTTGTCAAACAAACAAAATATCAATCACGATTTCTCAGCCTACTGCGATCACAAAAACTCTAGCAAAATATAACAAAATGAATTGAGCATTTTTCCACAAAAATTTTCACACCAGCAAATGATTCTGACTATAATCACAAATTCATGAATAGTGTGCTTGATTCATGAATAAGTATGTATTTCTCAAGTCACCGTGTATATTGTTTCTGATGGAAATTCGAAAAAAAAAAAACTGAATAACGTGTAGAAAAATGACATCAGAATTAAAAAAAAAAATGAAACAGCAACCATCTTCAACAAGTTCAGATTTTTGTAACTTTTCTATCCTGATAGATTCTAGAATACAGGCTGATTTTAAAATAAGTGCATATATTCTAAACACTAAGAAAGTTTGAGGTATACTACCGAATAGCACAATTAAAAATATTATTAGGATCAAAATAGATTTGAGGCAAAATACCCTTTTTCCGCCCAGATTTCTACTTCTGTCACAACTATCGTTTGCGATCCGCAGTCGACCGTGATGAACGAAGCGACGTTGCCACTCTACATGAAAATTAGGAGATATTAAATAAAATGTATAATCGAGAAAATGTACATGGGGAAGAAGTTAACCCTGGTCTTGAATTTCAGAAAGATAATACAAAAACTTTGAAATGGACTCACCCAAGATTTCTACACATAAGCTCGAATAGCGTATAACTTAACACCTCACGGTTGGAAGTTATTTTACTAAAATTCCTTTAGACCCTTCCTTTCACCTCCTTGCATCGCTACAATTTCGCGGTCTTCGAGGAGTCTCATGGGCCCCGCACAATAACGACCCGACATGAGAACCATATCATTCAGCTCAATGTTTGAGAAATGCATCGTCACATTCCAAGCAAATTGTCAGAAACAAAACTTTACATTCAGTGTTGTTCCTGGGTCTGATTTTTTCGTAATAGATTTTCTTGGAAAATGGTAACATATTTGTATCAAAAGGTAATCGATCCTAAAAATCTGACATTTGACATTCTGAATGTCATTCTTCTTAAACCATATCGCACAAATTAGACAGTTTTGGCAGGAATGAGGCAGGTCACACAGAACTTATGACATAAATATAGAACATAGACCCATAGAGCAGAACGTAATTATCCGCTGAACACAGAAATAGATTTTTTAGTAACAAAACATCATATTCTGGTGCTAACAGCCAATAGTAATAGATTCATGACAAATCGTAATATTGTAACAATCTCCGTGGAATAATAATAGATCTATTACAAAAGTAATGACAAGGACCACACTGTTTACATTTACTATTATCACGTTTTGACGTTTTCCAAAATAACATACATTCTCAGAACAACAAACTGTCAAGAAAGGATCTTTGTTTTGATTGTTCTTATGGTGTGCTACCAGCAAGAATTCAGATGACCATGAATTACTATTAGGCGAATTTTACGGACCAATCAAACACAGCAAAGTAGTGCCTACGTGGTTGCGATTCATCCTGATTGGGCACAGGTGATTGAGATTAATGTATTAGTGAGGAAGGATCATATCATTAAATGAAACTAACATTTTCATAAAAAACTAATTTGGAAAAAACATCTATTAGTTTAATTCAATGAAATGATACTTCCTCACTATACACTAATCTCACAAATCCAATCAGCTGTGTCCAATCAGGATGAATCGCAACCACGCAGGCGCTACTTTGCTGTTTCTGATTGGTCCGTAGAAATCGCCTATTAGTAATTCATGGTCATCTGAATTCTTGCGTCCGAAACTGTCAGAAGCATGCGCAGTTTCACAGAACTGTATGATTTTTTTTGGGTTCTGTGGACTTGTGCATGCTTCTGACGGTTTTGGATTGTTTATTTTCTGAACGCGAACAATCCTAGTTAGAACTGTCAAAGGTCACAGCAAAGAGGAGATCTATGGTCACAGATACTACTCTTCTGAGAAATGATGTTGACAGATCATATGATAATAGTTTTGTTTGTGTGTTTGTAAAATAATTGTAAACGTAAAATAAAAAAGTAAAATAATTGGATGTTGTGTCTTGTGTCGTGATAATCGTGATATGGTCGTGATTTTCAATGTGAGATTGCGGGGAAGGATATGTCGTCGTCGAGTCGTTTTCGATGGTTCAAGTGCGAATATGAACCAACAAGAACACAGGACGATATTAGTCTGGAATGGACTCGATATTAGTATTTGTTTGCTCTCGGGAGTTTTGCTGTTCGAGCAGGTATGAGAAAATCTACTAGAGGTGAGTCGATTTTCAACTTTGTGGAAGGAAGGGGGACGTTCTATCATTCCCCTCATGTTTCTCTCCGTCTCTCGTGATCCATGGAGATAATCACCCCACAGTTCTCTCAGTGAACTTTAAAAAATAAGGCTCCTGTACATTCACCTCTATTAGTTTCCATAACCTATTTCAATTTATATTCATTCTGTGACAAATTTTCATCAGGATATTCGTCTCTGAAACAATCTGGCATCACTGTCTTGTTTTGACTTTAGTGAATGACGAATTGGAGATTCTCTGGGATTTCGCAGATTTCATTAGCTTTCCAGTGGCGTACTCGAATTTCGAAGCATTTTATGTTCAATTTTCAAAATGAAATTTCTCGTTACTGTGAAGACTTAGGAACAATAAAATATTTTAGTAATTTTTGTTAGACTCTCTCATATATATGTCTTGAATATATGCACCCATTTTAAAATCAGCCTGTATAAGTGAAAATCATGGGGAAAGAGGGCCATCATGACTGAACGTTTCGTTTTTTGCAAATAACTGACTGCTAGTTTCGTGTTATTATCATCTCGCAAATCTATTTCCATCCGAGAAGCAAAATGCTGAAAATTAGTAGAGCAAGTGCTAAAAATATATAAAATGCAGAAAACCTCTTCAATGAAAATGATGATCGACAGATGAGTAGTAAGCAGGTTTCACATGATTCGCAATCATCACTTGAATTCATCAGAATTTAACAGTAACAAATAATATTCCTACTTCTTATAATTTTTGAAAAAATAATCCATTTTATTCAATTTTGCTGAAGGGTTCGTGAGCGCAACAAACCAAGAAGTTGTGTTCGATAATTTTTGTTTTGCTCGAAGTAGATATCTGACAGTGATATGAGATGAGAAATAGTTATTCATTATACGAGGGAAAAAAGTAGTAGATTTTAGCTCCAGGTGTTGTGTTGTCTCCCGACGAGTAGCGGCGGGGAAACAAAAAACCGTGAGCTAAAATCTAATATTTTCCCCGTGTATAATACACTATTTTTTTCTTTGACAGGAGAGAGGATAAATCAATATTGTGAAGATATTACATTATTTTGAAATCTGAAAATTATCGACGTGAAATTTTGAGTTTTTTACAGTAGGGACACCTTATGAAGTAATCAAATATCTGATGTTACTTCTGCCAGTCTGATTTTGTGATTTGATTTAAAAAAATGGTTGTTTAGTAATATACGTAACCGCGAAGTCGAATGGAAGATAAAAGGTTTTGCAGTTCTTTCTCGGAGACGATATAATTGACTCATTTTTCGGAACTATAGCACAACAAAAGCCATCAACAGTCTATATATATATGTGATATATATCCGGGAAAAAAGTACTCACGACTTCTCTCCCACGGGAAAAAACTAATTTATGAAAAGTGACGTTTCATAACTTGCCAACAGAGATGAAATGCCAAACTTTTTTCGCGTCACAGAAAGAAATATTCGTTCTAGGAATACGGCGATATACAAAAGAAGGGTGGACCAAATCGTAACACATTTTATATCATGTAGGTACATTATACGCTCACTCATCATGAATCTTTCAGATCAATACGTGTTTTAGAGCGCCTCAATACATAAAATACTATTCAACATATAGATTGCTGTCTTCATTCGTCAAAAGTTGTGTATGTATAGAAATACCGAAGAAATACCATGTATATTACAAGGACAGTGAAGGATATAGAGATTGTGAAAATGTTGCAGATTATTTCTGCAATAATTTCGATAAAACTACTCCAATGATTTTATAGATCCTTCCGGAGTGAATTGAGTATGAAAAAACAACTTTTCTACATTCGCAGAGAGTTCTCATTTCCACCTGATGAACATGACAATTCAGAGTAGCAACTTATTCGAACAGGATGTTTCCAAAAGTGAAAAACATCTTATCAAAATAGAGAACTCATAGAAATGAGACATTCTACTGAAAATCGACTGAACTCCAATACAGAGTTGCAGAATAACGAGATAAAATTGATTTTATTACAGCCCTGGTCACGTGATATTGTTCGAAGTCGTTTTATGGCCGCGCAGCTTGCATAGATTAATCGTCAACCAGAAACAGACCAAAATGATGACCCACAAGATTGCTGAATACATCTCTTGATAATACAGTAAATTACATTAATATCTACAACTGAAATATATCTACATGAAATGAATCACAATGGTTTGTATGAGCATTACACAGGACGATGTAACTGTGGAGCAACTAGTTTAGCGATCAACTATTCGTAGAAAGCTTATTGTTTGCGCGGTTCTTTCAATCACAATGTATTTCCACCAAGTAAACGGACAAGACAATCCTGTATTATCTTTATAGTGTTCAAGACATCCACATGAAACAAATGAAATTATCTATATTCATCTGTAATATTCGCGATATACAGAGTAGGTAGTATCGAGATAAACACACATTTTCAACAATACAGTTAGGTTACGAAAAATCCCGAAATGTTCGATTTTTCCTGAGTCATCAATTCAAGGAGATATTTCATCACATTTTTCAAGAATTGTGAACATGCCTTCTAGCATGCCATCTATACCTTCTATATTAGAAAGACTATTTACTGAAAGTGAAAATAAATGGACAAAATATAAAGAGATTATTTCAAATTCCATTGCATCCATATATTGTAAACATTAATAATTGACTAATGATCAGAATATGATTCGCCTTGAGATATAATTCAATTTTTTTGTTAGTATCAATATATCGTTCATTATAATATTGCATGGTACCTACCTACCTCACCTCACAGTATTACAGAATGATATAAAACTGAGGATAGATAGAATATTGTTTGTGAATAGAACATATTTCAACAACAACAACAAATACCTCAACAATCAAAGCTAATATATCGAATCGCAGAGAATGCAAATTAGGTGGATACACCTCCATTGTTCAGGTAAGCTAATCAGAAAGTAACTGACCAATGTCGTCACTTCAGTATAGATATATGAGGTGACATTCCGGATATTTGATTAGGAAATTTTATGAATTGACAGGCTTGACACTTCACTCATCTGATGGTCAGCTGAAGGCAAAAACTCAATATATCATGACTTTCGATATAAATGCATTTTTAAACAAATCAGAATGTATAAACGCGCGCTTGCGTGGTTCAATTTCGACACTGTTGAAGTTGGAATATTCATACCTTTGCAACCGGCATTCCGCACAAGTTTCTTCTCGACATGATAGGCATGTTCGTTTGTGCTTGCTCAACCTGCTGAACTGGATTTTTTTCTATGTTTACATCATGGTATGAACAGAGACAACTATAGGAGAAATATCAACTTTAGCCAGTTTACCAATACGAACGAACAGGCCTAATAAGTGAGTTCAATATTACAGCTATAGAATACTTGAATACTGTGCCACAGTAGAATGCTTCCTGATCTAGTAGTAGCCCTCACTGTCGAACCCGTTTCGTTTCCTGCGCAACCTCAATTCTATTCCATGCGCATCATATTTCATAATGATTTCAATACTTGAAACAAAATAATCTAACAATCGGACTTGAAACTTTATACGTCGGTAATAACTAGATTAATAATTCTTAGAATCCGTCTTTTGAGACTGATAATTGTATCATTCTGATGAAGAAATGGAAATAAGAAATACCTGAAGTAGGGCACTTCGAAGAAGCAAGTTCATAGCAGATGTCACAAGACAGCTGTTGCCACTTTTTGAAGAATGATGCCAGTGGGGTTTATACTTGCTCGAAAAAGAGTTCTGCTACTCAAAGTCACGAGAAGAATTCAAGTTTCCATATTGATTTTCAGAAATATCTGGTTTGCTGCAAACGTCCGAAATTGTAATGTGAAAAATACAAGCTCTGAGTGCTATGGCCCAAGAAGTGAGTCATATTTTTTTGCCTTCTCTTCGATCCTGATATTTATATCTCATGCTCAACATTTCAATAACGTAAATTACCAAAATCCTCTATTTATGCGAGGCGGAGATTAGGAACGATACCTAATGCCTATTAATAATTCCCCAATCCAGTTTCACGTATGTTATTAAACAGCCCGATACATTGTGGATGCTCCCAAAGATAATATCTTGCAGGTCCCTATGGCTAGGGGAATTTGGTGCAGGCGTAACAAGCTTTGAAAGGGATTCCGTCAATATTGTATACAAAACATGGAAAATACCGTGGAAAACAGTCAATTATCATTCGTTTTACTGTTTCGGTTTTGGAGATTACATCATACTTATACATGCTCTTCTGATCTTAGAATGAGCATCATCATTGGAGAATGATATGATTATAATATTTCGTTTGGAAAAAGGTTTGTTAGATATGAATGGGAGACAAAATATAGTGGCATATTAATCAGATACGTTGAAATAGATGAACTCGCAATTGTGATTTATCAGAAGTTTGTATATTTCATCTTGAGATATTTTGTGGAATTTTTATTCAACGCCCTGTCGAATAGCTGGGATAACCATATCAGCAACAGGAATGAAGTTTCCATAATATTATCGAGATAGGTAGCTTCATGATGTTTGGGCCATTGAAGAGAATAAAGTTCACTCCTTCCTTTTAAGAATGCTTAACCAACAATATTATATTCAGTCATGCTCATTTCATCATTCATTCATTTTGGTGAGGATATGAGATTCAATATTCTGCCCATCTCAATTCATCGACAACATTTACTGTCAATATTTTCGATATATTTTCACTATGGATTATTTTATTATGAATTCTTGATCTTGTTTTTCTTCATCATTACTGAAAGGAGTCTGATGATTTCAACTGTATATTTTTATATCATGTATCCAGGGCTGAATTGAAAGTAATTTGATAAACTTCAGCAGGTGATTCCTAACAATATTCCAATATGAATTGTTAGAATAAGTACTCAAATGCTCGGGAACGCATCGTTTCCAAGATACATGGTGTTGAAGTTGTATTTTTCGATTATTGTCTCGAAACTTACAGAAACTTCAACCAAATTTTCAACTTTCTAATAAGCAGAACTACTTGAACGACTTAAAATTCCCTAGTCCACCCTTGAAAACGGTTGCTTATAGCGACTTGAAACAGGGGTAGCTTGAGGAATTGGTTCGCTCAAAAATACCGATTTTTGTTTTGAAGGTCATTGTTTCTGCAGTTGTCCTAGAAAATAAAACTTCAACACCCTGTATTTCGAAAACGAAGCGTTTCCGGACCTATACCTTCTGGAGTCGCTCCGTTTTTCGGTAACAGGGTGTAAGTTGAGAATGTGCATATTATTTTCTTCTTTTTTCCACCTCGTATTGCTTTTCAAGAGGGCAACATTTAGTATGTATTGTGAATGACACAGTACACAAATTTCAGAATGTCTTGTATTATGGTTACCTAGTAATCTGATCGAATGTTTTGAATGGAGTAGTCAGCAATCACATGAAAATTTGGAGTCTGGTCTCGTTTTTTCGTTTTTTTTTTTGTTGCAAACGGTGCATCCTATCGAGATTCAATATGGTATAAAATCAAAACGTCTTCGAAAATTTCTATTGAATATTGAAAATGTCTTTTCGCTGTTCTCTTTCTATTAAAAATTGAACGATAATAGCCCCCAACGGCGCCACTGGAAATCCGATTGTTGAAATCTCTCCAATATTTGTTCAGCGTTGAATGTAACTCCTAACATCTTTCCAGCTTCAACACATCGTATCTTGAGAAAGAATCATTTTGGCAATATGTCTATATGAATTTTCAGTTCCAGAACGAGCCAACGAACTTCTTTTTCCAAAATGTATGATGTTGAATCTTCTTAGGATCAATATTTTCGATCTGATTTTTTTTCATCATCACTGAAAGGAGTCCGATGATTTCACTCACATAGGGTACCTGCACTGTTATATAATATTCATAATCATCTCATTAATTTCTCATGGTTCCTTTTGTGGAATGTTAACTGATAACACTGGATATCCAATGGACATCCAGTTCATGTCCAATTCTGGTCGGGATATCCTTGGATTCGGAATGGACATCCATAAGATATCCATTGAAGGAGTTGAAATGGATATCCTACAGCAGATATCTTATGGATATCCATAAGATATCCACAGAAATTATTGATGTTCTCAAATTGCAAGATTATTTTGATACTTCTAATTCCTGAGTTTTCTTCAAACTTGTACACGAAATAAACCATTGGCGGAATACTCATAATTTTTTATACCTTCCTGGACTTGAAATGGATATCCATGAGATATCCATCGAAGGAGTTGAAATGGATATCCTTCAGTAGATATCTCATGAATATCCATAAGATATCCACAACCATTATGAATAAGTTTGAATTGCAAGATCAGTTCAATAGTTCAATTTTCCGGTTTTTCTCCACACTTGTACATGAATCAAATCATTGATGGTTTTCCTGAACATAATATGAAAAACTTGATGACGAGGAAACCCAAGACATCGATAGGGCCCTACTTTTTCCACAAGTCGATTCTACATGTATAAATCAAGATATTACATTTTTTTTAAATAGAAGTAGGTAAGTAGTTTGTCATAACTTTCTCTTTATTTTCTACACAATTTCCGTCTTCATTTCACACCACTACACTCTATGAGGAAAACTCTCAATTTACTACAACAGTAATCAAATACCTATGGAACAATTGAAATAAAAAAAGATAACGACATTATCTTCCTATCCGAAGGATACCCAAACCGCGAGTAATTTCTCGATAAACCCTATGCATTTGTATTTTTCCCAACTCGGAAACGAAGCAGTTTTAGACTTATGTTCATACGAACTTTCTTCAATATTTTGCTAAGCGACATCTCCTCTATAGGCTTCTGTCTTCTCAACTCTGAAACACACTGTACAGGATATCACCGTGATTACCATTGCATTTCAATCAAAACATGTCAAAAATGTCAATAAAACCAGATTTGCTCTTTTTGTGTTTCATAATTCTGTTTTCCAGTGTATCGGTATATATGTATAATCCCTTCTCATCGATTTTGTCACAGTATTAATAAGCAATCTGATAATTTTGAAGATGGACAAACCATATATCAGGAGGAAAAAATGTTGAATAATGTCTTTGAGAAAACGAGGAAGGAACTAGATTCTGGTAAAATAATGGGAGATTCATCAGTACATTCATCAACCTGTAGCATTATGGATGGTCCATCATCTTCACAAATAATGTCAGTAACCAAAGCAGTAACTATGACCGCTTCTATCAATGGTAAATCTATCTGCACTAATGAAAATTTATCTGGAGGGTTCAGTTCGAGGTTCAGCTATAGTAGTAATAATTCATCCATTGATGATAATGTTGAGATTACCCAAAGCATTACAAATACAGTGCAGACTCGATAATCCGAATTAATAAAAAACAAGGCGATTCGGATTACCAAAAAATTCGGATTACCGAAATAGTTTTTTTTTTAAATTTTTTATTACGAAATGCAAAAAAAAAAACATAAATACTAAGAAGTAACACTAAAATATGCATAAAAGTAAGAATATAATACTAGTTTCTAAAGTAATTTGTAATTTTTGTTTGCTTAACACGTCTTTGATTATTTATAAAGGCCATTTCTTTTAATCTTTGAAGTACAAGAATATCATTTAACGGAATATTATTTTCTTCCTTGCGTAATGTGAATCCCAGATACTAACAAAAGAACAATTAGGGGAATCCCTGAACATTTCACTCACAATTTCTATAGGAAATAAATAGGCCTAAAGGTATAGGTTCGGATTATCGAGTACTATGAAATTCGGATTATAGAGTACTCAATGTATTAAAAATGCTTGTTCGGACTACTGAAGAATTCGGATTATTGAACGTTCGGATTATCGAGTCTGCACTGTATATACAAATATATTTTATATAGAAAACATTATAACTGGTAATCAAACTGCACATAAGTCACTGACTCTTCAGTTGGGACAGTGAGCGCTTCAGCATAATGTACCCCAAATAGCAATAACTACCAACCTTCTACATATATTGAAACCCTCTCACCCAGAACTTCCTCTTGATGCGAGAAAATTATTAAATACACCAAGAGTTGTTGATATAAAAGAAGTGAAACCAGGAAATATTACCATTTTGGTATGAATAGGATTATTGAGAATTTCATCAAAAACTCTTAACTATCATCTCAAATTGGTAATCATGTAATAGATTTACTGATTAATGTTGATGCTTTACCTTTATCAAAAAGTTCTGGGAGCCAGTTGCACCCTATTTTGTCAAGTGTTCATGGGGCAAATAGAGCCATTAGTATAATAGATATTTTTCATGTAAATGGAAAACCAGCATATGCAAATAAGTTTCTATATATGCATTTGTAATTGAAGCCATAGATATTCTTAATAACGAGGATATCAAATGGACATACATGATGGATACCCTATGGATATACATGATGGATACCCTATGGATATACATGATGGATATTCTATGGACATACATGATGAATATCCTATGGACATATATAATGGATATCTTATGGACATACATGATGGATAACCTATGGGCATACATGATGGATATCCTATGGACATACATGATGGATATCCTATGGACATACATGATGGATATCCTATGGACATACAAAACGGTGGCCAAAGTACGTCCATTGGACATTCATACGATATCCTTCGGATAAGATTTGGATGTCCAACGGATATCCAGAATATTCTGAATGGATATCCTTCGGACATCCATAGGATGTCCGTGTGTTGTATGGGTTTTTACCCTTTTTTCACAGACTTGCTCAAATCTTGAATCATTTCAATCGATTTGTTGCACTATTTTCACTGAAGGTCTTATGTCAGGCAGCACAAAGAGGTCCTGAAGATATTTTGAAGATATCCTCCTAGCATCATTGTGATGCCTTCTGTAACTTCTTTGAGCGGTTGCCAAGAGCGCTTCATCTCCTCCAAATCTCCACCGCCTTGGATGAGCTCAGCGAGGTATTAAAGATACCCCACGCAGAAGTTCTCAAACGATGCCCTTATGCAAGAACATTGGAATATTCGCATCAATCGCCACTAGCGAGGTCATATGAAGTGCTCGCGACTATATACGAGCTGTTTGAGGATTTAGCGAACATAGCTCTGTGACGAGGACATTAGAAGATTCGCATCAATTGCTACTGGCGAGATCTTTGAGTGCTCGCGACTTTCAGCTATTTGAGATATTCGTAGACATAGCCTTATGACGAGGGCTTCAGAAAATTCACATCAATTGCTAATGGCGAACTCTTCAAGTGCTCGCAACTATGACTTGTTCGAGAATCCGTGCACATCACCTTATAGCGAGTCCACAAGATTTTTTCATCACAACGTCAGATTGGTAGCAAAAATCGAGATTGTTACACATCATACGTCTTGAACTAGCCGTCCTATAACAAAGACAAGACCGTCCTAAATCATGCTGGAGTCCTCGGGCTCACAAGAATTCATGGTACATTTGGAAAATACCTGAAGATATCGAATTATTTCAACATTCTTCTATTATGTTTTCCAATTCATTATGAGTATTCAAATGATTGATATGATATGTCATTAATTATATCACAAAAATTCTGACGGTATCGTTGTTAGGTGAGTAACTGTGCTCGACGAAAATATAAATGTGAGAGGAATTGTCGGTCGCTCAAGACTCCCTCAGAAGAAAGGGATCTTGGCTCGAGCCCAAAGTGCCCTTATGGTGAAGACGGAATAAAACGGAGACCACGATTAGAAGAAATATCATAGGCAAATGACACAGTTAGGTAGTAGAATTCAATAAATTGAAAAATTTGAGAAAAATGTAGCTGATTCCTTGAGAAACTCTGCCCTGATCAATGAATTGAAGCAATCTGGTCCTCCGATTGCTAATGGGAACTGAACTGAGATCAGCACACTTATTCAAATGGCGATTGAAAATGTTGTCAATGAGGTGAGAAAGAATAGTAAATTGTTTCATTATGATTAAAAGTTACACTTTATTTGACAAGCATATTTCGCATTCGCGAGGCCGAGCAAAAGCGAAATTTGCGAGTCAAACAAAGTCACTTTTGATGCGAATGATCCATGCTTTTGTATTCTGCAACCAGAATAGTTATCTCCAATGAATATGTGGAGTGACACCAATGTGACTTGCTCGACAAATTATCGAATACCTTTATCATAATAATATTGGTGAGTAAATAGAAGCAAGACCACAGACTACTTCACATAAGATAATTGGTGGACGATGACTGATGATGACTTTACTCTGTTACGATTTGTATTGACATGCATCATCAGATACTACAGGCACGAATTCAATACTATACCCGAAATGTGGATGCCGTGCTATATGTATGCAATATGCAATAAACAATCCGTGTGGTGCGCATTAACATACCAGGTTTATCGAATTTTCAAGAAAGTTCGAATTGTACTGTCAACCCTAATATTGAATATCGCGCCAGGTATGTTGATAGCTATTATTCGTTTCTTTTCATATTACACTGTGTTTGGCTTGACAATCGAATGAAAATAAACAATATCGTTCTACACGGAAAAAAATGGTCCAAGTAGAACGTTTTCTTGACTTGTTCCGTATCGTGATGAGGAGATTAATACCTTTCATAGAAACAATTACCTTTCGCATCTGGAAAAATGGTAATTCTGAACGCATGAACTTGTAGCTATAATATCATCCACCTACAGCTAATAGTTTCAATCCTAGATAATTCACCTTGTATAATCCTAATAGGTCGACATTTTATAAGTGCTGGTGGAGTGTATTTTGATATTCATTCACTTCGAGTTTCTGAAAAGGAAATAATTACAACAAAAACTTGAGTTACAAGCACAATGCAATTGTTTATCTGCGGTGAAACCTGATATTCCTATACGGTAATATAACATGATGACCTAATATATCAATCGGATGTAATCGAAAACAATCGCCGGGATGTCTTTCATGTTTCCGAATCCAACCAGCGTCAGTTCTTTATAACTTCACAAGAGTTCTGCGTGTAAGGATGCATTGGTGGCCTTGGAAAATCGGAAAATAATTGTATTTATGTACTAGCGGGCCGTGAAGTGCACTTTACCGCCCGGTTCTGCGGGCGTTAAGTCGCACTTTACCGCCCGCGGGCTCATTATGGCCCACGGGCCGTAAAGTGCACTTTACCGCCCGCTGTTCTCAGTCACCTTATATCCACTCATTTCATGAAGAACCTATGATCATATTCCTAGATTCTAATATATCCAGCGGTATATCATGAACTTCTTCTTTATCCGATTCCATAGTCTCGCTATTATTATATATTATCACAATTTTACTTTTCAGTCAAAGAATGACAATTCAGCTCGTTTATTGGATGTATTGCTATAGACAACAACCTTCAGCAGATTGATTGACAACGTCAAAATAAGTTAGGTTTATATACTGGGTATGCATATTGTAAAATTCTGAAGAATGAATCTCTTCTAGAGCTGAAAGAGTTTCACTATTACGATAATCGCAATATTCGTAGGATAATTTTTATATGTAAATCATCCATGAACATTACGATACGCTTCTCTTGATTACTGAATCAATACGTAACAAATTAAATTCTGGGGAATATTAGTTTATCGAAATCTATATAGTCATTACTTATGAGTCAGAAAATAAACCACTAGTGCATAACATTTTGTATGTATCTCGTGCGTGAAATGCGTTTATGACCTTCAGCGTGTAATGGCCCTTGGCTAGCGCCATCAATCCATTATTCACGCCACAGGCCATAAACGCCTACTTGATACATAAATAACTATTACAACTATATATGTAATGTTGTCACAATACACACCTCTACTTTCCGCCCTCACTTCCTGCCCCTCACTACTCAATAATGCAGGTATGTTCAGAACGGAACATAGATTATAGCTAACCCCGACGCTTTGCGTCTCGGTTAACTAACTAATCTCGCGACAGGAATGAATCACTTCCCACCTCGATGTGTAATATACTATTTGTTGTTGTATTGTATTGTTTTGGCTCCGTGGCCGAGTTTGTCTATGCGCTGAAATTCGCTAGATAGCCGTTCACGATGCAGAGGTACTGTCGGTTCGAATCCGGCTGAGCATTTTTCTTTAAAATGTGTGATTTATGGTTGTAATCCTGGCAGCACCTCGATGCCCTAGAAGTGGTTCGGATTCCACTATAAGCTGTAGGTCCTGCTCTTCCTAACCCCGCACAAGTTTCGACTTCTGGGGAGTTGGTTCCCAACTTTGAAGTAGCGATATACAAAGAAAAAAAAATAATTTTTCTATGTATACGCTGAGGAAGTATGGCTAATCACCACGAGAGCTATAGGGGGTGCCAATTAGAATCCCTAGAGGGGGTGACCGAGAGTTTGACAATCAATAGTGATGTTCAACTATTTTATTCGGCCAGTTTTTTTCTTGAAATATTGTTGTCGCTGTGTAGAACGGAAGTTATATTCAGGCCATTCAGAGTGGTAAGATATAAAATGCAACCACTTTATGTTTATTGCTTATAATATGTAAGATGAATTGACATTATAGAGTAGGATTTTCGTTCAAGTAAAACTGGTGAAAATGTATATAATTTTCATTTCCTTTTTTCCTTAACGAATTTTTATTTTATTTGTTTTCTCAGAACGTTCTTCATGTTACACGAATAACTCAACTTTGTGATAATATACGATGAATGTCAGTGCCTGCCTTGTTTGAAGGCCAAGTGAATTGAGAGTGAGGGCAAGAAGGTTTGATTGAGTCTGGTGTATTCTGATACCAGAAATGGAATGAAAGCTATCCAAGGTAAGACATAATGAACTAACCACAAGTAAAATACTGTCTGTAGGTTAATCGAGGAGGTGGTACATTTCACTTGATTCGTTGGGATAGTCTCTCCTCGTTTCTATAATTATGTATGACACTGAAAAGTGTCAAACTATAAGCAGCACATTTTTCAAAGAAACATATTTTGCATTCACATGTTGAGAACGGAAGCAGAATCGGTCCCGAAACGTTCAAAGATATAGGTGAAAATTCGATATTTTTTCAATATATCTATATTTCTTTCCTTCAAACAGTGTTTCAAACAAATTGTCACTGACAAGCTACTGGATTTTTTTTTCAGACTCCCTGATAGAAAAATTTGTTAAACGCAGTGACATTTTGGTGCGAATCATCTGATTTGTTCCTCTTCAAATATATTGAAATAATACGAGTATATTCATTTTATAGGAACGAGGAGAAAAAATCCCAAAGAATCAAGTAAAATGTACCCACAAGTAAGTCATTCGATGAGGCCAAGTGAAAGAAACAATTGTCAAAATGAACACCTTTAGCCAATGATGTCGTTGTATAACTCCAAGTAAACAGTACGCTACCCACAAGTGAGTCATTCGATGGGGCCAAGTGAAGCAAGTCACTTTTACTTATCGTACTGAACGCCTAGCCAATATTTTCGTTGTATAACTGCAAGTAGAAAGAACACTGAGGCCAATGAAACAAATACCATTATTTCTCTTATAAAGCGTTCAATATCAGTAGGTTACATGTGTTCCTGAAATAACATAAATACCAACAAGTGATCAGATTGAGAAATATAATTTTTCATGTGGGTAATGCAGCGAGTACTCGTCTCATATAGTATGCAAATTATCAGATGATAGTATGCAAATTTTACTAGCTGATATCGAATTTTTTTTCCGTGTGTGAGACAAAAAATCATTGCTGGCCGTGATTATTCCAAAACAAGTTATCCAATCGATCAGATCCCGAGAATGAATGAAATATGAATACAAGCAAGTATGTGTATCTTAGAGGCCTTCCTGATCTAATCAAAAATAATTGACTATAATATGGTGTATTTATATGTCCAGCATGGGTTTAAAATGCCAAATCTGTCGAAATCAGGAATTCAAATAAAGTTTGCGTCCCAACCGAAATAACCAACCGAAACAATTCATTCTTGATGACCTAGTACATCCTTTTTAGTTCAACTTCAGCTCCTAGGAACTGAAAGTGTTGCCTAGCAGAAGACTTATGATTATTTCAGCTGATTTTGGTATTAAAATGGACGACTTTTGTGCCGATTACCTAGAAATTTATCATTCTGTGACATTTGTCTGAGGATGCGGAGAATTTGGATGACATGCAGAGTGTTGTTTTGGCAAATTCCGACTGTGAACTGAATGGCATGATGGAATTAATTGAGAGAACGTCAAAGTAGATACTCCGTTTGAATCATCATCATAAAAAACCAAACAATTATCTTCGATTATAACTGAACCAAATTTTGATCTAGGCAAAGAAAGGGAATAATTTGAACCTCTCTTCTAAATTTTGACCAAACATTCAGATATTAATCAAGACGAGTTGTTGACCACATCTGAATGGTATTGAATTCGAAAATAATTTTGTTTCAAAAGAATAGTAGAATTAAGTACATGAAAAGTTTTAACCCCTATACTGAAACAACAAAATCAAGGAAAACTAACGTAGAATCAGGAGGTTCAACTTTAGTATCGATTTCATGAGTGGAATAAAAAAAAATATAGTGAATTATAGGAATCACTATAATCTTCAATGGGAACACACAAATCACCAGAATGTAAAATCGCAGATCCGTAATCCATCAGAATATACATTTTCAAACCAGTAACTTAACAGAACGATATTTTATAGGAATCGTATTTATCTCTACTGTAGATGCACAGAACCGCAATCCCTCAAACCGTATTTTGTATACTGTACATGAGCATACCAGACAATAACAGATTGCAAATGCGCAGATGTGTATTTTTCTATAATAGCAATATCGCAGATCCGCAAATATACAGAATCGAAAACTAACAAACCAACATCACAGCGGAATGATATTTCGTCAGAATCATAAGAACACAGACCGTAATTCGTCAGAATCGCAGAATGACAGACCGCACATTAGCAGACCGTACTTTGTCAGAATCGAAATACAACAGACCGTTTATCGACAGAATAGTTAAATGTCAGAACCGTACATTGACAGAATAGCAAAAAATCAGAACAGCATATTCACAGAATCTCAAAATATCAGAACTGTGAATTGAAAGAATCGTAAAATGCTAGAACCGTACATCGACAGACTCGTAATACAACAGACCGTATTCCATCAGAATCATATTATATCAGAACGTACAATGACAGAATGTACTTCATCAGACTGTAATGGCATATACTGTATTGTGATAGAATCGTAAACTATCAGAACCGTAATTCAGCAGAATAGTAAAATGTTAGATCCGTAAAATAACAGAATCGTAAAAATTCAGAACCGTACATCGACAGAATCGTGAAATATAGGAACTGTACGTCAGCAGAACCGTGAAAAATCAAAACCGTACATTGACAGAATCGGAATTCATCAGAATGTAATGCAGCAGAACCGTAAAATGACAGACTGCAGAGAGGCCTACCAGCCACGTGCAGAGCGAACGCCGGTCACAGTGTTGCCTGCTCTCACGTCATGTGGGGATTCTACGTATACTTTCAGTTCGACCTGCTTTTATGTTCCTATTGCTCTTGTACACTCGAGAATAAGATCGTTCATATGATATGAAGTTATGAATGACCACATTTCAATATGAAATATATGAACGTCACCCAACTTTTTTGCTATATGGAGAAGAAAGTGTTTATTTGAAGTATTTTCTTAAAAACTACAATTCCTTGAAGTCAGTTGAGAGAAGGGTACGAGAAATAGGCGTTTGGCATGTTACAAGTGTTTGGGATCACATGTTAAAAGGTAAGGCCCCCGTCATTCCTTGCTCGCACAAGACTTTCGAAGACTTCTGAGGGTTGCTCGTAAGGGAGCAACCAAATGACGGATAAAAAAATTTTACAATTTTTTTTACAACAAACTTTGGAGTTTTCAAAGTTTGATTATAGATACAAGATATTGGATGTTCTTTATATGAATCTATGTCATACCCAAATTCATTCATTTTGTATTTTGTACCCATATTTCTAGAAAAAGGAAGAAGGTGATACGAAACTAGATTGAAATCGAAGTTCAGCTACGGAATTTATTTTCGAGAATTCTTTATTAACGATAATTAGTGCGGTGCTGTAGATAGGGATTGATGAAAAAATGCTTATACATACATACATACACATGGAAGCCATTGAATAAACGTTCTTGTAAAACTCACTATGGAAGCTATTAAATGAACGTTCTTGTCTATCTGATTCTGATTCTGATCTATATCAGATGACCTTGGACCATAGGCGCCACCAGATAAAAATAGGATATAGGGCGGACAAAATTCGAAGATGAAATCGGGTTACCTACGAATGAAAACTGAGTGTGAATACTCAAAGCTAATATTAATCTGTGTAATTCTCGAAATGTCATCTCCAACCATTCAGAACTTGAAGACTAATTTTCCATGATATTGACCATATCCACTCGTCAAAACTGAACCCATCTCCAGTTCCTAAGCAGTTTTTTGAACAGCCTCTGTGAATCTGAGATAGAACAATCAATAAAACAATAATTGATCTTCGCATTGTCGAGTTCAGACGAAAATGTAGTTTACCTAACAAATGCCGAAAGTCATACTTTTCCGCACCTGTTTATTTAGATATAAGGAAATACATAGAGAATTCGCATTCGGTATGTGATGAAATCATCAATTCCTTCTCAGTATATTCAACAGAAAACAACTACTTTCCTGGCTGCGATTTTACTAAAAATACTGTACGCTAGCACAATCCACGCCGACCGTAATATCTCATCTTCGAAGTACTTAGGCAAAACTCAGAAACTATTTATCCTTAACGAACTAACCTATCCCTGATTGCAATATTTTAGTGGAAGGAAAACCGAATGGAGTGTAGAAACACATTGATTAATAATATATTTCAAAAGTTGAGTTCTTCAACAAAATTGAATAAAATGAGACTGTTTATCCTAAACGCACTAACCTATTTGACTTCAAATATTTTATGAAAAAGGAAAACCAGAATGAAGTAGAAAAACAAAAAAGTTGCAAAAAAAGTTCAAGTTCACAGCGATTCGAACCATTGACCTTCAGACTGAAAGTCGACAGCGCTAACCAGTAGACCATTTGGGTGTATGAATTTACTGCGTACAGAAAAAAACATGTTCAACACAGAAGTGCATTTGCAAAACAGGATGTATTTTGTTGTACTGAATGTAAATGTAACGCTCATTGTAAGAATATTGAAAAATCCGATGACGAAGACCATCAATAAATGTACATTGTTTACTTTTCTGTGAGATGTTTCTTGTAAAAACCGCCTAATTTGCATTTGTGACAATCAACTATACATTCGAAGATATCTAGTTAAATATAAATTGCTCACCATATCTTCCATTTCGACAAAATGAGCATATTTTAATGAAGAAAACGGTCTAAGCGCGCGACGAGTGAAAGTTTCATCGATCGTTACGCTTAGAATGGTTTATTGATTTTACATTTTTGCTCCGACGAAACGCCTCGACTGTGGTGCGCTGTCCTAAAAATTTAATTGCAGAACAAAAACTGTTAGGAATATCCATACCATTGATCAAGATGAAATGTTCCTCATAAAATTACGCAGTTTTTGATGGGAAAATATGATGTAGTTCATTTGGAAAATAATCGAGTTCTTGCTTGTTGAAGATTAATGAAATATTGAAAAATTATATAGGATATTTTTTGAAAGTGGTGAAATTTTTAGATATTCGGATGATAAAATATGAATTGTCAATACACCGTTCGATTGGTTATACTTCAGGCTACAAAATGAGCCCTCATATGTTTTTTTAGCTTCATCCCCATTATTGTTAGACTGCTATTTTTCAGACATATTGAAAAACGCGATCTTCGTACATTTTTCCCTGTAGAAAATCTCTTGACCATGGGGCGATGTCGTAATTTCTCATTATATATGTGGATGATGATGACAAAAAATGTCCTTGATGTTCAATCAAGTTATACTCCATGATTGGGTTATTGAACGATAGACCGCACCGCCTGCCGTACTAAAACATGTTCCATTTTTATGTTGAATACGGAAGCAAATTCGCTCCGGAAACGTGAATGTGAAAATGTACCTAATATTTTTATGGTATTCTTCCTTTTTCAAACATTCTTCAAAACAAGGTGTCACTCGTTTTTTCAACAGAATTGAACAAGGATTTCGAGAAATTGGATGAAACCAAAATTGTAGTACTTTTGATCCCGATACGAAAAGTTGGTAGCTCGACCGGAGTAGGCCGGCTAGATTTCGAAAATAAAAAAAAGATTACATTCAGTATTGAGTGATATAATAAATAAGGAGAGTGCCGTAGGCGATTTTTTTCCTTATTCAAGGTCAAATGAGAATTGGATTTTCTCCTACCCTTCGAATAAGTGATTATTTTCACCAAAATCATGGGTCAAAAAATTTAAATGGAAAACATATTCATTGATTTTAGAAACTGAACAGGTACAAATCTGGTACACCTACCTTCATTCATACACGTATTGAAAGAACCAGAGAATATCGAATGTCATCGGTCTACGAATGATGAAACAAATTTCTTTCCTTCCTGATCTTCTTTCAGTTTGTTCGTATTCCTTATTATCCTAATATCAGTCCCGTGGTATATATATACTATTTTTTCCACCACTAGCTATAAAACCTACCATTATTTACTCCTTCCCGAGGCGTGAAGTGTACTTTTACTGCCAAGGTAGTTTTCGTCATTTTATAACCACTAGTCAATAAAGACATAGCCACCCACCTCTGATATAATAACCCGAACTCACTGTTCTGATGGCATTTGAATCTGTTATAGGTATTTACTACTAGATTTTTTTTAAATTGAAAAGAAGTGCTTTCATAGTAGCAATAGGTTCATATCTCAGTTCCACAAAAATGGATTGATTGTAATGTATTGCTGTCCCTGGGTAATACTAATATTCTTCACTACCTTGGTGTATTAATAACTATTATGCACCTGAGGAGTGAAAAAATTGATTAAATATGCAAGAAAATAATGAAAGGCCGTGGTTATCATATTGCTTCGAAAGCATTATTGTTATAGCGTTTGAGAAAAAACGCCAGTATTTACTTTTGATCCCTCAAATATTGAAAGTGCTACCAAGTTCCTCAAATGAAAGATTGAAATTAGGTACCCTGCTCTTATGTGCATAACAGTGCATAAAAAAATTATGGGAGGAAAACTTAGCCCCTGTAGCGCTGAAGCGCAACACTGAATAATACTTATATGTCCGGAATGATTTTCTGATCAAAAGATGACCTATGTGAGCATGAAACCATTATGTACAGGGTGATTCAAACTTTCCGCCCTTGGCTCATAACAGGAAAAGGAGAACTGCAAATGCAAATACGACAGAGAGGATTAGAATGGATGTGTCGTGTAAAGTATATGTTCTCGTATTCAAATATATTTCAACTTTTCCCGAGATAGCGTCAGATAATTTTTTTTTTCACGAAGCCACTATTTTTTCCTCATATTCCGAAAGAACATATTTTTTTAACAACTTTCATCATGACAAGTTTCTCCTATCTCCATTTGGTTAAAAGCCGTGGGACTCTGGATTTAGTATTTCCATTTCAATAATCTTTGGTATTTTAAATAAATCTCAACTGACCCCGCCGTAACAAGTCGCCAGGTTTACGTTTCAATCGGTTCAAATATGAATGCAAAATGTATCCCAATCCATATTGCTTGCAAAACGATTTGCCTTGATTTTCATTACAACAGGGTCAGTTAAGATTTATTCAAAACTGCTAACATCAAAGTCCCGATAGCTATCAACCAAATGATGATAGGAGAAAATTTCCATTCTGAAAGTTGTTGAATGAAATATTTTCTTTCAGAACATGAGAAAAAAATTGTGACTTTATGCAAAGAATATTTTCGAATGAATATCAACTGACCCTGCCGTAATCAAAAATCGAGTCAGCTGGTTTCAGCTTTAATCGGTTCTAAATGATGAATGCAAAATATATCAAATTACTTACTATTTGTTTTCCGGTCGACTTAATTTTTATCACGGCGGGGTCAGTTGAAGTTTATTTGAAAATGCCAATCATATATCACATCAAGGATTAATGAAGAAAGAAAGAAAGTTTCACGATGGAAGATGTTTAAAAAAATATATGTTTTTTCAGAATATGAGGAAAAATTGTGACTCTGTGGAAAAAATAATTTTGCAGACGTCATTTCCGCCATTCTGAAAGGAGCTGAGATATTTTCAAATAAGGATAAATATATCCCCTCTGAGAGATTTCCATCTGCAGTTTTCCTTTCCTTGTTATGAGCCAAGGGCGGGGAGTTTGAATCACCCTGTACAGTGTATTCCATTTTGGTTCAGACATCTGAGATATCTCTGTTGTTGTGGAACATGGAACCTTGCGGTTTTTGCGGTTCTGTGCCACTTTTTTGTGAAACTCAGATTTTGCCTATAACTTATTTCACATTTTGGATACCCTCTATATTTACGGAGTTTTTCAAATCTTTTGTCATGAAGGATATCATTCAGATTCCAATGTCGTACTCAATTCTTTTTTCGCAGTATGGTTTTGGAGATTCAACTCAAACTTATGATTTTTTCAATTTATTAGCTCATTAAATTCCTCTTTTCTCCTTCAAAATGATATTTATTGTATAGATAAATTCAAAGATGCTCAAAAATCACTCAAACATTGTACTTCAATAGTGGACTATTGATTTTTTATATGAAAAAGTCTAATTGGAGGAATATTACTTCTGATATTTTTTTGATGAGGACAGAAACGATATACTGACACTAATTACCTAACAGAACACAAAACGTACCTAGGCGTACCGAATAGCAACAAATAAATAGTAATAAGAATAAATTCATGATGTAAAAGAGGTACCTGATTGAATATTCACCGGAACAGTTGAATTTCGAAATTATACAGTAACTTGATTGTTGCCCAGTTTTCCACACAATTGCCACAATTGACACAATTGACACACCTAACCTGAAGACGCATAAAAAATCATTGAAGGATATCTTTGTAATTCCTAAAAAACTGCCTCTGTTGTTACACCATTTTGCACGAATTTCTTCAAGATTGTTGTGCTTCCTAGTGTATTAAGACGTACACTCGTATTCAGAAAACATGTCGCAGTTGGACGATGTAAGCGCTCTAAATCACCGCTACAATAAAAGCGGTTACACCGTCCAACTGCGACATGATTTCTGCATACCAGTGTACTTGTACCTGTTGAGGAATTGTGTCAATTGTGTGATAGAGAAAAGGGACATCAATTCGAATAATTCGATGAATAAGTTACTGAATGATTTCGAAATTCAATTGTTTTAGTAAATATTGAAACAGCTGCTTATTCAACATTATGTATACTTCTTATTACTATTTATTTGGTGCTATTAGGTACCTACGTTTTGTTTTGTGTTAGTTATTCAGTGTTGGAATTGTTTTTTTCTCTTCATGGTAAAATCAAAAGTTCAAGTGGAACTTTTTTATTTAAAAAATCTTTATCACTATGAAAGTCCATCATGCTTCATTGATTTTGGAGCATCTTTGAAAATTTCATATTCATAACATTATACATAATTCGAAAGGAAAGAAAACAAGGAATTTGATGAGCGGATGAAATACAGGGTGTTCTAACTGAAAAAGTCATAAGTTTGATGCGTACTTATCTCCAAAATCATATACTTACCCCGGAAAAAAAAATGAGTGCGCCACTAGTTTCTGAGTGACATTCTCTATGAGATAAAATTCCAATTAGTCATTATCGCATTTTTCATCACTGAGGAACTTCGTTGATATGGAGATGGTCGACAAAGTGTGAAATGTACAGTGCTTTATACGTAACCAGTTAGGAAACGCGTCATTTTGTTTGACGACGGGATTATGCGAGACGAACGAACGTATTACGTGTAATTTTTTTTCTAATTTTGCTAGAAATTTTCGCTCGAACAGATAATATAATGACCATCATTTCTACATGAATTCTACCGATTATGTACAAAAATTGAGTATAGGCAAGTCGACTCCGCCCGTCACTTCGAAGTGTCCGTCATAAAATAATATGGTCGCAAATTAGTGACCATATTCACGAAAAAGACTCGTTCGATACTTCCATCAGTGAAAAATGGCTGATTCAAGTTCAGTTTTTCCAACTGATATTGAGAAAGCAGCTTGAAATACATTATTCTTTTCGTCCAACCACATATTCAATAACGTAACTGGTGCTGTAGTGAATAATATTTCATCGCCAGTTAAACCAGTTATGTTATATTTCACTTTACACCACAGGTTATACGAGAAGTGAGGAGTTTCAATATTTCCGTAGTTTTGAAAAGTTCCACATCACATGTCAAATCAAATAAAAAAGAATTTCGAGCCAAACTCAATATTTCCAAGGGATATACTGAAACAGATTGATCTTCATTCTCAATTTCCAGCACATTTATAATAGACAATTTCTCGACTGGAACATCCTATCAACTATTGAATTCTCGAAATCTTCATGGAAAGCTGAATTCAGGGTGTTCCATTGAAAAAAAAAACACAAAGCTATTAGCCTACCCGAAAAAACGAATGACACTGTATATACCCAGGTAGAACACTAATATTGGTTCAATATTGAGTCAATAAATGGTGAATGTTGGGAAAATATTAATTTTAATTATTGGGTCAATAAATCAATGTGAACATTCTGGAATCTTGGTGCTATGTTGAATTTCAATCTTGTTTCGATATGCTCTATCCAATATCGAGTTAATATTCGTATACAAGATTGGACAAATATATGATGCCAACTTATAGAAAACTGGTTTCTTATAATTTTCATATGTGAAATCGATATTGAATTCATATTCTCCTACTATATTGGCTAAAATGAGGATGTGATTATTTTGCAATATCATCTTCATGTTGAATTATAATATTCAACCAATATTGAATTTCGTTTCTCAACAAAACTCGAAATCAAAATTCGAAGCCATATTATCCTCATTAAAAAATTGCGATATTTGTACAATATCAAATCCATTTTCGTTTCCTGTATCCCAGAGTACTTAGTGTGCAAGTTGAACGAATGCGGTATTTGATGTCTCCCAGCAGTCGTTTGTTGGAGGCGTGCTAGTGGCGCCAGCTGTTATAACGTAGCTCAAATACTAAGAGAAATATCACGAATATCGATTCTATATTAGAAATCCAATGTCAGTGCAATATTGGTTCTGGCATATTTCATTAGTTATATCTATCTGAAATGGGTCGCATATTGATGAACTAATATTGGCTGAATAAAAATACAAAATATTGATACAATATGTTTCTCAAGATTGATTCGATATTGGGAATACAATATCAGCCCATCATGAAAATTGACATATTGTATTCGTTAATATTTCGCCAATATCAAATAAATATTGGCAAACTGATATCGGCTGGTCACAAAATTTCAATGTTATTACAACATTGGCACTGGATTGATTATTGAATATCGAAATGATATTGAATCACCAATATCAGTGCAATATTGCTGGACAACGAAGAGCAATATTCACCAACCATCATAAATCCGATATTGATGCAATATTTTTTTCCATGATTGATTCAATATTGGAAATACAATATTAGCCCAATCATGGAAATTGACATTGTGATCGTCAATATTTCACCAATATCGAATAGATATTGGTAAATAAATATCGGCTGGAAACAAAATTTCAATGTTATTACAACATTGCTGGACAATGAAATGCAATATTGCGAAATCGATTTGATATTGGAAATGCAATATCAGCCCATCATGAAAATTGACATATTGTGATCGTTAATATTCCTTCAATATCAAATAAATATTGACAAATTGATATCGGCTGGTCACAAAATTTCAATATTATTAAAATATTGGCAATGGATTGATGATCGAATATTGAAATGAAAAATTGGTTTGATATTGGTGCAATCTAGTAATTCCATATTCAATATTCGAATATTGGGCTAATATGAAACCAAGTTCTAGCCAATATGATGTTCTACCTGAGTAAAACAACTACACAAAATAAAAGTTTGGGTGGTTTCAAACAACTTTTTCATTTAACATTCCTCAATATTCCTCTAAAAACAACATAATGACCTCTTCATACTGAACTTTCCTTGAATAAAGTACCTACCAGTCCTATTTCACATTCTTGGGAGAATTCAAGACTGAGAAAACTGTTTGAAATGATGACTTAATAAAAACAAATTATCATAGGGATTTCCTTTCGTGCGCTTCAAGCGTTGAAAAATATGTTCCATCAATAACTAATCCAAGTGCTTCGTAAATTTTTTATTTTATAAGGATGCTTTCCAAAAATTCGACGGATGACGTCACAATGTGTCCATGATGATTGCAGACAAAAAGGTTCCTGCATGATCCGCCATTTTGAAAACAAATGTCATTTGAAAGGTATTTTTTCGCTCTATCGACTTACGTAAAATTATTCATACAGAGTGCCATTTGAATTTCAGTAAAATTTTGGGGCAAATCCTCTGTACTTGTACAGTGTGCAACATATGGAAATTTTTTCAATGAATTGCACAACCAAAATACAGTCAAACAGCATACAGGGTAGGTCAAAAAATATAAAAAATGCTCAGGAGTAAAGTACCCTTATTTCAGAAAATTCAGCAAACTGTTATGGAAAAAAGTTCTTTACAATTGAAAGTTTTTCCTGAATACCAAAACATGGCCTCCTAAGACATATTTTAGTGTTTCGATTTGTTCCATTAATAACTTCCCAATTTGTATTTTTTTATATATTCACCCTAAACACTTTCATAATTTGATCATAACAAAATCAGTCGATCATAATTTTGTTGAAATTAATGCACTTTTGTGCAATCAACTTGGATTTTATTTTTTTAGGGAATCACAAACTTGATGTTTGTTGCAACGATATACAGCTTAATTTTGAGATTTCGCAAACCATATTTTCAACAAGGTAAAACATCATTAGATAAGGAGTATGTCACCAAACTGCCTCAATATTTACTATCAACCCTCATTTGTTCTGTTCCTTGATGGGTGTCCGTGATTTTTCAAAAGATATCATGGTTGTCGATCAATTTGTTCAGCTTCTTCATAAACATTTCAAATACAAACTGTTCACATTAAATGAAGGTTTTTGAATATGCATATTATCATAAATGATGTTTTACCTTGTTGAAAATAGGGTTCGCAAAATTTCAAAGTTGAGCTGAATATCGTTGCAACAAACATGAAGTTTGTGATTTTCTATAAAAATTGAAATCCAAGTTGAATGCAAAAATATGCTTGAATTTGAAAAAAAAAATGGGAATTTATTAACGAAAGGAATTGAAGAACTGAAGAATGTCTTAGGAAGCCATGTTCTGGTATTTAGGTATGAATTTTAATTGTGAACAACTTTTCTCGATAACATTCTGCTGAATTTTTTGAAATACGGGTACTTTACTCCTGAGCACTTTTTATATCTTTTTTTTTTTTTTTTTTTTTATCGCTTGGAGCGCACGAGAGGGAATCCCTATAATGTTCAAAGAACATCGTGCGTTCCTAGGGAGGATAGGGACAGGAGGTGGGTATTGGAATTTTTTTTGAACTTTTGGAGATTATATGTTGTTGGGAACACTTCCACAGGCAATGAATTCCAGAGCCTAGCCGTTCTGTGGATGAAGATTCCCATATGTTGCACACTTAAATGACCACACTGTATATTGAAATTATGCTCATATTACTATTTTGTAGAAGCGAGGAGGAAAAATCCCAAATAATCAAATAAAATGTATGTAACACCTCCTCGATCAACCAACAGGCGGTATTTCGAGCCGCCATTGCTTGAGATTCGACATTTCATGGAAGATGAATGAAGTCATTATGATATCCGAAACGCAAATGAAATTGATCACATACAAAGTACCTCATTGATCACATACAAAGTACCCCATTGACGAACGGAACATTTTGGTATATAAACGAATTGGGTCCAATCAACTTATTTTGACTTCTACTTCTAGTAGAGCAATTTTGGGACACCCTATATATAATCTATAACTGAAGTCATGTGAGGGATTTAAGCACAATTGACAATAAGAAATCACTAGATTCGAAAACTCTTGGGGAGTAGGTTTCCCGAAACGAAATAGCGATATACAAATGCTACAAGTTCTTTATTTATATTATCTAATATTTAATTGGAGAATCAAATTGAAAGGTATACACTTTGATCCGAATCTCAGACCATGACTATAGAAAAGTTTGAAAGTTTGATGTTTTTCTCCAATATTTATATGTTCAGAAATGGACATACAATGATTCCATTTCTGCCTTATAGAATCTCCGAGAATAGATTCACCTATTATACATAGAAAACATCGTTATATTCACATGTCTGATGTTTTGTTATATAATTCTTCAACAAAAAGAATGATATATACTTCTTTATCTTGATACAATCAAATTATCATGTCAATATCTTCCTGATTCGGATCAAACAGATTATCAAACACAAATACTACAATGTACGAACCTATCTCAGCCCTCTAGAATTCTTCATAAAACAGTTTGAATCAGATTTGAGTAGGTATAGCAAGGAATTTCTATCGATTCAACTTGGCAACAATGCGCTACCGCTTGTTCCGAGTCTCCACGCGTCTCACACATTCTGGTATATTGACGGTCTGTCGATGTACGGTTCTGATGTTTTACGGGTCTGTCAATGTACGGTTCTGCCATTTTACGGTTCTGCTATTTCACGGGTCTTAATCCAAAAAATTCTGAAAATTTACGGGTTTGGTAGCTGCACGATTCTGCCATTGTACGAGTCTGTCATTTTACGATTCTGCTGTTTTACGGGTCTGTCGTTTTACGGTTTTGATGAATTATGGATCGGAAATTCCGGTAGTCCGATGGATTATGAGTCTGTCGATGTACGGTTCTTGCATTTTACGGATCTAGAGTATTGGCAGTCTGTGCTTTTACGAGTCTGTCATTGTACGGATCTTTCATTTTACGGGTATCAAAAATCGACAGTCTGTCTTTTTACGGGTATGAACTTTTCGCATTCTGCCATTTTCAGATTCTGTACATCACAATTCTGCCAGTTTGCTGGTCGGGAATGTTCATTCTGATGAAATGGTGGTCTACAGAGTACGGGTCGCTGAATTACAGTCTGTGCTTTTACGGTTCTATGACTTTACGATTATATATTTTTATGATTCTGACGACATGAAGAGTATTTTATTTACTGGTTTGGCAAAGTACACTTCTGAATATATGGCAGTCTTTCGATATACTATTGTGATTTATGCATTCTGACATAATGCAGTCTGTCAAAGTACGGTTCGACAAATTACGGGTTGTACATATTGCAGTCGCTGAAATATGGTTCTGATGATTTGCTATTCTGATTTCTTACTATTCTAGTCAAATGAATTCCTACTAATCGACGGTCTGTGTCGATACGTTCTGATGATGTATATGGACCCATCTTCAATCACGTGATTGAGCAGGGATGCAAGCTTGGAACAGAAAGATACAACTGATATGATCAGATTGTTGACTTTATATGGATTTTGAGGAGCCCATGATATAGAGAAGGTGTAGAAGGATTGAATAGGAACATTCTCAGATATATTCATCACCTCAAAAAATGGATATATATATATATACAGGCTGATTCACGGTGGATGGCACGTTAGACGTTTATGGAGAACGGGACATAGGATCATTCTGAAATCTTGGTTACTCACGTAGTTGCTCTTGGTCTATCGATCTGAAATATTTTCAACTCTGCAGCGTTGCCGCTTTTATCAAAAAGTAGCAACAACTTTGTTATTTTGAATGGAACACCCTGTATTTCATTGCATTATCAGATTCTCTCTGGAGAACTAATTTCATCAATGCATCACACTTGGGGTCTAAAGGAAATGATTACAGAAATATAGGGTGTGAAAAATCGTCATTTTTCAACTTTAGGATTTTTTTTTGTCGAAACTATTCATTATTGATCAAAACGGCTCACATGTCCTCATCTCAACTTTTGATTAACTATCTACTGATATTTAATTGGGACATATACCGGGTGATGAAGATTCTGAATTCTGCACGACCCTGTATTTGTTTCAATTAAATGTCAGTAGATAGTTGATCAAAAGTTGAGATGAGGACATGTGAGCCGTTTTGACCAATAATGAATAGTTTCGACAAAAAAAATTCCTAAAGTCGAAAAATGACGATTTTTCACACCCTATATCTCTGTAATCATTTCCGCTAAATCCCAAGTGTGATGCATCGATGGAATCAGCTCTCCAGAGAGAATCTGAAAATGCAATGAAATACAGGGTGTTCTATTGAAAATAACAAAGTTGTTGCTACTTTTCGATAGAAGCGGCAACACTGCAGAGCTGAAAATATTTTAGATCGATAGACCAGGAGCAACTACGTGAGTAACCAAAATTTCAGAATGCTCCTATGTTCCGTTCTCCATAAACATCTAACGTGCCATCCACCGTGAATCAGCCTGTATATATAAAGAAATACATTGTGAATTCGCATTCTCCATGTGATGAAAATATAAATTCTTCCTCGGTTTATTCAACAGAAAACAACTACTTTCCTGGCTATATGCCACGACGAATATTGAATAACATCTATTGAACACACACGATAAGAATTTGAAAACAAAATCTTCATATAAAAATATGCATATGATATAATTCTGAATTTAAACCTGGAGGGATCATGAGAAAAATGTGTGACTATGCAAGTTTTTATCCCTGGTGTATTGTTTTCCATCAAATATCATTTAGATATATCTCGTTTCATGTTCCATGATCTGGTTGACTTGACCTTTGAGATTTGTTGACGATCGTCATATCAATTTTTGAATAACCTCTTTATGCAGTGTCACTGCACATGTGATTTTTTTTCAATTCTCTGGTTCTACTTCTGATGTCGCATCATACTCATCAGTTTGCTATTTCCAACTGCCATCTTCTGGTGATTTGAGGGCATTTGAGCCCTCATGAAATATGAACACGACCGTCTGATCAAATTTCAAAGCTTTTAATTGAAGAATCAAATTCAACACAGACAGTGAGTTTTCCTATAACTTGCATTTCACAATTCAATGAACTGATTGTTTTCCAGATCATGAAGCATTTGTCTTGGAGCGCTTTGTTATTGTATAGGTACTTTATTTGAATTTCAACTTCTTCTACTTATTTGAGGGTCAGTATGAATATTTCATCTATATCCTGAGTTGAGTCTTATCGACTGGATTTGGGCCTACATATAAGGTCGAAACAGGAATTTTTACTGAAGATGTTTGATGAATCCTAATAAAAGTTGTTGAGACGACTTTAGGTTCCCATCTATAAACTACACCACTTCACTTCGATCGAACATGGACTGCTTCCAATGATTGAAGGCTTGGTCCTTCAAAGGTCAAATATACTATGAGGATGGATTACTCAATGGGCACAGTGTAGACCTATGATCATTTGACAAAGATTTTTTTGAGCACAATACCATAATGAACACAAGCCAATCATAATCAGAGGCAAGAATATCGGGAGTATTCATTATAGTCATCAATGTGCTTGAAATATGGCACACTAAATGAAATATCTTCTCCTGATTTAACTTCACCTACCATTCCATTTGAATTATCGTTTCAATATCTCATAACATATACTACTGATGAAACCTCATATTTCCGAATGTCAGTGCGAAATGAGAAAAAAAAACACATTTGGCAATCGAAAAGTGCCAAGCTCGCAATTCCTGATTGATGCACTCAAGCACTAAAGCTATTTATGTGCTATGAATACCAAGAGAAAAATAAATGCGAATATATTCAGAGAGTCGGTTCGATCTCATAATATGGTAATATTAAAATACCGAACGATACGTTTTGCATAAAAATTCAATGATGAATTGGCAATGAAAGGAGATCCTGCAAATGCTGCAGCCACACAAATTTATTGCTCTTTGGAGTAACAGTCAAAGAGAAATTGGGATTCACTATGCTTTTCCTGTCATCATCACATAATATAAGAGTGCATCGAACAGGTAAGCGATTTCAAAGTATCAATATTGAAATATAAAAGTGATGTTTTCTGAATGTATTCATACTTCATGATAATCAACAATTCCACAAACGCGGTTTGGTTATTTATTCACTGATTGAATCAGAAGTCAGCGTGTCTTTCCTAATTCCAGGAAACAGCAGCTGGCAGAGCTCTTGCATATTTGCTATAGATATCGTTATACCCATCATATAACATTCATGCAATCAATATAATCAGTTGCCTTATGATCATAGAGGATTATATTTTTTCTCGAATGTCATCGAGTTTGCTTTATAATAAAGTATTGAACAACTTAACTGAAGGAAGTTGTATCCGAATTATACGAAATTATTGGTCACATCCGAATAGATCGCCCTGTAGTTCAACTTCTTGTCACTGATATGAGCAAGGTGAGAAAGATTATTAATACCTCGCCTTATTGGTTCCGATTCGATACATTATACAGGGTTAATACGATCTATATGAGGATCATTTAGAAGTATCATGTTTATGCAAATTCGTATGATCGGTGGAGGAAACATGGAGAATTCGAATCGGATATTTTCGTTATTGTGAAGCTTTCAGTTTTCCTGAAAGTAACGCTTTTTTGTTATTCTGAATGAAACACCTTGTATTTTACAACATTCCTGAATTTTCCTTATGACTCTGATTCACATGCATGTATTATACACTCTGACTTTACTTGAAATGAACCGTTTTTGAGTTCGAACATGCGCCATTCCTATGTGAATTGCAATTTCAACTGAAATGCAGTAATCATATCATTAGAATTGAAGGTTGATCGGATCACTCATCACGACCACTTAATGATTTACTAAGTGCGCAAAATCTGTCATCTGTGACGTGCCGTCTCGATCTGGATAATGATGAAACAGCAGATCATGTACTTTGTGCCTGCCTCGCCGCGGCTCGACTCAGGTTTTCGTTGTTTGACTGATCTAACTCTTGACCTTGGACCTAAAGTGATCACTCACCAAGTAAACAAATCGGCTTCATCAGGAAGCTGTTTCTACTTGGTGGAATATGAATTGTTGTGAGTCACAAATGACCCTCACGGGTTGCAGTAGGGGGTTGGATAAACCCACTCACTTGTTACCTAACCTCACCAACCTTCGCGCACGGTGTCATGGTGACGTGGGAAACTGTGTGTCACTTCGCATATTGTCATCAATGCGCTTACCTCGCAAATTATTGAAGTTTGTGGAAGGGACAGTTTGATATCGTAGAAATATCATCCGCATACCGCAATTGTTTTGATGTACATGTTCTTAAAACCTTGAAACCAAAGGACATCTGAAGTGGCTTTTCAATAATACACCACAGGCAGAAGAGGTGTACTTCCACTGCCTAGACTGAAAAAGTTTGTTGCTATGCAACGTTCCAAATTATTATTTGAATCAAATTGGTAATCGGAATTGATAATGACTTTGAGTGAACAAAAAATGATGGATTACTCAGACTTTGCGTGAAATTGAAAATAATTTGATGAACAAATTATATTATGTTTCACATGGCCTTGGCTGGTTTCCTAGCCTCGGATACGCCTAGGCTATGATACGCCAGTCACGGCATCGAATCAGGCCTGGTGAAACAAATAACTATTTTCTACAAATCACGCTAATATAACAGGTCGGACTAATTTTTCATCACGAATGCTTGACGCATACCTACTATACAATCGACGATCTCTAGTATAGAATGGCAAGCTACAATATAAGCAGTGACAGGTATCATGAGAGGAATCCCATCATTCTTTATTTGGCCAGGTGACGATTCCAATACGATATCTCAGGGGCATAATATATGAACCAGTTTGACACTTGAATCGAGGTAGTTATTGTGTTCATTGAGACTATAATGTTCATATTCGATGTATTCCAATCAACAAATTACGTTGGTCCTCTCTTCTTGCTTTTCTTCAGTACAAGACATGCGTTTTATCCTGATTACCGACTCGATTCTATATTTTTCCCAGAATTATGGATCAACATGTAGGTATCACGCGAAATCGAATGTGTATTGTTGCAGGTTAAACTAGTAGAAGATTCCAGTGGAAAAATGTAGGACGAGATGTAGGACCTGAAATGACTTCAAATGAATTTTGTGCACTCAAGGAGTCTTTTCTTATGGGGAAAAATAAATTGAGTTGAATGAAAAAAATTGATAAACGTGGAATACGGAAAACTGCACTAACAACGAGAACTTCCTACCTGTTTCCACTTCATGGATCCAATAATGAAAATAATGGGATGGATTCGTGATTTTTAGATATGTAAGAAAACACAAGTTTTCCTTTAAAAACTAATTTATTGTAGAAGAATCTTAAAGAGAACAATAGCTCTAACGATCAGTATCAAGTCCCCAGAGAAAGTGTGTCTTCCCTTTCATTCCCATTTCACACGAAAATCTCATACAGTCATGAATCTCAATTATCTAAACATTTATAATATCGAACATGGTCACACAGAACCACTCAGCCACACGTGTGCTGAGTGATACAAATATGGTTCTTCTCGCCCAACAATTCCAATAGCCGATGTCTTGATATTCCGAGATGACAATATTCAACAAACTACACGCTCACATGCATATTCATTACTGTTAATTAACTCTTTGTAGGATAATCTGAAAAAACATGATTGACCTGATCAACAGTTCATATTTTGTTTCTTGAAAATGTCTTCAGGAAACTAGGACTTGAAAAAATATGTACTTATGGTTGTTTCTTTTTCGAATATTTTCAAAATGAAAATGAGGAAGCAGATCAGTGCCTTCGACTTTTGAATCGCAATACAAAACATAAGGCTGTGCACTAAACAAGACGACATCACGAATATGTGCAGGTGGGTGATTCATGGTTTGAGTTGAAATATTTGCCTTCTCCAAATTATACAGAGTGATATTTTGAAAACTTCCCATTCCCAAAATCTCCCTTTCAGTTAATGATATGGAAAATCAAGAAGGCACGTCAATTCTATTATCAAAAAGTAAACTTAAAATGAATATTTCTAGCCCTCTCGGTTCAACCTTCTAGAGGGGGTAGATGGTACATACCCTTAGAATTTCAAATGGAAAGGGGCGTCAAATAGCACATCATTTCGAATGGCGTTCAATGTTCTTTCCAAAGGTACCTTAGTTTATTATTTTCTGTTGAGCAGTTTCCGCAAAATGCCGTGTCAATTAGAAAACTCCTCACCCTCAATATATTTCTTTCAGTGAATAAAATGAAAATTCGAAAAGATACGTCAATTTCAATGTCAAGGGAGACACTTCAAATGCATATTTTTAGCCCTCTTGGTACAACCCCCTAGGATTAGTAGATGTTGGTCTTGAAACCCTATATGAATAGGGCGTCAAGATGCACTTTTTTTCGGAGGCCGTTCAATTCTCCCTCCGAAAGTTCCCTACTTCATGAGTTTTTGATGAGCAGTTTCCGAAAATGCCGTTCTGAACTCACAGGAGTAATTGGAACATGCCTGCACTGAGATGCATTCAAAATCTTCCCATCATTTGGATTGAAAGGGTCAATACAATGATACCAACCTGAAAACCACGCATATCAGTGCAGGGATGTTCTAATTACTTCCGTTAGTTCAGTGTGGTTCATCCAGAAATGAGAAGCTAGGGTATAGTTGAAAAGAGGCTTCAACGCCCTTGGAAATTATGTGCATCTTGACATCCCTTTTCATATCAGGTTCTGAGGGTCGTATCAACATCAACTCCTCCTAGGAAGTTAAACTAAGAGGGTTTGAAATAGGCATTTCCACTGTCTCCCTCAAAAATGGAATTGACGTGTCTTTTCGATTTTTGATATCATCTACTGGAAGGAAGATATTAACGGGTGGAAAGTATTCTGAGTGACACGACATGTTTCGGAAACTGCTCGACACTAAATAATCAACTAGGGTAACGTTAACAGCAGCTTATAGATCACCCAGTACCTGCCCTAAATTGTTCAATACAGATTTACTGACGTACCTAGAAAACTCGGAATTCAATAACCACATCATCACTGGTGATATTAATATTAACCTACTCGATGATAGCGAATATTCGGAAGAGTATAAAAATGTGCAGAATTCTTCAGATTTTATTTCATACATAAATGATGTCACGAGAAGAATGAGTAACTCTTGTCTCGATCACTTTTATGTTAAAAACAGTCGTGAGTACTTTGAAGAAGTTCATTCTTATATTATAAATAACGTTTTAACCGATCATGATCCTATCATTCTAGTGATTGAACTGGATAATCCTAGAGAACAACTCCAAAGCGAATCACATAAGAATTATATGACCATCATTGATCATATAAATTTGAAAAATGATATCAGCAGTGAAACCTGGGAAAAAGTCAACACGCTGAACGATATTGATCAAATGATGGAAACATTCATAAACAGACTGAACTATCACATCGATAATAACACAAAAAGAATTTAAACATCGAATGAATACAGGAGCAAAAAATCTTGGATTACGTCAGGACTTTTAAAGTCCGTAAATAAAAAATATGAGTTATATTCAAGAATTCAAAGAGAATCCAACAATATTTTGATAGATGAATGAAGAAAAACTATAAAAATAGATTAAACCATCTCATCCAGAAGTCGAAAAGATATTTTTTCTAGAAAACTGTATTACGATCTCTCATATAATTCACTGCAAGGAAGATATTGAGGGTGAGAAATTTTCAAAATGTCACCCTGTATAGGAATCATGTTCATGACATCCTGCATAGGATTCTATAGATTATCATCTTGTTGTATTATCTCTGTAATTGAATTGTCAATGAAGATTGCATGTACTTCCGAAACGGTTAAGTTACGATACAGCTCCCGATTACATTCATATGAACAGAAAGTGAAGCATAATAGTATCTTCTTGAAACAAATTATTCAGCAGTTTTTGTAGTTAGCTTACCTCATATTTTGAATCGAATCTTTGAACGAACATTGAGGTGACACAATTAATTTTGATGTTTATATTGTGTATCAGCTAATAGATATCATTATAGAAGTTACTTACATTTCTGCAATTTTTCAGCAGGGGAATAGTTGTCTTCCAGGTTATCTTGTAGTCGAGAGTAAAAAACTTCACAAATTGAAAACAAAACCAGATTCAACTGATAGCAGGATATATATCTCTGTTCTGTTTCTATCCATCCCCTGAGTTCCTTAGGCAATATTACTGATTATACAGGGTATGTCACGACGAGCTTACACTATCTCTATAAGTATCGAGAATCAGTAGGGAGATATACATGAAAATATGCATGCTTATATCTTAGATTACGATCTCTTCATTTGAAATACTTTCAGCAGTGCAGTGTTGCAGCTTTTATAAAAAAGTAGCAACAACTTTGTTATTTCAAGTTGAATACCCTGTATTCCATTGCATTTTCAGTTTCTCCCTGAAGAGCTGATTTCATCGATATATCAAACATGGGTCTATCGGAAATGATTACAGAGATATAGGGTGTTCAAAATCGAGATTTTTTAACTTTGGGATTTGTTTGTGTCGAAACTATTCATTATCGGCCAAAACGGCTCACATGTCCCTATATCAACTTCTGATTTACTAATTACTGATATTCAATCGGAACAGATAGAGGGTGATCAGAATTCTGAAAATTGAATAACCCGCTGTATCTGTCTCGATTCAATATGGATAAATAGTGAATCAAAATTTGAGATAGGGACATGTGAGCCGTTTTGACCAATAATGAATAGTTTCGACACAAAAAAATTCTTAAGTTGAAAAATCTCGATTTTGAACACCCTATATCTCTGTAATCTTTCTCGAAAGACCCCAAGTGTGATGCACCGATGAAATCATCTTTTCAGGGAGAATCTGAAAATGCGTAAAAATACAGGGTGTTCTATTTGGAATATCGATGTTGCTACTTCTTTCTAGTAGAAGCGGCAATACTGCATTGTCGAAAATATTATAAATGAAATGAGCGTATTCTGAGATATGAGCATGCACATTCTCATGGATTTCTCGCGATTGATTCTCGATATAAAGATAGTGTAAGCTCGTCCTGACATACCCTGTATAGGTACTCAAACATATCCATCCTATATTTCTGATGGTATCTTTAACGAATATATACTCATAAATCTGCTGCTTGCATGTTTTCATTGAACTGTATTCTATAGACAAGTTATAGTTCTTGATATTATGATGTTCTTGTAACGATTTTCTTGTAGGTTTCCAAAATTCATATGCTTATTCCTCAACTACCTCAATCAACACCTCATTTTTCATCGATGGAATCTCGAAGTATTATTTCAGAATCTACATCAATTCGTTTCATTATATATGGTATGACTCACCTATAACATAGCCTACCAGCAGGTATATACATATTTTTGTTTATTGTTAATTATTTCTACATGAATGAAAGTCCTGGATTTCCAATTGATTTATAATTATTGTACATTTTCATGAAAGTATCTTGTGAATAATTCAGTTGAAATCACTATATACATGAGCACTGGCGGTATACTGGTAAATTCATCTCTGAGAAGGTACTTGTTCGGGGTGACATAAGTGAAGATGAGTCTTTTCGAAGTGAGAATATGAAAAGATATAGTTATTCATTATATTACACAGTACTCACAGTGAAACACTTGTTTTGTAAATAATGTCCACATTCAATTTCGAGCATTATCATCTATTCTGTCCCAAAATATACAATACATAATGAACTACAGAGATAGAAGAGATGGATAATTTAGTTTAGATGGATTAAGTATTGCAAAATCATATTGAATCACGAATACTCACGAAAATCCTAGGTAATTTAAACAACGATTTATGCAGTGAATCTCCAAATTGTTCAAAGATTTCATCATAGTGAAAAACTGATTTCACAATATATAAATGAATTTCTATAGATGAAAACTTAGTCTTGCATACCTCCAGCCTCAACTGTGAGTATACTAGGTTTATTCACATTATAAAAAGTGTGTGATATATGAATATACAAACACATAGGATCATGAAAATTTGCTGTTTTCGTAGTGGAGCATTATAATATCTGCGGTTCGAGAGATGCATTTTTGCAATGAACCTGTGGTGACTGGTGCTGCTGACAATTATACTCAAAGCTTGAAAGTATTAATGCTGAGGGTGGACTATTGATAGTTGGATCTAATATTGAATCCACATCAACGTCAAGATGCTTCTTTATGTTGAATTATTCCTTGATTGAGAGATTGTTGCTACTGGTTTCAATTGTATGGATCAAATGCACATGATTCTGTAGGCTATATGATATTTAGCACAAAAAGAATCGTGCTTCACCTAGGTCAACACATTGTTCTGGAATGGTTTTCAATATGTTCACCAAACTGTTCACTGTCGAGAAACTGTATGCCTGTGGTATCTTCATTTATCTGTCAGATATTTCTGCTTGAAGAGTAGAGTTGATCGATTATATCGGTATGATGACGAGTATTTCAGCATTTCTTATTTCATCGATAGTCCCAGACGGCACAATCATATTCCATGAATATCCTATGCATATTGCGTTGGATTATTGCCATATGCCATGGATATTCCATGTCCTCCAAAACATATGATATGCATATTCCAGGAATATCCAAGGTCACCATGAAACATATGCCAGGAATATCTGTGAATCTTCCAAAAGAGATTGGTGGCATATACTAGGAATATGTTTTTTGTATATGCATAGAATATGCTTTTCAATCATTACTAGAATGAAATATCTGTATGAAATGTAATTTATTATGTAAAAGATAGAAATCAACATACAGGATGTAGGTTTGTAAAATACTTGAAGCTTGCACTTTATATATCATGTTATATGATTTTTTTCTTCTCTTGAACGGTAGCGGTGATGAATTCAACAGGATCTGCAATGATTTTATAACATAGCAAATACTAGAATATGAAAATTGATTGAATTCACTCACCTTTTTGCTCTGGGCGTGCTACAAAAGTTGAGAGAACTAGATACTGAATTTGTCAACATGTGAGTTAATCAGCTGATTTCAATCTATTATTTATTTCTTTGTCACGTTTGTATCTTCAACAACACGAGTATTTCCTGGATTTTCCATTTGACAGATGGGTAGATATAAGTAAGTACTGAAAAAAATGAGGTGCATCTACAGGGTGTATCTAAATAACAGAGAAAAATTTCAAGTGGTGATTTCGTGATGAAAATTGAGGTGGGCGTTTGGTATGCATTTTTTTGAAAAATCTCTTCACGGAATAGTAATAACACCCTTCTCAAAATTAGAAAAATGGTTTTTTATTTTTCATTTCCTCTGTATATGACTAAAGGCGCAGAACTTGTTAATATTATTCATCAAGAAAACTACCCATTTTGGAGTGTTTTCAACCCTGAAGTATGCTCAGAAGGGCTTGAAATATTCAACGCCTAAGATATTTTTTTTTACAATTTTTTTATGAACACTTGTTTTTAATAAACACATGGCGAATAATTTTCCAGAGATCAACAATAAGTTAGTAAATGGATTGGGCTTTTCAGCTGTTTTTTTTTAAATTGTGAAATGAAAATATTCCAATAACCCCTTCTATAAGCATACTTCAGGGTGTAAAACATTTCAATATGTGTAGTTTTATTGACACATGATATTCACCAAGTTTCGTGTCTTCAACTAAATATACAGGGAAGTTCAGAAATAAAAACCATGTATTTTTTTATCTTCGTAACTTATCCGGGGTTCAGAGGGTTATCAAAAAATTCTATACCAAATACCTTCATTCTCATCACAGAATCACTCACCCCTTTCATTTTTTCGATGTTATATAGATTATATGAATTCATTATAATGTATAATCTTAGGTATACCTCATACTGGTATTGAGTGCCATTTCTCCTTTGTGATCCTCTTCAGTTTAATGGCGGCGAAAAGAGGAGTGCATCCTAAGTTAATGTTCCATTTCTGAATTGTAACTAACTTCAAACGTCTGAAACTTTATATTGATGTCAACACTATTATTCACAGTAATCGATACACATTCTAGCACTTCTGCTCAAACTAATAATTCCATGCTCTTCTCGTCTGTTTATAATAAAAACAATCGCGGCATATTCGCCCATGTTGATATCACGTCCTACACTAGGTGACTGTGGAGTGTGGAATGTGGAACAAAAGGCGATGACCGACAGACACGTGTCGTGTCCATTCGGCATAGGTCGACATTCCGACAATCTGCTTTTGAAATATTCCTGGAATTTTCGAAAAGCATATCTAATGGATATTCGATAAGCATATTCAGGGAATATTCTTCGGGGATATCTAATGAATATTCGGAAAATATATTTCAGGAATATTCTCTGAGGATATTAGATCAAGCACATATTCATGGAATATTCCAGGGATAATGCAATATTCATTGGAAAATTGGATGTAGTAGGCATATTCCAGGAATATGTGGTGCCGTCTGGGGTGGTTATGCTTATTTCTGATATCCTATAAAGATGCACTGGTTTGAAGAAAGCTCGTACTCATGTTTCACGATACAGTCAGTAGCAGTTATTCACCTCAAATCACAATCAAATGGTATGATACCACAATTATTATTATGATTCCAGTGATGAGTTCAGGAATAGATTCAAAAGTCACACGATGAGAGAGCTAGAATGAAATGTATGCAAATCTCAAGAAATCATGTGAACATACAACACACTCTTTGCCGCCATCTTCTTTCGAAGCAGCGCCCCAACGGTCATTCACCTCACCAATTGTTTTTATTATATATTTCATTACAGCATCGTTACTGTCTTAGGAAGGTATCCGAATAAAAGCTGTAACAACCTCTAAAAACAAATGATGAAACTCATAATGTTATTTGGGGGTAAGTATCAATTATTTTGTCATTCCACTGAATCGAAAGTAGGCATTTGCTCCTTCATTCAAGAAAACAATGTTGTCAATTCACTCTTACGGAAGGAGAACAATATCAACTCCCTTGGGAGGTGGAATAAATTGACTTCAGCATGCATTCTTTGGCGTCGATATATACCTATTAAATTTGTCCAATCCAAGATATCAAGCTGTTCATCACTATCATGAAACAAGTAAAAATATGATATTCTGTTCGAATTCCAATGATATCATCCGCTTCTTCAAATTCTGAACGTTTTTTCAATGAAAAATTTCAAATAGAGTTACACAATACACAAATCAATAAATTCATGATGACAGAAGTGTCGAATTGACTTTCGTTCATATGTCGTCAATTGTCCATGGCATACTGTACCTTTGTAATGCATAATTATCTGGACCGAGAGATAGACCGTCTGAAGCACGATGTTGGTTGAAGAAAACATATAGGTATTTCATGGAAGCAAATGTTCATTTCCTCCCATGTGTGTTCAATGCCCGCCGCTTCGCGTCGTGCATCAATAAACCTCACAAGCGGGAGCAAATGAATACGTTTCTCCTCTTGATATATGAATATCCATAACACATTCAAAGTAACCCTGAGTCATCCATCATTATGGAATTCACACATGAAAATTGATCCATTGAAGATTGTCCGTTATAAATTCGAAAACGATGAATTCGTAATAACTTTTTGAATATGTAGGTAGGTAGATGCACTGTAGAAAATTCCTCTGAGTGAATGCATATGTGGTTGTGAGTGAATTTACTGATTGACATTTTTGAGTGAATTCTCAACTCAAACTAGATATTTCATCAAGTTCTTATATCAATGAGAATGTTTATAAAAAATTTGATTGAATCGGTTCATGAATTACCATTTTACACAGTCGAGTAGGGTGCAATTTCAACTCAATCGGGCGTGGACCGAAATTGACTCATTATTGCGTGGACCTTGAGTGAAATTCCACTCAATTTTTTTTCCAGTGTGTGAACATGTAACTGATGATGTGCAATAACACTGAAACTGACGAAAGTCCTGAAACGTCCCACTTCAAGTTATCAGTTGCGTGAAGTGAAATATCACATGACTTATTGTGATGGCATTCTCATTTCAACACCAGTTATACGGAATAGATGGATGGACAAAGTGGAGAATTACATTCACTTCAGCTTCCCTGATATCACTCACTTGGGGAATCTGAACATGAATCAGCCATTTTCCACCGATAAAAATATCAAACGATTTCGTTTCATGAATTTTGTCACTGATTCATGACCATATGATTGTTAAACAGGTACTCTGAAGTGAAGGGCGGAGTCAACTTGCCCACTAAATTCTGTACAGTGTGTCCAGGTGTCGATGCTTTTGCGTGATATCTCAGACAATACCAACACTGATCAACTGAGAAAACACAATAATTAGGTTCAGATAGCAATAAATAAATAGTAATGAAAAGTTCAAATGAAGAATGAGCACCTGATTGAGTATTCACCAAGACAATTGAATTTCGAAATTATTCAGTAACTTATTTATTGAATTGTTCAAATTGATGTCCATTTTCCCCTCACACACTTCCTCAATACGTCCTAATGCATTCAAAATGTTGAAAGGATATCTTTGTTCTTCAAGATTGTTATGCCTCTTACTGATGTATGAGAGACATATATTGATAAAGTGTGTCAATTGTGTGTTAGGAAAAATGGACATCAATTTGAAAAATTCAATGAATAACTTACTGAATTATTTCGAAATGCAATTGTCTTTGTAACTAATTTATCTATACATCATGAACTTTCTATTGATATTCATTTGTTGCTATCAGGTGCCTAACTTTTGTGTTTTCTCAATTGATCAATGTTGGTATTGTTTTTTCCTTATTATGGAAAAATCAAAAGGAATATTCCTTCAATTGGAACTTTTTTATATGGAAAATCCATAGCCCACTACTAAAATTAAATGTTTTAGTGATTGAAGCATTTTTGAAAATTCAATATTCATACATTATAGATCATTTTCAAGATAGAAAAATGGGGAATTTGATGAGCTCATGAAATACAGGGTTGTTCCATGTGAAATATCATATAAGTTTGAATCGTATATCCAAAACCATACCCCGACAAAAGATGTTCAGTGTGCCACTGGACTCTGCGTAGAAATCTCTATAAGACAAGATTTAAATTTTTCATTTTTGCTGAGGAACTTCGTGTATATATAAAGGGGGCCCGAAAAGTATAAATTTTTGAAAATCGCCCTGTATCTCATAAACGGAAACAGTTATGCAAAATCTGCCATCTTGAGTTTCACAAAAATGTGGCACAGGACCGCATAAACAGCAAGGACACAATGTACATATTCGGAAGATCTCATGTAGAACTGATAATTATTTTTGGTCGAGCGGAAGTTTCCTTCGAAATAGGAAAGGATATATTGTACGTCACATGTTACGAAACGCATCTTATATAATGTCATCAAACAAAAGTACTGGTTTCCTAACTGATTACGTGAATATCCATTACAAATTGTTCAGATATATGCATAGATTGGGTCTTTCAATTATGTTAAATCATCCTTGATATAACCTACTCCAATCAACTGAGAGACACTTGATATCTTCCAAAGAGCATCATTCTTCATATAAAAATGAATTATATCGTTCAGTGCAACTCTAACTTGGCATTTCCAGTTTTTCATATCATTTTTAGTATTGTTTCCAGATCCTCACGTCGAGATATACAGTTCAATTCATCACATACCTCTTGTTGAAAAATTCAGGCCTGTCATAAAAATATCGTTTCCATATGAACTGTTCTCGTTGGATATTCATGATATTTTCTCGCCTGGAGTGTTTCATTTTGTTTGACACTGAAAAATTCGTTTTTTCAATTACGTTCGCTCTGCATATACGTATTCTGATATGAATAACGTAGCTTTCTACTCGGGTTGGATAGGAAACTTGTTCGAGTTGGTACGTTTTGCACCCTCGTTCTGAATGAACGTGAAATTTTCACAGATATCTACCTCCTTTGATGGCACAACAGTGATCAACACGTACATCTATATAATAATACTAGCAGACCTCGCAAACGTTGTTTTGCATCAATATACATTAATGCCATAATATATTTTTTCCGTTCAATATTCATCAAGACACTATTATTTCTTTTTTCTATTTTTTTTCAGTTTTGCTATTTAAAAAGGCGTGTTTCCTTGGCTTTCCGAACTACCACTACTTATTTCAATTTCGTTTCAGTTCACTCGAATCTGCCAATTGACGAAAGAATCATGATATTCGACGTCTGAAACAACAGATGACAATTTTGAATAGAATCTGAACATAATTACAAAACTCGTCCGCCATATTGGATCTACCATCTTCAATTCCCTAAGTTTGACGAAGAAATCAAGATTTTTGATACCAAGAACACCCACTTACAAATTTTTAATAGGATCGGTATATGACAAAACTTGTCCGGTATATTGGTTCCACCGTCATGCATTTCCAAATCTCGCCATTCGCAAATTTTGACGAAAGAATCATAATCTGCGCCTCCGAAATCACCCAGATAACAATTTTGAAGAGAGTCGAATCATAATAACAATTCTCGTTTGCCATATTGGGTCCGTCATCTTGAATTTCCTGATTGTGACGAAATAATCATAATCTCCGACCCCGAGAACCACCAGAGACTAAATTTGCTTGAAATCGGATACTTATTACAAAATCTGCCATTTTGAATATGCAATCTCGAATTCCTTGAATTTGACGACAGAATCATAATCCTCTATCACAAAAACCCCTAGGTACCAATTTTGAGAAGAATTGGATTATAATCACAAAACTCGTCCGCCATATTGGTTTCGCCATCCTGAATTCACAAATTCTGCCCTTTTCCAATTCTGACAGAAGAATCATAATCTCCGACCCCGGAAACCCCCAGATACCAATTTTGCGAAGAATCGGATTAAAAATAAAAAACTCGTCCGATATATAGGATCCGCCATCTTGAATTTCCTGAAACAATCAAATCTTTTCTTCTTATAGATAGATTGCCAAGAAAATCCTTTTTTGTGGAATCAATAACCCATGGGCTCGTGATTGTGTTATGAGCTGAATAGTCGGTACTTACTTACTATCAGATAAAATGACTCATTACATGTGCCTGAAGAATAACTACCGTACCGTACCGTACTGTAAGGTGGCGTTTTACGTAAGCGCTAAAATGTCGAACCAAAGAAAATATTGTGAGGTGCTATGTGAACGAATGCACGCAACAAGCGACGAACACGAGGCATGGCAAAGCGATGCGTTCAAACATATTGATATATTCGAGCGATTGACGCTGGATGATGATGATGAAATTTTCCGTTTTCATGTCTTAGTAGATATAATATTAGTTTCACTTTTTGTCATCGATATTTTCCAAGGAATTTGTAATTGAGATATGAGTTTTCAAGTAGAAAACACATACGTCCTGCTAATACGGAAATGTGAACTCGCGAATGCAAATTTTTGCAGCGTACGTAGGACAGCATAGCTGCATTAGATTGTTTCGCTCGGCGCAAAATACTCGAGCTATCAGTAATAGCATTGATTCGATATTGAAACCAGGCCAGTTAACATTTCGCGAAATTATTGAATATTCGTAGGTATGTTTGATGTCTATTATTGTTTTTTTTTTTTGAGTCCGCAGATCGATCGTCTCTATGTATACTGCAGCCACTTAGGCTTATTGTATAACTCCTATCATCTACTCCACTCATTCCAGAGATCTGGTACCCTGCACTATCTCGTGCAGGATCTTTGATGGATGGGTCAGATAGTCTTGTGTTTCCATTCTCGGCTCACCAAAGATAGCTTTTTCAACCTTTTTTCTGCGAGTTCGGTGCCTATCTCGTTGGCTGCGATTGCGGAATGTTCCTGTACCTTTTCAAGTGTTACCCTATCGTGACTCGTTAGGGCTCTCAATTCTTCACCGCATTCTCATACCAGTTTGGATGTAACTTCAGGATTGATCAGTGCCCCATGAGCAGCATGTGTAAGTATAATGATTCGTCTATTTCTATCTGCTCTCAATTCTTTTTGACTTGCGCATTTTCGTATTGCATATACTGCTGCCTGAAACACGAGGTATAATACTGCCAAGTAGGAAGTACCCTTGTGTGTTGTTCTTCTGGCAGAAGATTCCTGTTTCAGTCCCTTGCTCGGTTTTTGACCCGTCAGTGACAGCAGACTATTGAACCGCGTTCTTTGTTTGAATTTCTCTGCTCGTTCTTATCCTGTATCTCTATGTCGAAATTTGTGTTGAATATGTTCTCTGGAGTCATTTGGTATGTTGTCAAATCCGATATGTTGCCTGTTACTCGACGTATCTTCTGATTACTCAAATTAGAGATATCTCTGGAAGTTGGTGAGTGTTGCAATCTGATCAGTGTCATCCAGTCTCTCTGCAAGTGCAAGGAAGAGGTCTCATAGCGTTTCCATTGCAACTGTGGATGTTGATCCTATTGCACCAGTTATCTCCTTACAAGCAGTCTCTGTATGTACCTTGTTCATTGTGGTTATAGGTGATTTCTGATTCATAATTCTCCACCACACCAAAGATGCGTTTGTTATTGTCATAGGTCCAATCAGCGTTATATACAGGGTGTAACATAAGTACGTTTGAATATGCAAGTGACGTATGTTTGAGATCATTTTGGGGAACAAAATTTAGAAATGCTAAGTTTTCGATACGCCGGATGTTGAAAAATAATTTTTTCATCAGAATTTTTGAAATTACCTTCGAGACATAAAAGTTATTTGCACAGAATCTGGTACTCAAGAGTTTTTATAGCGTGAAAAATAATAATTTTGTATAAATCTTCATGTTATATCTAGAGGGCGCTGCGTACGATGTTATGATTCATTTCAAATCGACTCAACATCATTGACATAAAATTTTCGGTGCTCTTGATAAAAGAACTACATTACCACATCTTCTTCAAGTATGAAAAGTATTTCCAAGAACTTAAAACTTCAAAAAATCTGAGGAATACTCCAACATCTACTTCCTTTTCTTGTCCACCTCAGGTACGCGCGATGTTCCACGAACATTATAGAATTTTCCGAGAATGTTTCTTTCGTGCGCTCCAAGAGTTGAGAAAAAACTTCTTTAACAGCGCTGGAGGTGATCCTTTTTAGATATATTCACAATTTTCTATATCGGTGCATGGTACCCAGCTCTCAGGCGCTGAATGCAATTGACAAGAACAAAACAAAACTCAGTATGAGGAAGGGCTCGTCCATATAAACTACTTTTCATTCATAAAATGTTTACCAAGAATAGTATGATACACACCAAGGTTAGCTTCAATTTCGAGACAAAAATGAAACTTCCTACCAAGGTTTGTATACTATTTCATCCACAACCATCATATTTCTATCAAAATTGATAAATTTCTGTTTTGTTCTAAACACACCTGAATTATTACATGAATGAGGGCGAGAAATGAGGGCGGGAAGTGAGAGCAGAAAGTAGAGATGTGTAATGTGTCAGTTTTTAACCTCCATTGACGTTAGTCATGACAACATTACATATATGGTTGTGAATAAGTGATTTTTAGTTCAATATCTTTGAATTGAAGCATCTACAGACACAAGTTTATATTGATTTTTTTTTCCGAAAATCAACTCAGGAATGCGTCATTTGTATATTTGAAAGTACCAATGGAAACAATGTTTCACTGCGAGCACGTTCACCTAAAACATTCTGCTTCCTTTTTGACTCTCTGTATTTGCTAGGTACATCAGGTGATTCTTGGGTCCAGTGTGACTCCGAGATGGTTTGCCTTCTCTGACAATGTTATTTCATCACCCTTGAAGCATCAGCTGTCAATGACCCGTTAGGTGGCTTTAGGGTACTTATGTTCAATCCTTCTTTTTTCGTCCATTTTGTCACAATGTTGAGGGTCCTTAGCCATCGTTTCGTAACCGTGTTGTTGAATTCGCCTTGCGATAGGATGGCCAGATCGTCTGCATATCCCAGAGTGTCGTTTTCTTCGTTTCTGAGTAGGTTTCTAGTAGGTCGTCTATAACAAGTTTCCAGAGCATAGGAGACAGGACACACCTATTGCGGACATACTCTTGCTACGCGAGCCACGAGTGATTCTTTCATTAGGGGCGTGATTATTGATCTCTCCTTCAGCATGCAGTCGAACCACCTGCAACTTGTTTCGTCGATTCCTTCCCGTCGGAATTTTGTTGAACATGGAATTGCGCAACTTCACCATGTATCGATCAACCCTGTATCTCTCACGGTTCACAAGATTCAAATGATGGGGCTCTAATTCCAGCCACCCAGTACATATTTGATGAAGTTCCTGATTGAGGAAATCGTTATATTATTCAGTATCTCAAACTTGAAGGATTATCAAATCTTGAAGTAGTCATACATCCAGTGATTGTATCAGTATTTCCTGGTGACAAAGGGAAACTGAAATTAACGTCTGATAATCGTTTGAAGAATTGGAATATCAATTCACGTTTTTGACTTGGTCATCATCTATGTATGTTCAACATGATCATTACACGATCGAACGTTGCATCAAGTGAGTACAACATGAAGTTATAAATTCGTGAATTTTGAACGTTGAAATCAACAATAACTTTTTGTTTCGATATATCGTTTTCCGTCGACCTCGTATTAACGACTAAGTTTAATGTATATGAAATCGTTCATTAATGACCCCTATTAATGGACGATTTGTCTATTAATGCACGATTGTTTTATAGGCAACCAAAAATACACCGCCTGCATTCATTGTTCATTCTATAACTAGGTGAATCTGCATTTAAATCGATAATATGGATTTCATCGACGATTTTCCGTTGACGGGTTCGCCTTTCCAAGTTTCTGACACGATTTTAATCCCTGTTTCCTAACAGAAGGAATTCATTTCCTATGTTGATCAGTTCGACAAATGTCAAATGACAGTAATGTCAGTAAAAAGGCTACTGGGTGATTCATAGCAGTTTCCGGATGGATGATGAATTCGCGAACCAAGTTTTCATCATTGCAGGAGAAATGAGAAACATAGTCGACGGAAAAATTTTGTAACCAACTTGTATATTAAAAGGCGATTAATGATCTCGAACATTAACGCACTCGCTTCGCTCGCACGTTAAAATATCTCGATCATTAATCGTCCTCATTAATACACTAGTTGGTTAAATAACTATTTTCTAACGATATGTACAGGCTATTTCTATCAATTATTCCACCTTACGTTGGGGAGGTGTCGTTTCATGAAGGTAAAATCAAGTGTGACTACGTGAGAGTATCAACGTTGCGTTTCAACGTTCAATAGTGCTGTAGATCAACACAAAGTAATCAATTATTGAACATGAAACGTCTATGTAACATAATAATTAATCAGTCTGTCTCAACCCAATATCAACGTTGAAGTTTTCAGCCAGTAATGTTCTTCATTTTATTCCAACAGTTATTCAACAATACTGTCTGTAGAATAATCGAGGAGGCGGTACATTCATTCAACTTAATTTTTTGGGATTTTCTTTCCTCGTTTCTATGAAATGAAAATATGCGTATTATTTCAATATATTTGTAGTGGTACGAGTCAGATGATTTTCTCCAGAATGTCACTGCGTTCAACAAATTTTTCTATCAGAGAGCCTAAACGAAAAATCCAGTAGCTTGTCAGTGACAATTTCATTGAAAAATGTTTTAAGGAAAGAAATATAGATATATTGAGAAAATATCGAAAATGTACTTATCTTTGGACGTTTCGGGACCCATTCTGCTTCTGTTCTAAACATAAAAATGCAGAATATCTCTTTTTGGAAGTTATTTCCTATAGTTTGACACTTCTCACAGTGTCATACTGATGTTGGCATATGAATGAGTGATTTTAGTCTACAAATAATTCACAGGATATCTTCATCAATTGATCTTGGATCAACCATTTTTATGTTCAGTTTCTAGTAGTGCATATTATGTTATATCGATATCAACTGAACAGAAAGCGATGCTATTGTCTCCGTTCAGAAGAATGCAGGCGGATTCCTCGATTTTTCTTTTTTGGTTGTTATCTTCCTTTCCTTCGATTTCGATTCCATTCCACTCTGCCATATGTTGTCCATCTTCAGTAAGGATATGTTCAGTTAGCTTCGATTTATCGATATGTCTCTTCTGGATATTGTACTTGTGTTCTTTTTAGTCCTTACTGAGAGGGGTCTTTTCGTTTCACCTGTATAATACTTTCCACAAACACAAGGTATACCATGAATACAATTTTTTGATGATTGTTCTTCACTTTTTGCCTTCGTTTGAGTCAGAATAGATCTCATTGTATTTTCAGTTTCGAACACAGTTTTATCTTGGAACTTATCAACAACACGTTTTATTTTTTTCAGATATGCCAGGAATGAACGGTATTATATTCTTCGTTATTGGTGGTTGTTTCTGTTGTGGTGTCTTTCGTTTGTTCTCAATTTTGAGATATATTAATGGAGAATTTCGATGAAAACGAGATTGAAAATTACGAAAAACAATTGAAAACGTGGTGAAGATAATTTGGCCACATGACCTTATGGAACTAGATGAGTTTCTTGATCATGTGAACAATGCCAAACCTACCATAAAGTTCACTCAGGAAATTGAATCTGACAAACAGTTACCGTTTTTAGATGTTTTCATTAAAGAATCAAACAATGTTTTCGTGACAAGTGTATATCGTGAAAAGGCCCATACTATGTATAACAGATACCTCAATTTTCAATCAAACAATCAGAAAACTATAAAAAAAGTAATAATCAAATCACTTCATGATCGAGCCAAATCAATATCATCTAACCAACAAATATTCAATAACGAAATCCACCACAATGAAGATGTTCTCCAACTCAACTCATATTCAAAGAACTTCATTGATAGAACGATTCACCAAATTTAAAACAAACAAAATACACCACAACGAAAACAACCATCAATAACGACGAATAAAATACCGTACACGCCCGGCATATCTAGAAAAATAAAACGTGTTGGTGATAAGTTCCAAGTAGAAACTGTGTTCAAAAATAAAAATACAATGGGATCCATTCTTACTCAAACAAAGCCAAGAAATGAAGAACAATCATCAAAAAATTGTACTGATAGTATACCTTGTTTTGTGGAAAGTATTATACAGGTGAAACGAAAAGACCCATGGACGTATACCTTATACGTCAATGAAAAGACCTCTCTCAGTAAGGACTAAAGAACACAAGTACAATATCAAGAAGAGACATATCGATAAATCGAAGCTAACTAAACATATCCTTACTGAAAATGGACAACATATGGCAGAGTGGAATAATATCAAAATCATAGGAAAGAAAGATAACAACTAAAAAAGAAAGATCAAGGAATCCGCTTGCATTCTTCTGAACGGAGACAATAGCATTGCTTCCTGTCCAGTTGATATAAAATGGTATTCACTACTGAGAACTGAACATGAAAATGGTAGATTCAAGATCAATTAATGAAAACATCCTGTAACTCATTTGTAGACTAAAATCACTCATTCATATGCCAACATCAGTATGACACTGAGAAGTGTCAAACTATAAGCAACAACTTCCAAAAAGAAATATTTCGCATTTTTATGTTAAGAACGGGAGCAGATTCTGTCCGGAAACGTCCAAAGATGAGTAAAAATTCGATATTTCTTCAATATATCTATATTTCTTTCCTCCAAACACTTTCCAAACAAATTGTCACTGACAAGCTACTGGATTTCTCTTTCAGGCTCTCTGATAAAAAATTTTGTTAAACGCAGTGATATTTTGGGGCAAATCATCTGATTCGTCTCACTATATACGAATATATTCAAATAATACGCATATTTTTATTTTATAGAAACGAGAAGAGAAAATCCCAAAAAATCAAGTGAAATGGAGCTATTCAACGTTGAATAAACGAGTATGTGTTTATTGAGTACATATCCCACGTGATCGAGATCAATAGGGAACTATCAGATTCATTCGATTGGTATATAGATATTCCACCTGCACGTATGTTTCTGCATCCACCCGTGCTCTTTGATAATCGCAACTTGATTGATATAGGGATTTGTCGGTGGCGCAGATAAGGAAGGCTACCATTTAGCAGGAAATTAACAAATCACGCATGCTTGCATGACTATAATGGACCAGCAAATAGATATACAGGGTGTTTCAAAAAAACCTGACCCCCTTGCTAGGGTAAATAGAACACTGTAAAATAAGTTGGGTTTGCTCAGTGAAAAAATGTCGTAACGGCATCTGTTTTCAAGATACAAGGTGTTGAAAAAATTATTTTTTTACACATTTTTCACGATTATGTCGAAACTACTGGCAACATTGTGATGAAATTTTGTATGAGTGTTCCTTGAAATCTGACACATCACATGAATTTGTTTTTATATCTGACTTTCATAGAGGGCGCGAGTTACACGTTTCGTACCGAGTAGTTTAGATCCTAACTTTTTTGAGGTTGGATTTTTCAATCCAAATATGATATGAACTTGAACATCATTCAATTTCACATCAAAAAGGTACACTTGGTGAAACTCGATACAATGTTCCGTTTTCGGAATATTTCGATTTGAAAATAATGGAGCAATAGCTATGCTGGTATAAAATGAATATTATTGAGTTCAATTACCTATTTATTCAGATTCAAAAACAATGAAATCATTCTTGCACTGGAGTTATTGATGGAACAAAGAGTCATAAGTAGTAAATTGAGAGATATTTGACTAGAAACATGAAATATTGAATCAGTTAGTGTAAGTGTTCAAAATGTCCTACGTTTCGACGAATACACGATTCTAATTTCTTTTCTTGAGAATGCATTATTCTTTGAAACAGTTGAGAATCAGCGGTTAGGTCATTTGAGTGATGTACAATTATGTCTTACAACTCTTGACGTGAATTTATCTATGTAACATAAACTTTCAAATCGAAATATTCTGAAAACGGTACACAGTATCGAGTTTTACCAAGAGTACCTTTTTGGTTTTAAATTGAATGATGTGTAAGTTCACATCAAATTTAGATCGATAAATCTAACCTCAAAAAAGTTATGTTCAAAACTACTTGGTACGAACCGTGTAACTAGCGCCCTCTATGAGAGTCAGATATAAAAACGAATGCATGCGATGTGTCAGATTCCAAGAAACATCCATACAAAATTTCATCACAATGGTGCCAGTAGTTTCGACAAAATCTTGAAAAATGTGTAAAAAAAATATTTTTTCAACACCTTGTATCTTGATAACGGATGCCGTTACGAAATTTTCTTGCTAAGTAAACCCAACTTATTTTGCAGTGTTCTACCTACCCTAGTTAGGGGGTCAGGTGTTTTTGAAACACCCTGTATAGGTAATAATTATCAGAACATGGAACAATATGAAGCAATCAAGGTTCAGATTAACTGATACCACAGAATCAAATGATACAAGAATGTCAAATAAGTAACATACGATGACTTACTTAGACAATTATGGTGATTGTGGATAATTAGAAAAATATATTGAATTCAACCAATCATCACTCACCTTATGAACAATCAGGAAAATATATGTTCACGGAATGTCGGTACCTGAGAATGCAATACACATTCAAAATTCACTGACTCTCGAATCGGTACAATTCAGTTCAATAAATCCTCATGGCATTAAAGTGTACAGATGACTCAGTTCTACAGAAACAGGATCATCACCAATTGACTGGATAACCATGTTAAAATGTCCAATAGTGCTGCAATCAACTGGTAAAATGATTTTGGTCGCAACGAAGCAGTCCCTATAGAGGGAATTTCGTTTAAACCTTAATTGAATGCTTCACGGCTAGATAATGGAAAGTCAAGGCTGTCGATCCAAACTGCAACGAGGATTGTCTGATGAATTTCAGTAGAATGAACCTACCGTCGAACACTTCATGAATAATTGGTGGGACATATCTTGTCATGAGACTAAAGGATCAATTAAAAATTGCATCTTTTTTTTCTCCAAACCATCACATTTTTCGCATTCAACTATCATGGAAATCATCCATATATCTCATATTGTTTTTTCTTACAAAGATAGCATTCAACTATGTTGGAGAAAAAATCTGAGCATTATCGTCATTCATTGATTAAAATAACCCAAACATGATAATTGTGATGATAATAAGTCATATAATAATAATAGTAATGCTTTTATTTCCATTTTGAACAAACAGGTTTCAAATGATAGTTGAGAGGAGATATATAGAAATGAATATATCGAGAAGGTTCACAGAAATTTGTAGTACATGATTCATTTTTCTACTTCGAACTTTGAATGAAATTCTAGGTATTCAAGCAATGATCAATTGAATACCTACACTATTTTCATTTGAATTCATGAATATGAGAATGGCAATTGATATAAAAAAATATAGAATATAATTTGATAATATAATGTCAATAAGTGACATTCCACTTCGTTTCACAGGAATAATACCTGTTCAAGAAATCATTTCCATGTGATCACAACCAACACAAACATCGATTCTGAGGAATCTACTGAAATAGGCACTTCTACAATGAACAACGCGAACAACCACTCTATTCTATCAAGGATAAACGTTGACTGACTAATACAATTCTCTCTTATATCACCTCAACCCTAATCATTCTCCAGGAATATATAAATCATAGAACAATAACGATGATCACATATTTAACAATACTAATAATAGTAATAATATAAATTACGAAATAGACGCAAATGCTCACTTACATGAAATATGGTCGTTATTCGAAATTCCGAGGTAAATTTCTCCGTAACGAAGTACGATAGATATTTTTTTATATAAAGTACTGATATTATTCTGGTTCACTCTATCAGCCCTATCATTTACGACATGACCTTTCTGGACACCTTTCATATATGGACGAATTGTAGTTCAACTTGAGAACAATGTTGCTTTCGCCAAAACTGTTACAATCTCAGTTTGGGCGTACAAATTGTTCATGAATGTTTCAAACGATCTCAACCATCATATTGTGAAACCTTTCTATCGCTGTATCAAACACCATATTATATAATTACCCATGCTCTAGTGAGCGATTCACCCTGTGATATTTTGAGGAAGAGATGGAGAAGATCATGACAAAAAATTTTAACATTATTGTTTCTGTGATATGTCTCAGGTTGGTATACATTTGAATAGATTTCTAGATTTCAATAGTATGCTTATACACTGAGAGAAACTGGATATTAAAAATATCTACCAGCTCTGATTGTAATAACCATTATTAGGAAATCTCCTATTCCTGATCATTTTATTATTACAACAGTATTCTCTCCATTCTGTAATTATGAAAATCGATTTCTTAAATCATTTGTAATACCCTTGAATGGACATTTGCTACCATCATAACGTAGGTGTGTTATGACATTATGAGACTTTTATAAATTCCAGTCTATTTAGATTTTTAATTGACATAGCTTGTTTTGTGAATTATGCTCATTGGTGAATTCAGATAATGTTTGTCCCAATAATCATAGCTGTTTGGGTTTCTAGCATTGTACGTTGACGAATAACTCTAGCAATTCAAATGTATGACAGTTATTAGGCAATCATCCGACCATCGTAATTCGGCTCATTTCGCTCTAGTGTTTCATTAGTATTGGGACTGACAAAGATACAGATCGCGTTCATTTCACCGCTGATCTCGGTCATGGGTGCCCGTGTTCAATTATTGTTCAATGCTTTCGATCGTCCGAATCGATAGAGCCGTGTCTTGTAGGTGAATGTCTGTGATGTAGCAAAGTTTTGTTTTAGTGCTGGCTGCTGTGAACCGATCTGTGGAATACACCGTGCATTTTGCATTATTGCAATGAAAAAAGTATTCCCCATACCCACTTTTCATGGCCTAAAATTGGTTTATTTCGAAAAAACAAAATGATCGATGGGATTCTGAATCAAGATATCTGGGTTTCTGTGAGGGAAGTTTTATTGACAATTCTCATTATAACTCCGAAGGAAGGGTAAATATAAGTATTCAACTCCTCATTTCTCAATAAATTCGTCAGTAATGCATATGGATGATATTTCTCCGAAAAAATCAATGAGTAATGTCGAAAAACTTCCACAGATACCCAAATATCTCAATTCAGAGACTAAACGTATTTTTTTGTTTATTTGAAAACAATAACTTTGGATCATGAAAAGTGATAGTGTGGATAGGATATTTATTTTCATTGCAGTAATTCAAAGCACGGTTTCATAATGCATACCATCGAATAATGTTGATTAGATAACCTTATTACCACCGTTTGATGAATATACTAGAGTAGAAAAATATTGGGATAACTGTTGAAAATGAGCTATATTACAATAGCATGTCAAAATGTCAGGTTTCATGCAGATATCAGATAACTATAATAAAATGAGACGTATTACTGCGTTACCTCAAGATGGTTGTGCCAGTAATAAAAACATGCTGTTTTATGTCGATAGTCTAATAACCACTGTAGAGTGGAGAGTTTCTGCAACATTTTATGCTAATAATTCCTATTCGACATTCTGTGTTATCATAAAAACTAGAACAAGTAGTAGTTATTCAGCAGCGGTGTTTTTATACAAGTTTGCAAATTGAATAAGCTGCCATAACTACAAGTCACCTGAAAATTCACTTCATCTATGGTAGCAAATGAACACATCTGTCCCCTATTTATTGCAGATATCGTAATAACGGTTATCAGATTTCCAATTATGATAACTCAAGTTTTCTCTCAGTGTATGCCTAATGAAGAGAAACAATTTCTGATATGCGTCTTATTTCATTCATATCATTCAATGTTGAATATATTAGGTGGGAATTTCTGAATGATTTTCATTCACGGAACATATTTGATATCGTTGTTTCGAATCTTTTTCAACATTTCTTGATGAAAAAATTATGATTTATCCGCTTCCTATTAATTGGAGTATGTCAGGCATCCACTGCAGATTCTCGAATTTTCTGAATAGGTACATCAAACCCTCCCAGACTTCATTCTATCGCTAATGACATCAGAAGGTAGTTATATTCATTTTTGATACTCTTTCATGATACCTATTCTATATATAGTGAATGTTACAGAGGCAAATTACTGTACGAATGTCATGATATTACTAGAATCCAGTATGTTATACAATTGTTCAAGTGTTTTCTCACAAACTGAAGGCAGTTATCAAATTGCACTTTGACTCGATCATTTTATGTTTCATGTGCGAGAAAACGAGAACAAAGACACTGAAACAATTCTGATGCAAAATTATGAAGATGACTTCGCATTCTCCTCAATTTCGTTTTCAATCTTCCATCATACATCAACTCTGAGGTAATCGATATGGACTATCCGTAATTACACGAACCAACAAGACCCAAATAGCATTAACAACCGATCCAGAGCCGGTAATTGGCAATTTCTATCGATGCTTCCTCTTCAACCTGCATTATTCCGGGATATTGAGGAATACTCTTTCCTGATTGACTCCAGCTCTGATGATATTCCGAGATGATTCACCAGGGCAGCCATTCTGAACCAATTTATCCAGAGTGAACTGAAAATATTCGGCAAATAATGAATAACTTACGTTGGAGTTTTGAAATTAGAATGAAACTTATAATACGGAAAGGGAAGGTCGTGACTAGCGCAAGTGGTGAGCGATCCGTGAGTTGCGATTCCCGAAATCAGATTCCTGGTACGGCCAGGATTTTCAATTCATATTAGGAGTAATTAATCTCAGTTTCGTAGCCTCGGCCAGAGATGGCTTCCCATGATTGATTGTTGCGTTCTAATTGGCCTTACAGCACCTGATGAGGCGAATGGAGTCAGTCACAAAGCCTGTACAAAATAAAAAGGCTCTCAACGTTAATGACCAGTCGATTTGTAGACATACATATCATAATATCTAAGTTAGGTGAACTGTGGAATTATATTTCTCATACTCATAGCTCTTTCTCGTGGTATCTACAAACGATATCGAATGAAACATTTCTGTATCCATTATAAGAATTCAATCCTCAAAAATAAGAGAGCAATGTTATTCATCATTTTTCGCATCGTATCGTTAAATAAATATAGTTGACCAGAGTACAATAGAGATTCAATTCGAAGAAGATCCGTGTTGAATTTCCATTCTGGAAAAGTTTGTAGATTCTCATTCATTCATTTTATTCGCACACGTATTATACACTATTCAATATTTCTCCATGAAGTATAGGAACACAGCACGCTTTGGGATATAATCAATCCGTGTTTCAGTTTCAGTCAACACAGCGAAACTTCGATCAGTATTCCCCAACTTTATCTATATGAAATGCTGTCAAACGTTCACTAACTGTTTTTTCAATATTTAGAGGAAGTTAGGTATTCATCATGAGGAATAAAACAATATCATCATTCAATTTCGTTGTCGATAAAGAATTGAATGATTATACTGTCTTCAATAGTGAGAGCTACGTGACTGATTACTGGAAAAAAGGTTCAGATATTTTGCTGAATTCGTTGGCAGCTTTCACTGTCGAATTGATTATTGTTTGTCGAATTCTTTTTTTAATTCCAATTATGATTTGTTTGATGAACAAATGGTTGAAGAAGTTGTTCTACCTCCTATAATCAATGATTTGGAATTCAACAATTCCAGATCTTGTTGAAATTATAATGAATTTGAAATTGGCGTTGATTCATCCACATTTGACATCTGATACTATTGTAGTTGACCTCACAATACGATATAATCAAGCTTCGAAAATATGAATAACTAGGAATAGACATTCTGGAATGTCATTGCAGTGTCAAAACCTGAGTAATTCACGAATGACTTACGTATTTGAGTCAATTTCAACAAGAATGTTGCAAGGCAATCAGCAGGCTTTATCTTAAAATGTTAAACAATAATGTGGTGAGATTGATGAATTCTCTCACCGAGACCTATTCTACTGATTAGAGCATACAAACGTACCGAATTCAATGCACTGAAAGAAATCTTGAGTTATCATAATTGGAAATCTGATAACCGTTATTACGATATCTGCAATAAATAGGAAACAGATGTGTTCATTTGCTACCATAGATGAAGTGAATTTTCAGGTGACTTGTAGTTATGGCAGCTTATTCAATTTGCAAACTTGTATAAAAACACCGCTGCTGAATAACTACTACTTGTTCTAGTTTCTATGATAACACAGAATGTCGAATAGGAATTATTCTCATAATATGTTGCAGTAACTCTCCACTCTACAGTGGTTATTAGACTATCGACATAAAACAGCATGTTTTTATTACTGGCACAACCATCTTGAGGTAACGCAGTAATACGTCTCATTTTATTATAGTTATCTGATATCTGCATGAAACCTGACATTTTGACATGCTATTGTAATATAGTTCATTCTCAACAGTTATCCCAATATTTTTCTACTCTAGTATATTCATAAAACAGTGGTGATAAGGTTATCTAATCAACATTATTATGAAACCGTGCTTTGAATTACTGCAATGAAATTAAATATCCTATCCACACTATCACTTTTCGTGATCCAAAGTTATTGTTTTCAAAAAAACAAAAAAAATACGTTTAGTCTCTGAATTGAAATATTCGGGTATCTGTCGAAGTTTTTTTGACATTACTCATTGATTTTTTCGGAGAAATATCATCTATATACATCACTGACGAATTTATTGAGTGATGAGAAGTTGAATACTTATATTTACCCTTCCTTCGGAGTTATGATGAGAATTGTCAATTAAACTTCCCTAACAGAAACCCAGATATTTTGATTCAGAATCTGATCGATTATTTTGTTTTTGGAATAAACCAATTTTAGGCCGTGAAAAGTGGGTATGGAGAATACTTTTTTCATTGCAATAATGCAATGCACGGTGTATTCCACAGATCGGTTAACAGCCAGCACTAAAACAAAACTTTGCTAAATCACACAAATTCACCTACAAGACACGGCTCTATCGATTCGGACGATCGAAACCATTGAACAATAATTGAACACGGGCACCCATGACCGAGAACAGCAGTGAAATGAACGCGATCTGTATCTTTGTCAGCCCCAATACTAATGAAACACTAGAGCGAAATGAGCCGAATTACGATTGTTTTTTTTTTTTTTTTTTTTTTATCGCTTGGAGCGCACGAAAGGGAATCCCTATAATGTTCAAAGAACATCGTGCGTTCCTAGGGAGGATAGGGATAGGAGGTGGGTATTGGAATTTTTTTTGAACTTCTGTAGGTTATATGTTGTTGGGAATACTTCCTCAGGCAATGAATTCCAGAGCCTAGCCGTTCTATGGATGAAGGAGTTTTGATAAAGTGCTGTTCGACATCTTTCGAGGTTGACAACGAAAGGATGTGCTGACTGGGCTTGTCTAGTTCGTCTGACTGGTATTGCTAGTGGAGGTATGATAGCAGAGATTTCCGAAGCACATTTCCCGTGGAAGTATCGATAGAAAAGTGAAAGGTCGCCGACCTTTCTACGGTGTTCCAATGATGTCAAAGAGTGAGTGAGTGTGGCGTCACCCACCAGGCGGATGGCTCTTCTCTGTATGGAATCTAAGAGCATCATCGTATGTTTTGGTGCTGAACCCCATATGTGAGAACAGTATTCTAGAACAGGCCGTATTTGCGCTTTGTAGATCATGAGAAGCTGTTGAGGTGTGAAGTAGCTTTTCGCACGGAACAAGAATCCGAGTTTTTGTGAAGCAGCTTTCGCGATGGATCTGACATGATTATCCCATGAAAGAGTGTTGCTGATGGAAATACCGAGCATAGATATGGTGGGCTTGGTGGAGATGGTGGTGCCAGACATTACAATGTCGGGCATACTGAGTTCCGCCTTTCTAGAGAAAATACAGGCTTGAGTTTTGGTGGCGTTGAATTCAACTAGGTTGTTGGTTCCCCAGGCTGTGATTTCAGCAAGGTCTTCATTGACAGCATTGACCTGCCTGCGCCGTGAGTTCTTAGTTTCCTGGGAAGAAATGGGAATTCTGGAAGAGAACGCAGTATGGAGGGTACTATCATCTGCAAAGCTGTGGATGGGGCAAGTTGTTACTCCCAACAGATCATTGATATGAAGAAGGAATAATGTTGGTGCCAAAATTGATCCTTGTGGAACGCCGGAATTGATGCCAATGGTATCAGACGATACACCGTCCACCACCACATGAAGTGATCTGCCTGAAAGAAAACTCGATAAGAGATGGCATAGCTGAGGTGGTAAGCCGTATGATGGTAGTTTGTGGAGGAGTCCTTCGTGCCAAACACGGTCAAATGCTTTCGATATGTCCAACGCGACAGCTAGAGATTCCCCGTGTTTTTCTATTGAAGCTTGCCATACATGGGTGACGTAGGCAAGTAGATCTCCAGTAGATCTTCGGTGGCGAAAGCCGTATTGTCTATCATTGATGATTCCTGAGCTCTCCAGATATTTGATAAGCTCAATGTTGATGGCTTTCTCCATCACTTTGGAGATTACTGATAACAGGGAAATGGGCCTGTAGTTGTTGGGCAGGTTCTTGTTTCCTTTTTTGGGGATAGGTTGGACTCTAGCTGTCTTCCAGCATGATGGAAAAATACCCGACCTGTACGAGATGGTAAACAACTTGCAGAGAATCGGTGTTAATTCTGGTGCACATTTTTTGAGGATAATAGGTGGAATTCCATCAGGACCGTTAGCCTTATTCGTTTTGAGACCAAGCAAAATTCGTCTGATAGTGCGTTGACGAAAGACGATTTCGGGCATTCGACTCTCAACCGGTGGAATGTCTGGCGGCACTTTTCCTTGGGAATCCAAAGTAGAGTTTGCTGCGAACATCTCTGCAAAAATATTCGCTTTCTCCTGCGATGTTGTTGCTAATGTGCCGTCGGATTTGGACAGTGGTGGAAATGAACTGTTAGTGAAATTCCTTCCGACCGCTTTAGCAAGGGACCAAAACGAACGGGAGCCATTGGGACACTCTATGAGTTTCGATCTTATCTTGGCATTGTATGTCTCTTTCGAAGCATCTATTGTTTGGCTGCAGTTATTCCTGGCATCAACGTATTCTGCTCTAGTCGCGAGGTTAGGGTTTTTGAGCCAGCGATGGTAGGCTGTTTGTTTCAAGGCAACAGTTCTAGAACAGTTTTTGTTGAACCAGGGTTTCGATGGTGATGATCTTTTCGAAGAATGAGGTATGTATGTGTCCATTCCGAGCATGATGATCTCGGATATTTCCGCAGCACACTGTGAAGGGTCCTCAGAGTCAAAGCATACTCTATGCCAAGGAAACTCGGAGAAAAACATGCGGAGACCGTCCCAATCTCCTGAATTGTAATGCCATATAAGACGTGAGGGTGCCGGAGCAGTTGATGGAATGAAGAATGGGCAGGTTGTGGAGATGAGTGTATGGTCAGAATTGCCAAGTGGAGCTCGTACATCTATGGTGTAGGGTGCTGAATTATTAGTGAGGAATAAGTCAAGTATGTTAGCTGAATGGTTATTGGCATCGGGAATTCGTGTGGGTTCTTTGATAAGCTGCTCTAAGCCGTGAGTGATGGCGAAAGCTTCGGCTTGTCGCCCAGCTTCATCCGTTCTGTTAGAGTGTACGAGCCAAGCAGTGTTGTGTACATTGAAATCGCCCATGATGATGATTTCAGCTGCTGGATGGTTTTGTTGAATTTGGTCAAGCTTCAGAGACAAGAATTCGAAGAGCTCTTCATAGGATGGGTCATTCGGTGATAAGTAGAGACAACAAAGGTATTTGGTCTGTTTCTGGCTATCGAGTTTGAACCACATGACATCAAACTTATTTGGTTCCAAAGTTTTTTCTCGTTGACATGAGAGATTCGTTTTAGAGTAGAGGCAGAGACCCCCCTTGAATCTGAAACGTGTGTGGAGTTCGTACCCAGGACAGAGCAGATAGGTCGTATTGGTGGATGAATTGACCTGTGTCTCAGTAAGAGCCAATATGTCTGGCTTTTCAATTTGGAGGTGTCGATGGACATCGTTGATGTTCTTACTTAGACCTCGGATGTTACATAGGTCTATCTTGAGGACTTTTTCAGCCGATGGTGAACCCCCTCTAGTACCTCTCGCCCGGAAATCCGAATGGAGAGGTATTTTACTTCCGGATAATTTTACTTGAGGAGAACTCATCATCGCTTATTCTGTATAAAGAAGGGAGGTTGGCGTGGAAGGAAAAGGAAATTGGGTTGGGTTGGGTTGGCCGGAACATCAACCAGCTACTGAAACACGGGTAAGTATACCCATTTCACAGTGCCTATGGTTGATGTGGCGGTATCGCACCGGGCGATGGCGTTAACCATCTTCCACCTATTGGCGTCCTTTTAGTCGCCTTCTACGACAGGCAGGACTTACCGTGGGGTTATTCTAATCCGACCACCACACGGTTCCACCTATTGGCGTCCTCTTAGTCGCCTTCTACGACAGGCAGGACTTACCGTGGGGTTATTCTAATCCGACCACCACACGGATTGTCGAATGATTGCCTAATAAACCGTCATACATGTGATTTGCTAGAGTTATTCATCAACGTACAATGCTAGAAACCCAAACAGCTATGATTATTGGGACAATCATTATCTGAATTCACCAATGAGCATAATTCACAAAACGAGCTATGTCAATAAAAAATCTAAATAGACTGGAATTTATAAAATTCTCATAATGTCATAACACACCTGCGTTATGATGGTAGCAAATGTTCATTCAAGGGTATTACAAATGAGTTAAGAAATCGCTTTTTATAATTACGGAATGGAGAGAATACTGTTGTAATAATAACATGATCAGGAATAGGAGATTTCCTTATAATGGTTATTACAATCAGAGCTGGTAGATATTTTTAATATCCAGTTTCTCTCAGTGTGTCAGCCCTAATTATTACATAAGGATCGCACCATCATATACAGTTCACAATTATAACCGAGTGAGTAGTTCAAAAGTAACTTATTGTGCTCTCTGATGCGAGTTGTCTAAGGTACACTTCTCTCACGACTAAGTACAATAAAAACATCATTTATTTTATTTTATTCCTAATACATTTTTATTTGTGTACACACGGTGATTCAACATTCAATGTATGTATATATGAGGGCATATTATTGGGATCAAAATAATACTTTTTCTTTATATAAACATGTGTCCTGAAATTCATGCCCAGTTAGGTGAAGAGAAGAGATATTCTGAAAATTGGCAGTCCCCTGTCCTCTTAGACACTTCATTTCATTGTTTCTTTGAAAATTATGTAAATCCAGTTTTGAAGGAGTTGGAGGAGGGTCCTCACTCTTATTGGCCGAGATGAAGTGCATTACAGGACATAGGTTGATATGAAGAAAAAGTATTATTTCGATCCCGACAATACGTCCTTGAAATATCCACATCAAATTTCGAATCCCCCTTAATGATCGGTCATCTCGTCTGATTTTGATTGTCGTGTATAATATTCACTATATAAACTATGAATCTGTTGATGAAGTTGAATTATCTACCTCTTTATATGTTCCTTTCGCCTCATCCTATCTTGTTCTCTTGTCCTATTCAGCTTCATATTTCAATTCATGGCTCTAGTGGTATATTAATCAAGCTCCACTAACAAGCACGTGTCAATTTTTAACGATATAAGTTATTTTCAGAACAGGTATTATCATTTCAACACTAACATAAAAAGTTACCAAACCCAATTCTGCAATATACATTTCACAAATATATCGGGTGGTCACAAAAACCTCGGAAGTTTTTATTTTCCCCGTGGTTTCATCATTTCTCAACCGAATTCGAATTTCTTGGCTCCGTTCCGCAGCTGAAGGGCTATAGTGGAATATTTGAAAATTCCATAATGAACAAAAACAAAATGGCGGATTCTACCAGATTATTGTCATTTACAAAAATCGCTGGAGAAAAATAAAATCAGATTTTCTCCAACCTGTACCAATGTCATCTTCATTCATATATTCATTCAAATATTTCGAATTACCTACATACATCTTTTTCTTTAAAAACAGTATGTTGTCGACACGTATTCGTGATAACGTGATTCACAGACGATAGACTATTATAGCCTGACGTCGAATCCCAATTCGTATGCTCGTTGAACAAGAATTAGAAGAATAGATCATCCAAACGCTCAAACAACCATGCGTGAGTTATCCTCATCAAATACCTGAGTTTTTACCTAACTTTTTTTTTCATGAAGTGAGAGATGTTCGAAAATAAATCACTATACTCGTTCATATCACGAAATCACGTTTAGGTACATAGTTAACAGACATGACAAGGCATGGCATTTATACGATTTTCAACATTGAGATTATCTCTTTTTCGTTATTTCAACCAACTGTTACTCACGTAATATACCTATTATTCTGATAGTCCTTTCACAAGCTGTATATCAGTCAGATGAAAATATGTTTGATTATTCACAAACATCAACGTTCCAGTACAATACTGCTTATACGTGAACGCGAAGTTATAATTTGAAGTGGAAATTGAAAGTGGAATCTTCGTTTCAAACTGAATTACATCGTTGAATTTCTCATTATTTTCACTGTTATTTGAAGTTGATGAAAAACACGTACACTGGGTGACTTCTGCTGATCAATAACTTTGATCGCCACTACGCAAACTAAAATTGTTTTAAAATTGTTCGTATCCATCATTCGGCTGCCCCTTTAAGAGCAACCCTCAGAAGTCCACAAGAGACTTGTGCGAGAAAGAAATGACGGGGGTCTTACCTTTTAACGTGTGATCTCAAACATTTTCGTAGGCCATCAGAAAATTTCTGCGGTCGTGGTGGGATTCGAACCCACTACTGGTAATCCAACGTCGATAGAACATTGACGCTCTAACCACGAGGCTATACGCTGGCCTGTATCTATTGTAAACTAATGGACATTATTGTCCAATAATTATTCCTCAGCCTGTTTCTTACACAACATGCGATAGTGTTTTGATAATAATTGGATGTGATATATCTTTCCACATATCGAAACAACGATAAGTTCACATAAGCGTTCAGTGAATTCAGTGGTCTGAATAAAAACACGATTGATTTTGTTCTAGCGGAATGGTGCAGTCTTGAGTTTTCATGAGAAGCATTTTCAAGGATCTCTTGGAACGCTATTGGTTTTTTCCTTCTATGTTCTCGTTGATTTCTATGCTTTGATCAATTGAGCTCTCTAAGGAGAACGCTGCCATGAGAAATGTGAATTTATCCCTGAAAACATTTCATAGACCCTTAGAACTTTCCATTGAAATTTTAATTAAGCGTCAGAAAGATCAATTTCTTATTCACTAGTTCCTGTTTGATATCCAGAGAAATTAACGAGTTTTTTAGTGAAGAGAGCCCGGTTGTATTTTCTCAATGAGGTATTCTATTGCTTCAAATAACTTAGTTCTGATGATCATCTGTAGCACCATTCAGAAATGAATGAGTTCAGATATATACACAGTGATATGATTAGGACAATACACAATTGATTATATCAATGAAAATTCATGCTTCCCGCATAATATCCAAAAAATTTGAAATTCCATGTTTATTGCTTGGACGGTGTCAATCAGTTTTCATCACAATCCCTTTGATCGATCATAATACCCGACAACGTTTTACTGCATCGAGAGGATGAATTTATAATCTTCATCGCCGCAAATATGAACTCTATTGAGCATATCTGGAAAACAATAATTGAATCCACCAATTTTTCATCTTTTGGATGACACGCAGGGAATTCGAATTATATGTTCTTGCAATTCCTCTTCAATTTTCAGTACAAATTCAATTTGACTGTAGAAATGCTCACTAGGATTCATGAAGACATGACGACAGATATCGGCAATTCATTCTTTCGATATTGTTCGCTCTTGAAACTATGTCGATCATCATTATCATCAACCAGAGGAACTATGATGAAATATATATTACAATGAAATTGCTGATTTCAGGATATTCTTCGTGACGAATGGACCTCTTTCGATACTATCAAATGGAGAGAAGAAGAAAAAAATCGAGAATTGAATGATATTTTATCAAACGAAAGAGGAACTGATAAGATAAAACTGAGAGTCGGAATATTCCTAAAATTGTTGTTTAAGGCGACTTTTGAAATCACCCTTCATTTTTAGAACGATAATATTCTAATCGATGAGGAGCAATAGGAAAAATCATCTCCAATTTCCATTCACAGATATATCATCAGAAGATATACCTCTTCGAAATCATTAACCAGGATAACGAAGAAAGAAATCATCTATGAGATCATCAAAACGATTCAGATATGATCTAAGATATACAACATTGCACAAAATGCTGTTCGTTCACGAATACAAATTGAAATCTGTATCCTGTGAATAACTCTGGTTGATACGTGGATTAATCAAAATCGTCACATTTCGGTATATACATCATATTATTCATTATGAATTGTTGGAATGATATTTGATGGAAACTGCGATTTTCATCAAAAGCACTAATGAGATCTACCGAAGAATTTCAAAAACTTCTTCTGACAGTTGTGACAACTATTCAAAGCTGAACACCAGCCAATCAAGTTCTGGTCGATTTTTGTTGATTCTCCATGGAAATGTATGTGGTGTTATTTATATTTCTCACAGTATGAGCAATACAACGTTTTGAAAATAAGTAAGCTATGAGAAACCCAGGTAACAAGCTGACGTCATTTGTACGTCAATATTTGGTCATTGACGTCATATGACCCCAAAATGACGTCATTTTGATGTACTTAATATGACGATATATAGACGTCCTTGATATGTCGTCATCTGATGGTCATTTTCATGACTTATCATGACCATAATTCATTGAGTCATCTATATCGAGGAAAATTCATAATCAAGAAGTTTCCAATCTCTGTTATATGAAAACGTTAGTAGTTATGTTATATAACATATATTATTATGTCACTCATCATATATTATGCTTGATAATAATTTTTCCTCAAATCTGTGCGAGATGTGTGTTTTCGATGGTCTCTGAGATCATTGTTAATTATATACCTTCTGTGCAAAGTATTCTCCCTATAGCTATTAAAAATATGAGACCGAATTTCACCTCATAAAAAGCTTATAACGTTGTTACTCCGGAATACGAATTCAAATCAGAGCGGGAGAGTGCGTAGAGAACTGTACTTGATTGGTCGGCACGGACCTTGCGCAGACATGCGAACGTCGACCGCCAGCGCCAAGCCACAGCCGTCTTCAGAAGACGGCTGTGGCCAAGCCGTTCACTCTCGCTTCGCCGTTGCGGCCATGATGACCATAACAACAAAATAACAATACATAGAAGGCCATCATTATCATGTTATTCGGCTATCTATGTGGTGAGGTGTGGTGGTCATACTTATTCATATTCATGTATCAAGTAGTAGAATTTGAGGATGGCAGCATGGTCATTATTTTAGACAAGTGGTGTATGCCGAAAAAGCAGAATGTGAATTGGACGCCATTGAAGGAATACCATAGGGTTCTGAGAAATCTCTCGAGTGCATCATTTTAATGAGATAAGTTTCCAATAAGAAGAAAATTTTATGAAACTGGTATTTATAGTACCTACCTATAATATCATTCTGTATTTAATGTGGTAAAGGAATATCAATCCAATTATACAAAAAAAATCTCATCTTTTCTGATAATATTGATACAACCCTAATACAACAGTGTTCTTTTTACCTACAGAAAATCTCGAAATAGCACAAAATAAACTGAAACATGCTGAAGATTTCAGTGATATGAATAATCGTGAAGATCACGTCATTTTGACGCCATTAGAAGGTCGTTATTTTGACGCCATTAGGATGACGACATGAAAATGACGTCATTCGTCTTTGACTCAGAATGTCATATAAACGTCATTATGACGTCATTTTGGAAGTCATCCTGACGTCAGGCCTGACGTGATAATGACGTACAAATGACGTCAGCTTGTTACCTGGGAATGCGCTACTTTCCATAGCGGTAGTAGGAAAACAGTGTTCTGACATCTGAAATATATTGAACACACAACAAGATTGTGAACCTCGATCGGACAAAAACAATGAACTGAAATGTAAAAACTGTATTTTTGACGAGAATTGTTCTCACACAATATTGATAGAGATTTCGAATAATTGAGGAGGAGAGAAATTGATCGCGCAGTGAATAGAAATCGAGAAAGGGCAGAGTCATGTTATAACAAGGACAACATGTTGAGCATTTGATGTGAATAACTCTTGCCTTTACATTCTAGTTCAATATTTTCGTTTGTTGGAGGTTTATTCTCGATGTGAATTCGATGCATCACAGATGTCAGAACACTGTTCAGATTGTACTTATTTGTAATGAATTTTCATCATATCCACCCGTAAAAGCCATTTCCGATAAAAATACAGTGACATACAGAATAGTCGAATGTCATTGAGTGTGAATGATGATTTTTTTGTCTGAATATCTCCGATTCTTGTAGAAAGAATTGCAACTAGAGATACATCATTGAAGAAAGAATAACAATTCTTATTCAAAACATAAAAAATCCAATATGGGGCCCGTACGAAGAAATGAAGTTGATGATGGTGGCCGTGAGACGAAATGTCAGGTAGCAAATCCGGAAGCACCAACATGTAGTTGGAAAATGGCGATGCATAATTCAGTGATGATGGAATGAGCAAACTCAAAAACAACTCCATGATTCAAAGCAACAGGACATTGTTACACCGCTCATCCAATTGAATTTATTGATCAGTGCTTCACCAAATATATTCTATCCATTATTCAATTCATTTCCAAATTCGATACCGAATGATATATTGCATGGGGTGTTTTCACTCGAAGTAATCGAGTATCCATTTAACAGAAGAAAATATTCGCAGAAGTCTTATGAAAGTGGTATTGAAGATCTTCCGAGAAACAATAAATTGAGAATTTTGACAAAGACTCAACCCAAAATATATACTAATGCCATGTCATATACATATATAGAGTGTTTCAGAGGGTTGTTGCTGATCTTGATATGGTCATAAAGAATACTGCGGTAGAGATTTTTTGCAAATTAACTCCTCGTCGAAAGTGGGCAATTTTGGACCTGGAGCAAATTTTCATCCAAGAACGAAATGTTATTATAATATTGTAAATGTAGACAGAATACTCTGATGTCCATTGAGTTTCAATGATGGGAAGTAACGCTGAAATATCTAATTCACAAAAATATCTCACAATGGCTGCTCGAAAATGTGTGGCCTCCTATGTCATGCAGGGTGTTTAAGAAAAAACTGAAAGGAGGGCAATTCTGATGATTTCGATGTTCAATATATCGCAATTTTGAATTTGAATACAAGAAACTAGAATTGAAAGGTGTTTGTAGAAACAGCAAGTTCTGTTCGATGACATTTTTATATAAGTACATTTCCATTTCTAGTAGTGAATGCCTACACCTGACTCTAAGAATGAATCTTGTTTTGTTGATGATGTATTCGATTGAATCAATCCTCATTGTCATTCAGTTCAGTACAGTGTTCTGTAATGACTTTCTATATAGGGTGTTTTGAATAACGATAGCCCTGTTGCTAGAATAGGTACTACACAAATTGATTGGGTTTGTCAATAAAAAATCTCAATAACGACTTTCATATTCAAAATAAAAGGTGCTGAGAGAGAAATTGAACTACTGGTTAACATTGTCATTCAACTTATTGAGAATATGTTCAGCGTGCTGACTCATCGCATGGGTTTGTTTTCAGAATACTCGATCGTTTCAGAGGGCCCTGATAACACATGAAGTGAGGACTGAAGAATCTATCCCCAGAATAATCATGAACTCAGGAGAGTCAGATATGAAAGCAGTCTTAGATTCCGAATCAAATTCTGATGAACTTTCTTTATCTACCTCGGCAAAAATTTCGGCCCAATCGTAATGAATGTTTATGAAATTCCTCAACACTGGTTATCTTGAATACTGATGCTGTTGGGAATATTCTAATATTCTTTTATTGTGCTAACCCACTTTGATTTGCAGTGTTCTACTTCTTCTAGCAATGAGGCCACTTTCTGCCATTCGCCATTCTAGGAAATATCGAGTCACTTTTCAATCCCGAGAAACCACTTCTCTATCCCAAGAAACTATCATACTCCATGAATTTGAATTGAATTTTTGCATCAGATTATACAGAAAAATTTTTGTTCCTTTTGTGGTAGTCTAGATTTTAACTCATAATTGAAAGAATTCTATCTCATTATCATGTTTGATAGATGTTTATATTTGGTAGGTGGATACTTGATGCAAACTTCATCGTGATTATGTTTATTCTTCATAAAGTTCCCAACAATTTGCAAAAAGCAGTGTTACCGGCATAACCCATTGTTGATTGAAGTTCAATGTATACATAGAACATTTCATACTCGGAACTGAATTCTTAGAAAATACCGTGATGTCACCATGATGTCACATGTCACAAACTCCATGTTCCACTGTTCTTGTAAGCAGCGTTCGCATTCTAGAAAAGGCAATGTTTTTTCTGAGGGGCACTTTTAATAGGAAAACGTGAGTTGGCATCCGCAAAGAATGAGAAGAATCCCGACATACATAAGAGAATAAACACCTAGTTTTCGCTGACAACCCTGAAACATCCACTTATCGAATCCGGAAGAAGGAGGGCGACACATTTCGCTCCATGACTAGAATTTGAATTATTACTCTCGTTATTTCCGAACAGCAATACTCAATCAGGAAATATCTAGTGGAGCGTGACTGAATGAAGGAACGTCCATGATTTTTTTCTATATCAAGAAAAGTGTATCAACATTATTTATATCGAATTGAAGTTTCAAAATCAGAACGACTTCTTACAAAACGATAAATAGTATACCTATATAATTTCAATATAACATACGCTCGGGATGTTGGCTTATTTTTCCCTTCCTAATCCTCTGGATTGATTATACAGGGTGTTCTGGTGATCATGTTACAAACTTCTAGGGTAGAAAGAACACACGAAAATAAGAAAAAAAGTTTTTGTGAACATGGGTCTGGAAACGCTTCTTCAGGGAGCTAGGGCCCTCCGAAGATGACCTTCAAAAACTACTTTTCGTTTTATAGCTTCGGAACTACTGCAGCTATTGCAACCAATTTCAGGACATGGAATCAAGTTCGTAGGTTCATCAATTTGAGCCTTCCGGATTTTGTCACCTCCAACCAGGGGCGTACAAACCAGGAGGGTATTTGGGTAAATTTGACCCTACTCCTCTAAGGCTTCAATTACATACCATTTTCATATCTGATTATGATTCTCGAATGCCTTTTACATAAAAAAAGGTACTCTTGAAAACATCGCTATCTGTCACCGTTTCCTCCAAAAATGGTTTTATCCAATCAATAATAAATTATTGGTCTTAAACCAATTGTTACGTTGAAATATGAGAATGAGGTTCAGTACAGATAGTTGTCAAAAATCTGTCAATAAAATATTGTGTCGCCAGTGAATCATGGATTATACTTTCGCCGAATATGCCGATATGCTATTAATTTATGGCGAAGTTCAATGCAATGGAAGAGCCGCTTCAAGATTGTATCAGGAGCGGTTTCCTTGGTGGCGTGTACCTGCTCACACGCTGTTCGAGAGGGTAAATCAGCGCATAAAGGAAACTGACTCCGTGAAAATAACGAGGCCAGATAATGGCGCTCAAAGAACTGTACGAACTCTAGAATTTGAGGAAGAGGTACTCCGCCAATTCGAGGAAAATCCTAGTGTTAGTACCCGAGCTGTTGCAGAATCAATGAATGTAAGTCATGTACAGGGTGATTCACCATAAATGGTTCCCCCTCTAGCTCACTCATTTCCAAACCGACTTAAGAATTTTGAAAATAATCTAAAATGATTTTTTTAGAATTTTTTTCCCGTTGCATCAGAAAATACAGGGTGCTCGAAACAAACAATCCACAGAGTACTACTTGATTTTTTTAAATGGAACACCCTGAATTTCATTGTATTTCTAGATTCTTCCTAAAGAGCTGATTTCATCGGTGTATCACACTTGGAGTCTAGCGGAAATGATTACAGAAATAAAGGGTGTTCAAAATCGAGATTTTTCAACTTTAAGATTTTTTTGTGTCGAAACTATTCATTATTATTGTCAAAACGGCTTTAATGTCCCTATCTCAACTTTTGAGTTACTATCTACTGACATTTAATTGGAACATTTACAGGGTGGTTCAAAATTCATAATTCTGATCACCCTAGAGCTGTATCTGTTCCAATCATTAAATGTCAGTAGATAGTGAATCAAACGTTAAGATACGGACATGAAAGCCGTTTTGACCGATAATGAATAGTTTCGTCACAAAAAAATTCTGAAGTTGAAAAATGTCGATTTTGAACACCTATATCTCTGTAATCATTCTCGCTAGACCCCAAGTGTGATGCATTGATCAATTCAGCTCTTCAGGGAGAATGTGAAAATACAATGAAAAATATGATGTTATATTAAAAAAATCGAATAGTACCCTGTAGATCATTTGTTCCGAGCACCCTGTATTTTTTTATGTAGCGGAAGAAAACTTTATCGGAAATCATTGGAGATGATATTTAAAATTTTGAAATCTGTACAAAAATAACTGAGCTAAAGGGGGGGTCATTTATGGTGAATCACCCTGTACGTGTATGGCAGATTGTTAACGAACAACTTCTTCATCCTTACCATCGCCAAAAAGTACAGGATTTGGGACCAAATGATTATGCACCCCGCGTAGAGTTTTGCGAGTGGTTTCTTCAACAGTGTACGCAAGAACCCCAATTTCCGAAATTTGTGCTTTTCTCTGATGAGGCTGTTCTAACGAGAGAAGGTATTTTTAATTCACGGAATAGCCATGTGTGGGCAGAGGAAAACCCTCATGTTCTCCAAATAAGAGGGTACCAACATCGATTCTCGGTAAACATGTGGGCTGGAATGGGCTTGTATCACAAAAAATTTTTATTTCATAATTCGATAGAACTCAGCCGAACTAACTAACCACCACAAACCGTTTCTTGTTGTGAGCTCCCTACGTTTCATAAAAAATTATTGAAATCCCCGATTTTTCGGACCTCTGAAAACGAGGCGATGATGTGACGTCAAAACCCTAATACTGAAACAAGACTATTCCAGACAGAGATGATTGATACATGATTTCTGACAGAGTGAATTAGAGCGAGATCACAGTTGATAGAATTAATATATCAGTTGCCTGAGTCTCCGTCGGGCGTTTGGTATTTTTTTCAACTATGGCGAGATAAGGTTTCTACGTCATAAGAGGGTCCGTTTTCAGAAGGTACTATTCTTTATGTCCAAAAATAAAACATTCCAGTTGATTTTTTTATCGAAGTATGTCGTCAATCATTATTTATGTATGAAAGAACCATTATAAACATGGTTTGAGTTAAAAGTTCTACTGAGGTGTACACGCCCATTGTTGGAGAACGTCTAATTGGACCAATCATGTTGCCCCCTCGACTTACTGGGACGGTGTACCTCAATTTTTTAAGATACACTCTACCTGATTTATTGGATGAGCCGTCCCTCGACATACGTCGGAATCTATGGTTCCAGCATGATGGAGCACCTGCTCATTTTTCAAATGTCGTACGTCAGCACCTCGATGATCGTTTTAGAGGACGTTGGATTGAAAGTGAAAGCGATGTCAACTAGCCAGCCAGGTCTCCAGATCTAACTCCTATGGATTTCTTTCTTTGGGGACATAATAAAAGCCTTGTATATGAAACTCCAGTTCAGTCGGAGGAAGATTTGGTGGCTAGGATTTCTGTTGCGGCTGAAATGCCTGATGTTTCCACTGACGTCAATTTAAATAAGCTACGTAGGTGTAATAAATGTATTGAACGTAGTGGAAGGCATTTTCAGCAATTGTTATTTTGAATTTATTTTGGTACGTACAGGGTCATTCAACGACAGCGTTAGTAAATTCATCTTCAAGACAAAAAATTTACTCTGCCTTATCCTTGACTCACTCGTTGAACCTGTTTGTGTTGTTTGTTAATTTTGTACTTTTGAAACTTCAAAACTTCAAGTTTTTCATTGGTGCTCGTGACTGATTCATTGCAAATTCATTATTAGTTTTGCTTGTGTAGGTTCAATTTTTTTTTGAAATATTTTGTATACGTTCCTTTTTACTTTTTATACCCCCAATTCCGAAAAGGCAATAAATTTCTCTAATCTAATTTATTTTCATTGAAGAAGGAGATTTGACTAACTTATAATGCTTACTATCTGTACTGATCCTCATTTTCATATTTCAACGTAATAATTGGTTTTTGAGACCAATAATTTATTATTGATTGGATTTAGCCATTTTCGGAGGAAACGGTGACAGATAGCGATTTTTACGAAAGTACCTTCTTTATGTAAAAGGCATTGGAGAATCATAATCAGATATAAAAATGGTAAGAAATTGAAGCCTAGGAGTAGGGTCAAATTTACCCAAATACCCCCCTGGTTTGTACGCCCCTGGTTAAAAATGACAAAATCCGGAAGGCTCAAATTCATGAACCTACGAACTAGTTTTCATGTCCCAAAATTGGTTGCGATAGCTGCAGTAGTACTGAAGCTATAAAACAAAAAGTAGTTTTTGAAGGTCATCTTCGAAGGGCCCTAGCTCCCTGAAGAAGCATTTCCGGATCCATGTTCATATGAACTTTTCTCCTTATTTTTATGTGTTTTATATACCCTAGAAGTTCGTAACATGATCACTGGAACACCCTGTATAATTGAACAATTTATACCCGATCAAAACCATGCTTCTCAAAGACTCACATTTTTCGTCTCACTCACGTCTCTACGTCCAAGGACGTGGAAAAGACGTATTGAAACCGTACATCCGTGTACGTGTTTGAGACGTACACGAATTAACATCTGGAAGACGTGCATTCAAGGTCTGATCCACAATATATTCCTCACAGGACGTATGGAAGACGTCTTGAAGACGAAAATTTAAGAAGGTCAATTCGACGTATTGAAGAAGAAAAAAACGAAATTCATCAGTTTTTTCTTATCACTAGTAATGTTTTAACATTCTGCTCGTCCTCCATTTTCAAACCGCCGTTTTGGATTTTTTGTTTTCGACGATTATGTTTAATCTTAATGTATAATCAGAAAATCATAGTTTGGCATATTGAAGTAGCCACACCCCGATAATTCCTAGAAACCATTTCTGATTCAAATCAGACCATAATCAAACAAATTTTCCAACATTTTGTATCCGCCATTTCGCTTTCTTCATTCGATAGAACTATCACGATGATCATTCACCAGAATTTCACTCACTTGCCAAATTTCGAATCAATCGGGCGATTGGAAAGGGGTGAAATTCAACTTGCAATTCTGGGTTACAAAGAAACCAGGACATGTTACACTGGGTAAAAGCTCGTGATGTGATCAATGAAACAAACAGAGTAACTGAAGGAATGAATATAGTCCGATCACCGAAGTCAGGCAACAAAGAGCGCGGTACGGACTTCCATCAAGCAAAATCCAGTTATACAAGTCTCCATTCGAAAACATCTTATAACTGCTGATTAAAACATTTCAACAACGAAATGTCATCTGATGAACATGAAAAGTTAATTTGGTGTTGAAAGTATGATAAATTGACATTCATCATACAGGACGTGGAGAGAAATTCTGAATTGAGAAAACCTAATCTGCGATTGAGGTCTATGAAAATAAGAAGTGAGAGATATGATTTCCATATCACTAATACGAATGACTCTTTTTTGAAACATCCAAGCTCATCAAGATCAGAGTTCATACAAGTATACTCCTATACAATTCAATTTTCGTTCAAAGTTATATTTTCATATCATAATACATCATATTATTCTATTCGATTTGAGAGATAATGTCAATACTCAATATCAGAGGATTTTGATTTTTCATGCTTTCTTTTTTGTTCAGTCATTTCATTATATTTTTTTTTTCTTGTTGATCAATATTCAATGGTCTGAAGGTATATCTTCTAATTATATTAAATTTAATGTACGCGCGTTTTCCAATCACAGAGTGTCCTTCAATAAGCCACTAGGATGGTTCCATGGGCATATTCCCCACCTCTATTGAAGTACCATGAGTACGTGAGAATGATCTATCTTTCTCTCGCAAAGCAAATGGGGCCTGAACTAAGTCAATTTTTTGCCGGCATTCTCAAAATTATAAAAATCGCAATATTGTGTAATCAGTTCATGTGTTCTGAACTCTAATTCTTCTGTGAACGAACTCGGTGAAGAAGACATCATCGGTAAGTGGCCATGTTAGAACGCTCTGTGATTTGACGAATTTATCTGATGACAAATATCCAAAATACAGTCCACTTTTATCATAAACAAAACATTTTTAGATATTCAACAGATATAATTCAATTGTCGACGTGGCAAATATCCAGGTAAGTAGTTGTTTTCTGTTGAATATTCAGAATTATATCATATGCATATCTTTATATGAAGGAGAATGCAAATTCTCTACTTCAGAAGATTTTCTTTTCAAGTTCGTATCGTGTGTGTTCAATAGATGTAATTCAATGTTCGTCGTGGCATATAGGAGAGTAGTGGATTTCTGTTGAAGGAACCAAGAAAGAATTAATATTTTCATCACATGGAGATGCGATTTTTTTTTTGTATTCATAAATATATCTGAGAATATTCCTTTTCAATATGAAAGGTTTCCTCTCAGATTTGAAATGACAAGATTATATATAGGAGATGGAATTTGAAAGATAATTATTCAAATCCCAAAAGTAATTCCACAGTCAAACAAGTATCATTTAAGATTCAGTCCTATCTGATTCCTGATATGTAAGGACATAATATAAGGCCGCGGCAGATTGTATAAACTCTTCTTACAGGGTGATATTTTTTTCGAGAGAGAATGAAGTAGTTGAAAGATCTTCCAGAGATATCAGAGATATATTATTAGTGCACGTCTTCCCCAAGTGAAGGATTTGTTGGGGAACTACAGAAGGTTGAACTGCGTCAGGGCGTTGTATTGTTTTCACGGTACATCAGTGAGTATATGTATTTATTGTATGTATTGGAAATTCTTCGAAGGATGAAATTGAGATTTTTGGCTATCTTCACAATTCTATATAGTAGCAAAAGCTTGGATCTATAAAGTGATTTGTGTGATAGATTGTAATGCGTACATAGGGTGTCCAAGATATGGATGTCCATCATGATACTCGGAATTTCGAAACCTTCTCAACAGAATATTGGGATATTATTATCGGCTTGGCTTGAGAATGCGCAACTTTCCTCTAATTCAATCATGTTTGTGTCCTTCATGCTTTTCGATCACTCTATGATGAACATTCTTATCTTGAACACAAGAATTCTAGCCAACAGTTCATCAGAAGAAATGAAGGTTTCTCGTGATTTGTGAACCCTCATTGATGCCACTATACATTCCTGGCGATTTTGTCAACTAATAATTGAATGTTGAGTCAATAAGAACAACTATTCCAAACTGGAAGCATATCTGTCTCAGGCCGATTGAAATATTGTGAACTATATATCGCACATGTGCAATTCCATGCCCAGTTGTTCCTCTACAAAACTTTACTTCAGGGTGACTATTTAAACAAATTAGATATTTCTCCTAACCAGTTTAAAAAAAATGATAATCATCCCAATTCTGCAATGTCAATCATTTGACTATTGAGTTGAGAGCAAATTATATATACAGTGAATGAACACGTATCCTTTCATTTCAATTTTGTGGTTCAATGTGTACCGCGATATTTCAGTTTTTTGTCACGCAATAAATTTCAATAACAAATCGGCGAGTCGAATAATTTCGCCCATTAATTTCCATATTAATGGCAATATGGCACATAAAATATTCGTCATCTCCTCGTGAACCATAAACAGCAGCTGTTCGTGTCTGGCCCATAAACAATAGAACAGATTGTGGTTCAATCCCATTTTCCACAGCCACTAGACTAAGACATCAGTAATTATCTTGAGCCTGTAAGATAAGATTAATTATTCTTGTATTTCTCTGTGCAATACTGCGAGGATGAGGTTGTAAACGGTCCAAGACTGGATAATTCTGGAGTGTTTTTGGCATAATGAATGTCTACTCCACCTTTTATGATAATTGTTATTCCGTTTATAAAATATAAATGTTTTCAAAATGGAGATCCAATTCCATCAGATATCAAACAATGTTTCAGATGTTCGATCAAAGTGAAAGACCTCGTTATAGAAATTGGGGCCTCGTTGTTTCTAATTTTGAACTGAAATCAATGTTCACGAAATGTTTTCACAATCTTCTGGTGAATATCGGAAATATCGAATTGTTGCCATGTGAAAGCCACTCACGGCATATCAGTGTATATTTTTCAGATGATGAATGGACACAGTGGATCCCAAATCCCAATTCAAGCATTTATTCAGTATACCATAACTTGCGAGAAATAACTCTGAATTGGATATTCCATCCTCAATAAGCCATTACTACTCGAAATGATGACAATACCACTGATTTGAGATGTCTCTCAATATTTTATAGTACCTTCTTCTTTCTACCTCATCATGCTTCGTGGTACTTGGTCCTTCTTCTGAAGTTTCTATGATTTCTAAGAATGCTGACTCCTGTCTATTTATCAAATATTCAGGGGGTCATAGGGATGGTTATAAAAGGACATTTATATTAATATCGAACCGTTCCATGGAATCGATGCTTCAGAGACGCCTTCAACAATATGGCCAGTATCTCGCAGCTGCGAAAAAAAAATTATGCGGAACTGAATTCGTAATAATCCATCGCGTCTTGATGCATGGCCATTTCCTGAGAATGAAATTTCATTATTCGCAACATCCATCGGAAAATACACTCCAAGATATCTAGAGCAATATAGGAGCTTGTCTGTCTATCTCTTGGTTGTTCGCATTATTCACAAAATGCTGTCTGCGTGGTGGTTTCTCATTGCAGATCGAGTTTTGATTTTTCATCTTTCATGTTCCTGGAGAAATCCTTGAAGTAAATGGAAATAGATTTTTATTTCAAAGCAAGTCGTGAAGTTGAATTTAAATTAAGAATTCCTCTACACAGAGGAATAGAACTATCCGTAATTTTATCAACTCTATAATAGTGCGTATCTAACGTCAAGATATTCATTAGGCAATGAGCCATGCTTTCCAGTGTACTGGAGGTATGATATTCAATTTTGACAGGAGTGGCGGGCTCGTTTTACACTTCACCACCATATATGAAATAAAACTCATACTATTTCCATAATCTTATTCTCTTTCTGATTCTGTATCTACTTCCTGAGAGTGAATTCCCAATTGAAATAGATGATTCTTGATTTCAAACTACATTTCAAATACATCATGGATCTTCCTCAATTTTACGGTCGTAGTAATATCCTAATTGATCTCACAAAAATGTGAATGCTCTCATATATAAAAATAAATCCCATTCAAGATAGAAATTCCATTTGAATGTATTCATGCTCATCCTCTCCAAAGTATTTGACCCGAGATATTCTGATAAATCCTCTGGTCGAGCTCAACTCCAGCTCATGAAAAAATCCTTGCTCTAGGATTTCATCAATATTTATGACATCAAAATGACAAATGTAAAGTGGAACCTACCCGGAGAGAACGAATCTCCATCGTTCTCCGGGAACATAAAATACAATGTCCTGCCGAAGGAGTTGACCTTAAAATAACCGAAAGCTTTCGGGACATAATAAAAGTTTATTGACTTCTCCTTACAATACGGTGTTCAATTCTCAGAAGACTTTCTATTCCAGGTCATTTCTTCATTTCGATTCTATATAAAATATGATGATAAGTTAATACGAAGTATATGCGTTGCGTAATGTGCAATATTATTTTTTGTGAAGGAAGCGAATTATTAATCAACAATCTCGGAATGTTCGATAAAGAACCAAACCGAATGAAGTGAATGTAATCACTTTGGTAGTTTGAGGAATCAAGTTACCAAATTCACCAGATGATAATGAATAACCACTAGACTTTTTTGGAGCAGCGATATCTTTAGTACGTATCTTTGTCAAAAAACCATCAGTTACTCCCATTTGTATCTTGAATCATGAAGTGAGTATCGGCGAGATATAAACAGACTGAAAATACTTTGACTGTGTCAGGGGACATACATATATTTTTTGTCAATAAGTAGAAAATCAAACAGGTAGCATTTTATTATTCATAATATAATATTATATGTCGAGAAAAAATTCCATGTCATCGAAGTTTCATATTCTTTTGAATATCATGAGAGTTTGAGTCATGAAGATTGGCAATAACTAAGAATAAAGTCACTATGAAGTTACCAATGATAGTTGATGTGGCGTTACTTGCCAAACTGATACGTCACACTGACGTGATCGAATATTCATCCTCACCAAATTGATCTAACTAGCCTAACTAAAATATGATAGTCAAGTTTTGTCAAAGATTTACAAGTATCATTGCCCATATGCCAGCCAAGGGATATAAGGTTCCGTGGTATGAATATTCTCCACTACTAATGTGTATATTGATGTTTATCATACCACTAGCAATTTTTAACAATCATTATCTCTGTGAAACTGAATTTCGGACCTCTTGTCATTATGGAAGCACTTTTTTCCAATTCAAATTAAAATTCAAGTAGTAGCCATGACCATGACAGCATCTGCCAGGAAAATATAGCTATACCAGATTTGAGTGTCATTCCTGTGAATCCCGCATCAGAACAGCAAATTCACTTCAATTATCACAGAGGTGGCTATTTCTTTATGAACTTGTAGTTCATACAATGACGATAACTCGTCCCCCATCATTACCAGTACCAGTGACTTCGGACAATCGGTGGTTTTCTCTTTCAATCCATAAATGGGTTCGGAATCCTGAGTGATTTTAATGTGAAAGATTGAGTTCGCCCACCGAACGTCTGTATTCATGGTGGCGTAATTTCATGAGTTTCTTTCGAAAGTGAAAAAATAATAGCTGTAGGGATTTCACAGATGAGTTTAGAGCATATTAGCAATTATCTTCTTCAAGGCTCATGTTTAAACAATGATTCGAACATGAAGTCAGTTTTCACTATCATATATTCTCGCATACAGGGTGATAATCAAAATAATAGCCTCTTTGCTGGTGATTTCGGTCAGAGGAGTTCCTGGTGGTCATTCCTACAGGCACCATCAATCAATGAAGAATCAGACGCGGTCACAATTGATGTGGAGAAATGGATGAATAAAAGTATCATTTTCACCAACTGAGCATCTTGGTAAGAAGAAAACAATTCTAAAATCAGATCCGGTTTCCTTTTCCATTAATTGATGAAGCAACCGTTGGTTTGACAGATATTCATCAAACAATTTTAATGGAGAAGAGTATGAAAGTATGAATTTCCGAATCTCAATATTATCATAATAGTGTTGAGAAGGAATATTCTCAGATGAATTATGAACATACAAAAATGGATATATATTTATATAAAGCAAAACATTGAGAATTCGCATTCTCTATGTGATGAGAATATTTACTCTTTTTCAGTTGATTCAATAGAAAACAACTACTTTCCTGGCTATATGCCACGACGAACATTGAATTATATCTATTGAACACACTCGATAAGAGAATATGCATTCTCCTTCAGACAAAAATATGTATATGGACACATCATTCTGAATATTCAACAGAAAACAACTACTTTCCTGGCTATTTGCCACGTCGAACATTGCATTATATCTGGATGAACATTCAGAAGGAGAACATGAAAAATAAAGAATAATATCCTCTGAAATTGGGATAAATAATATGATGAATAATGATATAGAAATATGACTCACCAATATATTCGGCATTGAAATGAAAACTCGAATATATAGGAGAAGTATACTGGTATGAGCTCTGATCTTGATGAGCTTGAAAACTTTCATAAATAATCATTTATATCAGTGATATGGGAAATATTATCTCTCACACACAGTTTATATGACTTTATTGCAATGAAACCATTTCGGATTTCTGAATCCTCATCAGTAACCATGATGTCCACTTATTCTTACAGCCATTCTTCATGATATACACAATTTTCATCCCTATATAATACAACTGAAACCGAGTAAAACTATAACGAAATGACATCTGAGAAATTTGTTGACATTCTATTTCTGTCATTTGGACGTTTTTGCTTTTGGGGTGTATGATAAATTGACATTCATCATACAGTGTGTGGAAAGAAATTCTAAATTGAGACTCTATCACCCAAAAGCATTATCATAATATTTGAACATGTTATTTTTTTGAAGTTACCTGCGGATATAATTGGTGTTAGAGCTATGGGATGAGTTCCTGATTAGATTGATTATAAGAAATTTTCAACATTGTTGATATTATCATTTTTCAGTCAGAGTGTTATCAATTCCCTATGTTCGATGAGTTGTTCTAATAACAATAAATCAACATTCGTTTCCTTCAATTATGTTGTGTCCGAATCATTTTCGATGGGGGCAGATAACACTTTTCGATTCTTCACAATACGCGTCCGAATATGCTGGATCTTAACTTTTTTAGAAATGAAAAATTGTATCCGAAGTCGATAATGGAGTGTCTAATTGTTAGTTTCACATGGTTTTAAACATGTATCCGAAGTCATCACACCATGCCTAGTGACTACAGTCAATTTTAAAATGGAGAAATTGGATATTCTCAAGACCAAGAACATCAGTTACATATCACAATCCAATACGAGTGCTACGTTGGGTGAAAATTCATAGAGAACATGATTTTTGAAAAAAAAAAAAAACAATTGTAAGGAATGTCCAAAGTCACCTCATTTGACAGAACATAATGATAGTAGGGGTTGAACTTCATATGTGGAGACGTAATTGGTACCCTGTTAATTTAGTTCTCTGATAGAAAAATGTCGCCAATTTCAAGGTGTCCAAAATGTCTGCCTCACAACATGATATACAGGTTGAGTCAGTGGCCAGCGTGGCCTGGTGGTGGAAGCGTTAATGTTTTATCCACGTTGGATTGCCGGTAGGTGGGTTCGATACACACCACGACCGTAGAAATTTTTTTGATGGTCTGAGAAAGTGTTTGGGATCACACGTTGAAAGGTAACACCCCCGTCAGTCCTTGCTCGCACAAGTCTCTCGAAAAATTCTGAGGGTGGCTCGTAAAGGGGCAACCAAATGAAGGATAAGAACAATTCGAGAACAATTTTTAGGACTTCGACAAGTTTGAGAACACATATCATCAGGACGAAAAGTTCATGTGGTCATATATGCGTGCGTCAATCGACATTTAGTACACCAATAACACTTGGAAAACTCAATATCCGGAGATATTTGCAGATTTCAATTACGTACAGAGTGATAAACTTCCGAAGATTTGATTCATCCCTTTTTGACTCTGCATGCTGCTTCTGCTCTAAATGAAATATCTAATTGGATCATTTGATTTGATTGGATAAGTTTTGCTTCTCTTTGTGATTTTCAAAAACTGTATAGAATTCGAGGTGGATGCCAGAAATAATTTATTTGTGATGAAATGTTATTCTCACACCCTATTCCACATTGCTTGATAATCATCTAGAAGACCTGGAATGATCAAGAGCTTCCATAAGATGTGTTGATGAAACTAAGTGTCGAAAACAAAACAGGATAGAATGATATATCAAATATCACACTTCCTGTTTATATCAAGAAAGAGGTTCCACGCATTATATGTTCAGATAAGATTTTCATCTTTGAGACGTATCTTCTGGGAGATTGTGATGTCCTGCTACATTGTATCGATTACTATACTACTAGAAATTAAGCGCCAAATTGGAAGTTGATGCTGAAACCTATAATCTCTGGACATGAGTGAAACTTCCTAGAAGAAATCTATCTTGGGGAAATCAGTTTTCCAAACAATGCAAATCGTATAGGTACCTGAACTGAGGAAGAATGGGTACCTGAATCGCTCAGTTGGAATCAGTTTATAATTATTAGTACCGACGATATTAAAGAATATTTTGAGATTTTCATCTGACGCAACAAAACATCCATATTTCCTACAATTGATATATCATCAATGATAATACAATTTGCAACAGATCCATCACAGTACTCCCCATTCGAGTAATTGAAGTTTCTCGTTGGGGTAATGCACCCTCATTCGACCAAGGGTTACCATAAACAGCTATCCATTTGCTACAACTAATATGACATTCATCATGAATTGTCTGTTTCTATCCACTGCAAGAATTCATCAGCCTTGACTGAATGTTATAGTCAAACTGCGATATTCCTACTGACTAGGGACATTTTGAGACCGATCAAAGCAAATATCGCTATTTTCATTTTTTTTACCGCCACTTCATCTCGATCTGACTGAGTTGCGAGGTCATCGTTCCTGAGTTTTTGAGTGAGATTTCGATTTTTGTATCGTGTTTCAACGTACCTAATACACTTCAGATGATTAGAAACGTATCTGAATTGTGTATCAACGCATCAATCATTCTTCATTTCGCCTCCATCTCTATTTTGTGAATGTTTTGAAAGACAATCGGTCAGTCAGTGCTGTGTTGTAGCCTCAGTAAATACTCAATGGTTGTAGTGAGTGATACCGATAGACTGGCCTCTGACTATCATCTTTCGTTGAAGTGTAACACGTACGAGAAAATTATAATTGATTATTTTGTATGAATGTCAACGTTGGATTGAATAAGAATCTTTTCATTCATTCATATCCTTGGTCTTGAGCATTTGCATAGAAAATATATTCGAGAGCAATGTCGTTTGAGTCTTTTTCTTCATTAGTGATACTACTCAGAAATTAATTCCATTCAGCTAGTATTTATGACAGACTTCAAATGTCAAATACTGTCGAATGTAAATGTGGATTGGTTCCTTGAATAAGAAGGAAAGAGGAATTCACATTTTTATCATGCATTATCTTTTTATATCAATCAACAAGGTTATCGATTATATTTCCACGCCTAACTGGACTCTTATGTGGATGGTTGAACTCAGTGATCTTTTGAAATCATCAGTGGAAAGGGACTATATGCACCAGGTGTACCAGTAAGAAAGGACGCCAGCTGTATATTGAAAATTATTTGCTGCACAAATTTCGTGAAGAGTAAGGTATGATAAAAGTGGTCAAAAGAAATCTCTGGGAATCATTTCGGAGTTTCCAGTACGTCCTCTCGAGGGCGAAATTGCATTGGCCAATTTGAGACACCGGACTTTGTGGGAATTTGATACATCAAGATATGTCAAAGAAACTTTTTGTATAATGTAGAATTGACTCTCAATCATATTTATCAGAAAAAGTTGAGCTTTTTCCAAATAAATGAAGGAGTGCTTTGGAAAAACTCCTATCACTTCAGTTTTTCGTAACGGAATTCAACAAACTTGGTCTCGTCATAAAGAGATTACTAGTTCTATCAGCTTAACAACAAATGAAGTCGATTTGAATCTCGTGATGGCCGCTAGATTGCATCTTTCGAAAAATAGTAAAATTTTTAATTTTTTTTCTATAATTTCAAACAGAGTCATATAAATTTCGCAATTTGTATATGGAAGGAGAGTAAAAATCAAAATAACTGTGCATGAAGCAGTAAAGTCCATTGATTTCTCCCAAATATCTTCTTCATATTCCTGCTGCTTATCTTAGCACTGCCAAACATACTGATATCACCTGCAAATGGAAACATATTCAGGAAACCTCGAGATGTGTATAATTGAACCTCGATAACATTGTTCCTTCATTCTCCTCAACATTCTGCTTCTTGTGACTTGACTGGTTTGGAAATTGAGCATTACAATTGTGACTGATGGAATAAAAGAATTCCTGAACTGAGGACAATTATTAGTAACGGCAAAAATCTTGTGAATACAATTACTGAGCTTCCCATTTGACACAAATAGGTGTTTTCAAAAGATCAAAATTTTTTGCAGCATCAACATAAACTTGCTGTCTCCTATAGTAAAATCTTGTTGGCCGCAGGTACTATATTGAGGTGAAGGCTACAATTTTGTATCCTGATTGTAGGTCTCCTTATTATCGCGGATAACCGAAATTTAGAACTTTCGAGTACTAATCCAAAATTAGGAATTGTCAAATGTTGGGTGAGTTTTCTGGTAACATTCAAGATTTGAAGTGATATGTAGAATACAGAAGGGCCTCATAAATGTAAGAATATCAATTGTTTTCTAGGGACCAATTTGTCAGAGATGTGAGACAAATCAACAGGGGTAACACAATGGATTCACCCGAGTGGTCTATAAGTGAACCTAGGATTTGCCAGAGAGCTCGCCGCTTGAATCCAAAATCCAAAATCCAAAATGAATGACATACAGGTGTATCTTCATCTGAAGGTCATTTAGATGAAGTTGTTCAGGTCAAAGATTCACGTGGTTGAAGCGTTAGTACTTTATCGCATTATTCACTTGCCAATCGTGTGTTCGAATCACCGATTCGCAGAAATGTTCCTGATGGTCTGAAAAAGTGTTAGGGATCACACGTTGAGAGGTGAGACCCTCATCCTTCCTTGCCCGCAAAAGTCTATTAAGGACTTCTGAAGATTGCTGAGTTGTGACGACTCATGCCGTCAGAACCGGGGTCGGCCATGGTAGATGTTGCTCTAGTTCGTCGACTTAATTCTTTGTTCTTGTTGAAATGATGATAAATAGCTCACCAGATCATACTACCTCTTTCAAGCTCACCATGACTATCTTCAATTTTTTTCTGCTGAAGCTGAAGTCCGAATAAACTTTTTCCAACCATTTCAACACACGACACACCGAACGATGAAGCACCACAATAAATAATAACAAGCCATTCCACTCCTTTCTGGTCGGCCGACTGTATCTCCGTGTATCGTCAAGTGTCCTCAAAATGTTCCAAGCGATTAGACAAAGTACATATTATATCCATCATTGCTGCATGCTTTTTCGAAAATAAATAATATTCTAGAAGTTTCATACATTCTCATCGTCAGAGCTTTTTCTCACGATGATTCAATACTTTGCTCATGGACTGTTGGAATTTCTTTCGTCATAAAATTAGTCACATTACAGAAACAATATTCAACTCATACTTGAATTATCACCACTCAGAAGCGCTGAAGATGAATCAGAACTGATTCTACTATTTGATGATTGTTGACTCAGGAATTACTGAAAAATTGCAAATTCAAGAAACATAAAGTATTCATTTTATTTCCATATAACTATTCGAAATTTTTTACCTCCTCCACTTAGTACATTTCAACATCAACATACGAATAAAGAAATGATCATTTTATATACAATGTACTGTTGGGACGAAAATAAAATGGCAATCCGTATATTAATTAGGTCGGTATACGGAGCAAAGCGGTAGGTTCGCCCAGCCAAGCTCGGCCGTACCACTGTATGACGTGTATACGCGAGAATTTCAACTTGAATTGAGCCATACGTCAAGAGACGAGAATCACAATGATCCACCGATCGGCCAGCCGACTGCAATAGTGTATTGAGCTACGCGAGCGTTTCAACGTGAAACGGTGTTTTGGCCAGATGTCGTAGGTCCTGAATTAATTCAAGATTCTTGGTGAATATCAGGCTAGCTCACCCAGAGCTTTCCGTGCATTAAATTGCATAAATAAGCATTAAGATCGATGAATGTAGGAAACAGTTTCGATAAATAATTTTATTGAGCAAGATATCGACATACACAAAAAAGGTGTGAATAGAATTACTAATAATAGAGATATGTGATTAGTAAATGAACGTCAATATTTTTGAAAAGAAGTATTCGAAATACGGCACCTATCCGTGAATAGACAACCTTCCTCTAAATATAGCAAGTTCAAGTTGAAAATAAACCTGTTCGGAGAGATTCCTCATTAATGAATTCTTTGGCTGAAAAGCAATCCATTCAGTTCTAGATGAAAGCAATGTATATTAGATGACGAATTCCGAACATAGAATAATATTGGTCCAATCTCATCAGATATTGAAGGAACAATATTTTATTGATTTTTTGGGTGACATATTGGCTCAGACACTCTCAAATTCACATATTGATCTCTCAAGTTTGCCTGAAACTTCTATAAATCATTGATCAGATTCTCAACGCTAAACCCAAGCGTTCGATTTCAGCGGAATCTTAATCACCGGAAGAATCAGTACTTGTCCCTACATTAGACTCAAAAGCCTCGTGATGTATTAGTCAGATAGAGAGATTCACAGGAATCTCGTAGAGACTATTTTTGATATAGTTAAGAGATCATGTTTTTCAATGCGAAACGTTGTCTAACATTTTTTTGGGAAGAAACGACGATTATACTCAATAGTTATTCATTATACGGATTTTGTTGTGACAAAATCTGTGAGCTAAAATGTGATACTTTCCTCGTGAAGAATACACAATTTCGTCATGTAACAGGAAAAGGGACAAATCGATATTGAGAAGATATCATATTATATCAAAAACAGAAATTTGAAGTTCTTAACAGAAATGACACCTGCTTTGCAGGTATATTTCTGCAAGCAAATCAAATATTTGTCAGCCTAATTTTGAGATTGATTTTCAAAAATTGCGAATTCAGTAACTATGTAGTATTTTCCGTAACCGCGAAGTCGAATGGAAGATGAAAGGTCTTGCAGTTCTTACTCGGAGACGGTATTATTGGCTGATTTTTCGGAACAGAAAAAATACTGTCATTGAATGGAAAAAAATGACTTGCTCCTACGAGTGATCATTCGTATCCGATCCTATCGATGGACCAGATATATCATGCGATATAAGGTTATTTTCATCAACCGTCTTACAAGACATCAATCTGCGAACTTAGAACGATGAATCAACAAATAATTTCTGATAGCCTGATAATTTCGACCCAACGACTGTCTATGAACATCATGAAGCAAAAAATCGTCCTGCTCTTGATATTGTTATGTTCAGCACGATCCAGGCGACATTTCAGTCCACTACAGTTGTTACACTAAACTATCAACTTCGAAAAGCGTTTGTCTCCGAACTACGAACACGCTAAATTCAAATAAACAGATCTGATTCTGTTTGAAATGTGGAGATATTTCGTTGACGGAATTTAAAGCTTTACTCCATTGTTTATATAATGACCTGCATACTCATCATCGCCTAGGCCACACATACTAGTTAACAAACGCAAAGGTCTATATTCTCAGATGGATATAATTTGAGTATAAATTCATTGGAAATAATGGGATCACTGTTTCATACGCATATCATTGAATGAATCAATGATTTCAATGAACTCATGAATGAATGAACAAAGGAATATTATGTGCTTGATACATCGAATGGAAATCACCACACTTTTCCAATGCATTATTCTGGTGAACTATGAATATCTTGTGTAATATAATGATTCCAGAATTGATCCACTCATCACTTCATGTACCTATCTTCTGAATAGGATAATAATTCAGATGAAAGAGGAGGGGGGAATGTTCTGAGAACAACTGACAGTCAGCTAAGAATCTGATTTTTGTTGGTGAAATGAATATAGAGATGATAGCTAAATCAATTGATACTCCCGATTACAATCATCAACGGAGATAAAACAATAATTTAGGTCGTTCATATTATGGACTTCAAGTAACAACCTGCATATGTAGTGGTTAGATTCGAAGTATATAGATCTATTCAGCCCTTCACTGCGATATTTGTGATGGTTTTGTTTTGCTCACACTGCTTATGATACATATTTCACCAAGTAGCCTTGGTGATGGAGATATTCTGAAAAATGTCATTTTCCACTTGTGAATTATTGATCTTCCTGAATTTGGCAAATATAATCATTGAAAGAAAACACGATGTGTGTTATTTGAAAATTCAAAGATTGTTTGTGCCTACTTCTTCAAGACCTCATATTTGGCAGACAGGGTATAATATAGTATTACAGGATATCCTCATACTATATACCATACTCAATGATAAATAAATACAAAAAGTTCAAAGTCATATCCACACGATGTTTATGAGAAGAACAAAACAACAATGGTGGATTTCTGGAGGAAAACAACTACTTCCGTGGCTAATGCCACGCAGAACATTGATTTACATCCTCTCGAAATCTATGCATCGAATCGTATGAACGAATGCTGATACAAGTGAATATTTTCTGAATGCCTATTGATTCCGATTTAGCTAGGCCATGCTAAACACCTACATACCGGTTTTGAGCTCTTTGACTCTCATCAGGGCAGGGTCTCCAGCCAGCAGTCCTAAGACCGCCGACTAAGCGTAGCCTATAGCCAAACAAAAATCAAGTCGGCATTATAATCCCTCAAGATTTCCATGAGGAAGGGGCTGGTTGCGCGACTGGCGTAATTTCGACTACAAAATAGCCACAATGCTCGAAGTGGGATAAAATGTTAAACAAATACAAAAATCTCAAAATCATATCCACACGATGTCCATAAAGAATTAAATAAAAATTTCTTTCAATGTTTTCAATTTTCTCCAAATTATAATTGTCGAATGATTGTCTAATAACCATCATACATGTGGAGTGTAATATTTATTCGTCAATGCAAAGAGCCCAATAAGCTATGCTTATTGGTACAAACATCATCTGAAATCACCGATGAGAATAATCCACAAAACGAACTAAATATGTCATCGAAAAATGTTAATCAACAAGAATTTATAAAATACACATAATGTCATAGCACACTCAACTTATGAAGGTAACAAGTGTCCATTCAAGGAAATTACATTGAAGAAAGCGATTTTGATAATTACATAATGGAAAGACTACTGTTGTAAGTGTTGTAATAACAAAATGATCAAGAATAGAAGATTTTTTCGAAATGGTTATTACAATCAGAGCTGGTACATATTCAGTTACTCTCATTGTGAATATAATGGCAACGTATTGCTTTCGATGGGTATCCAGAATGAGTTTCATGTCCAGTTATTGCGAGGCAGGTTGGGATAATTTACATTTATTTGTTCAGACGATTGCTGCGGGATATTACCCTGGAGCCAGTTCATATTGAAGGACGAATCCTCAATTAAGACTCCTGAGGATGACTATCAAATATTATGCAAATGTTTAATTCAATGTGCCATTACATACGAGCGTCGAGTCATAGGCGTCGCCACTGCATGGCAAACTGGGGCCGTTTTTCCTCTTCATTGGGTCCTGCATATAAATGTATATCATCAGTAGGTAGAGCTTGAGTAATTCCTACTTGTGAAACATTTCATGAGATTCATTCTTATCAAGAATAAATCATCAGTAACGGAGTGATCATTATGTATTGACTCCACTGTGGCGTCAGCCTCTTCCTGATTATTCAGGTGTTATGCGAATTGAACATGTCTTTATAATCTTATATCCTTTCATGATGGAACAATTAGGTACTCCATTATTGTATCATGCAGTTGTGGCATCACATTTTTCAAGATTGATTGAGAGTCTTTCGATGATAGTTATGTTTCTAAATGACAGTGAATTTTTTCATGTTTTATCTTTCCCGTTGAATCATTTCTATATGATGATAGTTGAAGATGAGGTTAGCAACGAAAATATCATTATTATGTTTGATGATAATAGTATGATTCATACGAAAGATTATTATATTCATTCTTGTGGGTATTTCTACATATTTTCATAATGTAAATGTGCCCATCAGCTTCAGTTTGAATACGTCTTTTATATGAATATCCTTCATAAAATATTCCCGGAATTTACTACATGAACTAATCACTAGAACATGAAAACATCACTTTCCTTGATGAACAAGTATACACTGAGAGAAAACTTGAGTTATCATAATTGGAAATCTGATAACCGTTATTACGATATCTGCAATAAATAGGGGACAGATGTGTTCATTTGCTACTATCGATGAAGTGAATTTTCAGGTGACTTGTAGTTATAGCAGCTTATTCAATTTGCAAACTTGTATAAAAACACCGCTGCTGAATAACTACTACTTATTCTAGTTTTTATGATAACACAGAATGTCGAATGGGAATTATTCCCATAAAATGTTGCAGTAACTCTCCACTCTACAGTGGTTATTAGACTATCGACATAAAACAGCATGTTTTTATTACTGGCACAACCATCTTGAGGTAACGCAGTAATACGTCTCATTTTATTATAGTTATCTGATATCTGCATGAAACCTGACATTTTGAGATGCAATTGTAATAATATAGCTCATTTTCAACAGTTATCCCAATATTTTTCTACTGTAGTATATTCATCGAACAGTGGTGATAAGGTTATCTAATCAACATTATTCGATGGTATGCATTATGAAACCGTGCTTTGAATTACTGCAATGAAAATAAATATCCTATCCACACTCACTTTTCATGATCCAAAGTTAGTTTTCAAAAAAACAAAAAAATACGTTTATTGAAATATTTGGGTATCTGTGGAAGTTTTTTGACATTACTCATTGATTTTTTCTGAGAAATATCATCTATATGCATGCTGACGAATTTATTGAGAAATGAGAAGTTGAATACTTATATTTACCCTTCCTTCGGAGTTATTATGAGAATTGTCAATAAAACTTCCCTCACAGAAACCCAGATATTTTGATTCAGAATCTCATCGATCATTTTGTTTTTGAAATGAACCAATTTCAGGCCGTGAAAAGTGGGTATCGTGAATACTTTTTTCATTGCAATAATGCAATGCGTATTCAACAGATCGGTTCACAGCCAACACTAAAACAAAACTTTGCTACATCACAGACATTCACCTACAAGACACGGCTCTATCGATTCGGACGATCGAAACCATTGAACAATAATTGAACACGGACACCACCCATGACCGAGAACAGCAGTGAAATGAACGCGATCTGTATCTTTGTCAGTCCCAATATTTACTAATGAAACACTAGAGCGAAATGAGCCGAATTACGATTGTCGAATGATTGCCTAATAACCGTCATACATGTGAATTGCTAGAGTTATTCGTCAACGTACAATGCTAGAAACCCAAACAGCTATGATTATTGGGACAAACATTATCTGAATTCACCAATGAGCATAATTCACAAAACGAGCTATGTCAATACAAAATCTAAATAGACTGGAATTTATAAAATTCTCATAATGTCATAACACACCTGCGTTATGATGGTAGCAAATGTCCATTCAAGGGTATTACAAATGCTTTAAGAAATCGATTTTTATAATTACAGAATGGAGAGAATACTGTTGTAATAATAAAATGATCAGGAATAGGAGATTTCCTTATAATGGTTATTACAATCAGAGCTGGTAGATATTTTTAATATCCAGTTTCTCTCAGTGTACTCTGTCTGCCTCAATTCTTCGAATTTCACCTTAGATCCCGAGTCATTTTTTGAAATATTTTTCCTGTACTCGTTCTATGATATATATATACAGTCTGTTAAAGATAAGGTTGAACAGCATGGGGATCTCGAGAACGGTAGGAGATACAAATTCGATTGAATAGAGAAAAAGTTGCGCATTCGGAGGCTCATATCAAGAGCTTTCGAATATTTTGAAAATTATTTTTAGTTTTCTAGTTATATTGAAAAAAGTGAATTTTTGGAATATCTATTTTATTATTTTTCTCCGTTATTATACAGATACATAAAAACTGAAAATATCTTCCGATAGCAACTTTTGATGACGTTTAACGCGGTTATACCGATTTTTTTATGCGACGTTTCGTATCCGTAGAACCATCATCAACTTTTGTTTTTTAAATACGGTCCTGATGATTTTCTCACAGATTATGAAGGGTTTTTTCATTCTGAATTCAATCATGTATTATACAAGGTGATTCGAATGTGTTTAGATCAATTTCTATCCATCATCAATGTTTTTTCGAACTTCCAAAGGAAACGTGCCATCAGTTCCATTCATTTCTGATCATTCAGTATCAAACATTGATGGATTAGCTATTCAATACTGAAAAGTTAATAAAAAATATTTCACACATCATTCAATACAGCGCTTAAAATTGTTGATGAATTCTTACACGAATTACTTCAACAACTTGACTTTGACAATACCTTCAGAAACATTCATAACAAATGTTCAAAATGATAACATATCCTCTTCTCACAGTTGCTTCTAAGACATTACTAAGCATTTCTGGAGTTATTTTATTGAATGCTTCGAGTCCCTTAGGTCTTCTTTATCATCAAAGCTATTTGCGTGTACAAAGTTTTTGATATATCCCCTAAAAAAAATCCAGCTGTGTCAAATAGGTGACCGCGCCGGCCAAGGGACTGCAGAATGAGTACCAATCCATTTTTCTGGATAAAAACGCACGAACTTCTCTGGAATTATGTACCGGAGCGCCATCTTGTTGAAACCAACAGTTCCGAACTTCCGCAAACGGTAAATCATCTAGAGCTTCCCCAAGATGATTCTCAAGCAAATTCCTATAACGTTAGGAAGTCTGCGTTTCATGGTGAATAAAAGGACCAATAATTCGTGTACCAAATATTGAAACCCACATATTAAACCCGAAACGGTGTTGGTGTCTCGCTGTAATGTATATGTTCATTTTCTCGTGAACAATGATGTGTATTTTTTCTATCAAAGATACCATGATTAGTGACCATGCTTTCATCAGTCCAGATGATTGTTCACGGTGAATCTGCAAAATTTTGACATTTCCTGGTATACCACTCACAGAATGTCCTGCGCCTTTCATCATCGCCTGGTTTTAGCGGCTTGTTGATCAAAACCAGTTGATGATGTATACGTGTGTCGACTAATTTTCCTTCAAAATAAGTGGAACTGATGGCATTTTTTCTTTGGAATTTCGAAAAAACATTGATGATGGTTGAAAATTGAGCGAAACACACATAAACCACCTTGCATAATACATGGTTGAATCCAGAATGAAAAAAACTTTCAGAATCTGTGAAAAAAATATCAGGATCGTATTCAAAAAACAAGAGTTGATGATGGTTCCACGAATACGAAACGTCGCATAGAGAAATTGGTATCACCACGTTAAACGTCATCAACAGTTGCTATGAAAAAGTATCTCCAGTTCTTCTGTATCTCTAATAATAAGGAAGAAGAAAAAAATAAAATAGATATTCCAAAAATTCACTTTTTTCGATATAACAAAGAAACTAAAAATAATTTTGAAAATTTTCGAAAGCTCTTGATATAAGCCTCCGAATGCGCATTTTTCCCCCATTTAACCGACTTCGTATCTCTTACCGTTTTCGAGATCCCCATGCTGTTCAACCATATCTTGAACAGACTGTATATCAGTTGACTCATGGCTTCAAATATGCATCTTCGATTCTCAATATCATTGATGTATTCCCCATTCTGACGTAGTGGTACTTTCTTTTGATCAACGTAACATAACATACCATAACATATTAATATGAGAGTTTCAAAATTCATCCTTCCTCCATTCGAGGTTTTAATATTCGTAGAATGAACTGTAACTTTTGGTAATTAATCAACGATCGCATAATGATGACCAATGAAGATCAGAATTTCAGTACGGGACGAAGGCAAGTGCTGTATGAAAGACATTATGCGCAAGTAGGATATTGAACTTTATCTATAACTACCCGAAATCGAGGCAACTTTGACAGTTCAGAAATATATCTGAATACGGAAGGTTACATCACCGAATTATTGAATCTATTTTGGAATAGGTGCTCATTATAGGTACCTCATGTCATCAAAAACTTATTGATGAAAATTTCGATTTTTTATAAACATCTTATGACGTATTTCAATAATTCATATTGTACAAATATCAGAAACATTATTCAATCAAATTCAATTTTATCAGGTATTATGTTACCCTGTGAAATGATTTTATTATCATATTATTATTATATCTACCCTGAGAAATAATTTAATTATTTGAGAACATGAAGTATATATATCTACGTCGAAGCTAATGATTGGGGAATGCATGATAAATGACCGCTACTATTTTATCAACAATGAAGTTCTATCGTTCTGAGTGGTGTGTACTCATCTATTCGGATCACTAGCATGTAAGTGTGCGTAAAAAGGGTTCCTGTATGTATTTGAAGAATTGTGATCCAACTATGAGAACCATTTGAGGTGAGTCTTTCGAATTCGCTTGTGTACGACGAACTTTTTTGTCTTATCATCCCGCATTTCTTGTTCTAGAGCTTTCTTCCTCATTGAAATTTCTGATGCTGTTTGACGTCATTCTGATGCATTAGTCTTGGTAACTGTAAAAATACTCTTTATATCCGGCTAATAGGAACATTCGTTGAAGAGTTCACCTGTGAAGATACTCCTCTTATCCAGGTTCGAAAGACGAATTTTCTGAATTGAAGAATTAGTTGTTGTCAGACTCGAATCATTTTATTGCCACCCGTTATTGAACTACACATTTCGAAGGTCACTCACTTCTCACATTAATTTTACATAACGAAAAAGAGTATACAATATGTGCCCGCTGAAAGTCGAACTAGAGAAAATATGATAAATTGAGAAACATTATGCAACAACTGTAAAAAAACTATTCATAGATATATTTGTCTCCATCAGTCCCAGTAACTTCACTGATAGTTTTTTGAATTGATGAAGTATCTCTCATCGCATTCAGAGTTCGATTGAAGAAATTTAGTGGTGAGCCTTTTTTTTGCATTCTATTTGGGGAAGATCCAACTCTGAATACTGCTGTAGTATATCAGATGAATATTGTGATAATATTCGTATTCTTCGAAATTATAGACTAGTCGATATTGTTTATATTATGATTCGGCTGTGATATTTGGCAGGTGTACATTTCTTTCACAGTACTTTCAATGTCATGAATTGATCACGGTGATCTGAGAGCGAAGTCTTGAAAACACCGGTAGTGTGTTCTAATTAGTGTTCTAATCAATGTTCGTTAAGAAATTATCGATAGTAGACCCCTAAAATGAATTCTTGTGTGTTCATGTATAGTGAATGTTAGGCAAAAAAAAACAGCTTGATCTGAGAATATGTATAGTGGCACATTGTCTGAATTTTGGAAGTGTAAATTGAAGTCCTCAGCGAGAACTAAGCGTTATTGTTCAGTAGGTAAAAAAATAAGCAATTCCTCAATTCTTAGATGAAATTGGTTGAAATTCCTGGAGACTGAAGAACTGTTAACAACCACGAGTATTGAATCTAACTCTGATGATGAACGTGTACACCTTAGTAGAACTTTCAACTCAAACCATGTTTATAATGATCATTTTATACATAAATAATGATTGACGACATAATTCGATCGAAGAATAAACTGGAATGTTTTATTTCTGGACATAAATAATAGTACCTTTTGAAAACGGACCCTCTTATGATATATAAACCTCATCTCGCCAGTTGAAAGAAAATACATAACGCCCGACGGAGACTGAGGCAACTGATAAATTAATTCTTTCAACTGTGATCTTGCGCTAATTCACTCTGTCAAAAATCATGTATCTTCCATCTCTGTCTGGAATAGTCTTGTTTCAGTATCAAGGTTTCGACGTCACATCATCGCCTCGTTTTCAGAGGTCCGAAAAATCGGGGATTTCAATAATTTTTTATAAAACGTAGAGAGCTCACAGCGAGAAACGATTTGCGGTGATGTGCTAGTTTCGGTGAGTTCTATCGAATGATGAAATAATTTATTTTTGTGATATTAGCCCATTCAACCCCACGAAATGTTGACTTGATTGAACCTATTCAGATCTTTGTTAAGGATAAATCGACAGCTACATATTTATGTATGTTCACAAAATATGCCTACCTGGCGATAGATGACAAGAAACAGATAGATACTATATTCACAGATTGTGCCAAAGCATTCGACAAGGTGGATCATCAAATACTTTTCAATAAACTAATCAAGTACAATGTGTCAGAAAACCCGTACAAATTAATGGAATCGTATCTTCCATGTTCCTTTCACAACAGGTGAAACTAGGATATACTTTCTCAGACCCCTTTATTGCTACCTCGGGTGTGCCTCAAGGTAGCAACTTGAGGCCTTTGCTTTTCACATTATTTATGAACGACTTGCCTCACTGTATTCAAGACTCATCATGTTTGATTTTTGAAGACGATTTCGAGATTTTTGAAACCATTGCAAGTATCGAAGACTGTGTTCTTCTACAAAATGATGTCCACCGTGTAGCGGACTGGTTTAGTAATAATAAAATGTATCTCAATATACAAAAATGCTCTGTATGTACTTTCATCAAACGAAAGAACTTCAAAGAGTATGAATATGCTGTTGATGGAATAAATCTGAATAGGAAAAGTCAAATTAAAGATTTGGGTGTAAATCTTGAGTCTGACATGAGATTCAACACACATTATGAGTTCATTGTGAACAGAGCCTTCAAAGTACTTCGATTTGTCATCAGGAATACCAAGAACTCCAGTATTGATACTGTGAAGAGATCATATAATGCTCAAGTTAGACCTCATTTGGAGTATGCATCAGTAATATGGGCACCCCAGACGAATAGTCATGAAGATCTGAAAGAAAAAGTGCAAAAACGCTTCCTCAGATACTTGTACCTGAAAGATAACGATACTTACCCGCATAGGGTGTCTTATGAATCTATGATGACGACATACAACCTACAATTCTTGAATGACAGAAGAATCCTATAGTCGGTTCTATTTATATATTTCATTGCAAATAATGTTATATAGATACAAAGATTGTCAAATGTATAATTTCATAAAATTTACAATACCAAGAATCAATTTACGAATATTGAACAGATCATTATTTTTCTTTGATATATACAGCTCCTCACCTCTCAATTTCATGCTGAGAAAATGCAATACATGTATTGAGAATATGAACAATCGGGAATAATTTTATTACGAGATCTTGAATGTGATTTGGAGATATACCTATAGATAGTATTAGTAAAGTGTATACGTCCTTATGTCTGTTTTGTTCTTGTAGACGATGTAGGTCTGTATATTTTGTTTTATTTGATATTTCAAATTAAACTTCTTTGTCTGTGAACTGCCTCACATGTGATTATCAGATGTGTTTGTGAGTGATAATAAATATATAGATAAATAAATATTGTTGTATCTGATACCATGTCCAACAGAGCAGGCAACACGACCATGAATATTATTTGGTCTAGAATAAAAAAATACTGGATTGTATTCTTGGAAGTTTCTTGAACTTATTGATTCAGTTATACAAGAATCTGAAGAATTATGGTGACATAGTAGATGAGAGATAGCAATATTTTCATTCAACAACAGACTCCGTACATTTAGATGGAATATACTGACCAGACTGCTATCGTGACAGATTTTAGGAACAGCATTGATTATAACGTTTCTGATTGCCACTGAGATCCTTTCGGAGAATCATCATGATGATTTTTGTTTTGACAAAAGAACTACTATGGACGTCGTCTTTCAACTCAAAGGTCACTCCTACTTTGACATTTATTATTCAGTATTTTCCTGGAATTCTCTAGTTGTTCTACAAATATCTGATCTGGTTCATCTGTATTTTTCTTCAAATTTTTTTCGATCATATCACCAGTAACATGGTATTTGACCCTCAATAACAAGATCCAGGCTCCTTTGTCTTATGCGGCACCTACAAAACTATCTAATTCGTCTTCGTCCTGATGCTCTTCAGACTGACCTATTCGCCGTTTGCGCCAATTTCTTCCATAGTTCACAGTTCTAAAATTTCTATGAGTATTGAAGATCTGTTGATTCCTTTCTTGTTCATCACAAGTGTTTTCAGTTTATAACATTTTCAGACTCCATGTCATCTCTTGTAATGTTTATTAAATTGTTCATAATATTAGCTTGTTCTACCTCGTTTTCCTGGACTACATCTATTTTGTTTCTGCTGTATTGTGTTTGATTCGATTTTTGTACCATATCTTAATTTTTTTTGACCCACCTGGTTTTTTTTGTAAGCTGGTGCTTGTTTAATAATATATATTCCATTCAAAAATGCATTCGATTTGATTTTGAGCATTTCAATTTTTTCTTCTTGCAATTCTTCTTCTTCAACAAATAAGGATGCCTTTGTTGTCATAGTTTTTTCTTCTATGAACTGGTTACAGCAACTTTTCATACTCTGAGCACATTTGGAATGATGAGTGGTTCCACATTTCTCACAACTTATTTCACTTTGGATATTTTTCTTGCAATATTTTCATGTTTTATTGAGAATAACTCTTTTTGTCAGCTCACTTTCAGCCATCTTGAATATGGTCCAAATCGATTGACATCATCAAGATTCTCGAATGCATAATTCATTTTCTTCAATTTTGCTGGTGGTTTTGTCATCGCAGTAGGCTGAGAAATCATGATTGATACATTTTGTTTGAGCGATCAAGTAGATGATTGTAAGTGGTTCATAATAAGGAGAGAAAATTCAGATTGCTCCAGGAATACGAAAGAACATATCTGAAATACCATTGTATAATTTTGGAAAATTCAGAAAGTACTTCAGGAATTGATCCTCATTTCGATAATGTAACAAAAATCAGATATGGGATGAGTTGTAACAGTATAATTCTGAAAAGCACTAAAGCACTGCATATTTCCGGAGGTCTCAACGTAGAATTCAGTAGAGCACTCGTAATCCAATAACTTTGGCTGTGCCATACCAATAAATCGTAATTATATCGAATCGAACCCCTAACCCTAGGAATATACTTCAATAAGATGAGATCGTGAGCTTCTAGAGGAGTTGTTTATGTCAAGGAGTTGGTTCGCGATTACGGAAAGATGATGCAGTTCGATACGTGAAAGTTTGGTAGATACAACAAGTTACTGATATTCAATACGTGTTTTCCTACGAAAATAACACAAAATTTCTCTTGTTTCACTGTGTTCGATACATCAATGAGGTAGGTGTATTGTTTTTCTTCAATTCCAAGATGTCGCTGTTATCTGTTACAGCCGTAGAAAATAGTAGATTGTTCAACGAGGACGGAATGATAGGGATTCTCCACCTACAACTCATGCTGCAATCATTCGAGTGGGAAATTAGCAGCCCGTTTTCCGAAAAACACCCTTCTCTAGCGTAACATGATTTCATGGAAAATCAATATCCAAATTAAATAATGAGAGAACGAAACAAAAGGTGAAGTCACAGGTTGAACGAAATGGTCACTAGTATTTCCGTCGCGGGCACAAAAAGTCAAAGACGCCCAATTCCCAAAATGATCAATACATATTTCCTTCAGATAATTACTCACAACTCGGGCGACTTATGAGGGCTGGCACTATCTTGCATCAACAAAAATCCTCACACTATTGATTTGGTTTTAATATCACCGGTCTGTACCCAACCTGTGAAGCTACAATTCAAGATCACGAGTTTCATGCAATCAGTCAAATAATTGCCTTTGCAGATTATAGCCTGTTACTTACCGTGCTCATAATGCCAATTGAATCAAATGAAGTCATGTATGTTTTGCTATGAAATTGTGTCTCAGGAGGAAAGAAAGATAATGAGGTGAATATAGGAAGGGAATGTTCAAGACAGATCAGGCTAAAGTGTAGATTTAATTTCAAGTTGATAACTCAACTGTTTCACTTTACAGGGTATTCCAAATTCAATGAAACAACATGCTCATTGGCGTTCTGATGCAAATGGAGTTTGTACAATGTTGAGGCAGAAATAAGCTGCCATTCGAAACAAGAAACGTCCAAATCAAGAAAGAAAAAGTTTCCTGAACTTTTGGCTACTTTTTGGTGGTGCGTTTCTTATAGAAGTGTATATTCTTGAATGATTCACTATATACTGATGAACTAGCAACTCTCGAATTATTTTTTCTTGTGATCTTTTGTCTCAACGACTAAATAAGTAGATTCAGAATTTGTGAACTTCTTATATTTCATAAGGATCATGTAGGTACGGTTAGGTTATATGGTTCACGACATCATACCTTTCCACCAGTGCACCGTCCTTCCCGTGAATATGACCTAATTATATATTTTGTTCAGTCCTGTTCTTTATGATAGCAAATGTCGAAAATGGATATTCAACTGCGTGTTGAACTTATTGTTCAGGAGTTGTGAATTCTTTAGTTTTCGGAATGACCTATGTTGAATCACCTATGGAATAGGTACCTAATGAATAACTTTCAGAACTATAACTCTTTCAATTTATATGGAATGATATCATTTCGTACGTCTCGCGCGTTTCATAATATCTGATGGTATATCCACTCATCAGTTCCGTTTTTCGATATCGTGAAAAATCCAACACAAATGTTTTGTAGCTTCTGAACTGTGCGCCACGTTCCATTCATTTGGTGGTTTACTGATTCAAATATTCGTTTTTTCAACATCATGAATGCGATTCACCCATTACCACGTTCCGTGAATGGAATTAAATGAATGTATAAGGCGATGTTCTAGGAAAGGTTGAATCCAACAGATGAATCCTGAGAGAACTTGAAGGAAGCAGTTTGCAGACATTCAGACCTAATAATAATGTTGCTTCGTATTGGTTACGACGTAAACCTTACAAAATAGTATTTATATAATCAAATTCGTAAGTATTGGTGAAAGTGGAGAGATACTAATCCTATGAGTCCTATATTGTGGTATGATATTGACTCAAATAATACCAGCATTTTTTTGTAGTTTCACGTTGTATTGATTATCATGCATAATATATAATGAATTGTTCAGAACTTGTCAAAATGATTGCAGAGTTGTACTTCAAGTTTGATCAGTTTGGTATTTCTGGGGATTCCAGAATGTGATATCCACATTATTCATTCGTCTTGCCTATATTTTGTATGATTTTCGTGATCGGCTGCTTGATTAGCAATCATTCAGTTTAAGAACATCGGTATATGAGGTCTTGAAACAAAAAAATTTCAGAGTGAAATTCCGATGTACAAGTGGTGGGAGTCCGTGTGGAAATCGATTTAGAATAACGCCACGGTAAGTCCTGCCTGTCGTGAAAGGCGTCTAGAAGTAGAAGTCTAGAATAGGTGGAAGATAACTAATACCATCGACTGGTGCGATACCACCATACCGATAAAAAAAATCGACCCTAGGCACTGGGAAATACGTTATACCCAACTCAACAAAATCCAATTTTCTGTTTCACTCCAACCCTATTTCTCTACAATACAAAACAAGCGATGCTGTGTTCTCCTGAAGTGAAAATATCCGGAAGTGATATACCTCCTGATTCGGGTCTCAAGGGGTTCACTATAGGCTAATAAAAGCCAAGAGATAGATCTATGTTACATACGTGGTCTGGATGGAACGAACTGAGAAGCCAGATATATTGACCCTGACTGTGACACAGGTCAATTCATCTAACAACTCCACCTAAGTATATGCTCTGTCCCAGGTACAAACTCCACAATGGATTTCTCATGTTGGAGAGGAATACCTCTGAAAACAAATAAGTTTGATATTATGTGGTTCGAACTCGATATAGGAACAGACCAAATTATTTGTTGTCTTCACTATTCACCAAATAAGCTATCCTATGCAGGGCTCTCTGAGTTTCAATACCTGAAGCTTGACGTCATTAAATTTAGCAGAACCATCCCGCAGCAGGAATCATCATCATCATGGGCGATTTCAATGTCAACAACACTGCTTGGCTCGTACCTACACTCCAACAAAACGGATGGAGCTGGGCAAAAATTCAGAGCTTCCACTATCACCTACGGCCTAGATTAGCAAATCAAAGAAACCACACGGATTGCCAAGGTTGATTACCATTCAGCCAACACACTTGACTAACCAACCCAACCCAACCCAATTTTCCTTCTCCTTTTACGCCAACCGTCCTTCTCTTAACAGAATGAGCGATGATGAGTTCTCCTTAAGTAGAATTATCCGGAAGTAAAATACCTCTCCATTCGGATTTCCGGGCGAGAGGTTCTGAAGAGGGTTCACCGAGGTCTGAGTAAGAACATCAACGATGTCCATCGACACCTCCAAATTGGAAAGCAAGACATATTGGGTCTTACTAAGAACCAGGTCAATTCATCCACCAATACGACCTATCTGCTCTGTCCTGGGTACGAACTTCACACACGTTTCAGATTCAAAGGAGGTCCATGCCTCTACTCAAGAACGAATCTCTCATGTCAACGAAAAAAAACTTCGAAACCAAATGAGTTTGATGTCATGTGGTTCGAACTCGATAGCCAGAAACAGACCGAATACATTTGTTGTCTCTACTCATCACCTAATGATCCATCCTATGAAGAGCTCTTCGAATTCTTGTCTCTGCAGCTTGACCAAATTCAACAGAACCATCCAGCAGCAGAAATCATCATCATGGGCGATTTCAATGTGAACAACACAGCTTGGCTCGTACACTCTAACAGAACGGATGAAGCTGGGCAACAATCCGAAGCTTTCGCCATCACTCACGGCAAAGAGCAGCTTATCAAAGAACTCACACGAATTCCTGATGCCAATATCCATTCAGCTAACATACTTGACTTATTCCTCACTAATAATTCAGCACCCTACACCATAGATGTAGGAGCTCCACTCGGCAATTCTGACCACACACTCAGCTCCACAACGTGCCCATTTTCATTCCATCAACTGCTCCGGCACCCGCACGTATAATATGCCATTGCAATTCAGGAGATTGGGACGGTCTCCGCATGTTTCTCTCCGAGTTTTCTTGACATAGAGAATTCTTTGACTCTGAGGACTCTTCACATTGTGCAGCGGAAATATCCGAGATCATCATGCTCGGAATGGAAACATACATACCTCATTTTTCGACAAAATCATCATCATCGAAACTCTGGTTCAACAAGAACTGTTCTAGAACTGTTGCCTTGGAACGAACAGCCTACCATCGCTGGCGCAAAAACCATAACCTCGCGACTAGAGCAGAATACGTTGATGCCAGGAATACCTGCACCCAAACAATAAATGCTTCGAGAGTAACATACAATGCCAAGATGAGATCGAAACTCATGGATTGTCCCAATGGCTCCCGTTCGATTTGGTCCCTTGCTGAAGCGGTCGAAAGAAATTTCACTAATAGTTCATTTCCATCACTGTTCAAATCCGACGGCACATAAGCAACAACATCGTAGGAGAATGCAAATATTTTTGCAGAGATGTTCGCAGCAAACTCTACTCCGGATTCCCAAGGAAAAGTGCTGTCAGACATTCCACGCCTTGAGAGTCGAATGCCCGAAATCGTCTTCCGTCAACGCATTATCAGACGAATCTTGCTTGGTCTCAAAACGAATCAGGCTAACGGTCCTGATGATATCCTCAGAAAATGTGCACCATAATTAACACCGATTCTTTGCAAGTTGTTTACCGTCTCGTACAGGTCGGGTATTTTTCCATTATGCTGAAAGACAGGTAGAGTCCAACCAATCCCAAAAAAGGGAACAAGAACCTGCCTAAAAACTACAGGCAATACGGCTTCCGCCACCGAAGATCTACTAGAGATCTACTTACCTATGTCACCCATTTATGACAAGCTTCATTGAAAAAATACGGGGAATCTCCAGCTGTCGCGTTGGACATATCGAAAGCATTCGACCGTGTTTGGCACGAAGGACTCCTCCACAAACTCCACAAGATTTTGGCACCAACATTATTCCTTCTTTATATCAATGATCTGTTGGTAGTAACAACTTGCCCCATCCACAGCTTTGCAGATGATAGTACCCTCCATACTGTGTTCTCTTCCAGAATTTTCATTTCTTCCCAGGAAACTAAGAACTCACGGCGCAGGCAGGTCAATGATGTCTTCTCTAGAAAGGCGGAACTCAGTATGCCAGATATTGAAATGTCTGGCACCACCATCTCCACAAAGCCCACCATACCTTTGCTCGGTGTTTCCATCAGCAACACTCTTTCATAGGATGATCATGTCACATCCATCGCTGCTCCACAAAAACTCGGATTCTTGTTCCGTGCGAAAAGCTACTTTACACCCCAACAGCTTCTCATGATCTACAAAGCGCAGAGACGGCCTGTTCTCGAATACTGTTCCCACATATGGGGTTCAGCACCAAAACATACGCTGATGCTCTTTGATTCCATCCAGAGAAAAGCCATTCGCCTGGTGGGTGACGCAACACCCACTCACTCTTTGACATCATTGGAATATCGTAGGAAGATCGGCGACCTTCCACTTTTCTATCGATACTTCCACAGGAAATGTTCTTCAGGAATTTCTGCTATCATCCCATCACTTGCAAGACCAGTCAGACGAACTAGACCAGCCCAGTCAGCACATCCTTCCATTGTCAACCTCGAAAGATGTCGAACAGCACATTATCAAAACTCCTTCATCCATCGAACGGCTAGGCTCTGAAATTCATTGCCTGAGGAAGTATTCCCAACAACATATAATCTCCAGAGGTTCAAAATGAATTCCAATACCTACCTTCTGTCCCTATCCTCCCTAGGAACGCACGATGTTCTATGAAGATTATAGGGATTTCCTCTCGTGCGCTTCAAGCGATAAAAAAAATTCAGCACCCCACAACCTCAGACGTCCAAGCAGCACTTGTCAATCATGATCACAGACACACACACTCATCTCCTCGACCTGCCTATTTCATTCTATCTAGTTGATTTAGGCCAACTTACCTATATCCAAAATCGTCTCGTTGAGTTGGTGCAAGGCGTGGAAGTTTTTTTAGAAAAAAATAATTTCGCTCATTAAAAAAGTAGGTACGCTGGGATCGATTTCCATAATTTTTAGCATGTGACTGTTAAGTCACGTTCTGAGATATTTTTGATCATCAGTGACCTGCAAGTGTTTCAAACAACCATGTTGCCGTACAAATTTGGTGATAACTTTTCAGAGGTCAGACTGGAAACTCCCAGTATTTTCTTCAGAAAGACATTCCCTTCAGAAACATTTCTTGTATTGTGTTGATTTTTGATATCTCATCGAGTTTTCATCAGGGAGATCGCTCCATGTGGTAGTTGACGAAGTATCGTCTGATACCATCGCCATCAATTCCAGCGCTGCACAAGGATACATTTTGCCATCAACATTGTTTCTAGTCCATATCAATGATCAGTTTGGAGCTACCAGTTGCTCTATCCACAGCTTTGCAGACAAACACCAAGAACTCACGACGCTGGCAGGTTAAAGCTGTCGATGACGATCTTTCTGAGATTACTGCCTGAAAAACGAACAACCTGATTGAATCCAAATTTCATCCACACACGATATGGCATATTACGAAGATGAATCAAGAATCATTGATTCTCAAACGAAGACAAATTTATAGTTACTCCATACAAATAGTGATTTATTCAACTAGGCAGAAAACTATTAAATTCATTGCCGTGGCTGGCGTTTCATAGCCAATTAGGCGTAGCCGAGGCTAGGAAACCAGCCAGGTCACCAAATCTGCCTTTTTGTCGTGTGGAACATAATGTTTTCTTCAAATTCGTCCAATTCCACGCAAACTCCAAATAATCCATAATTTTGCCTCCATCCAACGTCAGTGTCAATTTCGATTGCCAATTCGATTCGAATTATCACTCAGAACCTTGCATAGCAGCAAACTCTTTCTGCCTAGGCATTGAACGTACAACTTCTCTGCCTGTTGAGTATCATCGAAAAGACACTTTTGATGTCATTTGAAAACAAAATCTATTGAAAATGCAATGAGCAAGATATATGAAATATGTGATAGGTACACTGATACAGGATATGAAGATACAATTTCGTGAGATTTTGATGTCATGAAGTAAACATAGATGAAATAATAAAATAGAATGCAATAATTCAGTTTCAAATCAGGATTTCGTATATATGCATGTTAAACTATACTTACACAGTCTGTCCAAGATGAGGTTGAACAGCATGGGGAACTTGGAAACGGTAAGAGATACGAAGTCGTTCAAATCGAGAAAGATTTGGGCATTCGGTGGCTCATATCAAGAGCCTCTGGAAATTTTGAAAATTATTCTTAATCCTTGGGTTATATCGAGAAAAGTGAATCTTGGGAATATCTATTCTATTTTTTTTCTCCGTTATTATCAGAGATACAGGAAAATTGGAAATACTCTTCCATAGCAACTTTTGATGACGTGGTGATACCGATTTTTTTATGCAACATTTCGTATCCGTAGAATCATCATCAACTTTGTTTTTTGCATACTGTCTTGATAATTTCTTCACAGATTCTGAAAGATTTCTTCATTTTGAATTCAACCATGTATTATACAAGGTGATTCGAATGTGTTTCGACCTATGTTTATCCATCATCAATGTTTTTTCGAACTTCCAAAGGAAGTTGATAATTTCTTCTCAGATTCTGAAAGCTTTCTTCATTCTGAATTCAACCATGTATTATACAAGGTGATTCGAATGTGTTTCGACCTATGCTTATCCATCATCAATGTTTTTTCGAACTTCCAAAGGAAGAAAGCCACCAGTTCCACTTATTTCTGATCATTCAGTGTCAAACTTGATTGATTAGTAATTCAATACTGAGAAGAAAATGGAAAATATTTCACTACATCATTCGATCAATGCAGCGCTTAAAAATGTTGATGAATTCTTACACGAATTACTTCAACAACCCAACTTTGACAATACTCTCAGATACATTTATAACAAATGTTCAAAATGATAACCATCATTTTCTGAACAGAGATATCCACTTCTCACAGTTGCTTATAAGACATTACTGAGCATTTCTGGGGTTATTCTATTGAATGCTTCGAAGACACTGTCCCTCAGCTCTTCTTCATCATCAAAGTTATTTGCGTGTACAAAGTCTGATATATCTCCTAAGAAGAAATTCAGCTGTGTCAAATCAGGCAACCGCACCGGCCAAGGGACTGTAGAATGAGTACCAATCCATTTTTCTGGATAAAAACGCACGGACTTCTCTGGAATTATGTACCGGAGCGCCATCTCGTTAGTTCTAAACTTCCGCAATCGGTAAATCATCCAGAGCTTCTTAAAGATGATTCTCAGGGCAATTTATATAACGTTCGGGAATCTGTGTTTTATGGTGAATAGAAGGACTGATAATTCGTGTACCAAATATTGCAACCCACATATTAAAGCCGAAACGGTGTTGGTGTCTCGCTGTGATGTATAAATGTTCATTTTCTCGTGAACAATATTGTGTTTTTTTTTTATCGGAGATACCATGATCAATGAACATGCTTTCATCAGTCCAGATGATTGTTCGAGGAAAATCTGCAAAGTTTTGACATTTTCCTGCCTCCGCAAAATGAAATGGGCTGTTGATTGAAACCAGTTGATGAGGTATCAGTGTGTTGGCTAATTTTCTTTCGAAATGAGTGGAACTGATGGCATCTTTCCTTTGGAATTTCGAAAAAACATTGATGATGGCTGAAAATAGGTCGGAACACACATGAATCACCTTGTGCAATACATGGTTGACTTCAGAATGAAAAATACCCTTTAGAATCTGTGAAACAATTATCAGGACCGCATTCAAAAAACAAGAGTTGATGATGGTTCCACGAATACGAAACGTCGCATGAAAAAATCGGTATCTCCTCGTTGAACGTCATCAAAAGTTGCTATTGAAGAGTATCCTCAGTTTTGCTGTATCTCTAATAAGGATGAAAAAAAAAATTTAATAGATATTCCAAAAATTCACTTCTTTCGTTATAACTCAAAAACTGGAAATAATTCTCAAAATTTTCGAAGGCTCTTGATATAAGCCTCCAAATGCGCAACTTTTTCCCTATTCAAACGACTTCGTATCTCCTACCGTTTCCAAAATCTCCATGCTGTTTAACCTTATCTTCGATGTTCGAATTTCACAATTTGAAGTTTATGATGATTGTTTGAAAATTAACATGAGAAGAAGAGTTGAGTGCACAGATGTGTCAATTTTTGAAATATTTGAAGAGTGGATGTGTATATGAATTTATCACATTCATTGCATCATGCGTCATTATTTTATACTCCCCAACAGTTCCTCATGATCTAGAATGCACACTTGCGGCCAGTTCTATAATACTATTTTCACAAAAGGGGTTCAACACCCAAACATACGCTGATGCTCTGAGATTCCACCCAATGAAGGGTAGGCGATGCCAAACTCGCTAATTTGTCATACATCGTAGAAAAGTAGGCGACCTTTGGCGTTTCCATAGAACCTTTCGCGAGGAATGTTCTTCAGAAATCGCTGCTTGCATCACATTACTAACAATACCAGTGAAACAAACTCGACAGGCTCAATCAGCACATCCTCTTTTTTTCAGGTTTGAAATATGTCGAACAACACTACCAGAACTCATTCTCATCTATAGAACGGCAAAGCTTTGGAATTCTTTGTCAGTCGAAGTATTCCAACGAGATTATAACCTGTTGTGCCAATTCAAGTTGTTGATGGGTTTCCATAATAAGCTGTTGTACTAAGTACAATTTTATGGTCGCTTCTTATAGAAACCTGTCGTGTTAAGTTCAATGAAAGCGAAGTCCTTTCAACGGTCTGTTGAACTATTGAAATGCTATTGAGAACATGTTAGGTTCGTGAACTGATGTGTTTTAAGTTACAGTTGAGAAATGTTGTCAATAATTGAATGTAGTAGTAGTAGTAGTAGTAGTAGTAGTAGTGGAGGAGGTGGTTACCTAGCAAGTGATCTCTCATGGGCCGTTTCTGCTCTTTTCTGTCGCACACATATCTACAACTCTTCCTCCTTATTATCTCTCTCGAGTTTCTGTCACATTCTGATTAGTGTCTGTTCGTCCTTTCACCTAAGGTTCATTGGATCTTTCTGATGCAGCGCATCAGCACCAAAAATCTTGAATCTCTGCGTTTCACACCTCTTTCACTGGCTCAGGTAGTGATATCACGTTTATTCCTGAGTCTTCTTCATACTAACGGCAACTGGAGTTATCTTCTCCACCTATCAGCGATAGGCGATTATATCATGTAGGCACAGCTATAAGAACGCGCAGTTCTTGGCGGTCTCTGCCTAGTAACCATTCCGTCCCTAATTTACAGGTTCCAGTTACGAAGTCCTTCGACTGCCTGCAGCTTGTGATACGTCTCCAGAGTTTATGCATCCCTGTGATGAGCATTTATTGAGATAAAATTGAACTAGACTTCTTGCTTCACCTATGATAGGTTTTCGTTCCCAAAATCACGACACAAACTTCCTCTGATTTGGCTAGTTTCTCAAATGCATTTTCACAGTCCTGTACCAGTGTCGAACTTTGTCTGGGGTGACAGAGATTACTTCAAGGGCTGCCTGGCTGTTCGAACAAATGTAGATTCTCTACTCTGGTCCTTCTTCTGTGGTATATTTTCCGAGAGCGTAGCTTCCTCTAATACAACCTCCTTCTAGGAAGATCAATGTGCCAGTAGCTTGTTTGTCGTTCAGAGAGAAACGGTTTTTGTAACATACTAAGATGTCTGTAAAATATTTCACGGCTTTCCCTTCCCACTGTTTTCGGCTCGGAATTATGCGAGAAAACCTCTCATTCTGTCGCAGCCTGTTTCGTGCGTGTCCTATTCTGAGAGTGGAGATAGGGACCTCCTTTTTTACCGTTGTAGCAATTGACAAATTCTCTATCAGTGCTCCGACGTTCATCCAGCATCTGGAGTCCCGCATCTCCAGGTAAATTGCTATAGTTGCCTCCTTACTGCAGATTGGTTTTGGCGGCAACCCTAATAGTACCTCTGATACTTCGCTTTGCGTCATCCTCGTCGCTTTCGTGATTGCTAAATAGGCTATCTTCTTAACCTCTACTATCTTCAGGCCTAACCAGTATACAGCCAGCGCATGATCTCACGGTTGATTCCCCAAGTTTTTCATGCCACTCTCCTCATATTCCAGTGAGTTGCTATCGAGTCCAATAAAACTCCATCCACATAGGGCCTGCATGAACAAATATTGTCCAAAACCACCCCCAGATATTCGACCTGTTGGTTTATTGCAACTGTTTGCTGAACAATAGTTTACTATTGCAACTCTTGGCCAAACATGGTGGGTGGTTTGAATCCATATTCCTGCTTGCGTCTGGAGAACATATTCATCACAGCTTCCGCAAGATTCACCGAGAATCCTGCTTCATCATACCATCATCATAATATTCTACTGGCAATCTGCATACGGTCGCAGTCAATTTCCATGAATCGTCTGCTAATAAGGACCAGTCCGTCGTCCACTTATGCTTCAGCCTCGAAGCCATCATCTGTGGGTTTGCGAACGAGCTCATCATGACTAGACAGCACAGGTGAAGTGAAAGGAAACTGCCCTAGGAGCAGCCCCCTTCCACTCTGGTGCCCAGCCTATGCTCTCCATACACCACTTGCCTATACTTGTCGAATGGCGAAGATACGTTTTAGCTGACCATGAAGAATCCTGTATGGCCACGGATTTTCTATATCGAAGGCTACTTTCACGTCTGCGATTTCTGCTGATGTTTACTCTTTGAATTCTGGTGTCCTCTTGATCCTTCGCACATCCGTATAGAGGGCCGATTCCGTCGACGTCCTTCTCCTATACTCGTGTTGATTTTTGTGGAAGGGGCTGACCAACAGGGTCACTCAAGCAGGACTCTGTCTATCACCTTCTCCAGCGTTTTGAGCAGGGTTGGTGTGAGACTGATAGAAAAGACTCAACTTTTGTGCTATTGAAGGATCTTTTCCAGGGCTGCAGTGAGGAAAGTTAGGTCTTTCTGGTTCTGCGACTCTTTATGGATTGAACTCCTCAACTGCTCAGGTTATGGCATTGTCGGTGATGACCCTCCTTGCCATCGGTCAGTGAGTCCCGTAGAATTTGCGATTCATGCCGATCCCCGTCCACACCACTCATTCTCGTGAGGAATGATTATCATTCCATGCTCGTTGAGGAATATACTTCCGATTGGTCACTTCAATAGGAATGTTCTGTTCATTTCAACCAACTCAGTGAATTCACTAATAATAAAATATTTAGATGAGTATAACAAGAGTAGTGTCTTCGAATGCCTGAATATAATAATGGCAATGCTGTGATTCAGAGCCGAAGATATTCCTGAGAATATCATATTCCACATAGGGAATAGGAAAGTCATATTTGGAATATATTCCGATCTCTAAACGTTCCTTCAATGTTTCATGAACATGACAGATATTCTCCTTCTAGTACGCTTCAGAAGTCGAAAATTAACATATGAAGTGATTGAATGACCAGTTTCAAAAATGACGAACATGTAGACGATGCTGAGATAAACGTAATGTTCAAGAGCAAAGCTTCATAATTCTTCGCCAATGGAAGTATTCCCAACAACTTATAACCTCCAAAACTCAAAAAATAAGTCCATTACCTACCTCCTCTCCCTATTCTTGAACGCACGATTCTCCACAAACATCATAGGAGTCCCCTTTCCTGTACTCTAAGAGATGAAAAAAATCCTAACCTTACTCGCAGTAGGGAGTTTGGGTGTCGGCTGTCGAAACAGCTTTTCAAGCTGCATGTATGCTTCTATTTCTTTTGTTCTTTTGATTCACTACATGTACATTATGTACATAAACTTGATTATGTATAGAATCAATGGCTCGTAGAAAACTATTCTCAACATCGCTTTCCATTTCCTGTGACATACTTCCAATAGAAAAAAATAATATTGGACAAACACACAAACTCCAGGCTCCAGAAAGTCCTCATAGTATGAATAATCGTTGAAAATGGCCCGTACATGCTAGTTCAACACAAAACTTTTTGTTATAAAGGTAGCAGGGAATTTTATTGGTCTATTAAGGAAGATAAAAACTTTCTTCACCCTCACATAAAATTCTTTTCAGAATATAGTGCGTTCCTCATTCATCTATTAGCTGCGGAAGTGGCGCCTTGAATAATAATTCCGTAAATAAAACCCTTTCATACTCTTGAATAGGAAAGTTTTATTCGAGACCTCATCTGTGCTGGAAATCAGAATTTTATAAAGCCATTAAAATACTCGCCGAACTGCTTGAAAAAACGTCGTTGCAAAATAGTCGGGGTCGTCAAGGACAGGTCGATAGATTCATTCAAATGGAATTTGTAAGTGGATAATTCCAGTGAATTCTTCTAGAATCTATATTTCCTTCATATTGTATTATTCATCACCCATGAAACGATATTGTAAGAGTGTTTCTGGACAATTACCAACCTAATATACATATATCTATTAGTTTTCCTGGTCAAATGAAAAAAAAAGGAATATAAGATATGACGTAATTTCAACAAGAATGGAATTATTATCTCTACTACTACTACATGGTTGTTTCAAGCCGTAAAGATGGACGTGGATTCAAGGAAAGTTAGATTGTACTGTTCTCAATTATTATTTCCTGGAAAATTGGTAAATTTTTGGCGCCACCCAGTTCGATCAGAAAAGGATTAAAGAAGGACAATACATTACTAACAACAGTACAGGAGTTTTTTTCAACCGATATTATAATGACTGAGTTAGTTATATGAATGAACAATTATGATGTAAGTATTATAATATCCGGATCTTGAATTTAATCCTGACCCAACAACTAAAGTATCTGCAGAAGTAACTTTCCCTGGTATAGGAGTTTTATGAATGAAGATAATCTCAAGTAATCACTTTGAGTGAATGTAACAGTATCTGATCTTATGAAGAGTTGCAACAGCTATCTTATGATCTCTGATGATCCAACAGAATACAAAACTGTATTAGTCGTCAGTACTAATGAATACTATAATAAGTACTACTCGATTTTCAAATTCAGCTTCACTGTGACTTCACAAGACAATACGGAGGACTGGATATTTGGTCCACAAGGTGTGATTCACATTCTGGAAGATATAACCAGGTACCATGAAATGAACTATCAGCGCTGATACTTTTTTTCCACATAGGAGACGGTCTATGTATAATGGTAGACAGCATCATAATACAGTTCTGAATCAGGAGTTTCATGATAAAGTTCTGAATCAAAAGTTTCATATTATAGTTCCGAATCAGGAGTTGAAGTCCATCTTCTCATGAGGTTAGTGGTGGAATTATGTGCATGTGAATTATTAGCAGATTCGGAGAAACTGTTCCAAGCATCTTCGAAATGAGGTCAGAATAGTAGATGTTTTCATTAGGATCTGAAGTGACATTTTGTTTTACAAGCGATTTTTCATTTGCTAGGCAAAGCGTCTAGCGAAGCCAAGCGACAGCAAAATTTGCGAGTCAAACAAAGTCACTTTTGATGCGATTGAAACATGCTTATCATTCTGCAACCTAAAGTATCACTTGGCAGATTGTAATGATAATAAAAGTATGTATACCTTTTCAACTTCAATTTCGGAATCGGTGAGTTATATTTCGGAAAAAGTAATCTCGATTTCAGAATTGGTAAGTTCGATTTCAGAAATGGTAAACTCAATTTCAGAATCGGTGAGATGAATTTCAGAGAAAGTCCATTCAATTTCAGAAATGGTAAGTTGTATTTCAGAATTATTATTGGTAGGTTCAATTACAGAAGATGAAATCCTTTTATATGTTTGAAATGTTTTTAATTGCAAAAGAGAAGATTGTTCACAGTGGATGGAACGGTGTTTGAGAGCCCTATGTTGAATCAGATTGAACATATATGGGGTGCCTTCAAGTCAGAAGTAAAGAGCTTCTTGCAAGAGCATCGCCAAAGGGTCATAGCTGGGGATCCGAACAGATTGCTCAACCAGATAGAATTCAGACTGCGATGTCTTGAAGAATGTGCAGATCATTCAATGGAAATGATAACACCTCAAATGTGTTTGCATTCTTATAATCATGTACAACGCCACTATCTCCCAGCGATTCAGATGGAAGGCTTCTGTTCAAACCCATTAGTGCCTAGCGTTGCTTTTATGTAACAGTAAAATGGCGTCAGCGAATCAGCTGTTTTGTCGCCCGAAGCACATAGTCTCGCCGTATAACTCGTCAGTTCGGTTCAGAAAGCATTGAAGGTCACGCTCGTTCAGTTGTGAGGCATTATTTTAGTTTTTTGTCCGATATTTCGTCTCCTAAAAATCCATAGGAGTTCAAAAGTCGAAAGATATGGACTTCGTCGATGAAAAGTGAGTACCTTTGTTATATTTCGTGTAATGAAGTTGATGTAAGTATTCAAATAGAATGAGTTTACATAAACACATATTTTCTGTATATACTGATCTTGGAATTTTCATTCATGGAAGAGTTTTTTTGTTTTGAATTTGAGTGTTACATATATGTAACGCTAGGATGTAATGTGAGCATTTTTTCGAGATTATTCATAATTGGGTATACATATTCGATTTTCATTGTTGAGTATTCAAAACACCTAAATTCTAGTTTATTGTTATACAGGGTGTTGTAAAAATTAGATTAGATTTTTTTTGTTATTTCAGAAATCTTGCTGCGATCCTTGAGAAGGGGCTTACTGTTCAAGAAGCAATTGACATAGCTTTTGGCGAAGATGATGAAATACATGGCTGCATAGAAGCGGTTTATATAGCTCCACCAGATCCAGCTACTCTTACGGATGAGGATTCCGGAGACGAGGACGAGGGCGGAAATGTTGATAATTTGAGCAGGCGTCAGTTACTGGCTGATGCAGAAATACGAACTACCAGAGAAACTACACTGGCAGAAGATATTCCCATAAATGAGACACAACCGCAAGTATCTGTTGAAGAGATATCCGAAGATAATGCTTCTCCAATCAATGATATGAATGTGTCACCAGCTCACATAGTATATCCAAAAGTTTCTGACCCCCGGGATTGGATTTCAGGAGATTTCACCTATAACGAAAAACAATTTCTTGAAGCAGATTATTCATCGTATCAAAACAAATCGATTGTTGACTTCTTCGAGATGTTCCTGGATGAAGAAACTATATTATACCTCGTAGGAGAAACAAATAAGTATGCTCTCTTCAAAAACCAACCCGATCCAGGAGTGTCGCCAGATGAAATGAAATGTTTTATCGCAATATTGATTCTCAGCGGTTACAATGATCTTCCCAGTAAGCGGATGTATTGGGAACAAAGTCTGGATACTAGAAACGAACTAGTTTATAATTCGATGAGACGCAACAGATTCGAGCAAATTTTGAGGTTCCTGCATTTAGCTCCCAACGAAAACATGGATCAAGGTGATAAGCTATGGAAAATAAGACCATTCGTAAACCGGATAAAAGAGAAGTGCCGAAAATATTTCGTTCCTGAAAAAGACTTGGCATTCGATGAGAGTATGGTCAAGTATTACGGAAAACACAGCTGTAAGCAGTTTCTGAGAGCCAAACCCATACGCTTCGGATATAAAGTCTGGTGCCTGAATACAATAATGGGCTACTTGATAGATTTTGAAATATATCAAGGAAAATCTATAACCCCTGACGCTGACATTGAAAGAAACTTTGGAAAAGCGGCAGCACCATTGGTCAAAATGATAGAAGAACTACCCAATAATCTGAAATCCTTGCAATTCTCGTTTTACTTCGACAATTTATTCACGACTTTCAATTTATTGTCCTACTTACGTTTGAAAGGATATGGAGGAACTGGGACCATTAGGGAAAACCGATTACCCAGAAGCTGTCCTTTATCTGATAAAAAACTCCTTGGAAAAAAGGAAAGAGGTTATTTCGAGAACGTTATTAGTAAAACAGATGGTATTTTAGTAGCTAAGTGGGTTGATAACTCTGTAGTATGTATTGCTACCAATCAATATGGTATCAATCCTGTGGCAAATGTCAGACGCTACTCGCAAAAGGAGAAAAAACACATACAAGTAAGCCGACCAGCCTTACTTGCTGAGTACAACAAAAAAATGGGTGGTACTGATAGAATGGACCAAAATGTTGGACAATACAGGATCCAAATAAGGAATAGGAAATGGTACTGGGCATTGTTCACATGGCTCCTTGACATTTCAATAAATAACGCATGGTGTTTATATCGGAAATCCAGAAACTCCCAAATCGGCCGAATAGATTTTAGACGGGCCATTGTGCAAGTCTACTTGAAAAAATATGCGTCAGCTCCCAAAGGCACTGGCAGAACTCCAATGCCATCTTCCAATGCACAAGGGGTAAATGATGAAATCAGGTATAACAGGATGGACCACCTTGTTGAAAAAATTCCAAACAACAAGAGAAGACGTTGTGCTGGAATATCTTGTAAAAGTTCAACACGCTCCCAATGCAAGAAATGTAATGTAGGCTTGTGCATTGATTGTTTTGTTGACTACCACACAAAAAATATTTGAACAGGATGGCAACTACCTATTTTAATTTTTTTTATATGCTTTTCAATAATACTCTTAATTTTTTAATATATGTATTTTTTGCTAACAGTAGTTCCTAGCGTTACAAATATGTAACACCTAATTCTGAAGGATTGGAAACTCCATTTACAAAACTTCATGATTTTTCATCAATTCTAATAATAATTCATACGAAAAATACTGAAATCACTTTCAAAATCGAAAAAAAATTAATCTGGGCACTAATGGGTTAAATTGTTTTTGAAAAGTTGAATATTTTAAATATGGTTTGTTAATCTCACATGCAATTGGAAACATTTCGAACAAATATAAGAATTTTCTTATGATATTGAACCTACCAATTCTGAAATACAACTTACTATTTCTGAAATTGAATGGACTTTTTCTGAAATTCATCTCACCGGTTCTGAAATTGAGTTTACCATTTCTGAAATCGAACTAACCAATTCTGAAATCGGGATTACTTTTTCCTAAATATAACTTACCGATTCCAAAATTGAAGTTGAAAAGGTATAGATAGAAGCAAGACCTCTGACTACTCCACTTCGTTACAATTTGTGTTGACATGCATCATGTCATCATAGACTACATGCACGAGTTCGATACTACCCAAAACCTTGAAACCGTGCAATGCAACAATAAATGATCCGTGTGGTGAGAATATTCTACCTGCATTTACATATCACGTTTATTCAATTTTCAAGGATGTTCGAATTATAAGTTCAATATAAATTCAATCACAGAGTGACCTATCCGTGTATCCTATCGAATCGATGAATTCATTATTTGGTCTATATATCCACTCTTATAGCAAAAACTGCGCAAGTGCCAGGTATGGAAAAATGAAGAGAAAAATGTAAGGTTGATCAGGTTGATGAACATCATCAATAATATAAGCGATTATTCATACATCCCCATAGTCCACTGTTTGGCTGGGTGATCGGATGAAGGTACACAATATCGTTTTGCGAGACGAAATGGTATTGCTGGTCGTGATTATTCCAAAACAAGTTATCTTATCAATCATATACTGCATGAACTACGAATCGAGCAAGAATGTGAATCTAGTTGGCTTTCCTAATCAAAACAAAAATACTTCAATACCTATAGTAGTGAGTTGAACTTCAGCTCCTAGAAACTGGAAGTATCGCAAGATACTTTTTCTTGTGTCAGTAATAGCATCGCCAATTCAAGAGCTATTTCTGGTATTAAAATGGATGACTCGTGTCGGTTGCAGAAAATATTTTTTTTTAGGAACAGGAACGAATACATGTATTGATGCACTAACAGCAATCATGGTGAGAACAACAAGAATTTTAGTCTTGTTCACCATCAAAATGGCGTCGTCTTTTACAACGACACGACTGTGCCAGAAATTGCTGTATACGAAGAAAGCCTAAGAACAAAACAATATGATCCATGTGTTTCCGATGTATTTTGTTATTGTTGAGTATATAAATTCTGATGCATTCCATTGCAGAAGTTTTTGATGCTTTCCTAAAGGTGTAAGGCCTTTATAACCAAAACTCTTATCATTTGGCTCGATAATTCCAGAGCACGAATTATCTGTGGCATTTCAGCAATCTGCCTCCAGAGAGAGGTCGTTGATTTCGATTTCAAAATAAGCTCTCCAAGTCGACGTCTTTATTTTAAAAATAGATACCTATGTTGCTAGACATCACTCGTAGTTCCTAGGAGCTAAAGCTGAACTCCTAGGATCTGAAAAAGAAAATCTCCATGTTGACATTATGCGTGTCAACACAAATTTCAACAAAGTGAAGTGGTCTGAGGCCTTGTTTCTATCTACTTACTCTTGTTATTATAATAATCTGTCAAGTGAGTCACATTGTGGAGAATGTTCTTCGACTAGAGTTTATCGAAGTCCCGTGATTCCAGTTATTTTCCGCACGGGCAGCTGCACAGGTTCACTTTGTTTTCTTGTGACAGGAGCACCAAGGGTTGACATTTTCACTAGAACAGCCAATGCACATGCTGAAGTCAGAGTTCATAGATAGAGTGATAGGCTGTCGACAACTAGAAACTGTGGATTTCTAGGCACTCAGTACCTGGAAACAAAATGGCTGATGCTCTGGCCATAAAGGGGTCGAAAGGGCTCAGTGATTGCTCACATTGAATAAGAAACCTAGGAAAATTTTGGTTCATTATTTTTCAAACTATCTGGTGTGTGTATGTTATTGATTGTCAGTTAGATACACTTAGTGTTACCACTATTCATGGTAAATTTGTTTTCTTGATAAAATCTTCAGTTCTACTCATTCACGACATCCACTAAATTTAGACCTCTCAGGGCGAAATTGGTGTTATCAGTCATGATCAGGAATCTTTGAAGAGCCATCATTGACCCCTTGAGCAAAAATTCTTAATGAAAAGTTTGAAAAGTATTGGACCCAGGATACTGCCCTGCGGAACCCCCAAGGTGGTCTCCAAAACAGTAGATCTCTATTTTCCGGGTATGATTCTATCTAGCTTTGAGAATCACCTTTCATGCTGTTTCTTATGAAGCTCAACAAGTGACATGATGTGGTCAATGCTATCGAAAGCTCTTGAGAGATTCACGAAATTCCGCAGGAAAGATCAATATCATCTAATGCTTCTATGAATCAACAGTGGTAAAGTAAAATTAGGTGCAGTTCCTATTATTCCTCAAATATCTATTTTAATTAGATGTTTATCTTCATTCATATATATATATATATATATATTTCCATTTTTTCAGAATCATATTCAAAAAGGACACATATTTTGAGCGCTATGTTTACGATGGTCCCTTAGAAATTCTTTATTTGTGTTTATTAGATATTCACAGAGAAGACAACTTTTCCTAGATATATTTTCTTGTTCCAAATCAAATTTGGTATAATATGGATCATTTATCCAGCCCCGTCGTAAGGCATATTCCAAACAAGATATAGAGAGAAAACGAATATACGTATTGGCACCGTCATCTTCTTCCAACCAAATAGAGAAAGCAACTAGTGTTTCCAAGTCTGACGCTCAAAGGATTTCGCGAAAATATAAGTATCATTCCTATAAATTTCAAATAGTACAACATTTTCACCCTGGCGATGCCGAGCACCGAATGATATTTTATCAATGGTATTTACAACAGATCCTTGACGATGAATCTTTTGGGAGACTTGTTATCTGGTCCGATGAATTGTTATTTTTCAAATGCGGGAATTTTTAACCGCCATGATACAAGACATTGATCCGCCGAAAATCAACATTTAATTTTCGAGAGGGCAAAACAGAGACGCTTCGGAATTGGAGTCGCATGTTTTATTTTTGGAAGAAGAATATAGTCTACAGAATTCATGAAGGAGGTCTCACAGCACGTCGTTACCGAGGAATCCTTCAGTAAGTTATTCCAGAACGGATGGAAAATGTTTCATTGGCTCTTTATAATTCCGTTTATCTTCAACAAGACGATTCCCCCAGTCACAACTATGCCCTTTTGAGGTCATTTTCAGATGATAACTTCCCTCAAAGATGGATTTGATATTTGGTACCTACGGACCTGTAAGATGGCCCCCTCGATCTCCAGATCTTTCAATTTTGAATTTTTTTTATTGGGTTTTCTGCAAGGTGTAGTTTATGAATGAATATATCATCCTGTAGCAGAGCTCCGTGCAGTGATTGATCTGAGTTTTCAAAATTTGCAAAGATATAATTCTTCACAACGCTATCAGAAGGATAACAAAATGTGCCAATTTTGTATACGAGAAAATGGTCGTCATTTAAAAAACCACCTATGAAACCTCTTTGCATTTTCAAAATTCTGCTTCCATTTGCTTTTTTCTACGTTGAATCTTGAACAAAATTGGTTCGATGTTTGTTGTTATTCATCATAATGATTGAGTTTGGATGATTTAACAAATAATTAAGGAATGAGAAATCAGAAAATATTATTTGAATTGAGTTCGAAAGTATGAGAAGTTTAATGATCACTCAAATGAAATCTGAAATTCTGAGCTTGTTTTCGATAATGATTGTATACAATCATATATTTCTGGAAATCTCACTTATTGCTCAACGAATAAATCAGATGATATACAGGGTGTTTCATCAATAGAAACATATGTTTGCTCCTTTTAACTAAAAAACAAAAGGTGCAAGCAAAAAAATACCTAAGCCACTGGATTTAACGAGGAAAACTCCATAAGAACAAGTTTTAACTTCTTGGATAAGTTCAAAGATAATTGAGACACGAGGAGTGGCTGAATAGTGATATTTTTCAATTGCACCCTGTATCTCGACAACCGAAAGGGCTATCACAATTCTTCTTGCACCATTATCAATATCACGAAAAAACTAAAGCTCTGTCTCGAAAACCGCAATGCTCTATCTTTACTGATAAGGGAGATACCCCCCCAGGCAACCAGATGACGTTCCAGTGACGTCTTTTTTACGTCACTTGAATGACCAAGGTGACGTCAGTAGTTGACGTCGCATTGACGTGATAATGACGTGAATAAGTCACAGCCCACGTAAAAAAGATTCCTTTAACATGGTGTAATGAACACCACTAGCCTCTGAAGACATTAGGTATATAATATTGAATATGCATTGTTGAATCTGTTTGGTGGGTTCCTCCTGTGTCATGATCATTCAATCGCCTATTCAGCAGTGCCATCCTTCAGTACGCATCCCCATCAGAATGCAATCAGTTACTCGTATTTGTATCGAAAATTATGTAGTTTGTGTCGGCGAGATGTAAGCAAACAAAGAATAGTTTGATAGCAATGAAAAGGATGTTGGCGAATTTGGCTTCACTTTGTTGAATAATGTATATTGATGCATTCTTTGTCACCCAACAAGAATCGAAATAGCAAATTATTGAAAAATTTCCTGAATGACGAAGTTCAACAAATTGGTACGTCGCATACCGACGTGATTTTCAGACGTCATAGATACGTCACTGCAACGTCATAAGAGTACCGTTTCCAATATAGGTATACCTGAACGATAATTTTTATACATACATAGCTTGTTGGTTTCTGAGATATACAGTGTGTCAACGTTTTTCTACTACTTTTCGGGTATATTGATAATTAGAATAAAACATGCATGTTGATTTGCTTTCATGAGTTATACTCCTGTTCCACATGATAATATAAAAGTATTCATGGTTTAGAGAAGGTCTGGGAAAAATGGACGTTGACAGGACGACCCATCTAAGTGATGTTCACTCGACGTCGAAACGATGACGTGATTAACACGTCATAGAAAGTACGTCATAGAGACGTCATAAATTGGTGTGTGACGTCTCTGACGAAAAATCCGTGTGGTAGTCGGATTAGAATAACTCCACGGTGAGTCCTGCCTGTCGTAGAAGGCGACTAAAAAGACGCAAATAGGTGGAAGATGGCTGACGCCATCGCCCGGTGCGATACCACCACATCAACCATAGGCACTGTGAAATGGGTATACTTACCCGTGTTTCAGTAGCTGGTTGATGTTCCGGCCAACCCAACCCAACCCAATTTCCTTTTCCTTCCACGTCAACCTCCCTTCTTTATACAGAATACGCGATGATGAGTTCTCCTCAAGTAAAATTATCCGGAAATAAAATACCTCTCCATTCGGATTTCAGGGCGAGAGGTGCCAGAGGAGGTTCACCATCGGCTGAAATAGTCCTCAAGATAGACCTATGTAACATCCGAGATCTAAGTAAGAACATCAACGATGTCCATCGACACCTTCAAATTGAAAAGCTAGACATATTGGCTCTTACTGAGACACAGGTCCTGGGTACGAACTCCACACACGTTTCAGATTCAAGGGAGGTCTCTGCCTCTACTCTAAAACGAATCTCTCATGTCAACGAGTGAAAACTTTGGAACCAAATAAGTTTGATGTCATGTGGTTCAAACTCGATAGCCAGAAACAGACCAAATACCTTTGTTGTCTCTACTTATCACCAAATGATTCATCCTATGAAGAGCTCTTCGAATTTTTGTCTCTGAAGCTTGACCAATTTCAACAGAACCATCCAGCAGCAGAAATCATCATCATGGGCGATTTCAATGTACACAACACTGCTTGGCTCGTACACTCTAACAAAACGGATGAAGCTGGGCGACAAGCCGAAGCTTTCGCCATCACTCACGGCTTAGAGCAGCTTGTCAAAAAACCCACACGAATTCCCGATGCCAATAACCATTCAGCTACCATACTTGACTTATTCCTCACTAATAATTCAGCACCCTACACCATAGATGTACGAGCTCCACTTGGCAATTCTGACCACTCACTCATCTCCACAACCTGCCCATTTTTCATTCCATCAACTGCTCCGGCACCCCCACGTCTTATATGGCATTACAATTCAGGAGATTGGGACGGTCTCCGCATGTTTTTCTCCGAGTTTCCTTGGCATATAGTATGCTTTGACTCTGAGGACCCTTCACAGTGTGCTGCGGAAATATCCGAGATCATCATGCTCGGAATGAACACATACATACCTCATTGTTCGAAAAGATCATCACCTTCGGAACCCTGGTTCAACAAAAACTGTTCTAGAACTGTTGCCTTGAAACAAAAGGCCTACCATCGCTGGCGCAGAAACCCTAACCTCGCGACTAGAGCAGAATACGTTGATGCCAGGAATAACTGCAGCCAAACAATAGATGCTTCGAAAGAAACATACAATGCCAGTATGAGATCGAAACTCATAGATTGCCCCAATGGCTCCCAATCTCTTTTGGTCCCTTGCTAAAGCGGTCAAAAGAAATTTCACTAATAGTTCATTTCCACCACTATCCAAATCCGATGGCACATTAGCAACAACATCGCAGGAGAAAGCAAATATTTTTGCAAAGATGTTCGCAGCAAACTCTACTTTAGATTCCCAAGGAAAACTGCCGCCAGACATTTCACCCGTTGAGAGTCGAATGCCCGAAATCGTCTTCCGTCAACGCACTATCAGACTTATTTTGCTTGGTCTCAAAACGATTAGGCGATCGGTCCTGATGGAATTCCACCCATTATCCTCAAAAAATGTGCACCAGAATTAACACCGATTCTCTGCAAGTTGTTTACCATCTCGTACAGGTCGGGTATTTTTCCATCATGCTGGAAGAGAGATAGAGTCCAACCAATCTCCAAAAAAGGGGACAAGAACCTGCCCAACAACCACAGGCCCATTGCCTTGTTATCAGTAATCTCCAAAGTGATGGAGAAAGCCATCAATATTGAGGTCATCAAATATCTGGAGAGCTCAGTAATCATCAATGATATACAAAACGGCTGTCGCCACCGAAGATCTACTGGAGATCTACTTGCCTACGTCACCCATTTATGGCAATCTTCAATAGAAAAACACGGGGAATCTCTAGCTGTCGCGTTGGACATATCGAAAGCATTCGACCGTGTTTGGCACGAAGGACTCCTCCACAAACTACCATCATACGGCTTACCACCTCAGCTATGCCATCTCTTATCGAGTTTTCTCTCAGGCAGATCGCTTCACGTGGTGGTGGACGGTGTATCGTCTGATACCATTGGCATCAGTTCCAGCGTTCCACAAGGATCAATTTTGGCACCAACATTATTCCTGCTTCATATCAATGATGGGAGTAACAACTTGCCCCATCCACAGCTTTGCAGATGATAGTACCCTCCATACTGCGTTCTCTTCCAGAATTCCCATTTCTTCCCAGGAAACTAAGAACTCACGGCGCAGGCAGGTCAATGCTGTCAATGAAGATCTCGCTGAAATCACAGCCTGGGGAACAAACAACCTAGTTGAATTCAACGCCACCAAAACTCTAGCCTGCATTTTCTCTAGAAAGGCGGAACTCAGTATGCCCGATATTGTAATGTCTGGCTCCACCATCCCCACCAAGCCCACCATATCTATGCGTATTTCCATCAGCAACACTCTTTCATGGGATAATCATGTCAGATCCATCGCAAAAGCTGCTTCACAAAAACTTGAATTTTTGTTCCGTGCGAAAAGCTACTTTACACCTCAACAGCTTCTCATGATCTACAAAGCGCAGATACGGCCTGTTCTAGAATACTGTTCCCACATATGGGGTTCAGCACCAAAACATACGCTGATGCTCTTAGATTCCATCCAGAGAAGAGCCATCCGCCTGGTGGGTGACGCCACACTCACTCACTCACTCTTTGACATCATTGGAACACCGTAGAAAGGTCGGCGACCTTTCATTTTTCTATCGATACTTCCACGGGAAATGTTCTTCGAAAATTTCTGCTATCATCCCTTCACTAGCAATACCATTTAGGCAAACTAGACAAGCCCAGTCAGCACATCCTTTCGTTGTCAACCTCGAAAGATGTTGAACAGCACTTTATCAAGACTCCTTCATCCATAGAACGGCTAGGCTCTGGAATTCATTGCCTGTGGAAGTATTCCAAACAACATATAATCTCCAGAAGTTCAAAAAAATTCCAATACCTACCTCCTATCCCTATCCTCCCTAGGAACGCACGATATTCTTCGAACATCATAGGGATTCCCTTTCGTGCGCTCCAAGCGATAAAAAAAATCACCAATTAGGGACGTTACAGTGACGTGATCATTCGTCATCTGGTTGCCTGGGCCGCAAACGTGCCCAAATTGGGATACTCTGTACATAGTGAGTAAGGATGAGACCCATAAACTCCATAAACAGATTCTCAACTTCATTTTGACGTGGAAAGTTCATATCAAGGTTTGTTCTAGAATGCAACTACTCTGAGATACAGGCTAGTGAAAGTACAAAAAAAATTATGCTTACTCTTATCAATTCCTTCAGAACCCATGCAGCGATGGTGTAAGTATCGTATGCCGCAAAATCTTCGTAGTTTTTTTATAATATTTATCAGATGAACGAATCATTGTCGAATTGTTGAATGACATCAGGTAGGCTCATCAATACCCAACATCAAAGTAATAACATTTGACACGCTAGAATGTAGAGATTCCTGAGATATCTCAATCTCCTTGATTTAAATTCCGACACCCTATATCCCTGAGTGGATGGATTTCAGGACAAACGTTGATGGAAACTTTTTACTTCAAAATGGGGTTGTATAGAAATTTGTACACAGAGCTTGTCGATCTTATTGTGACTCACCCTTCATACTATGAAGCCAATAAATGGCATGATGAATTCATCATCTGCGGAATATTCTAGAAAATAACAACTGTACGTGAATGCAACATGTTGAGCAGCTTACTTTTGTTCTTTCCTTTTGTTCCCTCCGCTACTTGTTGAACTCACAATAATAAATAACATTTTATGACTGAATTCAATGAACCCAGAGCCATTAGATAAAGGGTATCTAAACTATCTTGAACTCCATGGAAAAATGTTCCTCCGTGAAAATTATGAGGAAGAATATTACAGTTTCTCTGACCTGGAAAACATAAACCTTAAGTAATAAAATTCCATGAAAATACTGAAATATCGAATATGAGATGAACATCAATGAAACATTCGTCTTCTCAATTGAAATTGACGATTAAGTGAGAATCATTCTCATTTATTTAAAATAGGTTTACAGGTTGACAATAGACCTCGAACTGGAAACAGATCCTGAGATGATCAAATCACGAAACAGTCTTGAATTGGCACGTGTACGTCATCCTTGAATCGATATTGTGATATTCACTATCGATCCTGAATAATGTGAAATGATAGTGCTAGAATTGCTTGGTACTCTCGAGGATATAATGAATAATGATTGAAACGTTTACATCAGCAGATGGTGCGGACTCCTCGGAGAAAGAATATAATTCACTTGATTGTTATGCACTTCAATCATAATTTGATCATCTCGAGAGCTCATTGTGTTTCAGTTCACAAGGTGTAATAGGATCATGAATCACCCTCTTTTTAGCTTCAGATTTATAAATAAGTCACTGAAAAATTGAAAAGATACATCAAATCCATGAATGTCACGTCATGACATTATAATTTATTTTATTTCTGACAGTGACATTATAAGCTTATATCGTCATAGTTACGATATCTATTATGAGGGTCATAACTCCCTTGGGATGTTATATATGCTATAATTCCCTCTAGCTAAAATTAAATAAGAAATGCATAGCAACAACCACGCAATAACGTAGCAATAAGGAATCTCCTATTCGCGGTAGTCAAGATCATCATCTGACGTTCTGATGACATTGAAACTATACGGAAAAACATGTCTAACTTCCAATCGGGAAGGTATCTAATGAATGAAATCAGTCAGATATAAAATTATCTATGTATCACGGGAATTATAGAGCCTCAATAACCTCTGGCAATTGCTGTCCCTCGGGCCAGAGGCCCTCGGGACGCAAACTTTGCCATCGGTAATTAAGGCCCTCATAATTCCCTTAATACATAAATAACTATTGATATTCACATCTGGTTATATCGAAAGTAGTAATGAATTTTGATTTTCAAATTAGATCACTCTGTATATAATCGCAGGATGTCGCCCAATTTGGCACAAGGAGACAAGTATGGTACATTGAAACAGCCCAATCGGGACCATGACAAAAAATGAACCATCATAAAACCAACCCATCTTGTTTCGTAGCGTATGATGGTGGACTAATAAGGTACATCAATAGTATATTATGTAACAAGTGTTGTAAACGTCCTTTTGATCACGAGTGTTAAATAAACGAGTGTCTAGAAGAGTTTATGAACGTGTTACATACTATGCTTTTTTTACGAACTCCGAAAATAACATTTACATACCTGCTATTCCTGCTAATCTACAAAATAATTCGAAAGAAACGGGAATTGAGAACATAATACATGCAACCTGCAAGGCACGTATAAGTTACATTGGTTGTAGATGTGTCCAGTCCATTGCTTACTAATAGCCCAATCACCTTGGTATCAAATTTGACGAATAGCGGGAATCGAACCCAAAGTTTTGAAAATTGGTGTACATGTTCTTTTTGGCATGACTTTCAACCAAAAAAAAGTCACCACCTGTACCTGTAGAGCTAACTCCGCCATCTTGAAAAATGTGTGCACTTTTTCAGTTATTCGGTTATATCTCAGTATCTGTTAACTTTATCGATATCAATATGCTGAGGTAAAATGAAGGAAATTGAATTTAGAAAAAAAAAGTTGTCAACATTAATACTCGTTTGGTGCATGGTTTATCAGTAAATCGTAAAACAATATGCGATATTTGAGAAACTTACTCATAATTATTCTGATATACATATATTCCAACTACAAGTAACTGTCAGAGAGTCGGCGCCATATTCAAGGATCCTCGCAACACAAAACAGCGATCGGCCATTACAGAATACCAGTGTTTTTTTTTTATTGCTTGGAGCGCACGAAAGGGTATCCCTATAATGTTCAAAGAACATCGCGCGTTCCTAGGGAGGATAGGGACAGGAGGTAGGTATTGGATTTTTTTTTGAACTTTTGGAGATTATATGTTGTTGGGAGTACTTCCACAGGCAATGAACTCCAGAGCCTACACTGAGGGAAAAAATTTGTAGCCGTTACTAAAAAATTAGTAACTACAGAAAATGTTTTAAGTACGATAGGGGACAGCAAGCATTAGTTGTTGCCATAACTAATTCTGTTTTTCTGGAAACGCCTATTTGCCTCTAATGAAAAGTTTAGTTGAGTCATCTACGACGTTGTTGTGGTAACTAATAAGCCTTTTCAAGGAATAATACCAATAAGTTTTATTTGCCACAATCAAGATACATAGTTATGACAATTAGATTGTTAGTACTGCTTCAATATATGTTTGTTATCACAACAAATTATCCCAGTTGGGACAATTACTCATTTCTTCTGACGTTAATAGTGATTGTGTTGTTGCCAATTAAATATTTAATTGTGACTGAAATGGAATTTAGTTACTATTAAAAGTGATTTAGTAACGTTTGAAATATAATTGAGTTATTCTGACAACTTAATAGTTTTATATCAATTAAAATCAAGGCCCCATTCTAATAATAACAGTTTGTATGCCGCATTTTCCTTCCAATTTCCAATGGAATCGTGAACAGGAATACACCACACACCGTAAGTGCCACAGACCACAGCTCAGCAAAAAGAGAGGGAATTATAAATATACACCGTGTACACGTAACGTCGGTTGGACGTTTCTCACCGTCGCCCCTCGTAAACTGAACTGAATTGTGAATAGGTACCTAAACCTGAAAACTAGTGACGCACAGATAAAGATGGTAAACTGCGAATTATTATTTTGATAAACCAAATGCCAAATGGCTCAGCGCAAAGTGCAAGAAAACACAAGTGATTTGAAAACACACAGAGCAGTGAACCAGCAAGAACACGACGCTCCCGGCTACACTAGACAATTATTTTATTTATTTTGTCTAAGCTCGACGACCGTGCGATCTATCCACTATTAAGATACAAGTTCGAATGATGAAACAGAAAGGAAAGACAAACAGATGCAAGATGCAATTTTTGCCGGTGGGTCCCGAAGAGACGCGAGGCGGTCCCGAACGACGCAGTACAAATAAAATTATTAGTTATGGCTAAACAATTTCTGCTATGAATAATAATTAACCTTTTACGATAAATGTGTCATCAGTTGTGGCAAATAGTCAGCTGTTGTTAGTAACCCCAGAATGATGTTTTTTTTAACCCCAATATGAAATTTTAATTGACTGAATAGACAACACTGTGATAATTCTGTCACAAATAGTATTTTCATTGATGACAAATAATTGGCGAAAAATAGAAAAGTCATTTGTAGGAAATAAGGATACGTTGTCATTGTTAATAAAATTCCAAATATTTTTAATTATCGGTACTAAAAAAATACCAACTAGACGTTTTAATTAACCAGTTTTTCTCAGTGTAGCCGTTCTATGGATGAAGAAGTCTTGATAAAGTGTCACATATTAATGGTTTTTTTTCTTTTACATCGTATGATTTGGCAGTAAAATCAAACGTTCCTGTCAATCTGCTCCAGTTACATTGCCTACGTCAGGAAACACTATGGCTTAATTCGGTGATTGTTTTCGACGAGTACTCTGATGATGCTGATGGAACTAAAAAGGCTGAACAGCATAGACGTGCTTTTAAAAATACATGTGCAGACATATTATGATTTGTTTGATGAAAACATGCCGGTCACTGTCGCACAAGAAAAATTACTAGCTAACCCGAAGAACAAGAAGCGATTGATTGCTATATTATCAGAAAAAATGAAGGGTTCATCACAAAGCAAGCAGTGGACGATGCGGATTCGCTAACAATACAGACAGCTATTGAAATGTCTTCCTCTACCCAAGTCACCGTTGTTGGATAAAATGTAGATCTACTTATTCTACTCATAGCTTTGGCTCCAGCAGAACGCAACATTCATTTTGTGAAACCAAAAAAAGGCGATGTATAAAGGCAAAAAGGTATACTGTTCCCGCGAACTACAAACCAACATTAAATAACAGAGCACTATCCTTCTCGTACATACCTTTGGGGGTTGTGATACCACATCATGATTATTTAAAAAAGGAAAGTTGAAATGCTTCAAACTCATGAAGGACCGGCCATCATTACGAGAAGTTGCGAAGGCTTTCAACAACCCGGAAGCTAAGAGTGAAGAAGTATCTACTACATGTGAAAGATTCTTTCTAGCTCTGTATGATGCCCATAAAACGAAAACATCATTGAAGAAGCTACGGTACAATCTGTTAGCTGAATTTGCTACAAAAAAAAGTAGATCTAGCTTCTCTGCCACCGACGGAAGCAGCTTTGAGGCAGCACTCCTTCAGAGTCAATCATCAGGTACAAGAGTCGTTGGGTAATCAAAAATGTCCTGAGCTTTGGGGGTGGAAGAGGAGTGCTGTTGGTCTGGTTCCTGTGCCAACTACCCTACCTGCTGCTCCAGATTCTTTGCTCCAGATGATTTCTAGCGATTGCAAGAAAGGATGCACGGCAGCCTGCGAATGCTGAAAAGCGGGTCTTAAATGCTCGATTAGTTGCCAATATTGCCTGGAGCATCGTGCCTCAACGCACAATACTGTCAGGACAACGCCGAAACGCTGGAATCCGAGGTGAAGTTCGATTTTTCCGTTTCATCTCTTCTAAGTAATGAATACGATGTTCCGGAAGAACCCGACCCAATGGTTGTATTTTCAAATAACGAAGAATACATGCCTTATTCTCCATGTTATACCCTGCGCCTTCGAAATGGGTGATATACCCGAAGCGTAGAGTTGTCCCAGTTGTCAGGAGAACGAGAGCGGCTGATGAGACCTGGTGGGTCGAAACAGTACTGTCTTGCTCCTGCTGACAATTGGGGCAACTCTGTCCATCCTGAAAATCTTGATTATGAGATCTAGCAGCTTTTCTACTGGTCACCATGAGCGTATACAACTAAATTATAGTTTGTCCAGTCGGTTTGAAGTAGAATTTTATATTTTGCCAAATCGTTGTGGCGACATAAGTCCAAAACCGTGCATATTTCGGAAATGATCAATGAATACTTTTTTACGATAAATTTTGTTAGCTTCCTTTTACCTCCCCACCTTTATCGCGATAAAAATGACAGTTACCGAGATATACGTGAAAAACTGAAATATTGCACCTATTTTCCAAGATGGCGGCGCAAGCTCTACATGTATGGGTTGTGACTTTTTTTTGGTAAGATGTAATGCTAAAAGGAACACATACGCCAATTTTCAAAACTGGCTCCGATTCCCGCTATTTTTTCTAAGGTGACTGGGCTATAACCTTTGTTTCACGTTTATTGTCATGCTTTGCGCAAAATAAATGAATTGTTTTCAAAGATAGGTGCTTCATTTTCACACTTCTTGGAGATATGCAAGTACCAGAACATTCTCGTCGATTTCACTTTCGTCTACATTCCGTATATATTTTCAATGAAGAATTCTGATACAAACGAATATTGTTTGAATAATCCTGATACAAAATTTGAGCATAACAGTTGACAGTTGATTCAATTGACAGGCCAGACATGTCTCAAATAACTGAAGCTGTGTTTAATGAACTGTGTTGTCATGATAATGTGTTTAAGAAATTGTGTTGCCATGGTAACGTGTTTACTATTTTGAATAAATCACAGTTCGTCAATCCGTGAATAATCGATCATTTAGCGTGGTACATATCTGTACGCTGAATGCAATTTTAGTTATGTGAGTAGAAGAAGTATATTATGCAACAATTAAGTGATATAAACGTCATTTTAGTGACGAGTATTTTTAGCACGAGGGCAACAAAACGCAGAGGGTGTTCAATGAACAAGTGTTCAGAAGAGTTCATAAACGCATTACATACTTACTTATTCTACGAACTCATAATTTCCCTATCCGACAAGATCCCATCATTAAGGTATCAAGGAAACTAGATTAACCCCAACCTGCTTACTCACGAAATAATTCGAAGGCAATGAAATTGAGAACATAATACAATACTTTGCAACTGCATGCAACCAACGGGTTACGTATAAGTTGAATTGGTTCGAGATGTGTGTCTAGTCCATAGGATAGAAAAATTTTCATTGAAATGACTTGTCTACTGACTTTTGTGAATAAGATTTCTTCTAACATAAAAGATGAAAACTCTTCGGCTCGCTGAGGTGTCAATGGTCTCAATTTTCCAGGTTTATATTCATATTCTGATTGCATTAATTTGCTCACATGAATATTGAGTTTACGTTTATTGTCATGCATATTGTAGAGCATAGAATGAATTGCCCACAAATATCAGAGTTTCATTTTTACCTAGAGTTCTCGAAAATGTGCAAGTACATTCTCATAGATTCCCATCAATCCACTTTCGTCTACATGAAGAACACTAATAAACATTGTTTGAATGATTCTGATTGCAACAAAATTCGAACGTCTGAAGGTATGTTTAAAGAACTCCAGTGCCATGGTAATGTGTGGTAGAGATTGTGTTGCCATGATAACGTTTTTAATATTCAGAATGAATCACATATCATCAAATCGTGATTCATCTATCATTCAGCGTGGTACATTCCCAGAGCAAACACAAATACATGTCTGATACAAAACAATAACATTTTCTTGTTCACATCTGATGTTGCAGACATATAATTCTCACAGTTATCGTATCTTGCATGTAATGTCAAATTTCCGCCTTCTCGGATATGTCTTTCATATCTGACACATGTTCAATGTTCCTATAGTAACAATGCAAACATGTATCAGAAACAATAGTTGATTAATTGAATGTATGGTACGAAGTTATAAATCTATTATAATTCATGAATAACAAACTCGTTGATTTCAGAAATTATACTTGGTTGTAAAATGACAACAAGATCATTCATTTCTCAGAAACTAAACTTGTATTCACATACGCCATGTTTTTGATCGTTTTCAAGGTCCCTTAAGAAATCATGGTTTAGAGATATATTGAGGAATATGAATGATTCTCGGATTTGTCTTTGTTTACATAATGCATCTGAATCAATATGGAATTAATGAAACATCAGTAACGAAGACAAAATATCCAAGGGAGTTACCACCAAGGAAATGCGCGGAACAGCTCACGAAATGCCATTTCTGAAATATCATGAAATCCTTGAAATGCCATGAAATGCCTTGAAATGCCTTGAAATGCTTTGAAATGCTTTGAAATATTTTTAAATGACATGAAATAAAATGAAATGCCATGAGGTACCTCATTGAAATCCTTGAAATACCAAAAATGGTGTATGCTATTGGAACTAAACAAGAGTAGAATATTTAAGAAAAAATTTCAAGATTTACATATTCACTGAAAGAACTGCCAAAAACAGCATGAGCAAATAAGTGGGGACGAAATTGGGATATTTCATCACAGAGGGTTTTGAGAATATTTACGTGAAATCATTATCTCAGGCTGCCTTATAGACTTCTCTCTCTATTTCAGTTACTCGAATCTGAGGTTTGAATCTTCATATGTAATTTCGGGATACCCTGTATATCCAAATAATACCCTTATTTTCATTTTCAAGAAAGAGAGAGTGAGAAATGATGGTGAAATGTTTATACTGTGTGGAAACCTATGATGAAGTGAATTTGATAATAAATAAATAAGCGAGTCTGTTTTTGAAAAATAGCTTGGACATGTCAGTCGATATTTCTAGAAGCGCATTCTTTCCAATGAGGATGTTTTATGCAGGCCGTGTTATGTAACAGCGGCAACATTTTTCTTATTCCAAAGGCAACATCCTGGATTTCATTAAATTTTAAGATTTTTTCTGAAGAGCTGATTTCATAAATGTATCACACTCGGTGTCTAGCGGTTAAGATTATAGAGATATAGGGTGTTCACAATTGAGAATTCTGTAATCATTCCCGCTAGACCTCAAGTGTGAATACATTGATGAAATCACCTCTTCATGAAGAATTCAAAAATGCGATGAGATCCAGGTTGTTGCATTTGAATAAAAAAGTTAGTATTGGCTGCTGTTACATGACACGCCCTTTATAGATGATTTTCCTCGAGAAGGATGTGCGTTTGAAACTATCATTGAAATATTCGAGCGTGTTTCCGAAAATGTCTCCGTTTATTCCAAATCTATTCCATTCCACACAAATTGCTGAGAGATAAAGGATGTTTCAGGATACCTGTCTCTTACGTGTCAGTTGATTGACTATGTTTCAATAGTAGACTGATTAGGCATCAATGAATGAATATCAATGTTGTGAAATACGTTGAAAATATATGTATTTTCATATATCAATTAAGTTTCGGTAATAGGACAATTAGTGGTGCCCGCGAGAGTCTCGTTTTCGAGAGTCTCGCGTGGTCTCGTCTCGTTTTCGAGACAAGACTCGAGACGAGACTCGGACATGACGAGACGAGACTTTTATTGGTCTCGTCTCGAGTCTCGTGCAAGACTTCTCGTGTCTCGTGCGAGAGTCTCGCAGGTAAATATTTCTGCGTGCCGACTGCAGACTTGAGAATTTCATTCATAATAAAACATATTCAGATAGAATTCTATAAGAAAACATCAGGATCGCCTTAATAATGAATCTGCACGATGTTTGTGTTTATTATGTCTTAACGACTGGGTGAAAAACAAAATCATTTGCGATCGTGAAGGCTGAGCTGACTGATAAAGGTTTTTTTTCTCCAATTGGCAGGGGTAGTGGCTTTTTCCTGCCGCTTAACAGGCAGAAAAGGTGTACTTTTATTGCCTAGGCAGAAAAACTTTGTTGCTATGCATCGTTCCAAGAAATTCTAATGAAATGAGTAAAATTAAAATTGACACTGACATTGGGGGAACACAAAATGGTGTAGTTTTCAATGAAAAAATTACACAAAATTGGTATTATATCATTTGGAGAAAAAATTCTATGTTTCACACGGCAGAAAATGTAGATTGACTACTTTTCTGCCTAGTAAAACAAGTAACTATTTTCTTAGATACCTATTTCTCGAATAAGTAAACCAATGTTGGATTCAAGATTTTGTTTTGTTTATTTGTTTAGAATATACCTACGTGTTACTTTTTATTTTATTTTTATAACTTTCGAATATAAATAATGCTATGTTTTTTTTTCTTGTTTAAACGTATGATGTAAATATGTAACTATTAGGTATACTTACTTTTCAATAAATAATGTTATTTTTGTTGTAATTTTCTCTTCTTACTTCTACATTATACCTAAAGAGTAGGTAAAGGTAAATATCCCGTACTAGATTGGAACAAGATTATGCATGACGAAATTGCGATACATATGCGAGACTCTCGTACGAGACGCGAGACAAGACGAGACTCGGGGCTGCGAGACGAGACTCGAGACAAGACTTCATCTTTTATCGGCGAGACGAGACGAGACTTTATGAAAGTCTCGTCTCGTTGGTCTCGTGTGAATCACTAAGGACAATGGTGTTAAGAAATACGTTTCGAACACATGTATTCAGTATCAGGTAACCGAAACATTCCAAGGTACCTGCAAGTCTCATTAACCGCACCTAACATATATCTGATGAATCCTATGTTTCACAAATCATGAAAATTTTGTGTACAATACTGTGTGAATATCTGTGTTTACTGGGCTGTATCTTTCATATGGTTTACGTGGGATCCTGATTATATGACGCTCTAATTCCAGCCACCCTGTATACATGCCTGAAACAAATGCAACCGTTCCAAAATGATAATTATTGAGAGATTATCATGGAGTTCATGAATTTACTGTGTTTCTTGAGTTATACGAGTGAACTCGTTGAATTTGAGCTCATAGTGATTGGAAAAGTTCAGTAAAAGTTTTTCGATTCCAGATGAATGAATCAAGGAAAATGTTAGTTGATTCTCTGAAAGATGTATCCTATGTTGAAGTTGAGATTCAAATCGTATTTCACAGACAGTATTCAGAAACAAATAATTGATATAGTTTCGAAAAAGCATACTTGGAACAGGAATCCGATGATGATAACTTCGAGCATGAATTCAGATACTGTGAAGATACGGAAAAATCTGATCTCATTATATTTTCAATTCATCCGCTCTTTCTCGAGCATATTCTTTCCTTATAAAATTGTTCGATACAGCCATATCTGATATGGCTGCTCGAGGGTTTCCACTGTACCGTGAAGACTGAAAACAAAATCCGGAATGTAATATTTATTTCACCACATATATCCACACGGATATTTCCAATAAAAGGTTCTCCATGCAAAAGCGCTTTCTAGACCAGCCTGGGTCGGTCATAAATAGCGGGCCTGACGTAATAAGGCCGGGGCTCTCTGGATAGGTACTAGGGACTTGGCAAAAACATACCGACGGGAATGGCAAAATTGGGATGAGAAACTAAGACAAATGGATAGATTTCTCATCCTTAGGTGCTGATGTTCACGAGGAAATATTTTTTTATAATAGATATTTTATGTCGATAAGAATATGAGGTATATGTTGAATATATCTTTGCATCATTTGGATCGATCGATAATCGATATATTCAAAAATGCCAGCGACAAATACTTGAATCGGTTGACTATGTAAAAAACTTAGGCATCACTTTCGATGAAGATTTAAAATTTGATGCACATGCAAAACAACTTGTGATTAAATCCTATGCCACTCTCAAAGTTCTCTATCCACATAGACAAAGCTTGTCCCCTAGCACAAAAAAGCTTCTTTTCCAATCGCTTATCCTTTCAACCATCAATTATGGAGACCCTGTCTATGGTCCCTTCTTGGATTCGGCTAATCAATTTAAAATACAACGTGTGCAAAATGCATGTGTTCGCTTCATCTTAGGGATACGTAAATTTGAACACATTTCTCAAGCTCTTACCAACCTTGGTTGGGTATCAATGTCCGTTCTCAGGGAATATAACTACTGCAACATCACTTATTCAGTATTGAAATCGAAGAAACCTGTTCCACTATTCAATAAATTGACAAAGAGGTTAGAGCTCCATTCTTTCAACCTTCGAACTAACGAAAGCCTTCACATTCCTCGTCATTCGTCAGTCATGTTCAGAAAATCATTCTCCTACTTAGCTGTATTTTTTCACAACACGATTATTGAAGATCTCATGCAATACTCGAAATCCACATTCAAATAAAAAATAAAGGCAATATTCAATATGTGATAAGAAGAATTACATTTTTATTTCAAACTATGTAGCTTGTTGTATAGGTACTACTAGTGATATGTCCCATCACACAATCTTAATTTTTTGTCCAGTTACTCTGTTTCCCATAATACATATTAGGTTAAGTGTTAGAGTAGCTTTAGCTAAACTTCGCCTACTATGTAATATTGAAATACTAAATAAAGTCGATTATTATTATTATTATTATTATATATCGCTCCTGCAATAATGTTGTTGTTGTTGTTGTTGTTCAACAACCACTTACAATCACCAAATAATCATGGAAGTCAACTTGTCACTGACATTTCACGAAATTATCAAAACAAAAAAGAAATCACTTTCGTGTCAGAGGAAGTGATTGCAATTAGTCAGAAAGGTAACTCGGGAACGATAGATTCATATTTATGATTCGAATATAGATTCCGAGATTTATATTTTAACAGTAAAACGACGTGGTGTATGTTTGGTTAACCATACAATAATCGTTCGTCAATCGAGTCGTCATTAGATTATTCGTTGATTATTAAAATATTTCATCAACGTTTGATTACTTGAACATCATTGAGACTCATTGATACAGTTGATACAAAGTCGAATAAAATAGTTATTTATATATCGAGTTATAATAGAGCATATCATTACTACCCAAGGACCAAGATTTGAGCTCTCGTTATGATGAAAGGCTATATACTATATCAAGGGGTATGATCCATTTTTTCCATCATCAGCAATATATCTCAATCATTATAGTGCTTCGAATTTGAGATGAAATGCAAGCTCATCTTCATTGACTAGTCGTTCATAATAGACGAGAGCTACCGTGGTGAAGAAAAACACACTTTACATCTTGAAGAAAAGTACATAATGATAGATTTTCCAGCTAGTGCTAAAATTCACAGGTGGTAACCAGCGATTTGAACAATGTTTGATGATATGCTCTGGCAACTATACCTGTAACTCCAACATTTATCATCAGTGGTCAAGTGACATAATGATACACTCAGTTCCAAAAAAAGTGACGCACTCGATATTTGACCTATGTTTTAAAAAATGAATAGTGGGCTGATTTAAATTTTTTTTTTCATTTTGTTGGTAGGTTATGCATTTGTCTTTACAGAAAAATAAAGGGGTGACAATTTTTTCAAAGCCTTCTTGATGGTGGTGGCATAATTCGAACCATGATTATTCTTAATTTTTTACTCACCCTGTGTGTTGATTGAGTAATGGTATACAAAGTGCTCACACCCTATACGAAAGAGGTTTCTCTTGCGAGCATTTCGATTCTCCATTCATTGATTCATCTCTGGAATTTTCCGAATTACAGCTTTTTTGCTGATACCTCACGCTAATTCCACGAATTGAATTAATTGAAGGATCAGAGTACTCAAAAAAAACAAATGCCGTTGCCATAGCAACTGATTTATTGTTTGCCTCCATATTCGACCACTTGTCATTGTGTCATTGATAAAGTGTCTTGTTTTATTGACTAAAATTACATGAAATGACTCAAATAAATCCTGAACGAGTAGCAAGATTAGTTGCGTTAGTAAACGATGGGCGTAGTGAACGTTACGCCGCTCGTGCAGTGGGAGTTCATGAAGCAACTGCTCGTAAGAGCAATCCGCAAGTACGAACAAACAGGAGGCACCGCTCGGAGGGTCGGTTCTGGTCGCCCCCGGAAAACTTCCCCAAGAGATGATCGCTTCTTGAGATTGCGGATTCTACGGAATTGATCAAATACTGCGGTGAATGTTCAGCAAGATCTTCGCCAAATTCGTGATGTTGCAGTAAGTAAACAGACGGTATGTTAACGTCTAAAAGGAGTTGATTTGAACGCTTGGAGACCTGCAAAAGGTCCCAAATCATTGCCCGAACATTGTGCTGTTAGAAGAAATTTTGTTGAAAATTATGGACAGTGGAATATTCCTGAATGGTCAGATGTCTTGTTTACGGATGGGTCAAGGTTTTGCCTCAACATGGTGAATGGAAAAAAAATAGTGTGGAGAACGGTTAAATCAGAATTTGATAACAGAATGCGAAAGTTCTAATAGTGGGTCCGTCATGGTGTATATTTTTTCGGTGAGGCAGTCGATGAATGCCCTAATTCACATAGTTGGTATAACAAAGAACTCATTCGTAAAATCAGAATGAAAAATCACTACTTGAAGATGTATAAGAAACGCAAATTATTATTCTACTTGGAACGAACCAAATCACTCAGGAGATCAATTAAACGTGACATTTCATCGGCGTATAATCTTTTCATTGAAAAATCTGAAACTAACATGAAAAAAAATCCTCGTGATTTCTGGAATTATGTGAATTCAAAACAGAATAAGTCTCGTATACCAGGCTAAATGAATTTCAACAACGAAATAATTTCTTCACCGCAATCTATTGTCAATGCATTCGCGATAAATTTCAGAAATGCTTATAATATTGATATTGATGATATTACCTCAACTGAAGATAAAATCAATAAAGAACTCTCAAATCCCAGTCAATTCATTAAAATCAAGAAAATAACTCATGAGCAAATAATAACAGCTGCAAAAAAACTTAAGAATAAATTAACGTGTGGACCAGATGGCATTCCTGCTAAAATTGTTAAAAATTGCATCAATTTGTTATCTAGACCATTAGGCATTATATATAACTTGATTCTGAAAACATGTAATTTTCCTACCCTTTGGAAGTTATCACGTGTGTGTCCAGTATTCAAATCAGGAAAGATTTCGGATATTGAAAACTATAGACCGATTGCACTAATCTCTGTATTCTCCAAATTACTAGAAATAATCATATTTGACTCAATTTACAATCACGTTCGAACTTCTCTATCTGAATTTCAACATGGTTTTGTGAAATCGCGTAGCACGGCAACAAATTTATGTACTTTCACCCAATATGTGTCTAATGCTCTTGACTGCAAAAATCAAGTTGATGTAATTTATACAGATTTTAGCAAAGCATTCGACCGTGTATCACATCAACAATTATTGAGTAAATTGTCTAGCTTCGGCATATCCTATGACATTGAGTTACTACTAAGATCTTTCTTATCAAATAGGAAGTTATCACTTCCATTGTCCCCTTACAACAATGTGCCGAAGTTACAACAATTTACAAAGTATTGATATATTTTTTCTCTCGCTGTCTCAATTCAAGCATAGACTATTTAGTGCCTTGAGGAACTAGTTTATATATATATTAGTTTATATTCTTTTCGAGTTATGTATAGATATAGGTATATATTTTTAGAGATCCAACTAATAACCATGTATTATTACATACACCTGTAAATGAGCGTAAGCCTGCTGGATGTATTAATATTAAATAAATAAATAAATAAATAGACATTTTAGAGCAGTATGTCTTACCTTATGCAGAGTAAGTGGGCAATAATTTTATATTGATGCAGGATAATGCCCGAACACACACCGCAGCAATAATGCGAAATTTCTTAGAAGCCACTGGTATCACCACATCACAATGGCCTGCGAGGAGCTCCGATATGAATTCTATAGAACATTTGTGGGATGAATCAGGCAGAAGGGTACGTTCTCGCGAGAGGTCTCCGGAAAGTCTCGCAGAAATGGCAGATGCATTAGTGGAAGAATGGGATCGTATACCAATGGAAACGATAAGCAACTCAATTTCCAGTATGCCTCGTAGATTGAAAGTTCTTAGAGTTGCTAGAGGAGCCAATACACGGTATCAAGAAGTCATCCCAATTTATAATTTTGTGTTTAATAAAAATGTTTTCTGAAATTATTGGTATCAGTTCATTTCATTAGAAAATTGTTTCTCGATAAATTCAGAAAGTTTGTAATCTGCAAGGATTCAGCAAAAAAAAGCTGAAATTCGGAAAATTCTAGAGATAAATCAATGAATAGAAAACAAAATGCTCGCGAAAGAAGCCTCTTCCGTATAGGATGTGAGCACTTTCTATGCCATTACTCAATTAACACACAGAATGAGTCGAAAATTCAGAATAAATCATGGTTCGAGTTATTCCCCCACCATCAAGGAGGCTTTGAAACAATTTCCACCTTTCTATTTATTTTTCAAAGACAAGTGCATTACCTACCAACAAATAGGAAAGGAATGAAAATCGGCATACAATTTTTTTCTTAAAAGATAGGTCAAATATCAAGGGAGTCACTTTTTTTGGAACTGAGTATTTTCAACCATTATATCATTCGATGACGAATGACAAATAACGGCCGGGTCTAATGAATTGTCTGAATATTTATTTTTGAATTTAGTGCACCAAATGCTACTTTGGTGATCGAGTTGAGAAAATTGTCGAGAAGACCATACTATTCCGCACACGAGGATGAAAAAACATTTTTGTAAAAAGTCATGAAAATATATCTTTCTAAAGTAGTAATACGCTCAGCTTGATATTGGAAATGGAGTTGAACTGGCTTGAAACGCCCCTCCGTATCCTCGGTAGTTACCCAAGATGTTCCACGACATTATAGGAATCTTCGTTGGTGCGCTCAAAGAGATAGAGAAAAATATTGTTGAACATCCGGAAATGAATGATTTCTTGAATGTTTGCTCGATTGAGGACCATATAGTTCAAATACAAAAATCTCATATAGTTTACATACAATGCGCGAAGTATGTACTTCGCTCATCGTTTAACTTTTCGTACCGCATCGCACATGGTGTCATGGTAACGTAGGTGTTCTCGTCATTTCATATCTATAAATGTTAATTTATTATTGATTTGATCATGTAGTATATTTTGTTTATGACAGACAGTTGAAATGGAGAAATAAAGAGTTGTGACAGATAAAAAAGTGTCATCGGACGATTTTAACATTTTAACGAAATAGAAAAAAATTTAAATATCTAGAAGATAAGATTGAGAAACAATAGTTGGTCCTTCGAGCTTCAAGAAGATATCAACTAGGGAATATGCAATCCAACTCATTTATCATGAATGGAAATACCAGTCAGATAGCAGGTACCTATGCTAGACAAGCAGAAACCAGACAGGAAAATACCTGCCGATTAGCAGGTTCTAGTGCTAGTGCAGCAAGTCCTAGTGCCAGAGCGGCAATCGATGATGTCAGACAGGCAAGCATTGATGAACTTGAAGATTTTCTTGGATTTCCAACAAATCCTTTAAATGACAGGAAATCACAAGGATCTTCTAAAATAAGCAACAACAAATCAAATGCCTCCAGTAGAAGAATTATTCAATTACAAGCAGCCAAGCAACTGGCAGCAATTGAGGAGAAAAAAGAACAATAGGAGCAACTTCTGCGAGAAAAGAGATTTCAACGAGAAAAGCAGCTGATTGAAATGGAAATGAATCTGAAACTAAGCCAAGCAGGTAGTTCAGCTTTTACTGAAATAGATCATGATGAGAAATATCAAGAACAAGAAACTGATTTAATGAAAATAAATGATAAAGTGTATAACTGGATGGAAAACAATTATACACAAGTTCCTGAAATATTCAAACAACAACCAAAAAGAGAAGAATATATATCCAACCCAAAAAGAGATTCTATGGAAGTATTTCTCAACAGACAGACTATTAAAGACCTACCACTGTTTTCTGGAGATCCAGAAGAGTGGATCATTTTTATTTCACAGTTCCGGAAATCTACAGCAGCTTGTACATTTTCGGATGAAGAAAATTTGATCAGAATTCAAAAATGTATCCGAGGACGCGCCAGAGAAACAGTAAAGCCATTGTTGATATCTTCAGAGAATTTAGAGACTATTATTGAAACATTAGAAATGACCTACGGCAGACCCGAAATAATAATATCCATGTTGGTAGAAAAGGTCAGAAGAACACCACCACCAAAGGAAGGAAAACCGGATTCTATGATTTTGTTTTCTAATGCAGTCACCAATTTGGTCACTACTATGGAGGTTTCTAAATCAATGGGACATTTGTATAATCCCCAACTCCTGGATGAAATCACCCACAAATTACCAAATTTTCTGAGGTTGGATTGGGGAGAATTCGCATTAAAAAACAAAGATAATATCTGTTAAGGCATCCTTTCACCTTTATATAGTTTTAAGTTAGTTTATAGTTTTACATAATAAATAATTGATTAATAATCAATTTTCTTCAAAATCAACTCAAAGCAATACTTATGCATTTGAATATTCATAAATAACTACAATTACTTGCGCGGCATAGAATACTTCCCCTGCGCCGACGCAAGTCAAGAAGAAGAAGCAAGGCTTGAATCAACGAGGACAGGTGGTACCGGTGTAAAAGGCAGCCATAACTATTTTTCTGTGTGTATGAAAAGGACAGTGGTTTTCTCGGTGCTAGTACCCGCTATATTTTTTGTGTTATTTACTTTCGGTCATACACACGGAACCGGGATCATACAGGACTCGGTTGCAAAAGTGAGTGCCTACCAGCCGGAGCAAAATAGCCTGTTTTTGCCACATTCGCTGATACGGCCACACCAACATTCACGAGGTTCGAGGTAGGTGGAAGTTATTCGCGCCTTTTTATTTTCAAAATTCTTACATTTGGGGTTCATACCCGTTCATTTTGGTCCTTTCGAGCCATGGATTTGGTTCCATCATAATTTTTTTTCAAATACGTTTCGTATTGCTTTCAGTAATTTTGAAATTATCGAGCATATACCTAACCAATAAAATATTTTGCCGCAAAAAACGCAACTCGAACTTCGCCTGTTGATCCGTGGCTGAAGCTAGAAATCAGGTCCGTACTAACAGTGAATCTTTATAATTAGTTATCACTTTTATCTTTCCATCGATATGGCGGATAAAGTAAAAAAGTTGAGGGCGTTACGTAACACGGAGATAAGACGAATGTCAGAAATCAAAAGTGTAGCTGATATGGCTGTTGTGGATCATATGATACACTCTCAATTCAAACAAAGATACACAATTTTAGATGATATTGCTACTAATTTCGATAAAAATCAGACCGCAATTATCAGTGTTCTGAGCAACTTGGAGGACATCACGCAAGCTGCATTAGATGCGGAAGAAAAAATTCGAGCAGAGTTCGATTCCGAGTATTTTGCGGTCCGCGCCATTTATGCCGATATGTTCGATCAAGGACAGGCTGTGGGAGCAGGGACGTCAATACCACCCACCCCACCAGTTCCTCCACGAGTCAAACTCCCAGAAATGAAACTACCAGTTTTTAATGGTGATGTCAAATCCTTTACGTCATTTATTGATTTATTCAATGTGCTCATTCACAATAATATTTCTTTGTCGAATATCGAGAAATTTTCACATTTACATGCCGCACTAGAGGGTCAGCCAAAGACCTTAATTTCCTGCACCCCGCTCACTTCAGATAACTATATAGTAGCGTACAACGCCTTAGTCAAAAGATATTCTAACTCTCGTGTTTTGGCCACAGCTCATTGGAATGAGATTGAAAACATACCGCGTATTTCTAATGAAAATCCTCAGATGCTCAGAAAACTTGTAGATGCCTTTTCAGAAAATGTGGCGGCTCTCAAAAATTTGAAATATCCTGTCGATCATTGGGATTTCATTCTCTGCAATATGCTATTGAAAAGGATTGATCCCACAACCGCTTCAAGATTTGAGTTAGATTTGGGCTCAAAATCTACCGCTATGCCTACTTTTCAGGAAATGATTGACTTTTTGTCAAAACAGTGTAACGCCTATGACTCACTTTCTTTGTCAGCCATACGAATCAAGCCCAGAAACCCATCATATTCAAATTCGAACCGCAATTCACATCATGTTCCGCAAAATTCATATCCGCAAAATTCATCATTGCATCCGCCACGGACCACTTCAGCGTTTGTAGTGGATACAAGTTACCGGTCAAATACTAGATTATGTCCATTATGTAGTTCTGAACACGCTGTATATAAATGCCCTACCTTTTTATCGAAAACACCGGGAGAACGTTATGATTTAGCCAAACAAAGAAAATGGTGTATGAATTGCTTAAGTCATACTCATGTGTACAAAAATTGCTCCTCTCTAAGTAGTTGTCACTTTTGCCGCTCTAAATATCATCATTCAACCTTGCATTTTGATAAGACCAAGGCCGCTCTTCCTAACCAGAACATTAACTCTCAAATTTTTCCGCAATCATCATGTAGTAATATTCCGCAGCACGATTCAAATCAATCAAGTCCCGAATTTTCAGTGCCCGGCCCTGCCGCGTTAAATGCGAGCGTCGCACAAAAACACAATGTATTATTAGCTACCGTTCAATTGAATATGCTCGATGTGCGTGGAAATTCGCATGTGATAAGAGCGCTCGTTGACAGTGGTTCTCAGGCAAATTTTATATCGAAGCGATGTGTCCATCGTTTAGGCCTGGTACCATTCAAAACTTCTGTTGCAGTACAGGGCCTCGGGGATATGTCAACTCAGGCAACTCTAGGCGCAGTATCTTGTTCAGTCAATCCCATGAATGATGCGCATCACTCTTTTACCTTCGATGCAATAATATTAGAATCGGTTTGTAGAAATATGCCAAGCTTTTCTATCGACCCTACAGGGTGGTCCCATATTCAAAATATTACGTTAGCTGATCCGCATTTTTTCACACCCGCAGTTATCGATTTGCTTCTTGGTGCTGATTTGTTCCAACAAATTTCTAAAGAGGGTCGTATCGTTGGAGAGGAAGGCTTACCTACCGCATATAACACAGTCTTCGGTTGGATGTTACTAGGTCGTGTAAACACTCATAAAGATTCGATTAATTCTTTCTTGAATGTAATTGAAATGTCTGAATTAGAGACAACTATGAAACGATTTTGGGAAATTGAAGAAGTTTCAGGTGGAAAAATTCAATCTGTCGAAGATAAAAAATGTGAGACTATTTTTTCGGACACTACCACACGTGATGACAGTGGTAGGTATATAGTGTCTCTTCCTTTCAAAGATTCTGCTTGCCTAAACTTCGTTGATTCAAAAGAAATTGCTCTACGTAGATTTTTCTGTCTCGAAAGGCGTTTAATTAAAAATCCTAGTTTATACACTGAATATTCTGCCATAATTCGAGATTATCTTGACAGTAAGCACATGGAGTTGGTTCCCCCAGGTGAATTGAATAATCTTCCCGCATATTATTTACCACATTCATGTGTGTTCAAATTAGATTCTACAACCACTAAGGTTCGAATTGTTTTTGATGCTAGCGCTAAGTGCAAGAATAACATTTCCCTCAATGATACACTTTTAATAGGCCCCAAACTCCAAACCGATATTCTTGCCGTCCTATTAAACTTCAGATTAAACTTGATCGCATTTACAGCTGACATTCGGCAGATGTATCGGCAAATCAAATTAAATCCCGCTCAGGTCGATTTTCAGAGGATTTTCTGGAGGTTCTCAACTAATGAGCCTCTCTCTCAGTATCGTTTGCTTACCGTGACATTTGGAGTATCTAGCTCACCGTGGCTTGCGCTCAGGACTCTTGCCCAGTTGGCCCGCGACGCAGAAATGAAGTTTCCGCTAGCCTCTAAACTTTTGTTGTCAAATAGTAATCTTTACGTTGACGATGTCATAGCAGGATCTAACTCAATAGAAAATGCTTTGGAATTACAACAGCAGTTGATAGCTTTATGCGAAACAGGGGGATTCCAATTGAAAAAGTGGTCCAGTAATAACATTGATTTTTTACGAAATTTACCTTCAGACTACCTATACAATGAGTCATTTTCAATGGATAGGGACTGTAAATCAACAATAAAAGTTCTGGGATTGCAGTGGACACCCTCGTCTGATCTTTTTTCTTATGTTGTGACTCCTTTGGAGGAATCTTATACTAAGCGTCATATTTTATCTGAGATAAGCCGAGTCTTTGACCCAGTTGGGTTTTTGACTCCGATCACCTTGTTCGCAAAATTGATTATCAAACAATTGTGGATACAAGGTATCGACTGGGATGATACTCCACCTGATTCGATCTTAAATAAATGGAAGCTATATAAAGGTCAATTATCAGAATTGACCAAAATAAAAATTCCGCGTTATATTTCGATGGGCAATATGTACGGCAACAATAGTTACCGCTGCGAATTACATGCTTTTTGCGACGGCTCAGAAAGCGCTTATGCCACATGTCTGTATGTCAGAATAATAGAAAATGGAAACATTTCTGTTTTTCTTCTATGCGCTAAGTCTAAAGTGGCGCCTACAAAACGAATTTCAATACCTCGAATTGAATTATGTGCTGCCTACTTATTGTCAAAACTAGTTCATTACGTCCTAAATGCCTACACAGATAAGTTTCGATTTGATAAAATCTATGCTTGGACCGATTCATCGATAGTGCTCCACTGGGTAAAATCGGATTCAAATACTTTAAAAACCTTTGTTGGAAACCGCGTTAGTTTGATACAGGAAAATATATCTCCCGCTGATTGGTATCATGTCTCTTCAAAGGACAATCCCGCAGACTGCGCTTCTAGGAGTCTCTTCCCAACAGAACTAATTAATCATAGTACTTGGTGGGGAGGCCCAAGTTGGTTACATATGCAGGAGTCCGACTGGCCAGTCCAAAAATTTTCATTCCCTATCTCGGGTGATATCGACCTCGAGGAACGTCAGATTACCTTTGCCGCGTTCACAGATTTTGAATCTTTCGAAATTCTCTTGAATAAATTTTCATCACTTGAGAAAATTCAACGGGTTATCGCATATGTACAACGATTCGGTCATAACTTGAAAAACCCTCAGAATAAAATTCGTGGTCATTATTTCAATGAGTTCGAACTGCAGTTTTCTCTGATAGTTCTGGTCAAATATACCCAACATACTTTTTTTAGAGATGAAATTTCCAACCTGAAAAACAACAAACAAGTACCGAAATATCTACGAAAACTTTCTATTTTCCTTGATGATGACGAAATATTGCGTGTTGGCGGCAGGTTGCGTCATTCGCTTCTGGATTACAACAAAAAACACCCCATGCTTTTACCGCGATCAAGCCGGCTAACCGAACTAATCATCGAGGATACACATAAAAAAAATCTTCATCCTGGACTGCAAAGTTTGCAGTTTTTATTACTTCAAAACTTTTGGATACTGTCACCGCGTCGCGCAATCAGAAGAGTCTTAGATAAATGTTTAAAATGCTGGCGCCTTAACCCGCGACCCCTTCAACCCCTCATGGGTAACCTTCCCGCTACCCGCGTTTCACAGGTTAAAGCCTTCTCAGTAGTGGCTATTGATTTTTGCGGGCCTTTCTCCATAACGTTGGCACGAATACGCCGGGCTGTAACCTTGAAATCATATGTGTGTGTTTTCGTATGCTTTGCTACGAAGGCCATACACCTTGAACACGTCACTGACTAAAGCACAGAAGCATTTTTAGCAGGATTGCGCCGATTCATAGCCAGGCGGGGAAGGTGCTCTTTCATCTTTAGTGATTGCGGCAGTAACTTTATCGGTGCTAATCGATATTTAATTGATATAATGAAGTCTGCAGCCGAAGCAGAAAAGCTCGTGTGGTCTTTTCATCCTCCTACCGGGAGTAATTTCTCGGGTTTAGTTGAGGCAGGAGTTAAATCCTTCAAAACTCATCTCGCAAGAGTGGTGGGTGCCCAAATATTCTCATATGAGGAATTTTCCACGATCTTGTGTCAGATCGAGGCCATTTTAAACTCGCGGCCACTCTATCCTTCAAGTACTGACCCAAATGATTTTGATGTTCTAACCCCGGGTCATTTCTTGACTATTGAACCATTAACATGTTTACCAGATCCAGATCTGTCCCATTTGAAATTGAATACCTTATCACGCTGGCAAATGTTGCAAAGATTACACGCCGATTTTTGGTCAAGATGGCACTTGGAATATTTGACAACTTTACAGCAACGTCATAAATGGACAAATACCGGGAAAAATCTTAATGAGGGAGATCTGGTCTTGATAAAGGAAGATAACTTGCCACCTTTACAGTGGCGTACTGCGCGGATTTCCGAGCTTCATCCCGGAACTGACGGCATTGCTCGAGTTGCTACGGTTAAAACGAATCGTGGGGCGTACAGGAGACCAATCAATAAATTGTGTCCCCTCCCGTCTGTTTAGTTTTGTTAAAACCAGTTTAACAAAAGGTGGGGAGAATGTTAAGGCATCCTTTCACCTTTATATAGTTTTAAGTTAGTTTATAGTTTTACATAATAAATAATTGATTAATAATCAATTTTCTTCAAAATCAACTCAAAGCAATACTTATGCATTTGAATATTCATAAATAACTACAATTACTTGCGCGGCATAGAATACTTCCCCTGCGCCGACGCAAGTCAAGAAGAAGAAGCAAGGCTTGAATCAACGAGGACAGGTGGTACCGGTGTAAAAGGCAGCCATAACTATTTTTCTGTGTGTATGAAAAGGACAGTGGTTTTCTCGGTGCTAGTACCCGCTATATTTTTTGTGTTATTTACTTTCGGTCATACACACGGAACCGGGATCATACAGGACTCGGTTGCAAAAGTGAGTGCCTACCAGCCGGAGCAAAATAGCCTGTTTTTGCCACATTCGCTGATACGGCCACACCAACATTCACGAGGTTCGAGGTAGGTGGAAGTTATTCGCGCCTTTTTATTTTCAAAATTCTTACATTTGGGGTTCATACCCGTTCATCTCAAGATGTTCTCTGAATGGCTGAGAGGAAAAGCAAGAATTTCATGCTACGTAGATAACCCACTTTTTGAAAGATCCATTTCTTCAGCAAATCAACAAACGAGTAAACGAAAGGAGTCAGTAATGGTATTAGACAAGGAGAAGAAAGCTTCAGATTCAAGATGTTTAGTCTGCAAAGAAATACATACTCTAGTAAACTGCCAGCCTTTCAAAGAGATGAATGAAGATGAAAGATGGAAGATAGTTACAGAGAATAAACTGTGCATTTGCTGTCTAAAGCCTCACCATTTCAAGTCAGATTGCCGGGAAAAGAAGAATTGTGGCATTGATAGATGTTTCAGAATTCATCATCCACTGCTCCACAAAACAAAAGCAGTGGAATCTCGTCATCAATCATTGCCAGATCGCCAGCAGCCAACTGAACGTATCAGCACCACAAGACAAGAAAATGAGGTGTTATTGAAGATACTGCCAGTGAAAGTTCGAGGTCCTTCCTGTGAAATTGTAACTTATGCATTTTACGACGATGGGGCGACAGTTTCCCTTATAGACTCCAATTTAGCAAATAATCTGGGTCTTGAAGGAACCATCGAACCAATTTGTTACCAGTGGACGAATGGCATTGTTCACCAAGAAGATAACTCCAGGAAAGTAAATTTTGAAATTTCTAGACCAACAGGAGAAACATATTTCGAATTGACTGGATTGAGGACCATCAAAGATTTGATGTAACCTACCCAAACTGTAGATATGGACAAAATCAAGGCTATCTATCCTTATGTGGAACAACTTGAAACAATTGCTTCCTACTATCAAGAAACACCACAAATATTACTTGGACAAGATTACGGACATCTGATAGCTGCCAGGAAAATGATATCCTTAGAATTCAATGGTCCAATGATATCTAAAACACTATTAGGTTGGATAATTCATGGAAAATTTCAAGATCCTTCACATCGAAAACAAAACAACTTCTTGTATCACATTTGTAATAAATCAGAATACGAAGGTTTACATCAATTAGTGAAAGATTCGTTCAGCACAGAATCTCTAGGTGTCAAAGTCATTGAAACATTCACGAAAATCAAAGAAGAAAAACGATGTGAGAAAATTATGGAAGAAACTACAGTCAGGGTAGGAGGAAGATTCGAAACAGGCCTCCTTTGGAAAAAAGATAAGACCCTTTTTTTCAGATAATACGAATTCTGCACTTACTCGGCTTTACTGTATGGAGAGAAAAATGGATAAAGACGAAAAGTTCTGTGAACAATATTGCCAGAAAATTGAAGAATACATAATGAAAGGATATGCAAGGAAACTATCTCGAGGAGAAATACTGAACGAAACTGGTAAAGTAGGGTATCTACCACACTTTGGCGTAGTCAACGCAAATAAACCAGAGAAATAAAGATTGGTTTTCGACGCTGCATCAAAAACGCAAGGAGTAAGCATGAACACAGAACTTCTATCTGGACCTGACCTAATGAAGTCACTAACTGGAGTCTTGATGAAATTTAGACAGAACAAGATAGCCTATGCTGGTGACATCAAGGAGATGTTTCATCAAGTACAGATAAGAAAACAGGATAGATCAGCGCAACGTTTTCTCTGGAGAGGAAGGGATAGGATTGGAGAGCTAGAAATTTACGAAATGGTGTCTATGACTTTCGGTGCTACTTGTTCACCCTGTCTAGCACAGTATATCAAAAACCGAAATGCCACTGAGTTCGAAATTGAATTCCCAAATGCCAAAAATGCCATAATCGAAAAACATCATGTCGACGATTACTTGGATAGTAGCGTTTCTGTGGAAGGTGCTATCAAACAAATAGAAGGAGTCATAGAAGTGCACCGCAGAGGAGGATTCCAGATTTGCAACTTCATTTCAAGTTCAAAGGAAGTGCTTGATCGTATTCCTGAAGATCTCAGAGCGAAATCAGTCAAAATTATAGCAGAGTTTTCACAAAACAAGATAGAAAGAATGTTAGGATTGAAATGGTTGCCGGAAACTGATGAATTCATCTTCACCACGAATTTTCACAAAGTCAACCCAAATATTCTGAACGGAAACGAAATTCCTACAAAAAGAGAAATTTTGAAATTTCTTATGTCTTTATTTGATCCGCTTGGTTTTCTTTGCAACATAATGATAACAATAAAGATCCTTCTGCAAGAAATTTGGAAATCCAAGATTGGATGGGACGATGAAATACCCAACACACTATATGGTTCCTGGAAAAAATGGATCACACAAATTCAAGGAGTTATAGGCCATATAAAGATACCAAGATGCTATGGTAGTAGTGATACAAAGCTGATTGATCGCCAGAGCCTCAATAAAATGCCGCTAGTTAGCGTTGGCGCTGGTGTCGCTGGTGTCGCTGGTGGCGCGAAGTTCAAATTTGCAGATGGCGGCGGCGCTGATGGCGGTAAATTTGAAATTGTGAGGTTATGACATCTTAATCATGATGAATTTTTAAATGAATAAATTAAAAAAAGCTGTCACCGCCGGTGGGGGAAATTGAACCAGGGACCTTTGCATTATGGGGCAGCGTATATACGCACTGCGGTATTCCGACCTCCGTGATATTTCAATTATTTAAATGCTATTCAAACGGGATATCCATTGCTGGCGCGCGCTTATCTTTGCAACGGATCCATCGAGGTAGAGTGAAGCGAGAGATGCATTCCAGAGATAAGAAACTTCGAGTCGAAAATAATATCCATCGCAGGCGCGCGCGCTTATCTTTGCAACGGATCTATCGAGGTACAGTGAAGCGAGAGATGCATTCCAGAGATAAGAAACTTCGAGTTGAAAATAATATCCATCGCAGGCGCGCGCTTATCTTTGCAACGGATCTATCGAGGTAGAGAGTAAGGCGGCTCGAGCGCGCGGTGCTGAAACGTTGTCGGACGTATGTGTTTGGATGTTAATATTGTTACATTATTGTGTGTGGCAACGCTGTCTCGCTTCATGGCGTTCGAAGATCTAGCAAAGCGAGAGATCCCTTAGAATGATAAGCGCGCGCGCGCTCGTATTGGAAACAAATACTTGAATAATTAATTATTTATTTTATAGTGGGTGACGACGCGTCATGCTGTTGTTTTTTCTTCTGGTAAAATGACATCACGTGACGTGTGTGGGTACTCTCTCAAAATAGGATTTTTTATGGACAATTCTCGGAAATGCCAATATACCTATATGCAAAGTCGCGTTAAACTAAGAGACCATGACTACCAGCATAGGGAAATACACGCTTTAATCTTAACTGGAACGCGGCCTGTGTTCTAGCGGGGAAGCGGGGTAGCTCTGGCGCGAGCTTATCGAAACCGCAACAATAACACTTTAATGACAATAACAAGATTGAATTTTCATATACAGGGCGTTTGAGTTGATTGAAAATTGAAAAAAATATATATACAGAGTGTCCTACGGTTCGCGGTCCCATGTTTTAGCATGGAAGGAGTGTTTGAGTTGAAAGAAATATATACAGGGTGTTTGAGTTGATGAAGATTGAAAAAAATATATACAGGGCGGTCCATGGGGGTGAAAGAATACGAAAACGAAGATAAATAATCTATTTATTTAAGTAATCCTTTTCTACAAAAATGACATGCCTCTTGAGAAGATGGCGGTCCATCCCAGTGTGTGGTCCAATCGGGACGATTATAATGAACGAAGCATGGCAGTTTGATTTGTAGGTTAAAGTTGCTGCGATATTCTTGAGGAAGTTTGTGCCACACCCTTAATAGCCCATAAGGATCTGCATATTCAATGAGACATTCTACTGGAATGTACTGCAATTCTTGTTCAGTGAATTTCGTCAGAGTCAAAGCGGGAGATTTTATAAACTCCAATAGCACAGCTATTTCAGACTTCATGATTTTTCGAGCAGAGCTAAAATATTTCAGATGCTACTAGTTTCGCGTCAAGTTGTAGACTGATGAAATAAATAAAAAACGAGTCACATATTTCAAAGGTTTTTATTCAAATCAGCCATCAAATCATTTTTACAGTAATATAGATATTCTCTGAGAGCGTTACTAGACATGCTATCGCAAACATCACAAAACCCTAATATAAGCTCTTGTGCACTCAAAACAGTCAGTTTATTTTTTATCCATTCAGCTATTACATTCATAATATTCTGATAAAACATAAAAAAGTCCAAGTCATTGATTAAATTAACTCGATGTGAAACAATGCACATTTCAGCACTCAAAATGTCTGCAACATCTTCCTCCATCAGATCGAATATGACGTGGTATTTGGAGAGGGTCAACATTTTGACACCATCGCAGACATGTTTGGCTACGGTAGCATAGTCTCCACAAGCAGTAATGATCGGCTCATATTCATCAATAAAACCAGGTAGGGGTTGTTCAAAAAAGTCTTGTTGTGCCTTATGCAGCAAATCGATGAAGGTGGCCCATTCGTAAGTACTGAATGAAATTTTCGCTGGGTAGAAGGGCTTTTTCAGAATGATGGCCGGACTAAATTGTCTAGCTGGACTGAGTCCACACTGGATTGTGTAAGTGGACAACTGAAACGATGTATTCAGCAGGTGGTGTGATTCGGCTTTCGCTGCTTGTTCAATCATGTCCAAATATGTATTGACATCACCATAATAACCCATCATTGATGATGATGATCTAGAACTACCGTCTTCGAAAAGCACTTCACTAGATGAATAACCAGAGTCTTCACTCATTGTTCTCGAACTGATGTGTTGAAAGTTTCAGTCCTCCTTATTTATACCATAACTGTTGACTGATCATAACATCCGGCAGATTGGAATAACAGGTTATTTGTTAGTGATCGATGAAAGGCCCTCTCATAGCCATTGAATGTGTGCTTCTTTTCCATATGTTTGCATTATAATTTATTGTTGGAATCAATCCAACTATTGTGTGTATCATCGAATCCCAACCATTTGACAAACACCTTTTTGCCTTTTTTTCTTAAAACTTTTTCCACTAGATAGATGTCAGGATTTATAGTTTTTTGCAATTCTTCAGGATAAAAAGCACCTTTGATCGGAGTACCATGCAAATCTTCCAAGATGTATGTAGTAGGTTTCGTAATACGAACTTTTACGATTTTAAATAGTTCAGTAGTCCAATTTGGTGTATAATTCTTTTCAAAAACATGTTTGGCTTTGCTTATTCTCACAATGTCACCAACGTCGAATTTTCTGGTTCCAGCAATTTTGATGTGATTGTACGTGGATTTTAAAATATCATGTTCGTTGGCTTTGGTGACGTCACTGGGCTTGCATCTTATTGTCGTATGTTTCGTGTTATTATAATTTTTCGTGATTTCAGGCCGGACATCTATCCAACGGTATGAGCCATTCAAACTAAAGTACTTGTATAGTTTTTCCTTCAATGTTCGTATAACACGTTCAGCAATAGCCGCCTTCATTATGGTGTACGTATGATAATGGTTGATGGAGAACTTTTTCATCAGACTTTGAAACTTTTCGTTGTAGAATTCGGTACCTTGATCGGTTTGCAAATTCTTGGGAATTCTGGTGTTGCCAGCATGTGATAGGATATCTGCAAATGCTCGAGCGATTTCAGCACCAGTTTTTGATTTTAGTGGTCTAGTCCATAGGTACTTGGAAAAACAATCAATCACGACCATTATCAGCTTGTGATCCTTATTTACAGAGGCATGAGGTCGCATTTCGGCTAGATCCATTTGCCATAAGTCATCCAAACCTTTGATGATAATGCGGCGCCTTGGAAATTTTTTCCTAGCAGGTCTATGTAATTCATTGACGAGTTGGATTTTTTCTTTAGAATGTGACATATTGACTTCGTTGGATTAGGAGTTTATATGATGGGTTTCACACAGGAGGCTTCCTTTTCGGTGGCGGTGGTGTTGTCGTAGATTTTGGAGTGATGGCAATCTTGGCCAGATCTTTTTTCATTTGATCAATGACATCAGCAAGCTGGCGTTCTTTATCACGGCTGTGTTGTTGCTCAGCCTTCAAATCGTGCAAACTCTTCACAGTGTTGTCAATCTTATCGACAAGTTCTAGAATATTTTTCACATTCAAGTCGATGTCGCTTTTGAGTTTTGGTAGAGAGTTGTTGCGAAGCTGCTCCACATGTATGTTGTTCTTGTGCACTATGCCAGACAACTGAACAAAGTTTGTATTGTACGTTGCTAGTTTAAGATCATGTACATCCACTCTCTTCCTTTCTTTGATTATTTCGTTGCTGAAGCCAGCAAGGTAATTTCGGATTTTTTCACCGTAATTATCGAAAGCAATCTTGAAATCTAACTTAATTTGCGATATAACTTCATCCACATATTGTTTGTTTGCAACATCAGCGACATCTGTTGGCAGTTTTACGTTACACATCTTCAAATGACCAACATCAATATCACCGGTTGGAGTATGTGAAAATCCAGATCTGACTGTCACCATCTGAGCTGAGCGTGGAAACGAACCACGTCCGAATTTGTCGAGACTCATTATGCTAATGACTAAAGTATTGTACGTTATCGATAATGGTCGGCACTTTGCCTCGCCAATTATTAGCCCCTTCACTCATAGACATGCCATGAAAGTGTCACGGAACTGTCAAGGAAGTGTCACGGAACTGTCACGGAAGTGTCAAGGAAGTGTCACGGAACTGTCACGGAACTGTCACTGAAGTGTCAAGGAAGTGTCACGGAACTGTCACGGAAGTTGTCATGGAAGTGTCACGGAAGTATCACAGAAATGTCACACATGTTTTATTATGCCTGCCTCTTCTAATTCGTTCAAGATGGCAACAATCTCGTTATCGTTTGATGTATTTCCGGCTTGCTGTGATGCAATGAGCAACTTCAATCTATCTACCAATTCGTTTGGATCATCCCAATACATGTATTCGATAGGTGCTGTGTTGTATGTCAACTTCAAACCACGACCACTGGAATTGGATCTGAACATTGGACGAATAATTTCTACGTATTTGAGTCTAGAGGAAGACTTCATACGTCCTGCAGAATTCAGATGAGCTTTGGTGAGCAAGAGTATTTGCTTGTATGGGTTCGTATCATCTTTGGCAAAGGATGGATCATTATAGAAGAGTAATTGATAGAGGCCTGGGGTGCCACGGAACCGAAAGCCATCAAGAAGTATATCTCCAGTTCTTCGATGGAAATTCATTTCTTTTCCGTTGAGAGACCATTTCGATGTTACTGGATCATATTTGGGACCATAAACCGTATCGATATTTTCATCATTTGTCCAGTATTCAGTCAGATATTTTTGAGCCATCGCAGGATACTGATCAACGTAATCATGTATTGCAGCCGGTGAGATATTTTCACTATCTACAAAAAGTTCATCATCAGCATCGTCATAACCATCCTCATCATCATCTTCAGTATGCCCAGCATTATCAGCCACATCCATCATAGGTATGAAATTAGTTTGATTCAAATCCGATTGCTCCCTCTCCACCTCCCCATCCTCTTCCTCCTTCTTCTCCTTCTTCTTCTCCTTCTTCAACCCCAACGACTTTGCTCTGCTTCGCTTGATGTTTGAAAGTGTTCCATCGAGTTTTTCTTCTATGACCTTGGACGCGGAGGCAATTTGTTTCAAAGGTGATGTCAGTGGTTGGAATATTTTCTGTAACGCATCATCATCCGCAGACTTGCCCAATTTTAGTGCTAAATATTTTCTTCTGATTGATTTCGATAGTTCGTTGATTTTTTTCTTGCGCAGCGCATCAGCAACATCATCATGCATCTTGGTTGACGTCATCTTGATGAATGGTCCAAAGATCACAGTCTTATGAACTTATCGAAACCATTTCTATATCTGCCAGCATTCATATCGAAAGTTTTTGCAATCACCATCGCACCATATTGGTTGGAATTCCAACACTCTGAGCACAATGCTTTGAATTGATCGAATGACATGTCTGGTGACACATGCTCATCAAACACATGCTTCAAATTCATTTCATCCTGTCGAAATAACACCAACAGGTTACTGTTGTCTCGCACCAGCTGCTTCGGTATCTTAGAAAAAGTCTGGCATAGGTATGCTACGTCAATATCCTTGTGTCTACACATTGAAAAATATTCTCGAATTTTTTGCTGCTTGTCGCATGATACATCATCAAAAATAAATATCGAATGATTTTTCGCTTCTGATGGACTGATGACATCATCATTTTCTTTAAAGGGAAAATACCCAACACCTTTCACTGAATCCAACACTTGTTGCAGCAATTGATATTTCGGTTGGTACAACGACTTTGAATACACGTAAACGTTCTTGAATTTCGCGCCATTTGGATTGAACAGCAGGGAAAGCATCGCATTGGTCTTTCCACATCCGCTTGGTCCGCAGAAGATTGCTCTGAACGAATGGGGAAGCAGTTTCCCATGTTTACTATTTACTGGTGGTTTGGTTGACAAAATTTCATCCAAATTCACAATGGGTAACATCCGTTCTTGTTGAATGATCTTCATCATGTGATGATATATTTTTCATTTCATTAGGTATATGCAGAGTTGTCGAACTTCCTACACATCAGTCTTCATGTTGCTCTACCACGGAGAGGGTGTGCTTAATTCTCTGATCGATAAACTTCCCATCGAATTACACATTCCAGGCTACAGATTCTGTGGTCCAGGTACCAAACTCGATAAAAGACTGGCAAGAGGAGACACCGGTATCAATCCGTTGGACGACGCGTGTCGAGAACACGATATCGCCTATTCACAAAATTCCTCAATAGAAGACAGACACAAAGCTGATTGGATATTGGAAAATAGAGCGTGGGAGAGAGTCAAGTCGAAGAACTCTAAATTCAAAGAGAAGGCTGCTGCTTGGCTTGTCACCACCGGAATGAAGGTCAAACGAAAACTTGGCATGGGTCTTGTATCACAGCAATCCCTATCCAACATTATCACATTCATAAAAAATGTACTATCAAAGTCAGATGGTGGTGGTAGTACAACATCAGGAAGTGGTCTGAATAAATCTGCATTGAAAGCACTCCATGCAGCCAGAATGGCAGTCAAGAGGGCTGGCGGTAAAAAAAGAATCAGAGTACCAAGAATCATACCTCTTCCACACAGTGGCGGTATACTACCATTGATACCAATCTTTGCCGCCTTGGGAGCCCTAGGATCTCTAGCTGGAGGAGCCGGAGCAGTCGCAAAGACAGTCATTGATGCGAAAAATGCAAAGAAAAAGCTCGAAGAAGATCAAAGACATAATAAAGCAATGGAGGCTATCGGCAAGCAGGGTTCCGGCCTATTTCTACGCAAAACATCGAGAGGATTCGGACTGTACTTGAAGAAACAATCAAAAAACTCAAAAAACTTCTAGACAAGCTACCCAATAAATCAATGTACGATAAAGATGTGATAAAGTATGCCAAACAGCTGAAAATACCATATTTTCGAGGTGTTTTTATGCGGGACACTCTACCTTCCACCGGTCCATGGCATCGCGAGTGTGCTGTATTGAATTTGGATACCTCCAATCATGCGGGCACTCATTGGGTGGCTTACATAAAAAATGATAAAAAAGCCTTATATTTCGATAGTTATGGCAATCTGAAACCGCCCAGAGAATTGGCGCAATATTTGGGTGCCAGCACGAAAATCTTGTACAATAATAATCAATACCAGAATTTCAATCAAAGTAATTGTGGACGTCTATGTTTAGAATTCCTTTTTAATGAGACCAAGTAACTCGGTCATTGTGCATCAGTCATGTCTCTGATTGTGACGTTGAAAGGTCGTACATCTACGCTCTCCATAGACTTTTTGACACCACTCTAACTCGATCCAGACTCTGATTACGGACTAGCATTGTTGGGATTCCATTCATACAACAGTATACCGAATATCGACAAAGGATCAAAGTTTTATCTGCAAGATAAGACCAAGGCGGGAAAGATCATCGATATTCCCGAAGGTTCATACGACATTGTGGACATTGAGAAATTCATACGCAAAGAATTGGGCATCTCAAGTGCAAAGGACGTTGATGATATATTCTCGTTGAAGCCCAACAATAATACACTAAAGTGTGAGATTTCGAGCAAACAGTTTGCCATTGATTTTCGCCCGAAGGATAGCATAGCTCAAGTCTTGGGATTTTCAAATAGATTGTTGAACGCACAACAAGTCCACACTTCCGATTTGCCGGTCAGCATAACCAAAGTGAGAACCATTCACATTGATCCCAGCAAACATCTTGATATGGGGCATCAATGGCCTAGTATATTTTTCCCATACCTGACATCAGCGGCCCAGTAAATGGTCCCATATGCGGGACTCTATATATCAGTACACTGCGGCCGGCAGCTGGTCCCAGTGCTGGGTACCCAGCAATCATATTCAGTTCCCCGGCAAAAGGCCAGTACAACATAATCGACACATTGAGTTTCCCATAGCAGGCCCAGCATAAACATAAATGATGGGACTGTAATGGCCAATTAACGACATTGGTTACATACTATCGAGGTAGGGGAGATGTAGGGGTTTTAGGGGTCCAATGGATCTGAAAGTTCTAGTACCTCTTTATTTCACAACATAACCCTCTCATCATAAATCAGACACATACCAGACTTAAAGAAAACAATTTTATGAATGACACAATGATATCTTCTCAACCTCTCTGTTCTTCAACGATGAAATTTCTCGGAGTGACTGCTTACTGGTTGGTTGGTGTGTGGTATCTACATCTTATTGGATAGCATTCCTTCGAAGTTGATTCTTTGTTTGAGGTACTTCTGAAATATAAAATGCATCATTTTTTCTATATAAGTGGTATATGAGTTGCATGAGTTCATAACTTGATAATATAGTCAAATGACGTGATAACATGGAGCTTTTCAATTCTCATTATGGTGTTGGCACAGGTAATTCTGTAGCTGAAATCTTATTGTTATTCAGTTATTCAATATAGAGATAGATTCACATAACCTGAGATTGCTTTTGATAGCAACAAACGAGTTAAAAATGATGGTTGCTTTCAGAGAAGTGTAGTTAAATCCAATTATCATAATCATTAGGTATATGAGGTTACGAGATACCAAACACATGCTTCAAATAATTACATTCAAAACACTATGTAGGTACATTGATACTTACTCAATATTATCATAATTGAAGAATTTGTCTTCTATTATTATCGATTGAGAATACTCCTGCCATCATAAATAACCACCACGGAAAGAGAGGACCACATTAATTCGACATAAACAAACTTGTACGCGATCACCACTCACGAGAGTTAGCCATCTTTGTCACATATGATATTGATCAGCTGATTGTTGATCTAGACGTTCCCAAAACATCCGCCAGGGGGACGGTTAGTGAATATGAAATTGGCCAGCAAAGGGCCAGATCTAGTTAGTATTCAATTAGTTCCAGACATCTTACCATCACAAGGCCATCATCGTATTTTTAATTGATGGTTACTTGGCATGGGAAAATCATCGGCCCATTACCGATACCCCGGCATCGTCACTTTCCCAGACTAACCTGCACTAGGCCGGACTTCTCCCGCTAGTTCAATGTTTGCTGGGATAGCAACGTTACTGCTGGAGCTCTCTACAACGACAGACCATCACATACGATCTACGAGTTTGCAGTTGCAGTCGATCCTGGTTACGCCATAGACGAGACTCCCAGAAATCTAATCTATCTACCTATAATCAGCAGGCGGGAATTGCCCAACATTACACTCCAGATTCTAGACCAAGATAACAGGCAGGTGAATTTTAGAGGTGAAGAAATCATAATAAGATTGGAATTGAAGAAACTCGCAAGATGGTACTAGTGTTTGATTACTCCTATAAATCAGATAATATACCATCATCAGCAACATCATCAGCACCAGTTCTCTCGACACCGTACACCAAAGCAGTCGTGTCTTCGAAGAGCAGCAGCAACAGAAAAACATTGACATTATCCAGTGTCCTGTTTCTGAAATCACTCAAAGACTACAATGTTGTTAGCACCCGTGTTCGACGTTTTCCGCAAACCCAGACTCGACGAAAGCATCACTAAAGTGGAATGGCGTACCTATTATCCATATGTGAAATCATTCGAGAACAATGATGTCATCGATATAACGGTTAATCAAGCAGATTCGTGGTTGGCCATGTTTGAAGGCATCATTACCATCAAGGGTAAATTGAAGGTGACCGGTGGTGGTACTGGTACATTAACCCACAATGCTGGAGCCTATCTCTTTGATTCCTGCACCTATGAATTGTGTAATAAAGAATTGGACACTGTCAGATATCCTGGAATAACGAGTACTGTGCGAGGATACTTATGTTATACGCCTGAAGACTCACGTCATCTAGCCATAGCAGGCTGGAACTATCCCAATGCTCCGATCCTCAACACCGATGGTACGTTTAGCATGAACATTCCACTGAAACATTTGTTTTCCATCTTCAATGATCATCAAGTGGCAACGTGGGGCAAGCAGTCAATCCGTTTAGTGAGAGCTCGCAATGATGCCAATAGTGTGAAGGTTGTCGAGAGAGCGAATACTGCTTTGCCAGGATCTCCTCAGACTCAAAGTATTGCTGAAATAACGATAGAAAGCATCAATTTGAAAGTGCCACATCTCACACCCAACGATGACATAAAGTTGCAGTTGTTGACACGTATCAAAGCAGATGAGTCTATGATGATACCGTTTCGCCGATGGGAATTGCACGAGCTACCAGCACTCACACAAGGATCTACCATAGAAATCTGGTCCGTCAAGACATGTTCTGCATTGGACAGTCCAAGATATGTTATAGTATTTTTCCAAACGAAAAAAGCCGATAATTTGCATGAAGACGTCACCTTGTTCGATAATGCCAACATCAAATCCATACGATTGGCTCTGAAAAGCGACTATTATCCGCAAGAACGAATGCTATTGGACTTTTCCCGAGACCAATATGCTGACGCTCACTTCAACTATACAGAGTTCAACAAGAGCTACCATAACTGTCAAGAAAAGCGCTCTCTAGTAAACTTTGCCGAATTCAAATCCCGACCAATGTTTGTTATCGATTGCTCGAGGCGCCATCTGGGTCTAAAGTCGTCCACAGTTGACATAAAGTTGGACATTGAAGCGACTACAGGCTTCCCTCCCGACACCAAAGCCTATTGCATCATCATTCACGATCAAATCATGGAACATCTCCCACTCAGCGAAATTGTTCGAAATATTGCCTAGGTGGGTGTTGCTGCATCAGACAGACGTCAGTTTGCTTCGAAGAGTCATGGAGATCGCACTGGTTGACATTCAAGGGTTCATGGTTGATGGTGAATTCATTCCAAAGGAAATGACCATTCGCATTGGTAAAAAGACGAGTCATTTTCTATTCAAGCCATCTGTAGAATTTTCGAGTTTAAGCAGAGAAGATAAAAAGATGGCAAATCATGTGGAGCGTTACGTTCATGGTTTAAAATATTCCAGTGGTTATGTGGATTTAAATGAGTTGGATCAAATACTACGAGATAACCTGCAACAAACAAATATCATCTACGTTAGAGGACACCAAAAGATTCAGTTCTTGCAGCGAAAATGTGCAGAGTTGGAGATGACCAATCACATTGTTAATTTGGAAGATTTTGACAATTCTTGGTGGCAACCAATAACGTTTCAACAATCCATTCCACCTTGCATGCATCATTTCCATGGAGGAAGGTTCCAGTGCAGTCTCCACAATGTCGATACTTTATATAATTGGTTATGTAATTTATTGCCAAAATAAAAAACTATATATCGTAATTTCAGAGTTTTTATTCATCACATCCCTTATTTCTCAGTATAATGAAAATAACATGTGAGATTAAAATGAGTGAACATATTAGTGTACAACAAAGTGTCAAAATTGCAATGATATTGACCGAATCTTGATCATCATCTAATTTTGCGGGGGATTTCTTCAATGTAAATGTCTGCCAGTCCCCAGTTTCGCCGTCACTGCCATCAGAAAACGATAATTTCAATTTGTAGTCGATGGTGGTCCCATTGACTCGAGGCATGTCGATTGAATATACAGGTAGTTTGTTATCATTGGCATACATTCTACTCATCAGCTTCCAATCACACTGTTGTGTACGATTCACATCAAAACATACGGCTGCATTCCTCGTATTGTACGGTATGTTTGTGTAAAAGACGTTATTGCTCAGAGCTGTCAATAGAATGAAGCTTGCTTTCAGTATCGCCATCTAGCTGTGTTGGTTGAATTCTTCTCGATGTAGGTGCAGCTGTGCGTCTCGGTTCTGTGAACACCTTGTCCCAAACACTCAATTGCTCGAAATCTTTGAACAAACAAACTTTCTGCTCATACAATCGGATGTCTGCACTGAGCTTTCTAACTTTCAACCCAAATTCTTCTAGTGCACGTCTGTATTCGTCAGAAGACATGATACAACTGTTTTTTACATCCATACCTTCAACTAATATCCATCCAACCTCTCTCTCTCTCTCTCTTCTTCTCACTTTTTTACCTTCTCACTCTCTCTTACACTCACTACCCATCCCAATGATACACAGAAAATTTCAGAGATTTCGCATTTGGAGATCTTGAAAACACTTCCTATGATGAACTTAGTCGCTTTGTTCAGATGTTTTCTAAGAATTAGTGAGTGTGGCATCGCTCACCATGCGCATGCCCTAATAACACAATAACATCAGTAAGACGTCGTAGAACCATCCATATGGGATGATAGGAACAACTCTGGAAAATCCCTATTTTCCTTGGGACATTCTTGTCAGCATTTGCGATGTCTTATAAACATCCCATCAGAATGTTTGTGGGATGATACGGGATGTACCAGAGACATTCATGGTACTTGATATGGAACATCTTGAAGAAACTTTTAGGATGTTTTTTATCTGATGACAGTGATGGATGACACGGTATGAATTATTTTCATTCTGAAATCCTGAGAATGACCGACCTATTTGCAGATATAAGGTAACAATTCGAATCCGAAAATATATAAGTTCGGTGCAGTGCGATAACCAATGGGAGATGATAACAGTTGTTTGAGGCCCATATTTATTTGTTGGCGCTCGGCCTACGACTGTTAGTAACTCTTAGCAACGTAGTTGTACCGCCATCTATCGGCTGGTATAACAAATAAATTCAGCAATGAATATGCTGAAGAGATATATTTAAATTTTGTCGTTTATTACATGGTTCATGAAGTTAAGCTGGTTCTTTGGTAATCTTATTGAGGAATATTTAGTATAATCATTCCAATTTGTTATCGATGAAATTAGCCGCCGGCTTTGGTATAGGAATAAGTACGAATACAGTTTTGATTGAATTTTAGGTGTTTTTTCCTAGGAGAACACCCTATTCAATTATCAGCCCAATGTATTCTAGTTAGGTATGATATAAATTGATTTTTCTACAAAAATTGCCACATAAACATACACCATGTTCCAATATCGAATTTCATGAAATGACAGACTATTAGTTGTGAGAAAATCAGCAAGCTGAAGAGTTTTGCTGTAGTCATAGAAAACGCGTAGTATATAACTCACACAGAATGCTCGTATGATTTAACTTATGCAGCATACTTGAGTGCTTTCATTCAATCTGCACGATAAAAGACAAGTGTCCGACTACTGGCAAAGAAGAACACAACTTGTTGCTTCTTTTTGGCTTATTGATAATATGATCTATTGAGCATTTCTTTCATGCATCACATAATATGATTCTTTTGTAAAACTCAGTCCACTGTCCGACTATACTGACTGATTCACCCTATACATTGAGAGGCTTATCTTCATGTGTGCATATTATATTCAAGCATTGTTATGCATTTTATCTGCCACTGAATCCGCCGAATATTTCAAAATCTGATACTCTTACAATAGATGAGCTATAGACAACAATTAACGAGTTGGTATAAAAGACATACACGGGTTCTCTTATCGTCTTTTCACGAAATCAACGAACTACCGAAATCAAACAGCTGTTCAAGTTGGAGCGTTCAAACAGGATGCCGTTATCTTGGTTGTTCTATATTTGGCGTATACAGAAAATCATATTCTTTCAAAGCCTAGAAAGATGATTAAATCAGCTGAGTTATAGACTAAAATTAACGGATAATAAAGGAAATAATCATATTATTATTGATTCTCTTATCGTTCCATATGAGATACAAGGAACTATCGAAATCACACAAAAAACATCTGTTCAAGCTGAAACAAGAGCTGTTTTTAGTCCCACACTAAAAAATATTTCTGCTATACAGGGCGGGTCAGCAAGAAATGTCGCTACCTCGTTTTTCATTTTTGTGACTCTTAGAGTGATTATCATCGTAAAAATGTCAGTCGACCAAAGACAGTCAGCAAGTCAACCAAGTTTATGATTTCATCACACTACCTACCAGTCATTATACAGGGTTTTTAAATATATATTTTTGTATGCCAAGTTGAGTAGTCATTGTGAGTCTACTCGCCTACCAGGTGTTGAATAAAAAACGGATAATTTTGACATCATTTATTTTTAGATATTATACCAACATTTTCAAGTTCAGAATAAAGGCGATCTCGTTGTTGTTCTTATCTTCCCAATACTGGCTTCAGGCTCCACGCTCGACTTTGGACGTTTAGGCTTGGTCTTATTTTTGAAGAGGGGTCTGATAATTTTATCGAATTTCTCCTTATCAGCTTGTCCTCGTAATCACCCTAATCGATCTCTATGAATAGAGCTGATTTCTAGCATCTGTTTATACATCTGGTGATCCAGAGGCGTGTAATTTCGAGGGTTCTTGGAAAATAATAATTCCAAAGTACTTTTAAAATCGACATTATCTACGCCTATGTATTGGTCCTCAAAGCGTAGATTCTTATGTCCAAGTGTCCATCTGCCGTCAAGATATTTCGGTCCATAAGCATTATCATAATCTGCACAGTGATATTTATCTAATGCTTGCTCTGATGAATGTGGCTCCATGATGTGAACGCTATGGTGTTTGATATGCAAGACTCTTGAATACCTCTGAAGACATCTGAATACCTCTGAAGACCTCTGAATACCTCTGAAGACATCTGAATACCTCTGAAGGCGTGATCTGAAGACCTCTGAATACCTCTGAATACCTCTGAAGACATCTGAAGAGTTGCGCTAATAAACAAATTGGACTTTTCCATGTATTATCAGAACATTTTGAATACTATAGCCGATTGGATTAGAAATAGCCTGACTGATTTGGGTGCGGAAGAGCTTATATCTGGATTTTGTGATGTTTGTGATAGCATGTCTAGTAACGCTCTCAGAGAATATCTATATTATTGTAAAAATGAGGTTATGTCTGATTTGAATAAAATGTTGTGAAAAATGTGACTAGTTTTTTTCATTTCATCAGTCTACAACTTGACGCGAAACTAGTAGCATCTGAAATATTTTAGCTCTGCTCGAAAAATCATGAAGTCTGAAATAGCTGTGCTATTGGAGTTTATAAAATCTCCCGCTTTGACTCTGACGAAATTCACTGAACAAGAATTGCAGTACATTCCAGTAGAATGTCTCATTGAATATGCAGATCCTTATGGGCTATTAAGGGTGTGGCACAAACTTCCTCAAGAATATCGCAGCAACTTTAACCTACAAATCAAACTGCCATGCTTCGTTCATTATAATCGTCCCGATTGGACCACACACTGGGATGGACCGCCATCTTCTCAAGAGGCATGTCATTTTTGTAGAAAAGGATTACTTAAATAAATAGATTATTTATCTTCGTTTTCGTATTCTTTCACCCCCATGGACCGCCCTGTATATATTTTTTTCAATCTTCATCAACTCAAACACCCTGTATATATTTCTTTCAACTCAAACACTCCTTCCATGCTAAAACATGGGACCGCGAACCGTAGGACACTCTGTATATATTTTTTTTTCAATTTTCAATCAACTCCCCAGATAGCACACGACGTCCCGGGGACGTACATATTACGTCCGATTCGGGTCCGTACGTCCCAGAACCTAATATGGACGTCCTCAGAACGTACCATGCCGTACGTCTTCGGGACGTACAGAGCGTACGTTTTCAGGACGTCCATTTTTAGTCTTCATTTTTTCAATATTCATTATTCACTCTATATTTATTATATTCTCCAATAACAATAAAACATTGCCAGATGTGATCAAATGGAGAAGGAATTAGGGCCCTTATTAATGGCTGCCGATCAATTCGATAATAGGTCACAATGAATCACGTGATTTTTTGTGACCAATGTGGAGAAATTGAAGTAAATCTGGCAATGTTCGCATATATATTTTTATCCTAAATAGAGTGTTACCTCTTTATTGGATTCAGAGATTTCGTAGGGCACTCAATGTTTACGTTTCCATCTTATACTCGCATATGTTGAACAGAGGTAAAAGTCTTATATTCAATAAGTGTCGTGTAGAGTTGTTGGTAAAGCATCTGCTCGGTAATTCAGAGCTCGCGGATCGATCCTCCAGTACGAAGTTTTTTTTTAATTTTTTTATTCAAAATAATATTTTTTTACTCTGTATAAATGTCTTGTTCATCTATCTGAGTAAAAAAGGGCGAATCTACGTTGATTATGGTATTCATGGCGATGAAATACCAAACTTGGACTTAATATGGACGTCCCTGGGACGTTCCATCTTGTAACATCGGACGTCCCCAATACGTCCTGTGGACGTCTTCGACCGATACTGGACGTCTTCAGGACGTCTTGTACGTCCCATATGTACGTCCTCTGGACGTACACAGGACGTCTTCGTGTTATCTGGGTCAAACGCCCTGTATATGAAAATTCAATCTTGTTATTGTCATTAAAGTGTTATTGTTGCGGTTTCGATAAGCTCGCGCCAGAGCTACCCCGCTTCCCCGCTAGAACACAGGCCGCGTTCCAGTTAAGATTAAAGCGTGTATTTCCCTATGCTGGTAGTCATGGTCTCTTAGTTTAACGCGACTTTGCATATAGGTATATTGGCATTTCCGAGAATTGTCCATAAAAAATCCTATTTTGAGAGAGTACCCACACACGTCACGTGATGTCATTTTACCAGAAGAAAAAACAACAGCATGACGCGTCGTCACCCACTATAAAATAAATAATTAATTATTCAAGTATTTGTTTCCAATACGAGCGCGCGCGCGCTTATCATTCTAAGGGATCTCTCGCTTTGCTAGATCTTCGAACGCCATGAAGCGAGACAGCGTTGCCACACACAATAATGTAACAATATTAACATCCAAACACATACGTCCGACAACGTTGCAGCACCGCGCGCTCGAGCCGCCTTACTCTCTACCTCGATAGATCCGTTGCAAAGATAAGCGCGCGCCTGCGATGGATATTATTTTCAACTCGAAGTTTCTTATCTCTGGAATGCATCTCTCGCTTCACTGTACCTCGATAGATCCGTTGCAAAGATAAGCGCGCGCGCCTGCGATGGATATTATTTTCGACTCGAAGTTTCTTATCTCTGGAATGCATCTCTCGCTTCACTCTACCTCGATGGATCCGTTGCAAAGATAAGCGCGCGCCAGCAATGGATATCCCGTTTGAATAGCATTTAAATAATTGAAATATCACGGAGGTCGGAATACCGCAGTGCGTATATACGCTGCCCCATAATGCAAAGGTCCCTGGTTCAATTTCCCCCACCGGCGGTGACAGCTTTTTTTAATTTATTTATTTAAAAATTCATCATGATTAAGATGTCATAACCTCACAATTTCAAATTTACCGCCATCAGCGCCGCCGCCATCTGCAAATTTGAACTTCGCGCCACCAGCGACACCAGCGACACCAGCGCCAACGCTAACTAGCGGCATTTTATTGAGGCTCTGGCGATCAATCAGCTTTCTTATAGGATACCAATATAGGAAATCTAACCGAATCCCAACATGTAGAATTACATGGTTTCTGTGATGCCAGTGAAAAGGCTTTCGCAGCTGCGATTCATGCAAGGTTCGGAGTAGATAATGATTTGGAAGTTTCATTGATCGTTGCCAAAACTAGAGTAAGTCCACTTAAACCCACATCGATCCCTCGACTGGAGCTCCAGGCAGCTGTAATGTGTTCCCGGCTCATGAAGACTGTTGCTTCTGAACTCGAAGTGAACATTGATAAAATTTATATGTGGACCGATTCAAAAACTGTTCTGACATGGCTCAAGAAAGAAAATGTTAGCTATAAAACCTTTGTTGCTCACAGAGTCGGAGAAATATTGGAAAATACTGATAGAGAAGTTTGGCATTGGGTTCCGACGAAAGAAAACGTGGCTGATGAAGCAACTCGACCCTTCAAAGAAAATATGCATTCTAAGAGATGGTTTGAGGGTCCTTCATTCTTGAAGAAAACTCAGCAAGAATGGAAGTGGTTTGAAAATAATGAAATTTTCGAAGATATTCTTGAAGAAGATTTGGAGATAAAGAAATCTGTTTTCATTCTGAAAGTAAATGATGAGGTTTCAGGGAGTTTGCGATATCCAAGAAGATTTTTTAAATATGAAAAATTAGTGAGAACAACGGCATGGATTATGAGATTCCTAGGCAAGTGTAGAAAGACAGATCAAAACAAAAGTTTATCACTAGAAGTAGAGGAACTGGTAAATGCAGAAAAAATGTGGTATAGAGAAGTACACAGAATCTATCTATATGAAGAACTGAAGAGTCTGAAGAGTGGAAAAGAAATAGAGAAGTCATCTAGAATCTATAAGCTATCACCATTTCTGGACGAGAACATAATATGCATGAAGGGAAGAATCAACAGCCAGCTGAAAGAAATCACATTGAAAAGGAATCCTATCATTCTAGATGTGAGACATAGATTTACTCAGCTCCTTATAGAAAACTACCACCGGAAGGCGCACCATAACGGATACGAATTTGTAATCAACGAAATTAGACAGTCATTTTGGATTCCGAAATCAAGAAATGCAGTCAAGAAAATTTGGAAAAACTGTCAATTTTGTAAAAATAGAAGAGCAAAAATTATCGAACCAGAAATGGGATATCTACCAGAATCCAGACTAGCAGTATTCGAAAAATCATTTTCAAAGACTGGTGTTGATTACTTCGGACCATTTACAGTTACTGTAGGTCGAAGACATGAGAAGAGATGGGGAGTAATCTTCGACTAGGGCAGTCCACCTTGATATAGCATGGAGCTTGAATACTGCTTCGATGATAATGGCACTGAAAAGATTGATTGGAAGAAGAGGAAAAATTAAAGATTTATATTCAGACAACGGCACGAATTTTAGATGTGCAAATGAAGAACTCACCGAGAAGATACAACAGCTGGATCAGGAAGAGATTAAGAATCAGATGGCAGGAAGAAGGATTGTGTGGCATTTCAACCCACCAGCAGCTTCCCATATGGGAGGATCTTGGGAGAGACTCATACGATCTGTACGAAGAAGCTTAGATGTTGTTTCAAAAGAAAAATACCCAAGAGATGAAGTACTGTTAACGGTCTTAGTTGAAATTGAATTCAAACTGAATTCCAGACCGCTAACATATGTACCAGTAGATCCTGATTCACCAGAAAGCTTAACTCCTAACCATTTCCTAATTGGCTCGTCAACTGGTCGTCTTCCAGAAAACCAAAATGATGAAATAGACTTGAGACGACAGTGGAAGATAGTTCAAGTATTAGCAAATAATTTTTGGACTAGATGGTTGAATAGAATTGAACCAGAGAAAGAAGTGGCACGAGAAGAAAATGAATTTGAGAGAGGGAGATATAGTTGTCGTGGCTGACAACAATCTACCGATGAATACTTGGCCACTAGGACGAATAGTAAAAACTTATCCCGGAAGGAATGGTACAGTGAAAGTTGTGGACGTAAGGACAAGTAACGGAATCTACAAGAGACCTACAGTGAAAATCTGTAAGCTGGAAGTACGAGAGTGAAGAGTCTTCACTGAGGGAGAGAATGTTCTCGTCATTTCATATTTATAAATGTTAATTTATTATTGATTTGATCATGTAGTATATTTTGTTTATGACAGACAGTTGAAATGGAGAAATAAAGAGTTGTGACAGATAAAAAAGTGTCATCGGACGATTTTAACATTTTAACGAAATAGAAAGAAATTTAAATATCTAGAAGATAAGATTGAGAAACAATAGTAGGAGAATTAAAAAAAATTGACTGATTCGACTCGATTTTGAATGCGCAAACCTTTCATTCTTTGACGTTCATACATATATGGTCAAGGCAATAAAGCGTGGATTATATTATAGAGTGGTGAAAAATAGATTCCCTACAACATGGATGAATTCCAAAGTGGAAAGTGCCAAAAGTGAAGACAGAATTAACATCTCCAAAAAGAGTAAAAATTGATTCAATCAGCTCAGTGGAGTTTTACATACCTATCATAATAGCTATATACGTGATTTGAAAACGAATGTAAAGTAAGAAACAGGTTCTATAACGGAGAAATATTGTCGCGTACACCGAAATGATTCAAGACAATCACATTTGATCACTCTTGTTCGAATGATTGATTATCTGCAGAACATACAAACACCTACGAAGCTCCGGCATAGTCGACTTCTAGTACCCTAGCTACCCTTGGGACCAACGTGAATAAGAAAATTGGAGAAAGAACAAGAAAGCAGGATATCACTTCAACCCAAGTTGCCCCAAGTTGCTCCAGGTAAGCCTGGAGGTATCGACGATCCGCAGGGGAAGAGCATCAGCAAGGCAGAAATATGATGGTTACTTCACTTTCTTGATCAAGGCTTGACACCTGGATGAGCGAGAGGTGAGGATGTCGAGATAAAGCAACCTCCACAACAAACAGAGGAGAAGGGGCCTGAAACTCGAATTTTCCCTTAACGTCCTCACGGTGAGAGGAACAAAACTAAACCAAGAAGAAGCATCACCACAGTTGAGCGAACTGGACAAGTCATCAGTTATGCTGAGGTAGTCAGCATGAGGAAAGTGGCAGTTATCCTAAAAACCTATTCAGAGTAGACGTTGATTGCAAATGCGACTCACAGCACTATAATGCGTTGTTGGTTAGGAGATGTAACTGAGCACGAACAGCGAATTTCAGTTCAGAGAGCATATAGGAAATTTCAGAGCCTATTGTGTGCCTGAGAGGCGATATCTCAAGGTCACATACCATTACAATTTTGATTCCCAAGATCACGGACTTCAAACCGGAGAAGTGAACCCTAGTGAGCACACAGAATATAGGGCTCCGTACTCAGTTGTGAACATTACTAGAAAACAAGAAGAAGGGGAATAGCCAGCTGCCTAATTTAAACATCGATGGAGAGTCCTGCGAGGACATCAGGAAAATTGGATATACCGTCTCCTATTGGTCCAGATACATCTAACATTCCTGTTGAAGACCTTCACAGGGCTCAAGTTAGTAGAAAAATAAAGGAAGAAGAGGATGGCAAGACACTAGCCCCAGCTGCCGCAGGACTCTGGCCAGCGATGCCGAATCGACTGATAGGATATCAGGGTTACTTTTAGCGAAGAAGAGCTGATACTGCTGAATGACGAGGAACAATACACTTCAACTGATTAGCAGTAATGCACAATACTCCTTCGATCAGAGTGGCTCAGGTGGGTATTGAAGAAGGAAAGATTATCTGGGATGCCAGGTGTGCAATTTCCATAGAGCTTGCATTTCGATGAGAACTGGTACCTATTATGTGTTTCTCTTATATTCATTCATGATGATGAACTCAGTCACTATTCGGGCCAATATCCGCACAGGGTCATTACATCTCGACTCAGTATATAAGCTCCAGTATAGTTTGCTAGAGATGAGCAAGCAATACTGAAGGGAGAAGAGACGCTATCTGACTACTGCAGTAGACGCAATTAAGGTTGGTCCAACGAAAACTTGACACCCCGAGTTTTGAGCTCCAAAAGGGAATCTGGTAAAACGCTCGGAGCCGTCGATACTCGATTCGAGGGAAAACGACTTGTCTGCTTTTTTCGTCCCGTAACTCCAATCTCCAAACCTCCCATCATCATTTCACTTCCATTCGAGCTACAGTTAGACATCAAATATCTTTTATGAAATTGTTCGGATATAACCAAGACTGCTGCACCAGTAACCGATTGCATTCGTTATTTGAAATTCATCCGTTTCAATACAAGGTCCGTCAGATATAAACCTCACGTTCTCGAAATAGGTAGTAACTACTGGACACGAGTTGCTTTTTAGTCGTCATACATTGGTGGTCGACTGAGCATTGTGTGTTTGTTTACTACTCGTTCATTAGAACATGCCGCTTTGTGATTTTAACACAGAGTCTTGTCACGTACATTTTCACCAAAAAGGATATAACAGCTCAAATTATGCCAATCGGGTCGCCACAGCCGTGACTTGGAATGGGTTGCTCATAAAAAAAAACTAGAGTCGAGTAATTTGCATAATGAATTCAGCATGATACCTTGTATGAATCAGAAAAATCTCTCACCAGTTGAATGCTGCTCGAAGAAAAACGGCCCAATAACGTAATCATGGAATATACCTCTCCAAATATTGAGCGACCACTCATGTTGGAAGATGAAAACTAGAACTGCATGCGGATTTTCAGTAGCGAAATAGTGGAAATTATGACGATTAACAAAAACATTTTTGTGAAATGTTGATTCATCACTAAACAGCACATTTTTGATAAATGAAGAGTTTTCTCTAACTCTGTCTCGTGCCCATTGACAAAATGTTACTCGTCTTCCAGAATCATTTCCTGTGAGTTCTTGGTATTGAGCTGGACTTCGCTACTGATGATTTCTCGATATCTCAATGTTCACTGTAGCTGATAAAGCGAATGTAAATTCATTTTCTTCTGTCAAGACAATCTTTTTCCTTGTAGATATTTAATAATTCACAATTTCTGTGCGCTCAAATCTATCTTTCATTCTTCTTGAGGGCGTTTTCCTATAAGGAAAGTTATCGGGCATATATTCTAGAGGCTAACAGACAATTTCCATGAATTTCTTCTGGAGTTTACATCATGCTTATCAATCCTCTCTTCATTTCAAATCCTCAACATCAAACACTTCACATTTCTGAAACTGAATGGAACGAAAGTGTCGACACATGGCCAACTGGGAAAATAGGACGAGCAGAAGTACTCACATAGAGAACAATTTTGCGCCACTACAGATGATGAAACCAGATATTCAATTTTTAATCCATGTGTTTGTGAATATTAGGTATTTTTCAGTGTATAATTGTGCTTCAGTGGTTTTTTTTTGGAAAAATTGATGATGGATTATGGGATGATGCTCCAAACTGAAGAATGTTATTGAAATAGTAACCATTTGAATAAGGTTCAGCTGTTTGAGCAGGCCTTTAGACCAATGTTTTGAAGGCCTTTAGACCACTGTTTCGGAGGCAGACGTTGCTTTTGGTATATTTGTTTGTTTCACATAGGAACATATTATTCAAATCATAAGTATCAAGATTACGGAATATTTCAAATTTGAACAATGCACATATCGCAAAAATACCTGAATGATCCATGTAGAACCTCGAATGTCATGTGGCATGATGAGTAGCTCCGAGTGATAAAAACATGAGGAAATTATTAAAAAGGAACATTTCTAGATATATTAATGAACAAAAAAATGGATATATATATATATAAAGAAATACATTGAGAATTCGCATTCTCCATGTGATGGAAATATTAATTCATAGATGAAAAACCCAAAGTCATCTCCACAACTTTTATTGAAATGATTGAAGATCATCGATGGTACATGTTTCGGCCTTATATAAGCCCATCATCAGCCGATAAACTACACCACTCCACTTTGAGTTACCATGGACTTCTTCCAAAGATGAAATATTAATTCTTTCTCGGTTTATTTAACAGAAAACAACTACTTCCCTGGCTATATGCCACGACGAATATTGAATTACATCAATTGAACACACACGATAAGAATTTGAAAACAATATCTTCTGAAGTAGAGAATTTGCATTCTCCTTCCTATAAAGATATGCATCAAATAGAATAATATGATGTTTTATGATATAAAAATATAACTTACCGATATGTTCAGTATTGCAATAAAAATCGAGATGTATAGGAGAAGTATACTTCAAGAACTCTGATATTGATGAGCTTGAAACTTCCAGAAAAAATCATTCGTATCAGTGATATGGGAATTATATTTCTCACAAACAGGTTATATGAATTCATTCCGGATATAATATCCTCATCAGTAAAAGTCCAGTTATTCTTTCAGCCATCCTTCATGATAAACACAATTCTCATCTCCCCATAATATAACTAAAACTATAAACGTTTCTTGGATGTATAATAAATTGACATTCATCATACAGGACGTGAATTTGAGAGATGATTCATTCCTCAATTTCAGAGGATTTAGATTTTTTATGCTCTCTTTCTGGATATTCAACAGATATAATTCGTGTTTGACGTGACAAATAGCCAGGAAAGTAGTTGTTTTCTGTTGAATATTCAGAATTATATTATATATGCATACCTTTATATACATTTTTTTTTTAAATCGACCCAATTTTCCGCTGATATTTCAATGCAAACTCACCAGAACATCAAAAAGTAAAAAAGAATAAGCACTTGTGACGAATCAAAGGATCCACAAAAATACCGATAAGTGAAAAATCAGTAATCATTCTATTAAACAATAAACATTTCCATAATAGTTCAACTCTTCCGATTAGGCACATGTTGAATTCACAAACTATAAGATTCGATTCCGAATCTCATATCAAGTGTCAATCATATTCATCAATGCTCGCTATTTTTTAGTGAGAAAATCATGTAATTATCATCGGAGAAACTGCTCTGAGCAAAACTCCACAAGATACCTTGGCAGCTTTTCATGATCTACAATAGATCTGGCCGTTTTAGAATACTTTTCTTACATATAGAGACGTGTCATTTATGTGGTTGATGAATTCACATCAACTAATTCCTCGACATCATTGAAACACCGTAGGGAAGTCAACAAACTTGCACACTGCGTAGAATTGTCATTAAACATAGTAAGAAATTGAATTTTCCCAGCAAGAATTCCAAATAGCACCTGCGACTATTAGATATTGATTCTTGCTGCCCCTAGCGAGTGCATCTGTACATTGCTATCAGACGATGATTCTGTTGGATTCATCTGACTCTGCTACCACTAGCGAGTGAATCTAATAATTAGAGTAGAACAATGTTGAAGTCGTAGGTAAAGAACTTTGCTAATCTTGGTGGGTGATTTCCACAGAAAAATTTAAAGGTTCGCGAGAACCTACTGGAGAAACGATTTTTCGTCCGGGAATCAAGCAAGATATTACAAGAAAAAAAATGTCACTCGTGGAATCATTGAAATAATTTTATGACCTGGACATTCGTCTTCACAATTGGTTTCTAGACTACATTCTATAGACAATCTCTGGAACGAATATAGCAAATTTGAAGTTTCATTGGGCCAAGAAGAAGAAAATGCGATTGTGGAATATAAATAAGGAGAAAAAAGATTCTTTCTCCGGGAATCAGGCAAGATATTACAAGAAAGAGAATGTCACTCGTGAAATCATTCAAATAATTTTATAACCTGGAAATTCGTCTTCACAATTGGTTTCCAGACCATATTCTATATAGAGAATCTCTGGAACAAATTCAGCAATTTCGAAGTTTTATTGTGCCAAGATGGAGGTAATTCGAATGTTTAATATAAATATTTCATTCAGAATAATACCTTGAATAAACTCACTGTTATCATTCCAAAAATGATGGTTATAACTGGGGCACTCAGATATACGATGTATAGCGAGTATAGCGAGTAGCACGATTCGAGCGTAGCTCCAGAATAATAGTGAAACCTATGGTAAATAATTGTGCAAACTTATAATTTTCACAATTTTCCTTTGAATGCGAATGTGGTCTATGGAAGAAACGTTCTATACCTTTGAAATAATCAAAACCTAAGTGTAATCTGATTCCCTGTAGACCTCATAACCTCTATACCTGTGACCACGTTTACACAACCTATATAACCATGACTGGCCGAAACCGAAGTGGATCAACTAATAGTAATGGTGCCAATGATGCAGCAATGGAACACCTTATCAACAAGGTATGTGCAAATTTTGTAAACCAGTTAGAAACCAAATTTGAAAAACAGCTTGATAAACTCCATGATAAGTTGTCGGACATGTCGGAGTCACTCAACAAAATGAGTGCGTCGGTCACGGTCAACACGAACTCTATTACGAATCTTGTAAAGAGAAGTGACCAATTTGAACAACTACATAAGAAGAACTCGCTGAGAATTTATGGAATAGTGGAACGTGATAATGAGAATACCCCCGAAACCATTGTGGAATTTATCAATAAAGAACTAGGCGTTGAATGCTCGAGACGTGATTTGGATATGGCATTTCGCCTCGACCAGATGAGTTCTGAAAAACCAAGGGCTATATTGGTGAACTTCACCTCAAATATCTTGAAAAACGATATTATGAGTGCGAAGCGTAAGCTGAAAAATTCCCCGATATCAATTTACGAAGACCTGAGCAAATCACTGTATGAACTTCTTCGTAAAGCAAAACATAAATATGGTTCCAGAAACGCGTGGGCATCTGCCGGAAAAATTTTCGTTAAGCAAGGCGAATCCAAAAAGCAAATTTCAAGTAACGCTGACCTGTAAACGCTGCCAGTGTGGATTCATCGGTGGCCGTAGATTTCAGTTACTTACTGGTTTTTGTGCTCCTGTGATTTATCTATTTTGGAATGATTATTCTTTTATTTAGCGATAAAAACACATGTAATATATTTTTGCGTTATTTTTGTTATCATCAAGTTTTTCATGGGTTCTATGTGGTGAAACTATATTTATACTGGGTGGCCCCACTTAATAACAGAAGAATCTCATCATCATATATAGGTTTTTTTTCTTTTTTCATTTTTCATTTAATAATCTCTACTGGAGTTACTTAGAAATCATTTGAAGTATATTGCGAATGACTCGCGGTGATTATTCATTGAGCTTTGCGCATTTCAAATGCCAAAGCCTGTATACACAATATGAGAAACACCAACTCTTGATGAGTAGATCAAACTATCAATTCGATATTTCAATTTGTTGTTCTATTATATCAATTATTCATATAATTTATATCATTATTATCATTATTATCATTATAATTATTATATGCTTTTTATAATTTATATAGTATATTATATAGTTTGTTTCATGCCATTTTCAACAGATTACAGGTAATTAGTTATTATTTCGATCATTATGATCACTGTTAAATGTGCCTTTCAACTTGTTGGATATTCAGGGGGTTGTATGGAAGAGCAACTCTGTTGAATACCGCCTCCTTTATGTATCGTTTGTTTATGAATGTTGTTAATGAAGAATAAAGACACATTATTATTATTATTATTATATACGGAAGCAAAGAGCACAAAAGATTTTTATTATCCGAATAAGAATGTATTCATTTTATATTCTCTCCATTCAGGTTCAGATTCCAATAGATGAATTAGATTCAAGAGAAGAAGTATCTTTAGCTGTCGTGTCGTGTAGATTGTCGTCCTGGACATGGGTTTGCATCAATAGCCAACTAGGGATGATTGAACATGTCTTCGAGACGCAAGATGTCTGACGAATGCTCATATGAAAATCAACGAAATATCGAATTACTATGAGTAGGCGCTGAATAACTTCAAGTAAGTTCGTCAAATATCATTTTCCTGGCAAGCTGACAGTTGTAGTATTGGTAGTGAGTGTAGTTTCATATGATGAACCTCGCAGACGTTTTCAGCAAAGTAGTTATTGCTATCTAAGAACCTCGATGTGCTGCTTCTCTTCAGAAATGTGTAATGGTAATAGGATTCTTTGTAATGGTAGCAACAAATATCTCAGCAAAAACTCTGACAGCACAATCTTTCCCAGTGCACTGCTCTGGAGATACATACGAAGCAAGAGTTTTCCAGGAATATTGTCTATTATTTCACCATCAGCAATACCAGTCAACTCAACCAGCCCAATGAATAAATTGTTTTTCCTCTGATCTCCAAACAACCATGCATCATAACTCGTATATAAATAAAACGATGAAGTTTCTGGATTCTTTGCTAAAGGAAGTGTTTTCAAGCGAACTTTCAACTCTCAAAAATTCCAGGAGGATTTCAAATCATATTCACTCTTCCTAGGTACGCATGAACTTCGCACATATTTGATGACAATTTTCCTTCCTTGCGCTACAGAATTCATCTTTTTTATCATTTTATGATGTGCTTCAGTGATTTCTGAGGTCTTATTTATCGTCGTACTAGGAAACACCTAGTATCCAAATATGGAACTCAGAAACAAGAACTTCCGGAGTACAGGAAATTCTCGCGATTGGGCTGACCCGTTGAAGAATAATATATTTTCGTCACTCAAAATGAAACACACTGTATGTATGAGAGTTATGCATATAACCGTTAGAGAAAATTAATAATGAGAAATACAAAATTGATTTTAATCCGATAGTATTGGAATTTATTTCTGTTGATGATGATTTATTGTAGAATTGAAATGTGTTTTCCATTCACATATTCGTTGTGTTTCCAGATAAAACAAATCCATGAGGATGATTTGCGAAGTCAAACAATAACACGGTGGCTATTATTTCGTAGTTCGAAATGTAAATATCAGAATAAAGCAAACAGTTGCTCTGTTGTTTACTTTAACTACTATTTTATTCCAGCTTAACTCTAGCCCCTTGTTCATATGATATGCATGTCTATAACATTATAATACCATATTATGCCTCACAAGAGTTAGGCTTTATATTAAAATGCAAATTCAACTACCGGCTCACACAAAAACGGTTAGTATATTTTCCTGTTATAAACGCTCTGAATATTACTGATAAGTTCTTACACTGTTGGAAATTAGTTGATGATACAACAAGAATTTGTAGTTCTAGTATCGGTCTACCACAATTTCTCAGTTGAATTACCATGATATCTGGAGTCAGGTGAATCTTAATTGACATAGCCAGAATAACAAGAAATGATGAATTGATAACTTTACTATATCGTTTTGTGTTCTCAACAACTTTATCTTGATATAGTTAATAGCAGATATCACTTCACCATCAAATAGCTAGGCGTGTTTAGGCATCATTTGTATGGTGTATCAGCTATTATATCTTGTTGATTTTACATCAACTTACTACATTTCTAGTTATGATCTGTTGATAGATAGATTAGTTCGTGTGACTAACAATGCAATATCTCATTGTTGCTCGTACTACATCCCAGTGAATTGCTGACAATATTTCATTTCTATCATTTGTTTCTGGTTCGTAAATTGCATGTCGAATCCGTTTTGATGAAAATAACATTCCCATCGCATGAGAACATAATAATATCATTACATCATATACATATACATATCACAGCCCACATTATAACTGCTACAGAGAAACTATTGTGTCATTATTCTATCAGCTCAAGATTCTTTTATTTCGCGAAAGGACTCTGATACACAAAAATTGTCATGTGGATGAAGAATGAAATATCATATCAGATTATACTAGTAACTAGTAACACTATTCTACCAGCAATATTTTTTGTAGCCTCTAAAAGAAACACTTCTTTTCAGCTCCAACAGTGGGCATACGACTCTTTCGTCTCTAATAATTGATGTTGATCCATCGAGTGTATAGAGTATCATTCAGAAACACCCTGTACTCATCCATATACCTAAGTAGTATCAGAAAGCTGAAAGCAAAAAACAGGCAACGGGATGAAACAGGAACCGGACAAAAAGTCTTTGATTTTCTTCTTCTCTACCGAAAGTATGCAAAATGAGCACCTCTTTTGCTATTCTCTTGCCATCCTTTGTAGGGTTTACTACCCATATGTTTGACCATTTCAGACGGAAGGTGAGCATTGCTACAAACCTTTTTAAAATATTCGAATTGTTATAATTCTCACAGATTTATTGGCCTGTCCATGGCGGATGTCCTGTTGGGACGCCATCGTAGAGTGAGAAATTAAACCTAATTTTTTGGAGTACCTCTTGAACCCATTCTGATCCATCTACGAAGCCAAGGGGTGACTAGAAAGCCTCAACATCAAGTGTTCTGTTGAAACCACTTTTCATTTTGGGGCTATTCTCTCGATCCCACCCTGTTGGAATTCCAGGATGACTAGGCAGCTCCAGTAGATAATTTTTTTCAACTGTACCAATCAGGATTTGGAAGTTGGAGATCACAGTTGGCAGTAAAGGACAGGCATGCTCTGCAGACACATACGGTCAGATCCATTTTGATTACCCTTTCGATCCTGATGATGCAGAAGTGCACAGCATCAGGTTACCATTCAAGTCTTACTACTCGTAACTTCATATCTATATAAAATTAATATTTGAGATACCACTCAACTAAAAACATAAGGAGAATTTACTCATTTCTGTGGACCGTAAATATAGGCCTATATAGAAGGAGTACTATGAGGAATCTACATCTTCTTTTCTGCTTAGGCATTCAACTCATATAAAACTGATGCGATGATTCATCATTTTTCTGCTCAATAAGGTGTTACTGAAAGTATCATCAAAAATTGCCTGTCACATAAATCTTCTTTGAACAAGCTGAAGAATATATCTGGTACAGTTATTTGGTGTTTCATTAATTTCAAATTATATCTTCAGTGTTAGATTCTCTTAGTTTTTCTACTATTGAGAACTGGGTGGCAACAAGGTTTCTACGAATACTTTACTTCTGGAATCCACAGCCTGCTCTCAAACAACAGAGCTGCCGTGCCCATAACCCAATCACACACTAGTCTTGCATCTTCCAATTAACTAAACATTCATGAAGGAGCTATGAATAATTGCCGTGTTATGTCGAGTTATATCAGATTCAATGTATTGAAAGTATCGCAATTGTCAATTTCACTTTTCACTATAGTTCATTATCATTTTAATGATTTCAAGATATGTTTATCGATTTAGGAATTATGAATTCTTGATGAAAATACAACAGGAGAAATGAAATATATCTCCTCATTCCAGATAGATTTGTTACTGCTATTTTAGAAAGGCCTTCCAGTTGTTCCATCAATAGGAGCTTGCAAATTGACAACTCATACCCTTGACCACATGAAAATTCCAAAATTCATGGCAAAGCAAAATGAGACTTCATGAAGCAACAATTTTGTGATGACGACTTCAATTCCTGCGGGTTTGGAATATCATGACATCCTTGAAAGAGTACAGGTAAACTTCCCCAAAAGGCTCTTGCTACTTCCTCTCAGTACACCAGACGATATGTCGGGCTTGGAACTGGTGAAATTCAGTTTTTATGTAATAACTTTTCACCCTGAATTGGATCATCAAATCTCTCTAAATAGGCATTCATCGCCTAGGGAAATTATGTTTTTCTACAAACGTCAGTGAAAGTATAATTTTTGACGCATGCTGTCAGTGTCTAAAATGTCAATTTATGACACTGGTGTTGAAAGTAGATCACTTTTAGCCCTAGTGTAAACATAATTCATCATGAAGTGTTTCAATCAAGAGTACAATTACCGATACTACAATTATAATTCGAAACTCCATGGCCAGTCTCATTGGTAGATGTGGAAGAAATTATTTTCGTGAAGCTTGTACCAGGGCTGGGAGCAATATTATCATTATCTGCCGAAGTTTTCGACGAAATTTGATCTGCAATGTTCTGTTTCCTTTGTAGCGAGTCTTCTTAATAACCCGCTGCTACTGTACTAGACTTCCATCCACCATGTATTTCAATCGTAGTGAGACTAGCACCAGAGTCCGCCAACAAACTAGCTGAGGAACGTCGGAAACAATGTCTAATATATAGATGGGAATCAGGCAAATTAAGAAATTCGGCAATTTTGGCTGGCATCTTACCAAATGTATTGATTCCAACTTGAGTCCTGGCACATTTATTTTCAATGCATCTTATAAAAACTCAAAAATGATTAATATCCACTGGACGAAGAGCTATGTACTTTTTGTAGTAGTTCATATACAATGTACCACTTACAACAAAGGTGCGTTGCACATTAGTTTTTGTGTCTGGTATATGCACAACTAGTGAAGTTCCGGAATCCTGGATATTATTCAATGTCCAATCGCACAGTTTCTCTCGACGACAGACTCCGAAAACACCAAGAATCACAGCAACTTTCTGCATTACATATATTTCATCTGGGGCTTCTGCGAGAAATTTGTCGATTTGTTCTCTTGTCGATACTTTTGACTTTTTTGGTCGATATCCTTCACCCTTTCGCTTCAAAACAGCCACAAGTTTGTGATTTCCGCTTATGTCATGATCGTTTATGTTCATCATCGACTTTAACATAGAGTAATTCGACTAAAGCGTTGACGATTTCCATATCTTGGACTTTTCTTCAAAGAATGCAAGAAGCACTTCTTCACTGGCCTCCTTTCCACTGACATTTCTCTGATCACACCATTTCAAGAAACGTTCGTATGAAAACTCGTACTGTCGCTGAAACTTACTAGGCAATCATTCAAAAACAACTTGATTGGCAACTTCTTCAATTTGCGGCGGAAGGAATTAAATTTCTTGGGCCCTTTCCATCGAGAAACAAAAAAACAAGAAAGGATAATTCGTGGTTTATTGACGTTAGTTGTCAAGGAAGATAAATCAACAAATTCAGTTTTTGTCACGATGTAGGGAAGATGGTGTTGAAACAGCAATGCTTTTCCCTATGTTATTATTCAACCAAACCGCTTTACGTACAGCACTCTTGATGGCACTGATTTTAATTCGGTGAACGGAAATAGTGCATGCTTGCCTGTAGAGGGCCATCGAAATCATGGAAATTGTTGTCAAGATTGTGAATTTTGTGGTTATGTTTTATTGTTATGACAGAGGTGTATGTTATGACACTTTGACGTCTAACGCGAGATAAATTCATCATTTCAAGATGAATATTTGTTGGGCACGAAAAAAGAAAAAATATGGAAATTTCAAAGTCTGAAGTAACCAGCGAATGGTTTTTATCGATTTCTCGTGCGTATTTTTAAGAAGGTACATAGTTTTTTCGTCTGTGTGAGTATGTGATTGTGTCTGGTATTGCTGATGCCGACTCTCGACGAGAATCCAAAAATACTGGGAAACCTGGAGAAACAGGAAAACAGAGTGGTAAACCTGACTAATGTATGGAAAAAGTCTATAGTGATTTCAACAAAACATCAAATATATTGGGAAATTATTTCCGAGATTATTCCACATCAAGAGTTGAACGGCGAAGCAGGTACTAGTGTACTAGTTCACTGTTCTTCCAAAATTCTCATGAATGGAAGTTGAAAGATGAGTAGCAGGTAAGTGGTAGGTGATACAAGGAATAATATAATTTCTATGATCAAGGCAATGTTGTTGGTTTCTACTTTCAATTCAACATTTTTTCTGTAACCCAACCCTTTCAATCAGGAGGAATGGTTTATGATTACATGGGTTGAGTGGGTAAAATATAGATTTCGGAGATTCAAAATATGAAACCATAGGTACCATATATATTGCATGTTCATGTTCTCTGTTGGAGAACCTAAATAAAAGTATTGTCCCTTTATCTGGCTAAAATTCTTCCATTTCCTATAGAGACTAGGTAGACGTTTTCATTGTATTTTAAACTCCAATCTTTCAGAGTTGAGTAGACATCTGCATGGAAGAAGGACACCGAAAAGTGAGAAATGAGCAACAAACTATTCAAGATCAATATTGAACAAATAATTCGAATAACACACCCAAGGACAAACCTATATAGACCCCTGGTTTCTTACATATGCTCTGCATGGGCTTAAATAAATGAAGGTACTCAATCTTATGATATTCTTCAAACAGAGATTAGATTATGCACTCTTCAAGTATGCATGGCTAAATAGAGGGTGTTTTTGAATAAGTGTGAGAATCAAATGATCATTCCTTGTAATATTTTAGGAAATAAAGTTCATATGAACATGTGTACTAACTTGCTTTGTGTTCTCGATACAGGGTATACAGGGTTATTAATATTTCCATGGTACATTGTTTTTTATTCATGACTCAATGTATTTTCATCAATTTCAATATAACTTTGTGGTTTTGTTGATAGTATGGAGCTACTTCTGGTGCAATTAGACTTCAAATAATATTTCCAGTGGCGTCACAGTGGGTAAATTTATTGTTATTTATGGTGAATATTATTATACGCCACTGTTTTTTCTCAGTTCCATAGGTATTCATATTAGATTGAACTATTGAAATTAACAACTCTCTTATCCCCTGTGTAATTTTTGTATCTAGCATAGTTTGTGAGGAAATAATGAGAATTCAATTTGGCTCCAAATTTCAACATAGGTGTTTTCAAGACATCCATTGAGATAACCCCAATGAGTATCACTTTGAAATCTTGGGGCTTTGTCAGTCTCCAACCACACTGAACTTTGACACCATGGAAGCTTATACAAGAGGGGTAATAAATACACAATTGATACTTATTTCTACACCATGTATCTCACCCAGCAAACCCAATTATGTAAAATTGACATAAGTGTTACATAACTGACAATACGTGTTATGTAACTATGTTATGTAAGACTTACATCACTGTTATGGCGAAATATCCGCCACAAATACTACATGATTATTACGTAACAATTATGTCACTATTTTATATATATTTTATATAATTTCATTGCTATAAATAAGATGTTACGTTTATAACAAACTGACATAAATATTACATAACATTCTCTAGATGTTATGTAAAATTTACATCCCTATTATGTAAAAATGTCAGCTACAAATATGACTCCATTTCAATATAATATTGATGAAACTACTTGACTAATATCCGAAATGAATATGGGAATTCAACGAATAACCTCTTCACTTCACTAACTCACTTCACAGGCATATGCACATATTGATTACTAAGTACAATCATCTCAGGAGGTGATCCAAACTCTACACTCCATAATATCTATACTGATATTACTGATGATGATATATGGTTATAGAAATGTGCATGAGAGTTGGAAGTGGGCTAGTGTGAAAAAGAAGTTATTTGGCAATTTTTGATTGTGTGGGAAAATGTAACAGAGACAGATTAGTCATAAAATGCTTGATGGTTTATTATCTCCTATATCATTCAGTATTCATTTCAATTCTCCTCATGTACAAAAAAACTCTGCTCGAAAATTTTTAAGACTTTCTGTTCCAAATATTATGCATTATAGTACACAGTATAATTGATCAGTTGCTAACTTTAAAACAAAAAAATTGTCAAAAAATCATAGACTGAATAATGTTCAAATCAAATAACATGGAATGTCCTGAATAGAAGATGATAAAACAACATCGACTATCAAATGAAAAACATGACCTTTATTTTTCTTTGAAAATAGTGAGACCATTCATGTATACTTCAAAAGTTCAAAAAATCAAAATTGTGAGTAATCAAATTATATCTTTCTTCTTGATCTCCCAATCCTCCATTTAACCTCTGGTGACTAAATCAGAACCACCTTCCTGCTGGTTCATCTATCAGAGAAAGATATCGAAGGGTGTGTGATAATGATGGAGTCTGAAAAAATATTGCTTTGTTTTTCATTTTTCAAATTAAAATCTAAAATATATATTACCAGATAATGATATTTCGATTGATTTCAAATCTCTGACTTCAATGTTTCCCCTCTGCCATTACCAGGAACATTGTGTGGCCCCTATATAGATAGTCTCTCCCATCTTTACCAACTTGAGTTTTGAAAAGATGTACCTACCTGGAAAAGTATACTACATTTCAGGATTCATATTATTGGGGTTCTTCATGAACTTATTTATGAAACAAAAAATGATAATCACTGACAAAATGATTAAATTTCCATAACCAATAATAATAACTTTAATCCAGAATGTGAGGCACTTTGGGGTTTTCACTGGGGTTTTCATCAGCCATCATAATCAATCACTGGCTTTTGTTCAATTTCATATGAGAATTGGAGTTTGACCAGATTATACCTCGGATTCTATCAATACCTACCAGATTCATCATTTATTCTAGGCATATTTAAGAGGTCCAGGATAGATATGTAACTATTTCTTTCTTGTTGTTTTCACAGAGGTTAGGAAAATCTCAAGGCATGTTTTATTCTCACTCACCTCCACTTATTCTTATTAACACTTTTAGTTCAGTTTAATTAATCAAACACAGCAGGTAGAAACAAGAAAAACACTCGAAATAGTTATAAAATACCGAAAATGCCTTCAGTGTAGTTTGTTTATGGTCTCGTCTTCACTTATAATTATTATAACTCATAACCTCAAAGTAGTCGACCAATTAGGCATTCCAGAACACGTGACTTTTGACATATTTCTAATGGCCGCCTGTAGGCACACAAATATTTTTTGTCGATTTACGTACCAGCGGTATAATCTTGGGTAGATATATCAAATAATGATAATGGCTGTTTTGAATAAAAGTGGATATTTATAATCCTTGGATCACTATAATAAAGATATTGCGACACGAAAGTATGTGTGCCTACAGTCGGCCATATTGATTTAGATGGTTTGACAGCATCTTGGATAGGTCAATAGAAATTGGGCATGTGGGATGGGGGACCACTGCAGCGCAGAAAATTGGTGGAAACAAGAAAATCACTCGGAATAGTAAGAAAATACTGAAAATGCTTTCAGTCTCCAAGTCTTCACTCATTACTTATAACCTCAGAGTGGTCACGGAGAAACGCTACAGTGCGAGAGCGAAAAATAATAATCATCGCGGTGGGGGAACATTACAGCGCAAGACCACGGGTACTGATCATCCCAACGAATATCCTTAATTGACGCAGAATCAAGTCTGCAGAGAATTTACGGCCGAGAGTCCTAGTAAAGTCATGTAGCTATCATATAAGCTTTTATATTGATATCAAATTGTCACATATCATTTACATCATAGCTACGTTACATTTTTATATAATTATGGGGTTCACATATTTCAGAATTGTTATGGAATATTTACGTGAATATTTTATATAAATAGGAGGTTCACATATTTCAGAAGTATTATGGAATATTTACGTAAATATTTTATATAAAAAAGTTCCGTTGATTTTATATAACAGTGATGTAAATATAACAGATGTGTTTGCTGGGCAGAAACAAAGTAAGTTAGGATACATGTTTAAATGAAGTTTATTTCCTAAAATATCACAAGGATTCCCCCTGAAGTTTTTCACTCTTATTTAGAAACACCCTGTATATGGGAATGGATGAATGAACTTATTTTGAGGATTTATATATTCACTACGAACATACAGATCTGCATGTGTTTGTTGTATGATATCAACAAAAATTGTCTCAGATGTATATTAAAATAAAACTTGTTTATTAAATATTTTTATTTTACATTTATTCTTGTATCAATTTTTATTGATCCAGTACAACAATAATCAGATTTGTGTCCTCATATTTCTATAGGTAATTCGAGATAATATTTTGGAATACCATATTGATGTTTTGGACTTGAAATTAAACACATTGGCACTCCCATTGACTTGCTTATATTCATACAAATCTTGACACTGAATTTATTATTTATTATTATCATTATATTTCAATATCAAATTAGTTTAAAGTTAGTGTTGGCAGTAGGCAGATATAATTTGATTTCAGAAAAATCATCTTGAAAATCATCTACTGATATAAAAGGAAGATCATGAATATGACCAATTAGCACATGGCCAAAATGATTTTAGATACCTAACTGAGAAATAAATTATTGTTTAAGTAACAACTACACTTTCCTGGCTAATACTACAGAAATTATATCTGTTAGATATTTGACCAATAGCTGCATACAAGTGGCATTGAAAAAAATAGAATTTAGCTTGCAGCATTTTTACAGATCATTGAACAAAGAAAAACTAAGAGGAAAGGGAGCTAACAAAATCGTGGTGAAATGTAATTCAATAGCAATCAAACTACTAAAGTAAATATAATATGTCCTATCAGAAGTAGTAGTAGTAGTAGTAGTAGTAGTAGTGGTGGTGGAAGTATATTAATTATATACACCCCAAGCCTTAAACAACATTATTGCATATTACTACTACTACTGAAGTAAATATAATATGTACTATTAGTATTATTAATTGTGAAAGTAAAGTGATTATGTTCACCCCAAGCCTTAGCCTACATTTTTGTATATTGTCCCCCAGATAATATTTGAAACATATTCCTTTCAGATTCTGTTTTTTCAGAATTCGAAGTAATTTGGTCTGATTGAGCATTTTGGACATCAAGGGAGAAGGGCAATGGCAGTAAAAGGAATTGAGACAAACGTTTTCAGGAATTCATTATTCCAGTTTTTTTTTTCTGCTACTATCTATAAAATAATAATATGAATATTATTTCAATATACCTCTGTAGTAAGAACGAATCAGATGTTTTGCCCCAAAATGTAACTGCGTTTGAGGAATTTTCCTATTAGAAAGATAAATTCACTAGCTTGTCAGTGACAATTTGTATTGAAAAAGATTTGGAGAAGAGAAATAATGAAGGTATATAGAAAAAATATCAAATTTTCACATAGCTAAGTGAATTTTTCTTTAATATGAAAATTCTTTAAACACAGTGACATTTTGAGGCAAATCATCTGATTTGTCCGTACTACACTTATATTGAAATAATATTCATATTCTTATTTAATAGAAACTAGGAGAGAAAATCCCAAAAAATCTGAAATAATGAATGTACCTCCTTAATTAACCTAGACAGTATCTTCAGGCATATCTGGAAGTGGTTTGTCCTGAATCGGACTGGAAAAAGTAATATAGATCAATGAGTGTAAGTATGAGCACTGTCTTTGAAGTTGACCCAACTAAAAAATTTATTATTATTCAACAAACTATTTTGTTGATGGAGTCGCTGCTGCATTCAAAGCCATATAAGAGCCATTAGAATGCATTCTATGGTATAACAGTCAATTTTGGATGAAATATTATATATAATGAAGTTTGCAGGTATCTGGAAAAACAATGAACTTGATTAAAATGAATAATAATGTTCAGGAATAATTTTCAAAAAAATTTCAAGAATTCTGTTGGCACATAAGAATGACTCAAAAAAATTGAAACATTCTGTGGAATATACACCAGAGAATAATTCTTATAGCACCTTTTTTTGAATGTTTGGTGTGTAATAACCACAAAACTTGCAGTGAATCTTGAGAAAGAAAAATGCAGCTTCTGGATGCTGTTTCGAATTTGTATCATCTATTTGACATAGATTCACAAATTTAATATTTTGAGTGGTAAGGCCAACTTCACTAGGACAGGGCTCATATATGTTGGAATTTTGAGCTAAAAAAGGCACATTTTGTAATTTGTAATTTTAAATATGTTGAAAAGTGTATGTATATATTATTTTCCAATGATTATTACATAAAAAATAAACAATACTTCAGTCAGGTTGGGAATTCTGGATTCCAAGGGTAGGACATTGAGTTGAAATGGCTGAAATGGATGCATCTCAAATAGGACTGTGAATATTATTGTAGTTGATTGAAATTCCTTACCTATTTAAAGAATGCATTGATTGTTTCATTTTTTGCAAACCATTGATATGATGAAATTGAAATGACTCATTTAAATAGATAAATATATATATTCATTGACTATCCATTTACAAAGTAGGTCACAATAGAACAAAAATCAAATGAAACAAAGAATGGAAAATATATATTCACCAAATACTGTCTATAGAGGTTACATGAATAAAAATACAAGTATTATAATTATTTGTCTCAGGTTGAGTATAGATTTGATATTTTTTGGTATACCTATAAATAAGTTTCTCTTCTTTGAATATTTTCAAAAATGAGGTGTCACTGACTATCGAATATCTCTTATAGGTTTCCTATTATAGTGAAATTTTCAAATGCAGTGAAATTTTGAGGCAAATAATCTGTTTTTTGATTGATACTTATATTTTTATTCATATAAACCAGGAAACATTCCAAAATCTCTAAAGAAATTAAAATATGACCCAGTTTGAATTCCTTTATATGTATAACTCCAACTATTATTTTGTCAATAAAAATATGTACCTAATTTAAATTTTCTTATTATATAGCTATAGCTAGGCTAGGTTTGGAGCCTTATTGAAGTTTAAAAATTATGGTATACCTAGCCAGTTTCCTGTAACTATTTCAATTGACCATTGGTTTGTCATGTTCAAAAGATGATGAGCAGAAAAATATATGATAGGCTCAATGAAAAGCCTTGAAATTGCCTCAGATTCTTGACCTAGCAAGACCCATGTTCTTTTGCGTAAGTAGCAGAGCAATAAATTTGTTGATCAGGTAATTAATTAGCCTTACATTATGGCCCAAGAAAAAATTGGAAAATCATGAGTGGTTCTGATAGCTTAAATAGAGCTTGATGAATTCATCTATTTCCAAGGTTGGAATGATAATTATTGTTTGAATATTGAAATGTTCAAAAGTTTATAATATATAATCATGCCCTAGAAAATATGTTACCCACCTACTTACCTACCTTTACGTACCTAGTTGCCAGTATGTAAATTATAATCAATAATAATAAAAATATTATTCAAATTGTTTACAAAATATAAATGTAAGAGCACCTTTTTCAATCCACTGGCAGCAATGGTTTTGTCAGGAAAATGTATGGAGCAAATGTAAATTATAATCAATAATAAAAATATTATTCAAATTGTTTACAAAATATAAAATATGAGAGCATTTTCTTAATCCTCTGGCAGAAATGGTTTTGTCAGCGAAATGTATGGAGCAAATGAGTGATTGAATGATTTTACATGCAAATTCTCTCAAATTACTATCATCTGCATGGAAAGATAATCATCCTGAAAAAAATCAGTGCCAGTCAAGTTGTATATTATCAAATCATTCTATTCCATATGAATCCGATGAAATATGCCTTTGTTATCAGTTTGGTGTAATGAAACTTATCATTCAAATTTGCTCTTTTATAAAAAAATTGATATAGGTACTTACCTACTCATAAATTTTATGTTACATTTCAATTTATTATCTAGATTTTTGGCGAATTCGAGGGTAAAGTAATGTTGTATTACCTACCTAATTCATATGAGTAGTCGTGGATTTCCAATTCACATATCCCTTATGAAAATATATATCAGTTCAACAATGGACAACTTCCAAATCATTCTTCTAGTCATTTTGAAATCAGTAACTATTAAGAAATGATAGAATTCCTTGAAATATCGATGAAAATACAAGATAATCTGGATCATAAAACTTGAAGAACAAATTTAATAATATAATACGAAAATGGATAACAGAAACACAACTGCTAGTAACTGTACATTTTATTCAAAAAGGAACTTATCACACTATCACAGGAACACCAGGAAAAACTTGGGAAAAACTAGAAAAAAATAAATTCACGAATCACGAATATAGGTTATGAATTCATGGAAATCACACAAAATCAAATCAGCTGTTCTGCCAACGCAAGGTTGGCAGAACCACGTAAAACTTATGATAATTTGTATTATCACCAGTTCTACCAACCTTGGAGCTGACGCCCCCTTCAGGAAAACTGGTAACTCTTACGTGAGTTACGTAAAGCGATTTGGTTGAAACAAAACACTAACTGTGATTACACCATCTTCCCTCCATCGTGGTTTTTGTTCACCTTGGTCACTTGTTTTATGAATAGATTAGATTGAATTGGATTCAAAACAGATAATCTCGAGGCTGTAATCTAATCAATTAATGAGTAATGTGAAATAGTTATGCGTTAATTTGGACTTTTGATGGTGTTTGTAGAAAAAATAGTGTATGATATATGCGCTAAAAGTGTTTTTTCTTTTGTTCAAAGGAATTGAACACTACGCCTTCGGCGTCGTTTCCCAAACTTTCCTTCTCACAAAATAAAATGTCACTTTTGGCACTTATATCATGAATAACTATTTCAACCACAAAAGTCAAATGCAAGTCTAATATACGTTTCGCGTTGACAGCGACTCCTAGTTGTTATGCATTATATTCATTATTATTGGATTCTCATCTTCTGGGGGATTTGACAATCAATTGTCAGGTAACATGTCAAGGATCGGAACAATGTGATTCGAGGAATTAGTTGAAACAAACTTGTACATCAAGATGGATCTTCTGTTTCGGTACCATTTGTTCGAAAAAAATGTGGAATCTATTATTTCAACAGCTACTCTTGCACATTTCAATCCATATAGTATCTGTCATCAGCATATATCTCTGATTCTCATGCCATTAACTTGAGAACACTCGATTGAGTTTTGGGAATTGCGGGGATTAGGTACTAAATTGATTCAGTAGCAGTATTTCTGGTCTCATTCGTTCTGACTTTTTTAGGACATTATACGTCATCATATAGTTGGCGATGATTAAGGCGATTCTGGAAATGATATTCCATTGGATATACACGATATAGGATTCTATCGAGTGTAGCTCTTCGTCAGAGTATGAATATACAATTAATTCAATCAACAGCTCAAATCTTAGTGTAAGTCAAAATTGTATACATGATTTCTCAAACAGTTTTCATACTTTTGAGACATTTTGTGTTAGTATCATCCGAAGAACGGCAGTGAAATTATTGAACAATCCGGTGTGACCCTGGATTGACACAGTGTTGTGTGGACCTGGAGTTGAAATCAACTCAAAAAAAATTTCAACGTGTAGAGTACCAACTATAAATTGAAAGAAGAATTTGAAAACGATCGACCTGAAAGAAGATTCTAAATTGTCGATAGTTTACCCAAGAGATTTGGAGTTGATCATGATAATTTTCACAAAACTCCTAGGCATCTGCAATAATGATGGTTTTTTGGAATGTTAGTTGATTTTTGAATTTGTGTGTGTGGTAATTGGTACTATTGGTGATCTCGATCAAAACATCATTTTATATTCGGATTGCCTGTTCGTTTTATGTCAAAATTGACGAAGGCAACTCGGAATAGTATAATACACACCGAGGTGGAAAGAAATTAATTTCTGTCGTGAGATTAGTAAGTTGAAAGAGACGCAAAGCGTCAAGGTTATCTATGATCTCGAAACAGGAATGAAACTTCCTATCAAGGTTTGTATACCATTTCATTTACAACCACCATATTTCAATCACAAATAATGAATATCTGTTTTGTTCTGAACATACCTTGGATGCTATATGAGTGAGGACGGAAAGTGGGGGTGGGAAATAGTGAGGGCGGGAAGTGGAGGTGTGTAATGTGACACATCCCAACCTTTAATGACGTTAGTAATATCAACATCACATATATGGTTGTGAATAATAGTTATTTATGCACGACCAGGCGTAAAGTAGCACTTTACCGCCCGGGTTTGCGGGCATAAAGTGGCACTTTACCGCCCGCGGACTACTTTACCGCCCGGCGGGCGATGAAGTCATTTAGCTGGTGGTAAAGCTATCAATCTTGCATATTTACTAATATCTCTATCATCATGTACATTTGAAGTAGCTTTCAACATGGAATAATATGACCACATGGAAGAGGGCTTACGAGATTTTGATTTTTCCAGAAAATAGGCAAGAAGTGCACTTTTAGTGTAGTTCTTATATTTTACATAATTTCTGTCGCACCAGCTTACGAATTCTTCGTATACTTTGTCGTATATTTTTCTTGATTTACTTGGCAATAAACTCGATTTTGCTTCCTCAGCTGCCTCACTAATTTCTGGTGGAGTACAATTCACACTTTCTTCATCACTAGAATTCATTTTTAAATCACTAATGAATTATGTATGATTACACAATTTGACAGTTAATATGGCTATTAATTCCTATTTCGAAAAATTGACTGAGTTGCCATGGTAACGTTGATTCCATACTTCTTGATTGATTGTATTTGCGATATGGATACAATACAATCTCACTGCAACCTTGATGTATTTTTATTGTGCTTGAGGAGTGGAGAGATACCTACATGAGATATCAAATATATACAGGTCGTGCATAAAATAATGTATGTATTTCGGGCGTAACTAGCTTTTATGGACCTAGGCGTGTTAATAGCACTCGCTATCGTTCGGTCTATTACTCACACGCTGCGGTCCATAAAAGCCAATTTTACGCCCTTGATACATGAATAACTATTATGTATCGAGGGCGTGAAGTAGGCGTTTATGGCCTGTGGCGTAAATAATGACCCATCAATGACGCTAGCCGAGGGTCATTACACGCTGAAGGCCATAAACGCATTTCACGCACTTGACACATACCGAATTATATGCACTAGTGGTTCATTTTCTGACTCAAAAGTAATGATGTCGATAAACTAATATTTCCCCGAATTCAATTTGTTACGTATAAATTCAGTAATCAAGAGAAGCGTGATGTTCATAGATGATTTTCATATAAAAATTATTGTACGAATATAGCAATTATCGTAATAGTGAAACTTTTTGATCTCTAGAAGAGATGTATTCTTCAGAATTTCATGATATGCATACCCAGTATATATACCATAATGAGCTCGCGGGTGGTGAAGTGCAACTTAACGCTCGCAAAACCAGGCGGCTGAGTGCACTTTACGGCCCGCTAGTGCATAAAAGACATTATTTCACCAGAAATCAATCGTATGTATACGAAATTGCAAAAACTTTCAATTCTTGTCCCATCAGGAATTGTTTTTCAGTATACATATAATCTTTCAAAGAATTTTCGAAGCCACGCTCTCACTATTCACACGATGTTACTTAAATAAAATTGAGAATTTCTCCTATGTGATCAACAGATATCGGATAACTCAAGAAAAACGCTATTTATCATTTGTATGATTTCTTGTGTACCTACTGCTCTTTTGATAATTTCATAATAAAATATATCGATATTAACCGTTACCACCGATACAACAAGGCCTGCATGCTCCGTGGGTGACGTCACTTAGTCAGGCCTAACCAGCGACTCCAAACGACAAGCGCTTATAGCGCTATAAGGCGACCGCGTATTTCGATTTTAGTTTCAGATCATCATTGAGCCGATTTTGCTGTTTTTTGAAGGGCTTCCGGTTAAAAAAGGATGCCAGTCGTCAACTGAGCCCTTCTTCGCACCCCATTCGATTTTATTATGGAAAAACGAAGTTTTAAAGCAAAAACCAGGATAAAACACAAATATCCACCTACAGCAATCCATTCGAATTAAATATATTGGCAAAAATAGTGGTGAAGGTAAACTTCACACCTACAGGGCCCGCAGAACATAAACTCATCGTGAGATTGATCGAAAGAAAATTGTGGAAAATGTATTTCATTTTGATTGACATTCCGTTTGTTACAATTACCTATATTCATCTTGGAGAATTCCTATTACCTGAAAAAATAACCAGTGAGTGTTTTCAATTTTCTGTTGTTGGATTGCGATGGTTTTTTTTTGAAAATTTATTTCGGTACTCACGTATTTTTGTCTGATAAACCGAATTTTATAATGAAAATGTGAACAAACCACTATTTATTGAGATATTTCAAGAAAAATTTCGAAATTTCGCCTTCTTTCTCCTCTTGTGTTGGGGGCATTTGAAGCTACTTGCTCTCATTTTGTCATTGGACACTTTATATACTCATAATGTACTTCGATGGCACATTTTTATATAGAAAATTCAACAGGAAATATGATTTTTATGGCGAGTTTTTCATATTTAGTGAACAAGCATTCCAGATGACGACCAATTAATCAATAGTCAATCAAAATACGAGATGTCAAATGTCAATAGATTGCTTTTGAATGACATAACACACGCCATTATTTTGAATGATATTCTTCCTTCTTTTCACTAAATATGGATTAATCTCAAGAAAATCATATTTATAGTTGAATTATATATAAATTGTCCAATATGATGAAAAAAGAAGGGAAATTTGTTCTTAATGCCATCCAGAAGACAGGTAAAAAAGAAGGTGAAACTTGGAACTCTTCAGTCAAATATCTTCATGATAAATATCATGATAAATGCAGTGTTACCTTTTTTGAGTAGAGTTTGTAGTTCATGTTAATATGATAGTTGCAACTTGATCATTGGAATGAATTCTGCATTAATTGCCACGAGGCAAATGACCGATTTCAGAAAGAAATTTGGGACTGAGAATTGAAAATGCCCGTTTATTATGAACATTCAAGGAAATTTCCTCGAATTCAGAGATGATTTTGTTGACTATAATATACGATTACAAAACTAACTGCACAATCAAAGTTTTTCTTTTCTTCCTCTACTTATACTTTTAATGAGAGAGTAATTCTAGAGAGTCTTCTATTATCAATTCATCATGTGGACGGTCATCCACAAAAGATGAGTAATGGTGATGTAAGGATGATGCATAGGTGACTGTTGGAAGTGTTGGAGTCATTCTGGTGCTAACGTTTGCGCAGAGCAGATCATTATTATTATAGTTATTATTGTTGTACGGAAAGTGCCAGTGCTGTTTGAATATAGTTTGTTGAAATAGTGGGTGTTTCAATAATTGTACCAGCTACCGACTACATCAGAAGTGGGTGTAACGAAAACGCCAGGCAAGATGCCAAATCATTCCAAAAGAAGAAGACATTCTAGGAGATCCCGTTCCCGATCGCCATCGGTAATTTCTTCGGCTTCGGATAGATCTACACGGCATAAGAATAGACGGTACTCCAATCGTAAGTCTCCCAGTCGTAGACATAGTAAGAGGTCTCGAGACGATGTAAGTGCTGCATGCTCTAGTCATACGGGTAAAAATATTTTGCCAAATAGTCATATCGAGATATCATCAGTTATTCCGGACTTTGATCCATTGAAATCACAAATAGGAGAATGGATTGAAATTTTAGAACATAATTCCAAAATGTATAACTGGACAGATAGCTTTTTGGTTTATCAAGCTTTGAATAAATTGAGAGGTACGGCTAGAACTTGGTATCTGAGTTTTATCGAAAGTGAACTAGGCTGGTCGAAATTTTCCTGGGATCAATGGAAAAAAATACTTTGTACTACGTTTCAGAGTAAACGGAACACTCATCAATTGTTCATGGAAATAGCCAACCATACACCGAAAGAAGGATGTTCCCTTTATGAATTCCATTTCGAACATATGTCAAAAATCAATAAATTACGCGCAAATTTCTCTGATCATGACAAAGTATCATTAATAGTTGGAGCCATAAATGATGATAATCTAACATCTTCGATTGAGGCTGCTGGTATTCAGAATCCTGATTTGTTAGCTGCTTTTTGAAAAATAGAACTTACCAGAAACAAAAGAAAATTGAAAATATTCTACCAGTGAATCATAAACATCCTTCATTTCCAAAACCTAATAACAACGAATTATATAAAAGGAATGACAATAAATCGACTGGGTATAAACTCAGTTGTAAAGCTTGTGGTGCACAAGGGCATTCAAGAAAACATTGCACACATCGAAACAAAACGTGTGAATTCTGTAAACGTGAGGGTCATATAGTGCAAAATTGTTTTAAAAAGTCGAGGGATATCAGCGGGCACAACCGAACCGAGAACGTTAAACGTATACAGAAATCTGATTCAGGCAAATTTGATAGACCTATTCTTATCAATAATTTCAAATGCAATGCTTTCATCGATTTTGGCAGTGACTGCTCGTTGATTTCCCGGAGCTTAGCTGAAAGATTGAACTTCAAAATTGATATTCTCGAATGTTCGGTTCACTTATCTGGCTTCTTGGGAATGGGGACAGAAGTCAATAATTTTATTACAGCGTTGGTCAGTATAGATGGCGTTGAATTAACAATACAACTCTATGTTATCGACGATAATAGGTTGGACAGTGAGGTGTTGATAGGGAGAAATTTCACAGAACATCAAAGTATAGTATATTTTCGAATAGATGACACTTTATCGTTTCAATTCAGAAATGCAGCCTTGAAACGTTTTGAAGGGGCACAGTATGGTTCCATTGATGCTAAAGATAGAAGATCTCTTGAAAATATTCTTTTAGAGTTTGAAAAATGTTTTTTCAAGTCCATGAATCTACTTGGGAAAGCACATTCTGTATCGATGAGTATCCAACTCACTTCTTCAAAGCCAGTGTCTCGCCGACCCTATCGATTGACAGAGAAGGACAAGTCATTACTGCGGGCAAAAATAAATGAGCTGTTGAGTGCTAACATCATAAGGGAAAGTAATTCACCTTATTCTAGTCCTGTTCTGATGGTAGATAAAGGCAATGATGAAAAACGCATGGTAGTAGACTATCGTTCCCTGAATTCAATAACAATAAAAAATAATTTTCCTATGCCACTCATTGAGGAAATCATTGATAGTTTATCAGATTGCAAATATTTTACCACACTGGATTTGGCATGTGGTTACCATCAAATCCAACTAGATGAAAAATCAATTCCGTATACAGCTTTCATTACACCCGAAGGTCATTACGAATATTTACGGGTCCCATTTGGTCTCTGTAATGCTCCGTTTTTCTTTCAAAAAATGATGAACGAAATTTTTCAACCTTTGCGAAAGTATAATATTATTCCATACCTAGACGATATTCTGATTCCTTCCAAATCAATTGAAGAAGGACTCGAACTTTTGAAAAAAGTCCTCAGTATAATCAAAGAATATGGCTTAACCATCAAAATATCAAAATCATCATTCCTCACGACCGAAGTAACATATTTGGGCTATGAAATCTCCCTCAACAAGTTAACACCTAGCAAATCAAAAGTAGAGGCAGTAAAGAAGTTTCCTTGTCCAAAAACAGTACATCAACTCAGACAGTTTCTTGGGCTCATAGGATATTTCAGAAAATTCATCCCTAACTTCGCGAGAATCACTTCTAGTTTGACAAAATTATTGAAGAAAGATGTCACATGGAAATGGACGGCTGATGAAACCCATATCGTAGATAAATTGAAAAATTTGATTATTTCCGACCCCATACTCATTATTTTCAACCCTAAATTGGACACAGTCGTCTACACTGACGCGAGTCGAGAGGGTTTAGCCGGCATTCTTGTACAGATTACAGATAGAGGAGAGAAGCCAGTTGCCTATTACAGTAAACAAACTTCAAAAGAAGAAAAAAATTATCATTCATTCGAACTTGAACTTTTAGCTATAGTTAGAACTTTGGAAAAATTCAGATATTATCTGGTAGGTCAGGAATTCACTATCATAACAGACTGTAATTCGGTGAAAAATGCGCTAAGTAAGCAATCTATTGTACCAAGAATCGCTCGATGGATTCTTTACCTACAAGATTTCACTTTTCGTATAAAACATAAATCAGGAGCACAAATTCAACATGTGGATGCCCTGAGCAGAAACACAGTTGGTAACACTGAAGCCTCCATTCAAAAAGTTTATGTAATTTTTGAAGACGATTACCTAAGAGAGGCCCAAAGTAGAGATAATAACATATCAAAATTGAAGGAAATTCTTCTATCGGGTGATCAGATAAATAATAGAGCTATTTTCAAAGATTATGATTTACGTGGGAATAAAGTCTACAAAATCACTGAAAATGGACGAAAGTGGGTAGTTCCAAAAATGTGTCGATGGCAAATTGTCAAAGCTAATCACGATGACCTGGGTCATTTCGCATTCGATAAAACTCTCGAACGGATAAGGCGGAACTATTGGTTTCCTAAAATGAGGAGGTTCATAAAAAAGTACATTGGTTCATGTTTACACTGCTTATATCACAAGCTACCCGGTGGGAAAAAACCAGGTACGCTTCATTCGATTCCAAAGTACGCAAGACCTCACCACACTTTACATATTGATCATTTGGGTCCATTTGTCGAAACCCTTCAAGGTAACAAATATCTTCTTGTCATAGTGGATGGGTTCACAAAATTTACCTATTTAAAAGCCGTCCCGGACACGTCAGCCGAGTTCGTGACGGCGAAATTAGACGAGATATTCTCTATATTAGGCAATCCAAAACGAATTGTTTCTGATGCCGGAAAAGCTTTTACATCGAATCATTTCAAAGAATATGTCGAAAAGAGGGGCATTAGGCTGTTCATAACAGCCGTCGGTATGGCTAGAGGCAACGGCCAAGTCGAGAGAACCAACAGGACAGTGAAAGACGCACTAGCTACGATGGGAGCAGGCACCACAACCAACAACTGGGATAGTAATATCAATCAGGTGCAACTTGGTATCAACAGCACAAATCACAGGATCACACAAACAACCCCAGCTGAGCTACTTTTTGGTTTTCCAATCAGAACCGATGGCGACCGGTACATCAGCGATGAAGAGACAACCGTCGATGTCACTAAATTGCGAACCGAAGTATCCAGGAAACTAGAACAGAATCGATTGAAACAGGACCAAGATTTCAATAAGAAGAGAGGTCCATCTAAGAAATTTCAAGTTGGCGAGTTGGTCCTGACAAAGATCACGAGTTTTCCTGCTAACAACAATCAGAGTAAAAAGCTACTTCCCAAATACAGAGGTCCTTTTCGGGTTACCGAAGTATTACCACACGACCGTTACAAAGTCAAGGAGGATCTCCACACCTCTAGGTCACAACGCCCATATGAAGCAGTCGTTGGTCTGGAGCATATGAAATCCTTCGAGTTTCAGGCACAGTAGAGTGAGCATTCTTTAAATAATCACTATGCTGAAAATTTTCAATTCTAGTGAGTGATCAGGTTTCATTCACATTGCACAGAATTACAGGATGTTTCCAGTCACATCTCATATCTGCATCAAAATTCTAGTGATTGATCAGGTATCAATCACATTGCACAGAACGGCAGGTGAATTCCAGTAACACATCACATCTGCATAAAAATTCTAGTGATTGATCAGGTGTCAATCACATTGCACAGAACGGCAGGATGTTTCTAATCAAATCTCATATCTGCATAATAATTCTAGTGATTGATCAAGTATCAATCACATTGCACAGAACAGCAGGGCATTTCCAGTCATTTCTCCTATCTGCATGATAATTCTAGTGATTGATCAAGTATCAATCACATTGCACAGAACAGCAGGGCATTTCCAGTCATTTCTCCTATCTGCATTATAATTCTAGTGATTGATCAGGTGTCAATCACATTGCACAGAACGCAGAACTTGCAGGAGACTGAATATCATCGAATTGTCGAAACAACCATCGTATCTCCTCACCCAGTGACCAAAACTCATCACATTCTCTCGTTTTCAGGCTCTAACGCTCTACACCCTCGAGGACGAGTGTCGTCAGGATGGTCGAATGTGGACGGTCATCCACAAAAGATGAGTAATGGTGATGTAAGGATGATGCATAGGTGACTGTTGGAAGTGTTGGAGTCATTCTGGTGCTAACGTTTGCGCAGAGCAGATCATTATTATTATAGTTATTATTGTTGTACGGAAAGTGCCAGTGCTGTTTGAATATAGTTTGTTGAAATAGTGGGTGTTTCAATAATTGTACCAGCTACCGACTACAATCATTATAAATTAAGCTCTGTTTACTACTGAATTTAGATGGAGTAAAATCCTCGCGGTGAATTGCATATACTTACCCACATTTTCGATAGCTCCTCGTCCAACGGGAAACTAAAAGCATGAACTTTTGAACCACCCACATAATTCCCCCGACAAAAGGGAACACAACACTTGGAAGGCATTGTTATTTCGCCGATCACAACACAAAATATCTCACAAAACAGTAATTTTTCCGCCAATTATTTTGATGAATAAACAACAAAAGAATTCGGGACCGTTTCAAAAACATACGTGAATCACCGATGAATTAACACGAACTGACGCGTTAGTCGACCAGCGATAAAATAAAACACTGGCCTCACTTGGCGACGTCACGAGCTGTTTACGTCAGAGTCTGCTGGCCTTGTTGTATCGGTGGTAACGTATCAACCCATCATCATCAACGAAACATGCAAAAAATTATATCCACTCAATAAATTCCCTAATCAATATATTCTGGTTGAAAATGACATACCTATAACTACCTATCTCTGTTTTCCTATAACTGTGGTCTCTGCATGTAGAGAAATTACTCCTATATACGTATAGTCGAATTCAGCATTGAAGAGTGACATCTACGAAAACACATGTTCTCCAGCAAAGAATATTCTGCGCCTATTCTTCATAATGTGAGACGAGGTAGAAGAACACCATAAATTATGGTTTTCGGAACAGCGAATCACATATGCTCAATTATCACTCGACTTGTTTCTTGGAGACATTATTCTCAGAACAATCCTCAAATGATACGATTGGCTACAATGATACAATGAATTATCTGCGGAGCAGGTGAATGACACCCTTGGGAAATCTATTTAAGAGCCGAATATGCTTAGAGATATCGAGAGCAGTTTTTCTCATATCCAGAAAGCAATAAAGAGGCAACATGAGCAGTTATGTAGAAGTATATTGTAACATTATTCAGTACGATAATTAATGCATGGCAGAAGGCTGAAAAAGGTATATGAGTTAGATGAGTTTTAAAAATGCAAGACCTTATCAATTAGCAGGTACATGGGTTTTTCAAAGTGTCTCAGATTCTTCAAACATCCATGAGTTTCATGATTGATAATTTGTCATCAAGGAAACACGACTATTTCTCCTTGAAAATTTATTGGATAGGGCAGAATATGTGAATGGTGAGCTCTCGACCTACACCTCAGTCGCGCAGACCTATATTGTAATGAATTAATTCGTGATCGGTCAGAATAATTTCACATGGCTTTCATTACTAGTCAAGAAATATAGACATTCGAATCCCTCACACGCCATGATTTGTGGAAAGTTGAGCACAATTCTATTGATTTATAAACCATATCAACAAAATCGTTTGAACATGGAAAGAAATCAAGCGGTGTCATTGTCATCCACCTAGTGATATTTCATATTCGTCAGAGAATCATGAGACATATACCATAATGCGCAGATGAAGAAAATCACTCGAAAGAATCAACATCGAAATAAAAAGAGTCTATTACTTCAAAAAAACTCACCTCTTTCGTCCGAAGTACTTGTTTTTGCCAGAAAGAATGGTGATCGAAAATCAGCATGTATCCAAAGAGGGAATATTATAGTTGAACATAAGGGGGAAATTGTTTATTTTTGCAATCAAACCAGTGACCACAGTGACCAACAAGCTCTCGACTGTACAAGTGAACCGCCATGAATGAATTGAAGACAACAAATAAAAAAACCGGCGCGAAAGAAAACAATGTCACTTGAATATCAAGGATGCAAGAATTGGCAACGCAACACTTCCCTCAACAATCCTGAATGTTGTGAATATGTGATTTCTAGACGTCAATCCAGTCATTCGATCAGTTCTCTTGAGAATGATGATGTTCTTATGGAAAATAAATCCAAATCCGATCGAAACAAATGCAATTCGTATAAGAGAACTAGCCTCCTGCAACAAAGATTTGAGATCGTCACATCTCAACAGAACTACACCCTCTCGACATCGCACATTCAGAGTCATAAAACGTGTTACCAACGGAAAGATAGTGTAGTGTAAAGGACTTGGGGAGAGGCCATGCAATTTGACGTTTACGGCATTTTTATTACTCCGGAACTTCGCCTGTGTCTCTTCAGGATGCTGTAGTCGTGATCAGAGAGGAGTTGATAAGTCTGTGTGATTTGCATTTGATATCTATCTCATTTATCAACATCATCGAGATTCCCTCGAGATGATTTCATGGAATCTTATATCTGTTTCTAAGTTCACAACACCTAAAGACATATATTGTGAACCGATATTATCATTCAAAGTTGATATGTTGAGTTAATATGTTCAATGGAAATCACCATACACTTATCCAATTCTTATAAGTGCGTTTATAAACGCATTGGACTAAGTGAAACATTGATTTCCAATGAATGAATTGTATTGAACTATACCTCTACCTATACCTGAGAACAAATCAATTATTCTCAAATATTACACTAAATTGAGAACTTTATATCTACGCGACTCTTTCTTGTTGTATTATCATGTGAAATAGGTAGTTCTAACGGAAACCAACAGGTTTTTCAAACTCCTTGAAGGATGTACCATACAAGTATCACTATGCTCAGGCATTTCCTCAATGGAGATGGAAAGATCACATTCAATACCAAAATATCTCAAAAATGAAATATACCTATACCTGTCCCAGCCAGCACAAAGAGGTCCAGAAGATATCTTGAAGAAATCCTAGGAAATTGTGATGCCTTTTGTAACTTCTTTGAGAGATCGCTGTGAGTGCTATATCTAGGCAAAATGTCCGCAACCTAGGCTGAGCTCAGCGAGGTCTTGAAGATATCGCATACAATGCCCTCAGGCGCGCACTTTGAGATATACGCTTCAATCGCCACTGGCGAGAACTGAAAGTGCTCGCAATCATGAGCTGTTTGAGAAATTCGCATACATTGCTTTATGACGAGGACATTGGGAAATTCGGATCAATTGCTTCTGGCGAGGTCTTTAAGTGCTCGCGACTACGAGCTGTGTGAGATTTTCGCACGCATCGCCTTGTGAAGAGAACTTTGGGAAATTCGCATCAATTACTAATAGCGAACTCTTCAAGTGCTCGCAACTATGAATTGTTCAAGAATCCGTGCACATCGCCTTATAACGGGGCCTTAAAGAGCGATATTTGCATCAATCGCCACATGATCGCCACCAATATGGTGAGGTGTTCAATTTTTGGGAAGTCATTGGTTATCAGCAGTCTCCTGTCGGCGAAGTCTAACTATCGCCAGCTATATTGTTTGGGGTGGAGTTAAATTCACTGGATATTTGTTCCAGCGGAAAAGATTGAGTTACCAAACGTAGAGTTAGATCAACTAAATGAGCTTTAATTATATATTATTATATAGCAAGACATTGATCAAGTGAACTTTATCACTTGAAAAAATCTAAGAGGAGTTGGCCGGGTATTCTTTGAAAAAAAAAGGTCGTCCGACATCTACACACGAATATGAGGTAGATATTTGATTCTCGATCCCACCTGAATTGGAACATTTTTGTCTTTTTCGTCAGAGCAGATAATTAATTATCATTAATTTACTGCAAAATTTGAAATAATCTTCCATAATGGCGGAGAGATGATAATATGACCTGTTGAATACATTCTCTGAGACAGTAAGAAAATCTAGTATCTAGTATACAATTATTATTATCATAGATCAATGACTTCCATTTCATGTTAATACTTAGTGTCCCAAGTTATCGTAAAGGTACCGGTAAAATGGCGTCGGAGGCCGTAGGGTCATGACTGGAATCATATGAATTCAAATAATAATGATGTTAACAATTTTGATATTTCGATAATATTACTATTGCTTCGATGGCCACAAACGCGATAATTTCTCTTTCGATTCAAAGATTAGACTTCATCGAGAGAAATATTCCCACAGAATCACATATACGTCATATTAGGAAAAATTCAAACCTATTGAACTATTCCGCATCATGATCAACATGTTTCTAAAGACTTTGGATTGTACATTGCACTGTTACTTCTGAGGGTGAGCTGAAATACACACATTAGGAGTCGCGGCGAAAGAAAAGCATCTGCTTTACTCACACATGGAATCCGATCTAACCTTTTGTCATTGTGCAGAGTTCAGCTTTGCTCCATGAAATATTTCATGAAAGCACCTCATTCAATGTATTTTGTTACGAGTATCCACTAGGCATGATGGTTTCATTGAAAATTCCACTACGATGTTCTGCTTGAAGAGTGACTCGGCGTCAAAGACATTTGCTAGGAAATAAAGTGAGGTACTCACAATCTGATATGATTCTGCTATCGAAGTAAGACTATTGACAGTTCCAGTAGATACAATGTCGAGCTCCATTCCACTTACCTGAAACAAAATGATTATGTTGAGGTGAGTGTAAGCATTCTGCAATTTCAACTTCATGAGAGAAATTTGTAATGAAGTGTTCTCGACCAGCTTCATTCCTAGACTGGTTTTGATCAAAATCTGAGTACCTTAGCCTGATTCTAGTTGAATTTCACCTATTCGAGAGTTTGAAACTTGAAAACCTCAGAGAGCTGACTTCCCAAAGCATTTCCTGATAGTAAACTCTGATAAACATCATTGAAACCCTAAAGACTTCAATATTTTTCAACCCTTTGCTTATAATTTGAAATATGATTGAATAACTCGTCAGTGAAAATAATGGATGTTCAGCTGGTCATAACTTTTTTGTTATTGTTTTTTTTCCAAGTCAAATTCATTGTAGCAGTAGCAAGAGGAGTAGATTCTGTTCCTGTGCACATATAGGGTTGAATATAATTTTTCTACAAACGTCAAAAAATTACAAGGTTTGCGCATTGATAACAAATTGCGAACTGACACTATTTTACAGTTTCCTACGTTACCATGATACCTTGCAAAAAACAATGCGCGAAGTAGAAGAGTGCGCGAAGTACCTACACTCCCTGGGCTCCTTATTGATTCCACGTCGACTCCATACCATTGACCCCTGGTTTATACTGTAGGTACCGAGATAGGTATACCTCCTGTTCTTTTCTCCACTGTCGCTACTTTGGGCCTATATACAAAAATATTTTGTTCAAAGCAGGTAGAGTGAACTACCTCAAAAACAATCTGGCGCTCGAGAACCCCCCCGTCAAATACCAGAATAGTCTCCGCCCTGAACAGAGCGTCAAAGTAAGGGCTGCAGAGACAAAAACTGTTACAAAATGTTCAAGATCACCGTTCAGTACAAAAAACAGAGTGTTAACGTGAATGAATGTATTTTGAGTTTTACTCAAATCAAAGATTTTTGAGAATATTTACACATTCGCAATTATGAATGAATACCAGCAGCTTACAGAATACAGACCTTCGAATGAAAACACTCCGAGTGATGAAAACTATCCATTTTCGAAGCGGCCAAGTAACTTTCGACAGTGCTAATCAGAAGTAGAATTTTCGAAACCGCTCAATAACCAAGAAGATTCACATGTCAAAATGTTCAATATTGGTAAGGCTTGAACATGTGAATTTTTTCCTGAACTGAAGTTGATCCCAGTTGACAACCCATTCAAAATATCCAACTTCCAACTAACATTATTTTCATCAAAGGTATGTAACTTTTCTATTTGCAGATTGTTTTCGTGCAATCTGTATTATTTTAGGCACTCATATGTACCTGATGATGGTCATCAGCACTATTCGAATATAATTATGTGGTCGAGCGACCTGGAGTTTTCTTCTACTAAGAATACTTTGGTAGATACAAATTTGTTTTTGTACAGCGTGTTCCTCTTTTGTTTCTTATTGCAAATTCATTCAGATCGGGACTGATATCAGAAACTATCAATTATATAGTAGATCTCAATTCGATTTCTCAGCAAGTAATTTCCCCGTTTCAAATGATATTCGGAATTTGAATAAGAAATCGGAATATTGAAAAAATCATAATTCTCAGACATCCCTGAGCTGGTATGGAATTGTGAAACCTTTCTAGTGTTACAAAAAAAACATTCTCAGCAAGTGATTACTATTCAATCATTTCAACACTCGATACAACATTCCATCATGACAAAAATGTCAAGCTGGTGACAACAACTGTCATCATTCAACAGAAATCAGTCTAGTATAACCTGAATTTCACATATCATTCGGAAAACGCTCATTTTGTTGTTGTCAGAAGTTCTTCTACTCTCAAAGCCAGGTGGACAACTTCACCAGGAATAGCTCCGATCGCATCACAGTGCAGTACGGTTTCAATATCACTTGAATATTTTCAAATCTACATATCAATTTTTCACATCCTGTATGGGGAAGATCAAGCATTCTATAGCCATTTCGAAATATTGACTAAAAGATTTGAGGTAGGAGATTGCAGTAGGATGAAATAATTTCTGGGGAATATAGGAGCTACTGAACTTTTTTGACTATGTAACATTGTTTTTAACCACTTCGTGTGCCATCAGTTGAAGAACAAGAAGCTTCAAACAACGAATAACACTGTTTTCTCATTGAAAATCAGTTGATTTTCTACAAAGATATCTCATTTCGAGAAACTTCGTAGATTCGAATGGTTTACTTAATTTTTTCAGCACTTCATAATGCTATGCTATGAAAAGTGAATTTGTGTAGTACACCTGGGAAGGCGTCAACAGAAAACTCAATAATTCGGATTTTTATCAAAATCGCTTGTCATAAAATCCTGGATCACAGGCATCGACAGTTTTAAAGACGCTAGCTGCAGCAGTGTCAATTTACGGAATATATTGATTCAACGATGTGTCGCTCTGGTCTAAGAGAACAGAAACTGGCTTAACCGTGATGGTGTTCACCCTATGGAAGGATATTCTACTGGCGGAAAATCGATGAGTGGATTACAAGGTGTTATCTGGTGGACTTACAATGTCAATTCACGGCTCTATGGCTCGTGCCTGTCGAAAACGGTCGGTCTGGCTTTATTGAACCGAAAAAATATGGCTCACTAGTGGCTTGGTTGGGAGAATATGATCTGCATCTCACGTGCAGCTCATGTTCCTACATATGAAGTGTCCCAGATTTCTTCATGAAGTCAAAATCTCAGTTATGCTGATTGGAAAAAACATTGGGTAAATTACACTTTTGTCACATGAATTTTGTGGTTGATTAGTGGACGGCAATAATTAATTTTAATTTCATGTGTGACACTTGATAATTCGACTGATGTCCGATTGGCGAAATACCTATCTGAAGTAAACGTTGAGATTAATCATTTTCTCAATATAAACTGATATAAACTGACTCAAAGAAGCGGACACGAGCAACTGTAAAAAAACTGACTGAAAGGCGCGTGCACGAAACAAAACAAAATAATTGATCTACACCTGATACTGTTTCCCTCAAATCTTCAAATTTTGGTAGTATTACGTTTGTTAAATATCAAGTGTGAAACATCGTTGAAGTTGAGACTGATTGCACTGTATGAGGGGTATAATTCTAGAAATTGCACAGGCGAAGTCTGAAAAAGATGGACCAGAAGATAAGGTGGATACAAAATGGAGAACTGAACAGTTACCCTTGCCGTTGCGTCACCGGAGCAATGAATTTCACATGATTCAAGTTGAAAAGAAGCTCTCCGATGATGGATATCGATGTCCTAGTTCAAACAGGAATGTAAGGCCAACATTCGAAAACAGATTCCATTTTGTACAAGGTGGATCAAGAGGTTCAAGAAAAAATTGAAACCCGCCTGAGGATGGGTTCCACTGAAAGACTTAAACTTTGTGTGAACTGACGTGAGGAGATTCGGAAAGAATTGAGTCAACAGCCACATGTGATGGCAGCAAATGGGTTATGATGAAAAGGTATTTTTTCTGTGACGGGAAAAAAGTTTGGCATTTCATCTCTGTTGGCAGGTTATAAAATGTCACTTTTCATAAATTACTTTTTTCCCGTGGGAAAAAAGTGAGTACTTCTTTCCCGGATATATATCACATATATATACTCTGTTAATGGCTTTTGTTGTGCTATAGTTCCGAAAAATGAGTCAATAATACCGTCTCCGAGAAAAAACTGGAAGTCCTTTTATCTTCCATTCGACTTCGCGGTTTCGTATATTACTAAACAACTACTGAATTCGCAAATTTTCAAAATCAAATCACAGAATTGAACTGACAGAAGTGACATCAGATATTTGATTACTTCAAAAGAATGATGAAGATGCCTATAAAACGCAGGTGTCCCTACTGTTAAAAACTTGAAATTTCACGTCGATAATTTTCAGATTTCGAAATAATGTAGTATCTTCTCAATATTGATTCGTCCTTCCTTCTGTCACAGAAAAAAATAGTGTATTATACACGGGAAAAATATTAGATTTTAGCTCACGGTTTTTTGTCTCCCTCCGCTACGCGTCGGGAGACAACACAACCTGGACCTAAAATCTACTACTTTTTTCCCTTGTATAATAAATAACTATTGCTACACCATTTTCGCAATTTCAATCCTGCACGTGTGATAAGTTGAATCAATTGATTTTGCAAAAAAATAATTGTCTAGAGGGAAAAGGAAATACTTCTATGACTTGCACCACAATCGGCCACACCTTTTCCAACTGTATTCCAGATGGAATAATAACTGTCATTCTGAAAATGTAACTTGTGATTCAGAATATTGAATTGTATCTCAGGAAGCGTCAATTGTTATTCAGATTAGTTGATTGTTTTTCAGGGAGTATGACATGTTATACAGGTAAGTGTAACTTCAAATTCATGATATTGAATTGTAATCCAAAAAGCGTAACTTGTTATTCAGAAAATTCTGTGATCTTGAATTCATGTAGAGAATGTGGAGAGTAGCGGATGGTTTATTATGCGGTGAACATCAATGATTCATATGCATCAACCAACGTGCATATCTTGGAATACCTGATCTGCATCATGGTGAATGATGTTGTGTTGTGCAGCCCTAGCATCATTACCTAAAATGATCATCGTATCTTTGACCTGATCAATATTTTATTCAAGTCTTTGTTCTCCTATACCCAGACCTTCAATCCGTGGTACCCGAAGATTTACCTGTATGCGATATTAAATATTCATTTATTCATTTAGACCACATTTTATTGTAACATCCACTTTTAGTGAATTTTACTTCTTCTACGAGTTATTGTTAGTACCAAATATTCAACTGACCTTTTCAGAGTGAATGATTCAACTCTGGTTTTCACTGAATATATTTTGAGAACTTGCATGCCATTTTGTAGGATATTTTGATTTTTTCTGTTACAGATTTAATGGAGCTACGAGTCACTGCCATCCGTCGGACTTCATTATCCTTTACATAATCTGGATTTTGATCGCATTTCATGTTTTGTTGACATGATGAAAGGTCATAATCCCATTTTATTTCGAAAATATCCAGGTGAAATGTCGAACAACTTGTTAAGGTTCGAAATTGTAATTTTAATTCTTCTTTTTCTTGTTCCATTGTCTCATGTAACATTAACCAGTAGTTCAGCGTTCCGCCTCCAACGACCAGGATCGCGACAGTAACATATCAAGGTTGATAGACTTCTATTCAGCCTCAAAATAATATCTAAGTAGTAGGCCATCAGCGTTTTCTCATTGATATGTATTGATTTTCATTTGTACCTGGTATCGGTTATTGCAACGGTTGAATTTATTCTGGCTATTTGGTTACAATGATTTTTCGACTTTTATGACATGGACATCCGAATTTTCAACTAGAAAAGAGAAAGAAGAATTGGAAATCGTTCCTTTCTGCACCTGGCCACCATTGAATGAACTCGTATGTGGATTTCCGCTAAATTACATCTCTGATCATCCACAATTTTTCATGAATGACATCTCATTAAAGTTGGTTATTCGATTATGAAAAACATGTTCGATTTATTGAAATCATTATTTGTATGGAATTTGGTCCATATTCAAGGATATCAATTGGTGAACTTTCATAATTTCAAAGTTACGTTATTACAACATGTTTTCTATTTCCCTATGTTATAGTTCTGCCAGACTATTATTTTACTTTTAGCTTCAGCTTTCAGTTGTGCTATTGTTTTTACTTTTATATCCACTTTCAGATTTGGGACTCGAAAGAGTAAGCATTTGTGAGGATTTTGGGGAAACAATCTTCCTGGAGAGATTGTCCTGGCTATTAGAGCCAATTCATTATTCCTGTTAACACTGGAAAGTTATTGTTGTGAATTTCAAGAAGATATAGATAATTTTCAACTTGATGTCATGAATTCAACGTACTGGCTGGACTGAGCATACTTATAGGTCACCTGACGTCTAACCAGCCTCGTATGCACATAAAATCTGGAACCTGATGGAGCCCATAATGGTAATGAAATTGACCATGATGTAAGTTGAAAGCTGGAAATATCAATATAAGCTCTGGACTAACAACATTTTCTGGCATATTCACAGTCTTGCTGACATAAGGTATTCTCTGCATATTATAAAGTATTCACTGATCGTTGATTCATTTATCATCAAATTATTTATGATCCAAAATCGAGTGTACTTTGGAATCTAGTACAATTGAAAAATCATTATTTAATATTCCTATATCTGTGTAGGTGTAATGCATCATATCTGGGGAATATTCCATTGATTACATTTATTCAAAGCCCATGATAATTATTGTGTCAAGTTTCAATGATTTTTTATTAAACACTCTGTGTGATATATACATACCTAGTTGCATTCCAGTTGCATTCAATAACTTTTGTGACACATATTATGAATGTTTGTGATGCAGATTCAATACTCTTCCGAATATCCTTTTCAGGCAGTAAATGAATCCTAATTTAATTTTTTTGATTTGTATTCCTATCCTTCAGCACAGGCGATATCTATCTACAGGGATTGTCTCAAGAATGAGGTTTGTTGAACTTTATTTTCTGTACATGGTGTTATGAAGGATCCACTTAAGGACCGTAACAATATCAGTTGACGATTTATTATTCTTTCATGATAACTTTCGTTATCACAAACTCTCAGCTATCTCGCGTGCCTAATAATGAATATATTAATTAACATCACGAAATATTTCAGTACATAAATTCCTGAGTGAGGATGTCGTTGAATTCCACTGATTGGAAATTGAAAGCTTATCGGACTCCACGTAAATAATTAGAGTTCCTCCTCCACTTTCAATACAGCGTGGCATTTCGCCTTCAGCAAATTACAAAGGCAATTATACGAATCTGCTCGAACACTCTCAACTTACTTGACTCTAATTAAAGGAATGGGAGAGACATTCGCACACAGTGGTTAAACGTAGTAATAGGACTGAGGAAAGTGAAATATTTCGAATCGTCTCTAGAGAGATGATCCTTCCGAGAATATCCCTTTTACCTAATAGTACCTTCATTCAACTAGGCAATAATTTTGATTATTCAAATCAAACAAGGAATCTTTCATGGAACTTCCAACAACGGCCTTCGACTGGAGTCAAATCGAGTTTAAATCATAAAAAATCATCAGTCCAGTAAATTCCGGCATGGGGCACACATTCAAGCTAGTTAGATGCAGGAGGCCGTCATACTCGGATTGTTGCGTCTTCTCAGGGCACATGGTTTCTGGTCCCAATGATCTTTCACCTCGCGGACTGTGGGAAGTGGTCACTGGATATAATACAGCTCGACACTGCGTGGCCTTGGGAGTCGAAGAGGATATAAATTCCATAATGAAAATGATGATGATGATAATAATGATAATGATAAATGGGGAGCAGAAAATCCCTGAGTGGTTTATCGAGGGGCGAACCGTGCTTCTCCCCAAGACTGGAGATTTGTCCAATCTAGAAAATTACAGACTATTTACCTGCCTGAATGCATGTTACAAATTGTGAGAGGTGTCGCTGACTGCAAGGAGAACCTGTTGATAGATAGATCTATCACACAGGACTCTGTGCAGTACAAGCGAAATCTTCATATGGCCTGGATCGATTACCGAAAGGCATTTGACACAACGTCACATGAGTTACTCGTGTACTTGCTCAAATGTCTACCGGTACCAGATTCTATAGTTAGATGCATAAAACAACTGATGCTGGTCTGGACGACCCGCTTTACTATAACATCAGGTAATTCGAAAGTCCAGATAGAGCCAGTCATCATAAAAAGAGGAGTTTTTCAAGAGGACTCCCTTAGCCCTCTCCTATTCTGCATCTCACTTCTCCCACTATCCGTTGAGCTCAGAAAAACTAGAGGATAAAACTGCGGCCCACCCAGTTACCGGAGGCTAGGGTCATCCACTCATTCTATGTGGATGACCTCAAACCTTATGCCTCTGGTGGAAGGGATATGGACCAATCCCTCAGGATGGTGCAGGAGTACACTAAGGCAATTGGAATGAAATTCGAAATGGACAAATGTGCACTGGTTCATCTTGTTATGATATCATTCTGTATATGAGTTACCGGGGAGATTGGTTGTTAGAGATAGTGATCAGATTTGACATTATAATGTTGTCACTGAATATATAAAATATATCTTCGAGTAACGAGTTCATATTTAATTATTGTGATCAACTCACAACATGGCGCAGTCGTGAAAAGAATCTACGTAAATTAGAGAAAGTACCTCACATTGAAGCAATGGAATTTTTGAAACAACCGGCGTCAATGAGTTTGTGTGGGGACTTGGGATCAAACTGGAGGAAGTTCAATAGCAATTTCAATCTGTACTCAGTAGCAACAGGGTGTAAAGAAAAACCGAAAGTTCAGGCAGCAGTTCTATTACATTGTTTAGGAGAAGAGGCCAATGAAGTTTTGGAGACATTAGATTTGACAACTGATGAAAAAGTTGATCCAGATACGATAATAAAACGATTGGATGTTCATTTTTTACCAAAATCTAATCCTAGTGTGGAAACTCATAAGTTCAATTCAAGAAATCAACTTTATGGTGAATCCTTCGAAAACTACTTGGCGGAACTGAAGAAAATATCGAGAAATTGTGAGTTTGGTATATTCAGAGATAGACTCATAAAAGACAGGATAGTAAGTGGTATCAGAGATCGAGAAGTGAGGGATCGCTTGTTGCGTGAAACGAATTTGGATTTGACAAAGACTATTGAAATTTGTCGTTTAGCAGAGCAAACTGAACAATACATTAAGGAAATGACAGATAAAACAGAAACTCTTGAAGTTAGTGGAATACATAACAAACAACATAGATTTACCAATGTAAATGAAAATAGAATCTATGATAGAAGAAGGCCAGAAGAAAAAATGAAAACACAGAAAAATATCACATCAGGCGAATATAGAAGACAGCTGAATAATAATGAACGGGAGCTAGCAACCAGTTCGTCGAGTCAAAAACAGGACGTATACAATAGAAATACAAGAACCAGTGAGGGAGGATTTTATAAAGAAGATTTTTTTCAATCTAACTGTGGCAGATGTGGATTCAAGCATCATTATCGTAAATGTCCAGCAATTGGCAAACAATGTAGGAGATGTTCTAGATTTAATCACTTTACTCATTTGTGTAGAAATAATTTTCATCCTGGTGTAAATGGTATTACTGAAGATGAACACTATAGTGATAATGAATATGTTTTAGGATCACTTCAGATTTTTATGATGGAAAACTCAAAAAATGATTGGTTTGAAACACTTTATATTCCAGAATGTGGCAGGTTTCTGAAATTCAAGCTTGACACGGGAGCTCATGTTAATGTCATACCAGAAAATATTTGGACAATTTTGAAAGGTTCACTAAAAAAAATTTAACTGAATATTACCAATTATGGTGGTCAAACTTTGGATGTTGTTGGTTCCTATAACTTGCAAGTTATTTACAACGGTAAGAAATATTTTCTTGATTTTATTATTCTGAAAACCAACGGAAATTCACCCCCTGTTCTGGGTATTCAAAGTCTACAAGAACTAGATTTAATACGACGAAATATATTTCAAATCCAAAATAATGATGATTTCACTAGAAATCGAGTATTGTTCGAAGGCATTGGTAAAATTTCTAGTAGTCCGGTGAATTTTGAGTTAAAACGTGATTACCAACCAACAGTTGTACCGTGTCGAAGAGTACCATTCCATCTAATGGATAAACTCAAAGCTGAACTGGATAGAATGATATCTGATGATATAATCACTACAGTAAAGAAACCAACCGAATTTGTTAATCCAATAGTAATTGTCAAGAAGCCAGACAATAGTATTCGCATTTGCCTAGACCCACAAAATTTGAATGATTCATTGTTGAGAGAACATTATGAAATACCTACTTTCGATGAAATTACACGAGATATGTGTGGTGCAAAAATATTTTCAACCCTTGATGCCAACAAAGGGTTTTGGCAAATCGTATTAACAGAGGAAGCTTCTGAGCTGACCACATTTGCAACACCTTTCGGTCGGTTCATGTTTTTACGTCTGCCGTATGGTGTATGTAATGCTCCAGAAATTTTTCACAGAACATTTACGGAAATTTTTGGTGGCATCAAGGGAGTTAAAGTATATATTGACGATATTATAATTTACGCAAAAACCTTGAAGGAACATGATGAAATTCTGCAAAAAGTTTTTTTTAGAGCAAAAGAAATGGGTGTAAAATTCAATAAAAAAAAATGTAGGTTCAGAGTCAATGAAGTTAAGTATGTAGGACACATTTTAACAGATGAAGGTATTAAAATTGATAACGATAAAATTGAAGCAATCAAACAAATATATATTCCAAAGAACACTAAGGAATCAAGCAGGTTTTTAGGAATGATTACATATGTTGCCAAATTTGTTCCAAATTTATCTAAACTCACATCAAATCTGAGGGCATTGATGAAAAAGGATGTTGTATGGGAGTGGAATGACATCCATCAGAAAAGTTTTGAGAATTTAAAAACCTTATTAATGACAAGACCCATACTACAATATTATGATGAGAATAAACCGATTGTTTTGTCAGTTGACAGTTCAAAAGATGGGCTAGGGGCAGTAATTCTTCAGAATGGAATGCCTGTTGCATATGCTTCAAAGAGTTTAACAGAAACGCAACAAAATTACGCACAGATTGAGAAAGAGATGTTGGGAATTGTTTTCGGATGTCAAAGATTCCACCAATTTCTTTATGGTAAGTCGTTTCTTGTGAAAACAGATCACAAGCCACTTGAGGCTATTTTCCAAAAACCACTGAAAAATGTCCTATGCGTTTACAAAGACTAAGAATTACTCTACAAAATTATGATTTGGAAGTTAGATATAAACCAGGTGCATTATTGTATTTTGCAGACACTTTATCGCGTGCTTATCATGATGACAAAAATTTCGATATAATTGAAAATGATTTAGAGGCTCAGGTTGGTATAATTGAATTCAATAGTATTAGTCCTCAAAAATTTGATTTGTTGCGAATAGAAACAGGAAGAGACATTGAACTAATAGAAGTTATGAATTATATAAAAAATGGATGGCCTCAGGATAAAAAACAGGTAACTCAATTGGCCATGCCTTTCTGGAGTATTAGAGATGAATTAGTTGAACAGGAAGGAGCAATTTTTAAAGGTTATCAGATGGTTATTCCGAAAAATATGAGGGATGATATTAAAGCTAGGTTACATTATAATCATATGGGCATTGAGAAAACGTTATTACGAGCTCGAGACACAGTTTATTGGCCGTTTATGAATAAAGAAATATCTGACACAGTGGGGAACTGTCCTTCATGTCTGAGATTCCAAAATAGTAATCAGAAAGAACCTTTGTTGAACAGAGATATTCCCACCCGTCCATGGCATAGTGTGGCTGCTGATTTTTTTTATCTGAATGATAAACAATTTTTGTTATTGGTAGATACTTACTCAAAATTCCCTGAAATTCGATGTCTAGATAATGATACCACCAGTAAACGAGTAATTGATGCCGTTAAATCTATCTTTGCCATTCATGGTAAACCAGATATTCTTTATAGTGATAATGCTCCACAATTTGCAAATTTACAATTTCAGAAGTTTCTTAAAGAATGGGAAGTTGTTCATAAAACTAATTCGCCTACTTATTCACAGTCAAATGGTTTTATTGAGCGACATGTACAAACCATAAAGAAAATGTTGAAAAAAGCTCTATTTGACGGTAAAGATCTGCACTTGACACTTCTGGAATACAGAAATACACCAATTAGTCGTGATACTCCATCTCCGGCACAACTTTTATTTGGTCGCACTCTCAAAGGTCATGTACCTGTAACAGAGAATCTTTTAACCCCCAGTAGTTACCATAAAAATATTAATAAAATTTTCATAAATAATAATCGTAGACAAAAATCATATTATGATAGCAATGTAAAAAGCTTACCTGATTTGAAATCTGACGACCAAGTTATGATTCAATTTGGTAAAGTTTGGGAACCAGCAACAGTTATGAAAATTGATCCAAATAGGCCTAGATCCTATGTTGTTAAATTGAATGAAAATGGTAGAATTTACGTCAGAAATAGGAGATTCTTAAGAAAAATATCCTCAAATTTTTCAAGTATCAGATCTGATATTGAAAATGATTTTTCATTGAATTATGATGATAATGGAAATGAAACTATTGAAAATCAAGAAATGAATGAAAATGTAAATGATGATAATTTAGAAAATGAAAACGAACCAACTGAAATACCAAATGCTGAAGAGGGTGGTAGCATATATAGAACTCGTTTTGGTCGTATTACATGGAAACCTTGCCACCTTCAGGATTATATTTAGTTCATTTTTCTTTCACTTCCGATGTTGTAATGATGAATATTTGTTCGTTTGAAAAGGGGAAGATGTTATGATATCATTCTGTATATGAGTTACCGGGGAGATTGGTTGTTAGAGATAGTGATCAGATTTGACATTATAATGTTGTCACTGAATATATAAAATATATCTTCGAGTAACGAGTTCATATTTAATTATTGTGATCAACTCACAACACATCTCAAGAGAGGAAGATGCGAGAACTACTACAAGGACGCGCAGCTCGTGGACGAAAGCATCCTACACCACCTGGATGCCAAAGAGACGTACACCTACATGGGTGTAGAGGAAACTCACATCCAGGAGGCACAACATGTGGAAGACGCTATTAGCAGCAAATATCGGCAGCGACAGATCTGGTCGTCAGAATTGTCAAGAAGGAACACAGTCGCCGCTACTACATGCTTGCTGTTCCGATTTTTCTTCATTGATTTGAAGTGATAAAGTGGACTCAAGTCGGGTTGCGATAACTTGACTTAAGTACTCGCGAGATGATGCATCTCCATAGGAGTCTGCATCCAAATTCGTCCGTTCCACGTTGATACATACCTAGAGATCAGAGTGACTGTGGACTCTTGAGTTTGGAGTATCACCATAACAAAATGGTTCTGGATGATGGCGCCTGCAAGTTCGAATCCTCTTCTGCAAATGGATAAAACCCAAGAAGTGACAGAATTAGGAGATTTTCTTCTCAGGGCAGCGTGTCGAGCAGTCAATGAATTGTCTCTGAATTTCGACACTAAGCGCAAGGCTCAGGACTCAGTTACTGAGCTAGAGCACGTTCGAAGCTGCAGAAGTGAGGAAGCTCCTGCAGCATCACATGGATGAGCCCATGCACTCGGTCTACTTCAAGACCATTGAAGACCGGGGCTTATCCAATGAACTGACTTTTGCTTTTCTCAAGTCAGGCGGGCTCAAATCGAAAACAGTAAGTTCATCATGGCGTGCCAGGATAGGGTTTTTGACACTCTCGCCTACCGTAGCCGTGTCATGGGTATAGAGATCCCTGACATGAATTGCAGGGCCTACCGCAGGGCGCCCGAGACATGCACCTCTGCTCTCTTCTCGCACAGTGTGTGCAGTCTCGGCCTATATCCATGGAAACGATGCGGCATCGCGAGTACTCTACTATCATTTGAGGCACTCGTACGGAATTGAAGAGACTCCAGTGCTGCCCTAGGTGCCGAATTCATTGGAACTTCTGATTCTCCACCCTCAGACAAATTCGAGCAGACGAACCTGATGTAGTTTTCGACGCCAGCCGAAACGAATATCGTTCTGAGGAAGGGGAAGAGACGGCCTAGATATTCTCTTCGAGCTCCGCAGGCTCTATCCAGACCACTTTGTGGATATGGTCATCCTGATAATCGGCTCCCTAGGAGGCACATGACATACCCTGCTCTCGGATATTCAGAAAATCCCAGCGTGCAGCAATGAGGCACACATCCTGACAGGTGAAATGCAGAAGGACGTTATACTCTGATCATTGCGTTTACTCAGGGCACACGATTTTTGGTTTCAGTGAATATCCATATCACAGGCTGTGGGGAGTGGTCACTGAATTCCATCCAGCACGATTTTGCGTGTCGTCGGATGCCGCAGAGTCGTGACTGTAATGATATAAATCCAAATGGAAATAATAATAACAATAATAATAATAATATGCTCCGGGATGTATTGAGTCCGTTGTGGAGAATGAGAGGTACCGAATTCATTGGAACTTCTGATTCCTCGCCCTCAGGCAAATACAAGCTTACAATCCTGATGAGGTATCCCTCGACCATCGAACCAAAGCGATGTTCGTGATCGAGTTTTTGGCGCCAGCCAAACCGATCATTGTTGTGAAGGAGGAAGAGCAACGGACTTAATATCGAGATCTTCTCTCCTAACTCCGTAGGATTCATCCAGACCATTTCATGGAATTGGTCATCCTGATAAATGGCTCCCTAGGAGGCACAAGACGGACGGTACTCACGGAAATTTGGATAATTTTAACGTGCAGCGATAAGGCACTCATCCTGGCTGGTGGAATGCAGAAGGCCGTCATACTTGGATCATTGAGTTAGTCAGGGCACATGGTTCTTGGTCCCAGTGATTCCTCACGTCACAGGCTGTGGGAAGTAGTTACTGAATTGCAAAAGCTCGCTAGCAATGATGATATCTGAACATGACTCTATTATAGTCCAGTCAAATTCAGATAGCAGACTTTTAAGTTCCTCCAAATTCAACCGATCAATGTTGAAGGAACAATTATTGCTTGCATTGTGAATATCTTGAGATTCAATTAGTAGGGCTGAGTGGTGGTTATCCAGGTGAACTAACAGGTCACTTTCACATGTCACCACGCAATCATTCACCGATGGCGAAATTACCAGGTCTTATATTCTATCATAACAGTTTACAATTTTGTTCATTTGAATATGCCCCGAGATGGCTGAGAAGTACCTAATTCAGACAAGCTAGTGAATTTGTTACAGGAATGTTTCGGTCATCGTAATGATTTTTCAGTTCCGGAATATTGAAATACCCTACTGTCATGGTGCAATTGACGCCTTCAAAGTTTTCAAAAGTTTTCAGTAGTGCCTCGTAATCGGTCAAACTGGAGTTTGGTGGAATATAAACTAGTATTATGAAATATGATGTGTTGTTTTTGAGAGATATTCCTATACAAATTCGATTTATTCCACCGGGGATACCAACTCGTGGTATTCAGAGTGAATGGTATTCATATCAACAGCCAACAAAACGCTGCCCCACGGCCATCTACAATATGATTTTCTGGCACGAGTTCAGTATATAGAACACTCGCCTTCAACCACGTACCCGAGATAGCTAGTACACTGTAGTTGTTAGCGACGGTATTTCTGTATAACGTATGAGTTTTGGTATCAAGTCCTCTGCAATTCAGATAGTACACTACTAAAGGGTCATTTATTCGTGATCTGCTGGATGATAGACGAAGGTTATTTTTGTATTTGATAACCAGATTAGACTCTCTTTGCATTTCTGCGCTTCTCCAGATTATTGCGAACGTTCAGAAAATACTCAAAATCTGAGTGGGTCCAGATTGGAGTTATTTTTTCATTCCTCAGTTATATCGATACGTCATCATCATGCGATTGAAGCGGATTATTTCTCAGCATCAGAATGAGATGGTCGTCGATGAGTTTCATAAAGGACCTCCTTATGCAAGCTGTTCTGAGTGAATAAATGTGTTTGAGAGTAGAAAATGTGTCTATCTCTGATTCCTTGATGGAAATTCTGCCAATGAATTCAACAAAATATTTTCACAACCGGTAATTTCGAACAGTATGATTTCATTTCATGCTGGTGTGCAGTGTAGTATGAATTCCTTTCATCTCCAGCTTAGTGCACTGTGCAATAATATACAGATCTCCATAGACAAATAATATCAGTTCGAGTACAAAATATATACATAAATTCATTATCAATAATTGAAGGCATACTGTGTCATCGAAACCCGTAAATTGGTCTCAGCTGCTCAGATAACTGGCCATTTATTTTGGAGTAACAGCTTCGGAACTCATTATTTTCAGTACATGGAGTAGGAATTTTTGATCAGCAGCATTGTTTATTATCAATATTATTTCTGTGACCAACAGTATTTTTCTTCTGAAATTTATCACCAGATGATATTTTGATTTTTGTGGAAGAGATTTGATTTGCCATCTGAGTGCTTTCTCAAAAGTTTGTCCCATTCTGAAGAAGACATGAATTGGTGAAAAATGTGCCACATGAATTTCATTTCCATAATTATCATAATTTTAGATATCTCTGCTATTCGAATTGATCATTGGATATATTCTTGTCAAAATTGAAGAAGAAAATGGAAAATCAAAACTGGAATTGTAGAAGTGAAATCACGTACACTAGGATATTATTGAAATTGATATTCCTCAGAATTAACTCATATTCCGAAATGTTATTTCGTCATCATCAGTCATTTTATCACAAATATAATGAATGTTCAGCTTTTCTCTCCGATGCGACCTGTTGGTCATGAGAATTCTCATGTGCAATCAGCTTGATATTATCCAGATGAGGAATACTATACTAGAAATTTGTCACTAAATAAACGTATTTATATCCTATATTACAGCTGCTCCTAACCCCAGTTCATCCTTCCCTATATTTCCTTTTCTTTGCCAGAGCCAGTAGTGTTATCTAGCCAAAGCTGAGAGATTATGAGTCTCTCTTCTTCTTGTAACTGTAATCCATGATCTACTGTGAATCCAGTCTGGATGAGTGCCACGCTTTCTTCCTCAATGAACAAATATCAGAATAATGAAGTTGCTACTTTAGCTAGAATGACAGGAAGAGCTGTATATCGCAGAATATAATGGGTAATACTATTGAATCGGAAAATGTTTCTCAATTCAACCCAACAGAAAACTACTGAATAGAATATTACATTGGATATACTTTTATTTCGAAGGAATCAATAATGATTCCGATATTTTATGTCGAATTCCGACCAATATGGTCGATGTCGATTCTATACTGAAGAATGAGAATTATCAGACTGATAATCGTCTACTATCAATATTTATGATGGAATTAGAAAGTGGAGTTCAATCATCCCAATCAACTCAAAATTAAGACAAGTTGAATTGAATTGAATTTTTTCGTCAGACTAGCTCTCAATATGAACAATTGAATGCAATTTCGGCACATAGGGTTCTCATATTCGATAATAGATGGCGTGAACGATGAACAATTTCTTGAAAAAATAAAAATGCGTTTCGAATTGTATTCACGATAGTAAATGTGGACGGTGTATCGTCTGATACCATTGGCATCAGTTCCGGCGTTCCACAAGGATCAATTTTGGCACCAACATTATTCCTGCTTCATATAAATGATCTGTTGGGAGTAACAGCATGCCCCATCCACAGCTTTGCAGATGATAGTACCCTTCATACTGCGTTCTCTTCCAGAATTCCCATTTCGTCCCAGGAAACTAAGAACTCACGGCGCAGGCAGGTCAATGCTGTCAATGAAGATCTTGCTGAAATCACAGCCTGGGGAACAAACAACCTAGTTGAATTCAACGCCACCAAAACTCAAGCCTGCATTTTCTCTAGAAAGGCGGAACTCAGTATGCCCGATATTGTAATGTCTGGCTCCACCATCCCCATCAAGCCCACCATATCTATGCTCGGTATTTCCATCAGCAACACTCTTTCATGGGATAATCATGTCAGATCCATCGCAAAAGCTGCTTCACAAAAACTCGGATTCTTGTTCGGTGCGAAAAGCTACTCTACACCTCAACAGCTTCTCATGATCTACAAAGCGCAGATACGGCCTGTTCTAGAATACTGTTCCCACATATGGGGTTCAGCACCAAAACATACGCTGATGCTCTTAGATTCCATCCAGAGAAGAGCCATTCGCCTGGTGGGTGACGCCACACTTACCCACTCTTTGACATCATTGGAACACCGTAGATAGGTCGGCGACCTTTCACTTTTCTATCGATACTTCCACGGGAAATGTTCTTCGGAAATCTCTGCTATCATCCCTTCACTAGCAATACCAATCAGACGAACTAGACAAGCCCAGTCAGCACATCCTTTCGTTGTCAACCTCGAAAGATGTCGAACAGCACTTTATCAAGACTCCTTTATCCATAGAACCGCTAAGCTCTGGAATTCATTGCCTGTGGAAGTATTCTCAACAACATATAATCTCCAAAAGTTCAAGAAAAATTCCAATACCTACCTCCTGTCCCTATCCTCCCTAGGAACGCACGATGTTCTTTGAACATCATAGGGATTCCCTTTCGTGCGCTCCAAGCGATAAAAAAAATAACACGTCACTCCACCTAACGACAACATCTTGGTTATATCTGAGCGGTTTGTTCTGATGATGTGACCAATAAACCTGAACAAAAAACAAATTTGAACTTATGAAAGTGAAGGAAACATGCCGCTTTGACAGCTTTCAAGAACTCTGATAGGTGGCGAAGGCTTATTTTCTATCGCGAATTATGAAGTTGAACTAGACTTTCAAGGACGTGTTCTTCTTCTTTCGGGACCTGAAGAGTATTTTGTTGATGATCCACGAACTCAATATCAGCTGATAAGAAGCATCTAGAGACAGGACGCAAAAGAGACAGGGCGCTACAAATAATCGGTGCAGAAACATCCTGATCTTGATATATCTGTCACGAGTTTCATGTTTTTGGCATATTCAAGATTTTGTTCAAATTTCAAATATAAATATCATGAATCAGTAGCATTTGTAGTTCATTAGGCAGGTATTGATATTATATTGTCAGTTGAGTGAGTGTAATGTGCTTTCATCATAGACTGACTACTGCAAAGTTTGAGGATCATTTGGGAATCCGAACATTCGTTTCAATTCATTTACAAAAAGTGAGTGAACGGACTATCATCACATTATTTTCTTGAGTTAGGATTTTGTGTCGTTCATAGATTCCTCATTGGAAGTCAAAAACATATCACTATGTTTCCATTTGAACAATAGATTGTGAAGATGAAAATGTGAACTCGAATAAATGTGTCATGATGACTGTGAATTTGGTTCGAATCTTCGGAAATTTAGCAAGATTCTCCCACGCCTCGCTATTTTCACAAAGTAGGTGACATCGAGAGATTTCTAAACTCCTTTCAATAGGAAGCGATAACACCATTTGACTTCCTATACATCTCTCTAGTATCCATCATAACATTGCTCATGGAAAAATATATCACAATATTAATTTTTAGTGCAGATTGATCTGAGTGCGTATTTCAAGTTTTAGATCAACTGATGATGGAAAACTGAGCTGGCACTGAACGTATTTTAAAATAATGTATGTAGGTTGATCCTTAATTATCTCGAAATTTCCTCAAAATCTTTCCGTGTGTATGAATGAGAATATGTGTATTATTTATTGAATAAATGTGAAGTTGGGACGAATCAGATGATCAGATGATATAAAATAACACTGATATTCAGTGAAACCCAGATTTGAAGGAGATGAATACGGGTACATCAGAAACGTATCAAATGTCTTCTCATCTCTTTCGGATTCCTTGTTAACAGATCTGCTTCCGTCTTCAACATTGTGTAGGGTATTTTCTTGAACTGATACTGAATTCAATATCTTTATACTCAGATGTCAAGATTGAATATCTATACCCTTGAAATCATACTACTCCTTGCGCCCCAAATTGTTTATATTCACTGAGGATAATAATATGTTCATTCAATTTCAATTGTTGATATGTATCGCGTCCGTACGCTCTTTGAGTTGTATGTGTTATATAATTTGCCTAATCTGGGAAATACATACCTGAAAATGTAATTCTCGCAATGATTCCTCCAGATCTTGCTTTCAAGACAATAAGACAATACTTTCGTTTTTGATTTCAACTTTCACGGATATAAACGACGAAGACATTACAATTTTCTTGTGTCATTGATGTGAACTCCTACGTGAGTTATCTGATCAAGAATACGATTTTTTACCTACCTATCAAAAATCCTCAGATTACTTATACCCACCAAAACTCTGAAGAATGTTCGCGAAGTTCGTGACGTGCGGATTTTACACCACCGTGATGACGGAATAGTAATCCTACAATCTAAGAAAACACAGATACAGCCCTTTGATCCTAGTCAACCGATCGAGGAAAGCACGCAAGCATCAGCACGCAGCAGCCCGATAGCCCAGGAATTACGCATCAAGGTAATATCTGAGAGGTCGCCGTGTTAGTGTTAGTTCACTTCATCCGCGTAATTCACACATCAGACCGCCCCTCCGCTGTCTTTTCTTCATCACCATTTGAAATGAATCAATTTCTCGGAATTTTTTATCCTCCTCAGCCGGAGACCTCCTTCCGCGACCTTCTTATTATTATTAATTCCTCTCACTACTGCTTCTGATTTAACGATTTCACCATGAGTTCTCTTCGATCAGAAATATGATTTATATGTTGAGACATCGTACACCAAGGTGTAATAAGGCATAATCTCGTGTAACTCATTACTCTCATCATAACCTATACGTCGCTCAGTGCCTAATGAGATATTGTTCCACAACGTGTGACAGTGCTCAACGATTGTCAGGATCTCATGCACATTCTGATGAAAGCGCGGTTGCCGTATTGCTTTTTCAGAAAATAGTTAGTCGACACTTTGTTCAAAATCTGTCGATTTTCTTCGTTTTGGAGTTCTTTATCTGATTGGAATTGGAATAAACTGAAAATGTCCCCCCCTGAATCACCAGGAGAATTTTGAAGGTATAAATCTCTCAGAGAGATTGAAGTAGGAGTAGAACAACATATAACTGATACTCCATACAGCTGGTATAGCAGCTCAAGGTGATGCTCACCAATTGAATGATCCCAACTTCAGATTTCAATGATTCGAAATCGTGAAAAAGGAAATTTCCAAACGCCATAATAATGTCATTGGCCTTGTCGAGGACTTTGGAACGGAGTATAGTGTTCGAGCCTCTTTCGGGAGGCTCAACTATAGCATACAATGTGTTAATGACAAACTATGCGAAAAACCATCACCAGAAATCTTCAACTCCATCTCCTCGAATAGTTCACTACCAAAAATCAACCGACCTACCTTCAGTTGAGATATTTCTTGATTTTCTTGTTACATCGATATGTTTAATGAAATCTTGTTTAACATATACCCTTTTTCTGACATTGGGAAGTTCAATGAAAGGAGAAGTTTTTCTTTCTGTTGACTATTTAATATCACATCAATCTGTGATAAAGGCTGCAGAATAACCAGGACAAAAGTATGGCATAAAGCTTCAGCAGGACATTGTTACCATTCTCCTTCACTTTCATTTATTTCCATTCGTTTTCATTGCTGATATCAGAGTGATGTCGTATTCTGATGCAAGCAAATCAAAAAGAATATCAGCGAATTATTTGGCGATTTAACCAGTCCGTCTCGGTTCAAGAGTATAGGATTCGAACCGTTACATATGGAGTAAGTAGTGCCCCCTGCTCAGCCATTCGTTCTCTCCATCAGCAGGCTGTAGATGAAGGTGAAACCTTCTCTTCAGCAACTCATGCTTCACTTTGATTGGGCTAGCAACGATAGTTCCTCACCCAGTCATCTATCTGACTCTCATTCGAGTACAATTTTTTCTTTCATCGATACTGAATCTGAAGGTTCTTGAGAATATTAGACTTGCTATGGAGCCCACCCTCAGATAATTTCAGTTTTTTCATTAACTCTATCACCTCTACTCGCACCAAACGTAATCTGATATCGAATCTTGCTCGTATCTTCGACTCATATGGAAATATATACTCAACAACACTATAATTAGTGTTTTTTATGATATGAACATTATAATTTCTCAAAATTTGCGTACGTTGAAAGAATGACGAAACCAAAACACCTGAGAAATTGTGTTTCTCGATATTTTACCATTTACGTCTATGTGATAATTAAATATATCATATGTTTTTTATGCAGTTAGTGGTTATATCAACAACAGCTTCATTTCTGATTGGAATAATCATTCTATAAAACAATTGTTGTGATTCTTATCCTGCCGTAGGAATGAATATTATAAAATAGTTATGAAGTGGTCACCAAATCATCAAATCAACTTTTTTCTCAAATAATCCAAATTGTTTCTGAAAGAAACAGGAAGTATCAATAAAATATGTCATAATATATTTATTATCAAATTAGAAATATCGCTGGAGACAACACAACCTGGAGCTAAAATTTACTACTTCTTCCTGTTGTATAATGAAAAATAATTTGTATATGGTTGTTTTATGAAATGAAAATTGTCTCTGAAAAATTCTTCCTAGCCGCATAAACATCGAATTATACACCTTTTGAGGAAAATATCATTACGAACATTATGATATAATGCATGGTATATAGCCCGATCATTATTGAATCATAATCACGAACAAAATCATATGATCCTTCGTCGCCTTCAATGAACTACATTGTGAAATAATTGTAAACACATATGTCTGGAATAAAAAAGAGACTAGCTGAGAAAAAAAATGGCTGGAAGATCATCATTCGAAGCATCTCGAAGATTATTAAAATTCACAGAGTGCATGATACGTTCTTGAAGGTAGATGCTTTCTTATTCCACCAAATTTTTCGTGATACGCCTCTGACATCTTTCAGTTACCAAATAGGAGGGATCGTTCAGGAGATAAATAAGCATATCCCTGTTCAATAATATCATTTATTTTGCCTATTATAAATCCCTTAATGCAATGAGATGTACAGAAATTGCATATTTCCGAGCATGTGTCCAATCTGAATCAATAGGTCAGGTTAATTTTCCCCGACCAATTCAACGACGACGTAGAAAATTCGTGTTGAGCCACTGGTTGAGCACCATATTTCTCATCAAATATTTTTTTCAATATCATTTGTGGATAAACCGAAACATAATTTGAGATTCAACTTGTCGGAAAGAATCTTGTTGCGGTATCTGATAATTCCTTTCGCGTATTTCATTATTGTCGTTTTATATTAGGATAAAAGAGTCTCCAAGAAAAAAATATTGATATAATCGACATGTTTCAGAACGGATAAGCCCATTTATCCTGAAAACAGTTCATGTCTCAAAAAAGCCTATAAATTGAATGATCCGCCCTATTTGGTAACTTGAAAATGTCAGAAGCGTATTGAGAAACACTTTGGGAGGGATAAAGAAGCCTCTACCTTCAAGAACCTATCACCCAGTGAAATCAAAAAAACATTGAAATGCCTTGAATAATGATTCCTCAGTATGTATTTTTCACAACAAATTTCATATTGTTTTCTTGAAAAGTGAGCGAAATAATTTGAATGATCAAAAAAATAATGACACTTCCCTTTGTAGATACCGTACTGATCGAGATCGAACTCATGTTTCTGAAAACTTTTTCAATTGAAATGATGATTAAAGTATTCAACTCAGTTTTTACCTGAAAACCCATATTACTCTGCATATCGAAAAATAATATAGTATGATTCTGAGAAAATATATTTTCAGAATTAGATGTAACATACATAAATCACTTATATTTCAGTATTCTGTGGTATTAGCCAGGAGAGTGGTTGTTTTCTGTTAGATATTCGTGGAATGATCCTCTTATTTATCAGAAAACATACCAGTTTTCATTAGAATCCATTTATCTTGAAGAAATACGGGATGGGCAGTTTTTGAAATTCTTCTCTGGCCTCTTTGAAGCATTTTTCACCCTTGTGTTCTACCATGGAATTTTGAAGACTGTGTATTCTTGCACCTCAATATTCACAAGGAAAACTAACGATTCATTCCATGGAAATTCACGATAGAGAGTTTGTGGAATTTATTTCTAGCCCTACATCCATGGGAGACACTAAAACTCGTGAGTTTTTTCATGAAATCTTGCATACTCGGTATTTTTGCAAATCAAATCATCTCAATTTTCTCAAATATTGAGTGTATGTTTTTTTCGTAAAATCTTGAAGACATGGTGATTTTCGTGAGATTCCAACAAAAACTCATGAGCAAAGTGCCACAAGGGGGCTGAGGAAATATTCTGAATCTTTTTCATTGTGTTCATCAATGATATGAGTTGATCATCATTGAATCATTGAAACAAATATGATTGGACCCTTGAAAATGCTTGGTCCTGAAAATATTATGGAAAAACTCACGGGTGGGGAGCCTGTGAGGAGGGGTGAAGAGAAATTTCAGAAAACTATACCTCGACACATCAGGCTTTTTCATGAGATCAGTGAATGTTATTGACTAGTGAGATTATGTCACTTGTGAACGCATCCAGTATGCGAATTTTTATGAAAAAAACACACGGAGAAAATGCCAGGGGCATATCGAATCGAAGTATAGTAGATTCTGCTTCGGAACTATTTTTCGAATATAATCGATAACAGCTATGTACTATTCGATAATAGTCGATATCTGATTGTGAACTCAATATTTGAATGAACCCTTTAAAAAAAAAGTTATGTAGGAGCGCGGTTCGAAAAATCAATTATTTCATTATATTCTATGGAGTGCATCAAATCGAGCATGTGCCAGCTCAAAATTTCTCTCATAGCAAAATATAACAGTATTATCGTTTGGTAGTCATCTTCGTCTCAATACGCGAATGAATTCATATTTTTTTTGAAAATTGCAACTACTCCTCAACTTTGGTGCGCAGTCGAGCAATAGCTATATTGGTCGGTGCTGAAAAATATGAAGAACTGAGTTGAGCATTATTTTGTTTCCTACATCTCTCACACGAACAATTTTCCAATATAGCCACCAACGGTGCTATGCTCCACCAGGAGCAGCGAGTAAGAGTTTTTATCCCCTTACCGCTCGAGCGGCATCTCCTCGAGGTCGCAACACGACTTTCAAGAAAACCATCTGTACCATCCCACAGAATTTGATTTTTTTCGACCTTTCGCGAATAGAAATAACCCGTGCAATTTCGCGCGAGGCGCACTGTTGTTTCGACTGCTGACGACGTATGTTAAAAAAATTCGGGCTGACTATGTTCCTTCGATTTTTCCTATTATTGAAAATTTCTTCACCAAATTCAACATTTCAAGAATCAACCATACTTTTTTATGACTCAGGAGCACTGCTGACGCGTCTCGTCACGATATCTTGAAGGCTAACGGTATCCACATAATTTTTTACATCTGTATAATATTTCTCTGCGCGTACGCCACAACGTGGCCACAACTTCAAATCAATTCAAGGTCATATGTTCCAGTGAAGCAGTGCCGTGCTGCTTCAGAAATCAGGTTACAATGAATAATAATATTCAGAAAATTTTCATTCACTACTCCAGGTAATTTTGACTAAGAAACATTCAATAAAACATAGGATTGGTATATATTTCAAGTTTGAACTCTTCAATTCGTCAATTTATTGAAGCCAAAAACAGGTATCAGAACTTTGGTATGTATTTACGTCTGGGTTGATATATAACCCGATATACACCTATTTGATGCTTTGTAACGTTGAATTTTTCATTTAGAGCAACTTTCAACAGTTATCACCAATGGCACACTTTATAGAGAAAAGTAAAAACCACACCAATTTATTTTTATTAGGTATTCAATCAACTCATAAGGACAGGCACATTTCTTGAGTGCGGTACTGTACCCTACATTCACTCTATCGAGTCACACCGAAACCAGTCCTCGCTGTCGCTGCCTGAAATTAAAAACATTCGAGTTAGAATTTCAGTAACGCAGATTTGTTTATCATATCGTATCACCTATGGATTTTTCCTACGTACCAATATCAGTATATTATCATGACTAATGATTCGGGGTCCCTGGAGGTTATCGATAGGTGTTCCTGGTTCCTCTGATTATTGTAAATAATACATCGACGGCCTGGAAAGGTTAATGGTATAGTTGGTTGTTTTGTTTCTATAGATCAGAAGGTTCGTTAGGTGTATTTTAAATAGGTGATGAGTGTCCGTAGAATTGATTATAGGACGAGAATTTATGCCAGTTTAACTTACCTGATGCTGCGATATTTTTATGTTTTCCTCTACATTTCCTGGATCTCATTTCAGTTCATTATATTTTCTCTCTGATAAGTCTAATATTTAGGTTATTGTCAACTTTGTGTCAGTCTGTCAATTAATAATGATATGTCGATAATGATATGTCAAACATGTCTACCAGTAGTACCAATTGTTTCGATTCTTTCACCGAGCGTGCGGTGTTGCCAAAGTTAGTTCCTGAAATTCCTAAAGTAGCAGGTGGAATTTCATGAATAATCAGGCTTAGTTTTTAGGTTATACTGAGATTTCATAGTCCAGGGTGAATAGGGTTATTAGGTGCCTATGATTCAGGTTGTATTGTATGTATATATTTAGGTAATAGTTATTGCTTTCGAGATTTGGTAAAGGTCCATCTAGCGGCGAGTAGGCACACTGGATCAGAACGAGGATAACGACAGATTGGGTACTCGTCATGAGTACGGGGTGGTAGCACTGCGGTAAAGTTTGATCATTACGGTCGATTAGGTCTAAGTGGTCGTCTGAAACGATCTCCAGAAAATTTTGATTATTTTAATCATCCAGCCATTGGGATTTGTTCTGGAGATAGTTTATTTATTTTGGGAAAATTTGTTGCCTGTGGTTGTTGGTATTTTGATGGTTTCCCAAGATTCATCTCTCTGTTGAGGATTTGTACGACGCCACGCCTTCAATCGAAAACTATTGCAGGTATGTAATTTGTGCTATCATTCTTTTTCAATCGTTAACGGCTATTTATGCCACTCTGATGAGCAGTGTGAAAAACTAGTTCGAAAGTAATAGATATTCTTCGAGTTCTATTTCTTTTTCCTTATCGACAGATACCATAAGGCCCATAGTCGCTTGCGGGCGTGATAACATCACCTGGAAGCCCTATAATAGGTATAATTACCTAACATAGAATAAACCCCTTGGCCAGGGTGAGTAAAATTCTAGTTCAGTTCGTTAGGTTGTGGTATTTGTAATTATTATTTCGTACTTTCATTTATTTCTTGATAAGTCATAAACATTGGTAGACAGGACATTCAAACATATTTATTAAGAAATGGTATCTAATGGGTAATGGGTAGAGTGGTAACAATTCCAAATAAATTTATTGTGGTTTTCTAGGTCAGATAATAAAAGGTTTTTCAGGGGTACAAAATATTGGTGAACTTATATTAGTTTTCAGTTTGTTTTTAAAGTCAATTTTCAAGCTGGGACCTCATAAGACAGGGTTGCCACTTTTATTATTTCGAGGATTTCTGGGGAAGTTTCTCTTCTCAGATTTTCTTGTTGTAAAGGGATATTTTTATTCAATGATAATGGGATTGCATATTCACGTATTGTCTCTGGGGAAGATTTTGATATAATTTATTCCTCACAGGGTTTTTTTTCCTCCTTGAAAGAGTCGGTCAGGAGTACTATCTACAGGGTGTACCATCCCAATCATTATACAGAGAGGAACATCTCAACTAGTGCACAAGGTGGACCATCCCAATTACTATACAGGGAGGACCATTTCCACTAGTATACAAGGTGGACCATCCCAGTTACTATACAGGGTGGATCCTTCCAACTTTAAGAAATGGAATACTAGTACGATGGTGTATGCTGATCTGTTGTGGAGAACGTCGCGCTAGGATTCACGCAAGTTTTTGAACCCGCTAAGCTTATTTGTTTGTTCATGCAATTTTTTTTTTTATGCTTACGCGCTTAATTATTGCTTCGCCAATGCTCTTGCTTCCCCTCTATTTTTTTTTGTAAACCCTGTATTAAGCGTAGTGGTGTGGTACTTCCCGTTGGGTATAATTCTATGCGCCTGCGCCTGAGCTCAAGCGACGCCGACTCATTCTCCCATTTCTCTTATCCCGCTTAATTCCTGAGTTGATAATATTTTTTTGTGCTAACTGATTTGTGTTAACCAGCGGCTATCCATTTTTTTTTTGTTTTTTTAATTAATATGAATAATGTGCTAATACCGTAAACATTGCTATGCATGTAGATTTAGCGTGCTTCCCGAAAGAATAAGGGGCAAATACTAAATTCTCCTTCATTTCCTTTATTTTTTTTATTATTGTTTTTTTTTTGTCTACCCAGGTAACAAGCTGACGTCATTTGTACGTCAATATAAGGTCATTTATGGTCATTGACGTCATATGACCTCGGAATGACGTCATTTTGACGTACTTAATATGACGTTATATAGACGTCCTTGATGTGTCGTCAATATGACGTCATCTGATGGTCATTTTCATGACTAATTATAAACATTATTCATTGAGTCATCTACATCAAGGAAAATTCATAATCAAGAAGTTTCCCATCTCTGTCATATGAAAACGTTAGTAGATATGTTATATAACATATATTATTATGTCACTCATCATATATTATGCTTTATAATAATTTTTCCTCTAATCTGTGCGAAATGTGAGTTTTCGATGGTCTCTGAGATAATTGTTAATTATATACCTTCTGTGCAAAGTATTCTCCCTATAGCTATTAAGAATATAAGACCGAATTTCAGGTCACAAAAAGCTTATAACGTTGTTAATTATTCCGGAATGCGAATTCAAATCAAAGCGGGAGAGTGCGTAGAGAACTGTACTTGATTGGTCGGCACGGACCTTGCGCAGACATGCGAAAGTCGACTGCCAGCGCCAAGCGGGCCAAGCCGTTCACTTTCGCTTCGCCGTTGCGGCCATGCATGATGACCATAACAACAAAATAACAATACATTGAAGGCCATCATTATCATGTTATTCGGCTATCTATGTGGTGTGGTGTGGTGGTCATACTTATTCATATTCATGTATCAAGTAGTAGAATTTGAGGATGGCAGCATGATCATGATTTTAGACAAGTGGTGGTGTATGCCGAAAAAGCAGAATGTGAATTGGACGCCATTGAAGGAATACCATAGGGCTCTGAGAAATCTCTCGAGTGCATCATCAGAATGGGATAAGTTCCCAATAAAAACAACATTTTATGAAACTGGTAATTATAGTACTGGTAAAGGAACATTAATATAATTATATACAAAAAAAATCTCATTGATACAACCCTAATACAACAGTGTTTTTATTTACCTACAGAAAATTTCGAAATATCACAAAATAAACTGAAACATGCAGAAGATTTCAGTGATTTAAATAATCACGTCATTTTGACGCCATTAGGATGTCGTCATTTCGACGCCATTAGGATGACGTCATTTTGACGACATGAAATTGACGTCATTCGTCTTTGACTTAGAAGGTCATATAAACGTCATTATGACGTCATTTTGGAAGTCATCCTGACGTCAGGCCTGACGTGATAATGACGTACAAATGACGTCAGCTTGTTACCTGGGTAATGAGTACTACTTGATGATGATGTTTGCTCACATTCAACTTCCTGCATATTGAATATATTCTTGTTCTTGTACTTGATTTGGTTTTACTCTTATTTGGTAAATTTGGAGAGGAACCCTTGTGGGTATTTGTGATGGGTAAATTTACCTGGCGCCCTTGAACATCAACTATTTGTATTGGGAAATCTTTGACGAACCACCCCATCTCCACTAGAGCTAACGGCAAATGCCCACCTGTCACTAGACAGCCGTGGCTTAGTAACCGATCAAATTTTGAATATTTATCTGAGGTAACAGTGAGGTAACATTTTAGGTAACATGTGGTTACACTTGAGGTAACAGTTGGTTCTATTGTGGTTAACATATGTTTACATTTTTTGGAAACTTTTGGATATATTTCAGATTATTTTAGAAGTCGAATTTGAGGCTACATTTTGGCGCCCAACGTGGGGCCAGTCAAATAATATATTCAGGAGGAAAGTTGTTTATGTTCATTTCTCTGGATACGTACTCAGATATTTGTGTTGTAACTCAAGCTAGTGTCGCATTTTGTTTTTTTTGCACTTATTGGGTTTTCAGTTTTCATCGTGCTCACAGTTATACTGTTTATATATATACGTTTGCTTTTTGATTATTTGGAAAAAAAAGTCTTGTCTCTTGTCAGGATAAAAGAAAACTAATTAGTATAATAGTCAGCAATTCTTTATTTTCACCATGGCTGCTAAGATGCAAGTCAATAGGTTGAGTCAGGATGAGCTCTCATATAAGCTATGCATCAGGGGTATTGCAACTGGTACGGTAGAACAGATGCGCCAATCCCTAACTATGGCCATCAGGCTTGAAAAGAGTGGTAGTAGTATCAAACTCCCCAGGTATCCATTCACGGTCGAGGAAGACGCAGACGCTGTCAAGGCTAAGCTTCAGGAGCTGGAACCTCTCATTGTAGATTTCAATGATTCGCGTATTAGTAATCTCTTTCAAAAATATCAGAGCAAATTGGCACATATTCTCAATCGGACCGAGCATATTGACGAAGATGCTGATATCAGGCCAGAACTTCTTGCAAAAACGTTAGCTCTGTTGGAATTGTTGCATTTGAAGGCTGATGAGCATGAGCAGCTTCGAAAGGTCCCACCACAGCTAAGTCTTCTTGAGGAATCGCATTTCCAGGCCCAAATCCAACCCCAAAGTAGGTCATCGAGTGTTTCTCCACCTCCAGCTCAAGCTTCAACTTCCAATACCAACTTTATCAAGCCAATATTACCGAACAAATGGGATTGTAAATTTTCTGGTGATAAGAAGGGTTATTCTCTGAATGCATTTTTAGGTAGAGTGGAGGAATTGAGGATTGCTCGACACGTCTCAAAGGAGACATTGCTGGAGTCAGGCATCGATTTATTTACAGGAAGGGCCTATCAATTTTATTTAGCCTACAGGCATGAGGTGAGCACGTGGGATGAATTTGTGGCGTTGCTCAGAGAGGAGTATCTCTCTTCGAACTTCAACGAAAAATTATTCGAAGAGATAGGAAGGAGGACTCAGGGCCCGGACGAATCAATCGGTATCTACTTGGCCGTTATGATGGGTTATTTTGGTCGATTAACTTGTCGTGTATCAGAAGAGACAAAGTTGAAAATTTTATTACGGAATATAGCTCCCTTCTACCAGAACCAGTTGGCGCTTGTGGACGTCAATTCTATTTCGCACCTTCGTGAATTATTTAGGCGTTTGGAGGCCCGTAAGAAAGCAGTTGAGAACTTCGCCGGACCATCAAGGAGGAGCAACGCTCTGGAGCCAGACCTCGCCTACATTGGTAGTGACCCTATTGAAGTGGATAGTTGTCACAGTTCGACCTCTCAGTCGGAGGTTCCTGCAGCTTCGAAGGAGATAATTTGTTATAGATGCAATAAACCGGGGCATCGTGCGGTCGGCTGTACAGTCAAAACTGGGAGATTTTGTTACAGATGTAAGCGGGAAGGAGTAACAGTGAGGACGTGTCCAGATTGCTCGTCTCAGGGAAATGGTCGACGACACACCTAAGAGATCGAGGTAGGCGTGTCGTTCAGGAACACTCGGTCGGTAAACTTCAGGTACTCCTTGATTATGTATTAGAACACGCTATGGATGATGAACGACCATATTTGAAAATTGACATTCTAGGAAAGACTTTATTAGGTTTGCTAGATTCAGGGGCATCGAGGTCGGTTCTTGGTAGTAAAGGGTGGAAAGTTGTTCAGGAACTAGGGTTACCGGTTAATTCATTGGAAACAACTTCTTGTACGGTGGCCAATGGAAATCGTTGTAAAAGTATTGGTGTAGTTGAATTGCCTGTCACTGTTAGGGGTAGGTTTCGGTTGATTGACGCCATGGTTGTGCCAGATCTGCCTCATTTGCTCATTTTAGGAGCAGACTTCTGGAAACTCATGGGTATAGTTCCAGACCTACGACATAACGAGTGGCATTTTTCGAATGAGCCCATCACCGTGAACTCCGTGGAGCACGTTAGTAATAACCAGACATTATTGAGCCAGTTGGAAACCGAAAGGCTTCAGGCAGTAATGGATCATAATATCTCGTTAATGGGGAAGGAGCTTGGTTGTACTGATAAGGCCGAACACATCATTGCCACGGATAGCCCACCGATTAAGCAGCGGTATTATCGGGTGAATCCAGTAGTCCAACAGCAAATCGACAAGGAGCTAGAAGAGATGCTCAAACTGGGGATTGTCGAGCCTTCGAATAGTCCTTGGTCCTCTCCCATTTTATTGGTAAGGAAAAAGGACAATTCTTTCCGCTTTTGTGTTGACTTCAGGAAGTTGAATTCGGTTACTGTTCGCGATAGTTATCCTCTACCTCTAGTTTCAGACACTCTAGATAAACTCAGAGATGCAAAATATCTATCTAGCCTCGACGTGAAGTCAGCATACTGGCAAGTCCCGGTGGCCGAGGATTCAAAGAAATACACTGCTTTCACGGTTCCTAATCTAGGTTTGTTCCAATTTCGACGTATGCCCTTTGGGTTACATAACGCTCCGGCAACGTGGCAACGTTTAATTGACAGTGTCTTAGGTCATGATTTAGAGCCACATGTTTTCGTGTATTAGGATGACGTCGTCATAGTGAGTCAAACCTTTAAACAACATATTGCCATTTTGGAAGAGGTATTCCGTAGGTTGAGAGAAGCTAAGATAACCATTAGTGTGGAAAAGTGCCAATTCTGCCGTCCTGAAATGCGATATTTAGGGTATGTCGTGGATCGCAATGGCCTCCATGTGGATCCCGAAAAGGTCAAGGCTATGTTGGAATTGCCTGCCCCAACCTGTGTCAGTGAGGTACGTCGTGTTATCGGAACGTTCTCCTGGTATCGCCGGTTTGTTCCAGACTTTTCATCAGTCATAGCTCCGATAACCGCCCTAGTTCGTAAACATTCCAAGTTTCAATGGTCTGAGGAGTGTGCGAGGTCGTTTCGTCGAATAAAAGAGTGTTTGGTTGCTGCGCCCATTCTCAGTTGTCCCGACTACACAAAGCCTTTCGTGGTCCAAACAGATGCTTCAGGGTATGGCATTGGAGCGGTGCTGACACAAACCCATGAAGATGGTGATCGCGTAATCTCTTATTTGAGCAGGTCTCTGACCAAACAGGAGCGCAATTTTTCGACAACCGAGCGCGAGTGTCTTGCTGTGCTATGGGCTGTTGAGAAGTTGAGACCTTACCTAGAGGGAGTACCTTTTACAGTGGTCACAGACCACTATAGTCTATTATGGCTACAAAATCTCAAAGATCTATCCGGTCGACTGGCTCGTTGGTCAGTTCGGCTGCAACAATACAACTTCACTCTTGTTCATCGGAAGGGGAAAGATAATGTAGTCCCAGATGCACTTTCGCGGTCAGTCCCAATCTTGGATAGCGTAGAGACAGCGGCTGTTGGTGCCTCAGATATGGCTGAGATTGGTGTCGATAGGTGGTATAGGTCGATGTTCGAGAATATTCGTAAGAACCCCTTGAAGTTTCCAAATTGGAGACTGGCTGGTGGTCGGTTGTGGAAACACGTTGGGACGGAGTACCCTGGTCTGGCGTTGTCAAATGACTCGTGGTCGTTGGTTGTCCCTAAAGGTGATCGACATCGCATCATCGTTGAAGCCCATGAGCCCTCAACTTCTGGACACACTGGAGTGTATAAGACGTTTGCTCGAGTTGCCGAGAAGTACTATTGGCCAAAGATGAGAAATGACATCGCTAAATTCGTACGACATTGCCAGGTTTGTGCTGCTCACAAGGTTTCTCATGAACGTCCTTCAGATAAAATGGTGTCGCACCCTAAGGTCAATCGACCGTGGGAAATGGTATCGACAGATCTGATTGGCCCCTTGCCCAGATCAAAACAGGGTAATAGCTTTATACTGGTTGTCACCGACTATTTGACCAAATTTTCCTTATTGTTCCCTCTTAGAAAGGCTACGACCGAGTCCATCATTCGAAAGATAGAAGGTGATGTGTTTCTGTTGTTTGGTGTCCCGAAAATAGTCATATGTGATAATGGTCCACAGTACCGGAGTTAGCAGTTTGCCGCATTTGCTGAGAAATTTCATTGTCGTCTGAAATTCAACGCAAATTATCATCCTAGGGCTAATCCTACTGAGAGGGTAAATCGCACAATTAAGACCATGTTGTCAATGTACGTATCGGACAACCACCGTTGTTGGGATGAGAATTTGAATCAAATTGCATGTGCTATCCGGACTTCCAAACACGAAACTACAAAGCAGTCGCCCTACTTCATGAACTTCGGGCATAATATGGTACTTTCTGGCAAGGATTATGTGGTCGACGAGCTCCTAGACATAGAGGATTGTTGTCAGTCTGTCGAAATGGGTCGCAATGAGTCCTTCAAACGATTGTATGCTGATGTCCGTAAGCGTTTGGAAGTAGCTGCTGAGAAAAGCTGTGAAAGGTACAATCTTCGTTGTCGTCAGGTCGAGTACTTTCCAAACCAACTCGTATGGAAAAAAAACTATGTTTTGTCCGACGCCGCCAAATATTACTCCCGGAAACTAGCACCGACGTATGTAGGTCCCTTTTATATCCAGAAACGTCTATCTCCTTGGACGTATGAGTTGAGGGACGCTAATGGAAATTCGAAGGGCGTTCGACACACCAAAGATCTGAAGCCAGGTCCAGAGGAATAGTTCATATCGATCAGTTCGTTTTTTGTTTTTTTTGGCTACGATCAGGAGAAATTTTCGGGGTAAATTTCTTGAAGTTAGGGGAGGATTTGTAAGGTTGAATTTTTCATTTAGAGCAACTTTCAACAGTTATCACCAATGGCACACTTTATAGAGAAAAGTAAAAACCACACCAACTTATTTTTATTAGGTATTCAATCAACTCATAAGGACAGGCACATTTCTTGAGTGCGGTACTGTACCCTACATTCACTCTATCGAGTCACACCGAAACCAGTCCTCGCTGTCGATAATGATATGTCAAACATGTCTACCAGTAGTACCAATTGTTTCGATTCTTTCACCGAGCGTGCGGTGTTGCCAAAGTTAGTTCCTGAAATTCCTAAAGCAGCAGGTGGAATTTCATGAATAATCAGGCTTAGTTTTTAGATTATACTGAGATTTCATAGTCCAGGGTGAATAGGGTTATTAGGTGTCTATGATTCTGGTTGTATTGTATGTATATATTTAGGTAATAGTTATTGCTTTCGAGATTTGGTAAAGGTCCATCTAGCGGCGAGTAGGCACACTGGATCAGAACGAGGATAACGACAGATTGGGTACTCGTCATGAGTACGGGGTGGTAGCACTGCGGTTAAGTTTGATCATTACGGTCGATTAGGTCTAAGTGGTCGTCTGAAACGATCTCCAGAAAATTTTGATTATTTTAATCATCCAGCCATTGGGATTTGTTCTGGAGATAGTTTATTTATTTTGGGAAAATTTGTTGCCTGTGGTTGTTGGTATTTTGATGGTTTCCCAAGATTCATCTCTCTGTTGAGGATTTGTACGACGCCACGCCTTCAATCGAAAACTATTGCAGGTATGTAATTTGTGCTATCATTCTTTTTCAATCGTTAACGGCTATTTATGCCACTCTGATGAGCAGTGTGAAAAACTAGTTCGAAAGTAATAGATATTCTTCGAGTTCTATTTTTTTTTCCTTATCGACAGATACCATAAGGCCCATAGTCGCTTGCGGGCGTGATAACATCACCTGGAAGCCGTATAATAGGTATAATTACCTAACATAGAAGAAACCCCTTGGCCAGGGTGAGTAAAATTCTAGTTCAGTTCGTTAGGTTGTGGTATTTGTAATTATTATTTCGTACTTTCATTTATTTCTTGATAAGTCATAAACATTGGTAGACAGGACATTCAAACATATTCATTAAGAAATGGTATCTAATGGGTAATGGGTAGAGTGGTAACAATTCCAAATAAATTTATTGTGGTTTTCTAGGTCAGATAATAAAAGGTTTTTCAGGGGTACAAAATATTGGTGAACTTATATTAGTTTTCAGTTTGTTTTTAAAGTCAATTTTCAAGCTGGGACCTCATAAGACAGGGTTGCCACTTTTATTATTTCGAGGATTTCTGGGGAAGTTTCTCTTCTCAGATTTTCTTGTTGTAAAGGGATATTTTTATTCAATGATAATGGGATTGCATATTCACGTATTGTCTCTGGGGAAGATTTTGATATAATTTATTCCTCACAGGGTTTTTTTTCCTCCTTGAAAGAGTCGGTCAGGAGTACTATCTACAGGGTGTACCATCCCAATCATTATACAGAGAGGAACATCTCAACTAGTGCACAAGGTGGACCATCCCAATTACTATACAGGGAGGACCATTTCCACTAGTATACAAGGTGGACCATCCCAGTTACTATACAGGGTGGATCCTTCCAACTTCAAGAAATGGAATACTAGTACGATGGTGTATGCTGATCTGTTGTGGAGAACGTCGCGCTAGGATTCACGCAAGTTTTTGAACCCGCTAAGCTTATTTGTTTGTTCATGCAATTTTTTTTTATGCTTACGCGCTTAATTATTGCTTCGCCAATGCTCTTGCTTCCCCTCTATTTTTTTTGTAAACCCTGAATAAAGCGTAGTGGTGTGGTACTTCCCGTTGGGTATAATTCTATGCGCCTGCGCCTGAGCTCAAGCGACGCCGACTCATTCTCCCATTTCTCTTATTCCGCTTAATTCCTGAGTTGATAATATTTTTTTGTGCTAACTGATTTGTGTTAACCAGCGGCTATCCATTTTTTTTTTGTTTTTTTAATTAATATGAATAATGTGCTAATACCGTAAATATTGCTATGCATGTAGATTTAGCGTGCTTCCCGAAAGGATAAGGGGCAAATACTAAATTCTCCTTCATTTCCTTTATTTTTTTTTATTATTGTTCTTTTTTTTGTCTTATGAGTACTACTTGATGATGATGTTTGCTCACATTCAACTTCCTGCATATTGAATATATTCTTGTTCTTGTACTTGATTTGGTTTTACTCTTATTTGGTAAATTTGGAGAGGAACCCTTGTGGGTATTTGTGATGGGTAAATTTACCTGGCGCCCTTGAACATCAACTATTTGTATTGGGAAATCTTTGACGAACCACCCCATCTCCACTAGAGCTAACGGCAAATGCCCACCTGTCACTAGACAGCCGTGGCTTAGTAACCGATCAAATTTTGAATATTTATCTGAGGTAACAGTGAGGTAACATTTTAGGTAACATGTGGTTACACTTGAGGTAACAGTTGGTTCTATTGTGGTTAACATATGTTTACATTTTTTGGAAACTTTTGGATATATTTCAGATTATTTTAGAAGTCGAATTTGAGGTTACAGCTTTTGTGGGGTATTCTATGGTCGTGGCAAAGCCGAACACTGTTTTATCGTTCTAGGTATTTGGTATATAACTATGCAGCATTTTCCACAAATCCACCACTATGGCCAGCTTGGAGTACAATAAATCGTTTTCCATCATAACCTTCTGGTTTACGAACACTTTTTGTGCTTTGATCTTGTCATGATCTCATCTCATTTCCTTTCGCAAATATCCAAGTTTCATCTAAGAAGACGATTTGCCTAGGGTAACTAGAATTGCGATTTTCATAAAACTTTCTGGAAAATTCTGCTCTCATTATGGATATATCTGTCTTCTCAACCAATAACCGTCTGTTATCTTGTTTTTTATATTCATTGAATCCTTCATTTGTGAGGAGTTTGCTCAATGTGTCTATACTTGCGTCAAGAATATGTTTAGTTCTGATTTCTTTTTTCAAAATTCTGAGAGTGATGTGTTTTTTTCTGTGAAATAGTCAGTTGAAAGTAGTCAAAAAGTATCGAATGAAATCACTTATACTTTCTGCATACATCCCAGGTAGCACTTCATATTGGCTGGAACCCGATTTCATATTGGGCCGATATAGATATATCGTACATGTGAAAAATAATATAGGTCCAATATGAGAGTATATTGAACAAACAATATTGGAATGATAATATTGGTGGAATATTGGTTCAACCTGAGCTGAATATGGATTGTCAGCTACAATATTGGAGCAATATTGGTTGTAAAATTCGTTAACAATGTGTTGAAAAACATATCTATGAATGTTATATGATATTGTTTTACGAATGTCGATACAACAACATCGTATACATATTGTTCCCGACATTTACAACCAATATTGCAATTTAAACATTCTCTCCATGTCGATTCTGAAGCGGTTATGCAATATTGTATATTCAAAATAAACGGCATATCGGTTGGATATTGTTTTAACAATATTTGAAACATTATATTCACCCATCTTGATATCATTTTATCTATATCATGCGGAAGATATCGTATACAATTTGCTTCTTACATTTATAATCAATATCGCGATTTGAATATTGTCCCCATGTTGATTCTGAAGCGATTGTGCAATATTGTATATTTGAGTTCGACAGCATATTGGTTGAATATTGTTTCAACAATATTCGAAATATCATATTCACCTATCTTGATTAATATATACGAATGTCGATACAAAAACATCGTATACATATTGTTTCCAACAATTATAACCAATATAGCAATTTGAACATTCTCCCAATGTCAATTCTGAAGCGGTTATGAAATATTGTATGTTCGAGTTCGACGGCATATTGGTAGGATATTGTTTCAACAATATTTGGAACATAGAATTTACCTATATTGACTGATATCATTCCAACTATATCATGCGGAAGATATCGCACACATATTGTTTCCAACAAGTATAACCAATATCGCAATCAAACATTCTCCCCATGTCGATTCTGAAGCGGATATACAATATTGTGTAATCGGATTCGACGGCAAATTGGATGAATATTGTTTCAACAATATTTGGAACATCGAATTTACCTATATTGATTGATATCATGCGGAAAATATCGTATACATATTGTTTCCAACAATCATAACCAATATCGCAATTTGAACATGTCCCATGTCGATTCTGAAGGGGTTTTCAATGATTCAAATATGAATATCAATAACGGCAATTCAATATATATCTTATATCGGACATAGAAGAGGAAAACAATATTGTATTTTCAAGTTCAATTGCATATCGGGTGAATAGTTTTCTAGCCATATTCAGAAAATAATATCATCTTATATTGGCTGATATGTGATTCACTATATCATGTGAGCAATATTGTTCACATATTGTTCTTAGAATACATATCGATATCGTAATTTCGATATTTATTCCATATTACGCACTCCCAAACCGACGTCGATAGATGGCGCTATTAATGATTGGTAACGTACTCCCATTGCCGATCAGACGAGAGAATATGAATATTGGCTCTAGACGATTGTAAAGTATTATAACCTGGAGTAGGGGTTACCCGTGATCAACAAGGCGGCTTCCCTAGGGCAAGGCCCTCCCATTGCACTCCGGCTGGGCTGACCTTTGTGATTATTCCTGATGCGAATAACTCGCAAATATTGGTATGAAAATATTCCACCAATATTCTGAAGACAACATAGCTACATAATGATTTTCAATAATGTACCAATATTGCACCAGTATATTGATATCACATTTCGTGACCAATATAACTTCACGAATATTCCAGCAATATTGGTATGAGAATATTCTACCAATATTTCTGAGACAACATACCTTCATAATGATTTTCAATGATTCACCGATATTTCCATATATTACACCAATAATGCCGAATGTTCACCATTAATTTCTCGCCAATATTGATATAACATTTTGTGTCCGATATAACTCTACGAATATTCAACCAATATTAATATGAGAATATTCTACCCACATTTGGAAACTGATATTGTACCAATATCGCCGAATGTTCACATTTTTTTTCTCGCCAATATTACTTTCACAATATTTTGCCGATATTTTCGTAATATTGCACCGATATTGTCCCAATATATGTGTGCTACTTGGGATATTATATTTAGATCACTTTGCGTACTGCCATTTTCCAATTATCATCCAGATCTACTGTCTTGGGGTTTTTTTTAGTCCTAGATTTCCCTGGCGTACTCAAACTTCCATTTCTCTCAGGAGGTACTCCAATACTCGAAACTGTCCGCATACTGATATTGAGGGCATCAGCGACACGCTAAAATTACGTACATCATGATGATATTCGCGAAGTAAGGTCTTACTATTTCTATAATTGATCAGGATGAATTATGATTAACCTGTTTTATGAAAGTAAACGGGATTGAAGGAGCAATATCATTTTTCTCTCTTGTGAAATATTATCACGAATTCGATACTTACAAAGCTTCGTGCTTGTGAATTCAAACGTGTTGAATAGTATTTGACAATGGTCACGCAAAACGATGTCATTTCAGCACCTACTGCACGTCTCTGAATTAGCCGATTCAAATGTGTCTCGACATACGAACACCTCTGTATTCAAGCTTTCAACCCGTTGAGTTCAAGAACGGTGTCTTAACTTATGTCAACAAACGTCATGATAGACATTGCTGCTCTATATGCAAATCTGAAGAGGATAACAAGATGCGCGTAGGTCTATGCTAATTTTAGGCACACGCATAGAAATATTATACAGACTGTAGTTTATATACTATTAAGGAACCAATTCTTAGATTTCAGAGAATAGTTGTGACATACATGATTTTTCACATCTTTGAAGTCGCCCCTGCGCAAATCGCTAATGAAACTGGCTGCAGGCTATTGCTATACACCCTCTGAATAATACCTTATTTCAAAATCTCAGTCATGAGAAAACAGTTGCATTGTTTTGCCACTCACCTCTCGGTCTATTATATTATTCAATAAAGAACATGTTCAACTTATCTGTTTTGATTTTAAATGCAAGGCACCCCTGAGTCCATTCTCTTGATCAGGTTCTACGTCAACCAAACAACAACAATGGACGTGTACACCTTAGTAGAACTTTCAACTCAAACCATGTTCATAATGATCCTTTTATACATATATGATGATTGACGAAATAATTCGATCAAGAAATTAACTGGAATGTTTTATTTTTGGACATAAATAATAGTACCTTCTGAAAACAGACCCTCTTATGACGTAGAGACCTCATCTCGCCATAGTTAAAAGAAAATACCAAACGCACGACGGAGACTGAGACAAGTGATATTAATTCTTTCAACTGTGATCTCGCGCTAATTCAGTCTGTCAGAAATCATGTAGCATTCATCTCTGTCCGGAATAGTCTTGTTTCAGTATTAGGGTTTCGACGTCACATCATCGCCTCGTTTTCAGAGGTCCGAAAAATCGGGGATTTCAATAATTTTTCATAAAACGTAGGGAGCTCACAGCAAGAAACGGTTTTGCGGTGCTGAGCTAGTTTGGGTGAGTTCTATCGAATTATGAAATACATTTCTTTTGTGATATAAGCCCATTATATCAGGTTGGACGAATATATAGGAATGAGTACATTATTCGATGAAGAATGCGATGCAAAAAACACGAGTAAATGACCTTCAGATGGATTTCGAGAAGGAGTCTCCTACTCCCACTCATTTGTACCATGTTATATGCTTGTGGTACTTTCTTATAGTATGTCTACTGAAATTTGAATCCAATATCCTTTTGAATACCTACCTGCATGGATACAAGCATGTGACTTCTCAAGATCTTAGTAGTCTGCTGATAGTTTATTTCTCTCATGTGCGTTGGTTACCGTTTGCAATGGAGAGAAATAATGTTAAATTGCAGAGCTACAGTGTGCACATTGTCAAAAATGATAGTTCTTGTTCAGCCTGTTATGAGCAATATACCTGCTTCAATGTCGTGTCATATTATCATTTTGAACTTATATGCTACGATTGAACCATGTGAGATATTGGAATAGAGAGGTACACTGACACAATGACGAGATCGATGTATATTCTTTCGCCTCAGTCTTATATAGTCACTGCGAACGTATCTGCATCAACAGTATACACACTACACACTACGGCCGTATCTGCCTCGAAGGTATGCATATCAAGAGATAGAATGCGAAGTAACAGTGCACACATAGTTGAAGTCGAATGTTCTTGTTCTGCGTTGAACCCACTCCAAAGTCGGCTTATATGATCACTGCAAACGTACCTGCTTCAATTCAGTCTATATCAGATGGTAGAATTCAGAATTACAGTGTGCACATAGTCCAATTCAAAGTATAATTGTCTGCCTGTTGTAGGCGTTATACTTACCTCAATGTTATGAGCGGCATTGACGTCATGAGTACTATTACGTGCCGCCCCGCCCTGATGGTAGTGGAGAAACACCGATCATTCACTGTTTGGTGAAATACACACCGTTGCCTTCCCAACCGATACTTCACAAGTTTACCAAAATCGTTCAGTTAGATTGTATAAACCTCGGTATGGGCATATATTAAGTGATTATATTAGGTATATGAACAATATATATCGGTGACATTTACTTCATCAATGAATATCGAAACATCTCGACAGTTCATAGTTGAATAGACTCAAACTAGACTAACCCTACTCTATCAAAGAATGTTGTTCATAACCTTGTTTTCAGAGTAAGATGATGATCCATAATTGTTTCATCAACAACAGATTCGCAAAAAATAATATAATTTGTACGCCCCTCTGCTATTCCAAATGAACAACCACTGCCACACATATAAAACTCAGTATGTAATATTTTCCGGGGCATTAACTCGCACTGTAACTAATCTAGTTAGGAATGAGGATCCCAGAATGAAGGACTTGGATTGCTCTCTGCTTTGTCATTTGTTTTCCGAACGATAAACAGAAGACGACAACGTCGACGCGGCTTACTTGATTAATTTACATCATAAGCAGCTGAATAATTCGCGTTGAATAGAGTTCTCCAAGTAGCTTTTCAGCTAGACTAAGCTGGGTGAATTGAAGTAGGTACTTGACGCAATGAATTTTAATTAGCTAGTGTCGCAATGATGGAAGATATAATTGTTTCGTGAATGATGAGAGCTCAACGGATACGCATACGAACAGTGATTATTCAATTCTTGCAATCATTCTCTGTCCTTGAATATTTTTCATTCCACTCTGGTCTCATTGCGCAGATGAGAACTATATAGGTAATATAGACGATTCACATACATTTTTCAATAGATTTTTCAATAAATATTTCGAGTTGTGCAACAATTTTCAACCGACATGTTAGAAACTTAACAAACGATCACACAATTCGTAATCACACGATATTTTACGCTTACACAATAGCTTCTTAAGGGTACAATACTGATAAAAGAAACATGTGATGAGTAATTTTGTGGAATTCTTATCGTTTGTGAAATTTTTCGCATTTCACTTTGGATTTCCTTCAAATAACTGCAGAGTGAATTCAAGATAGAACCGACATCTTGAAACGAATATGAGTGACATGAAATCAATATCGGGTTCATTTGCTACATGGATACAGGATGAGGAATAGGAATAGGAATAGGATGAGGAATATTTGTTTGATGAGCAAACGAACCCAGCATACATTTTGATAAGAAGCATTAATGGCCTTATATGTTTTTCCCATACCTGACATCAGCGGCCCAGTAAATGGTCCCATATGCGGGACTGTGTATATCAGTACACTGCAGCCGGCAGCTGGTCCCAGTGCTGGGTTCCCAGAAATCATATTCAGTTCCCCGGCAGAAGGCCGGTACAACATAATCGACACATTGAGTTTTCTATAGCGAACCCAGCACATACATGAATGATGGGACTGTAATAACCAATTATCGACATTGATCATCACTATCGAGGTAGAGGAAGGTGTATAGTGGTTTTTGGGGTTCAATGGATCTGAAAGTTCTAGTAACTCTATATTTCATGATGTAACCCTCTCATATTATATCGAACAAACCAGATTTCAAGGAGAAGAAAATATAAATGACACAATATCTTCTTGAACTCTCTCTCCTTTCATGATAAAACTTTTCAGAGTGACTGCTCACCAGCTAGTATCTACATCTACATGTTATTTGGATAGCATTATTACTCGGAAATGCATTATTCGTTGCGAAGTAGGCACTTCTGAAATATAAGATTCCTCATCAGTAATCAGTGGCCTTTCTTGATACCAGAATTCTTCCTCTATATAGGAGTATGAGAAAAGGATAATTGTTAATAACTCTATCAATATAACCTGATAACGTGATGAAATATGGAGCTTTTCAATTCTCCTCTCATTTTGTTTCATAGTTGCCCGCGATCCGTTCTGCTTAGCTTTGTTCAGATATGGCCGAAGACCTTTGTTCATAGCTTGATCTTCCTTACTCAAATCATTGGAGATGAAAATATTCGTGTTTTTCAATTTATGAGCGTTTCTCAACACTTCGCTCTTTTTCATAAATGGTAGAAATTCAACTTTCAATAATTTTTAACTGCCTCTAGTTGGGATGAAAAATTAGTAATTTATATCACAATCGTTGATTTGTACTCCCGTCCTCTCGCTCAAAGTAGTAAGGCCTTCGAACTCATCAACAGACTCCAATCCAAAAACAATATTATTCTTGCGAGAATTGCGGTCCAGTTGACAGATTTTCTTCTTGATATCAGAGTTCTCCTGCTCCAATAACGATATTTTATCTTTGGCAGCCGTTAATCACGCTTTAATTTCGGATAATGTCTCCTGTGTCTTGTCAGATTTTGAATTCAGCGAGATGAGTAAGGCATGTAGATCTCCCAGTGTTATTTCATTCGGAATTATGATATACAACACGTTTAAAGTTTACCGACCGTACTAACAGTGAATCTACGAAGGTAGATAACGTTTTTCGCTAGCTGGGTTTTTTTGTTAAGGAATTTTTTGTCTCTTACACTTTGTGGTTCTTCACTTTCAATAAATTATTGCACTATTTGAAATGCATTTATATGCAAACAACACTTTGATTATCAGTTGCAAGTATGTTGAATTACTGACTTACTCACCAACTCTTTAGTGACATTTAGGCGTACATTTTATATTATTCGGTATGTTAATAACTACACTAACAGTGATGAAGATTGTTTCACTTCATTCAGGAAAAAAATTTAAGAAAGCTACTATGAATAGATTTTAATTATTCTTTAGGATATCGAATAAATCCTCAGCTGGTTGAAATCACATCGCCCAGTATATTTCAGTTCAAAGAAACCAAGAGCCAGATTGGAATAATAGTTTACAACCCTCTTGTAACGAGTATGTATAAAGCACAGGTCTCTAATAGCCCTCAGTAGACCATTATAACCGCAAATGAATTTTAATAGATTAAGTTTGGATATATTGCGACCAGAATACTTGGAGATGCAAGTAAAGACTTGCTCGGTCCATCTGAACGGGATCCAAATAGATTTCTTCATTCAAACACATACTGTACAGGATATGAGTTTATTGTTTTTTTTTTTTCATCCATGCAGAGGGAACCATGATGTACTACGTATATTTTCTTGGAAGAATGATAAATCGTCAAGTAAATCTTGTTGGGTTTGAACCATATTTGAATGTTTTTTATGGTTTCCTTTAAATGGATGCAAGCGAGTTGAGAGATTTCTGAATACCACCCAAACGATTGAATTACATCACATGATTGGCCAGATATAATTATTACAAAGGTAATATTTTGCGCAATTTTGTGGAAATTTGTTTTCGAATTTTGTTCTGCTCAGTTGTGTCACGTGATAGGCGATACGCTGGTAGAGTAATCTGATATGTGAAATCTTCACTTTGTTGAAGAGTCATCAATTACTCGAGTTGATAATTCGATTATAATGGTTCTTTACGGAGTATATTCAATTATCACTACTTCTCAACTAGTCTTTGAATGCAGTTAATATCAAGTCAGTTTCATGTCATTTGGTTAGATTTATCATACATCTGATGATAAACATAGTCAATTCAGTTAGTTAACCGAATAGTTCGATCCATATACCTCCTTCCTATCCTCTTTTCAAGTTTATTTGAGATTGAGAGTGAAGTGAACGTGATTCATTGTTTCAAATAATAACAAAAGAGTGCCTCAAAGTAGAGTAATAGACTTTGATTGAAGAGTATGCAAGTTCAGATATTTCACTAGTGCGATGCTTATACACGTGGATGTATCACAAGCTGCTAGCTGGGACGTCATACATAAAATGTAAGTTGATTATGATATATTGTGAATGATTTTGTGGCATTTCAATACGACATATTCAAGAACCTACTTGCCGAACTGTCTCGCTCGGCAAAAAATACTTTCTGTTGAAACCTCAAATTATATTGAATGAGGTTGTTTCAAGACAGGTTAATAAATTAGTGATAGGTTAATTGCATCAGAGACCACCTCGTTTACAATATCTTTAGCCCAACCAAAAATCAATGGAATTGAAGTCAACAAATTTATATTATAATCCATAAACATGATGAAACATATAATCTAATGATATATGGATCCGTATATCCAGATAAAGAGATGTTATTTTTTCTTCTGAAGAAAGATTCGAAATGGAATATATCTGATCAGGAGCTCCCAGAAAAGTGATGAGATCATGATCATTACCCTAGTTGAATACATACACATATCATGTGAATCAGTTAGCTAATCATAAGGCTCAACATAATGCACAATATTCTGACGATTAGTTTTCTTTAACATATACTTTCTATATATGAAAAAGGATCAGAAATATTTCTGTTGTAGATATTGAAAACTCAACCGTTATATAGTTACCTACTTTTTGTCGAGATCATCAGTTGTGTCAATGTGTTTCAGTATGTCGATTCAGTTCACCCAGTGTTCATTTCAATTGTGGGGCCGGTCAGCCAATGATTTTTTTGATCATTTCATCGCAATGGGAGTATCTCTACATGAGAACATCATCAGATCTTTCTACAAATGATGTTCAAAAAAAAAATCTTATTATATAAAACAGCTTCAAAATGCACAACATGAGAAATATAATATCCTGTGAATAAAACTCATGAAATCTTGCATACGACACTTTTGTCCCACAGATGCACGTTCCACTATGAGATTCATCTCTCATCGATTGCGAATGTAGCATAAAATCTCCTAGATAATATAACCGGGTAGCAAACAGGAAGATTTAGGCCGTTCGTCATTTGTCACTACGGATTGGGTTCCGGTTGCTCAGTCAGTGAAATATAATCGGGAATCAGCGGTCGGGAAACTTCCCATTACGACGAATATGATGTCGGGTGGTCCTCAACGCGTTCTGAATAATTATCACTGTTGTAGAGGTGTGCTTGGTTTTATGGATGATTTATTAATTATGTGGGAAAGGGTTGGTTGCGTCCGCTAAATATTGTCGTTACCGAACAGAATTCGACGGTTTCAGATCGATTGAATCATGAAAATAATGAACCAGCATACGGATATTCTCGGAGGTATTTGAATAAATTATCTTAGAGAGACCAATGAATTAAAATTCTCATCCAGAATGATGAAAAGTTTATTTAAGCTGGATCGACCACGTTCAATCAATTAATTCATTCATCAATTAATATAGTTTCCTTGCAAATATAAACAGATATAATATTCAGCTTCTGCATATGGGTGAATTGAATATTATATCACATCAGAAATTTCATAACAGTAGCAGAACTGAGTAGATTATGATGTGATGTTGTGAACATGTTCAGGTTCTCCTGAATTCGAATAAAATCAAGCCAATATCTGGGTCTCGTCTTTGGGTATATATTGTTCAAACAGGTTTCCACCGTATTGTCGAATATCATGATTAACGAGTGATTCGAAGAAAGAAGAAATATGACATATTCCAGCACAAAATTATATATTTTTTGAAAGTTGAAAGCTTTTATTCAACTTGCATTGTATGTTCGTATTGTAATGATATTCCCCTTGGAGGGGCTCTAGAAACATCAGCAGGAAGGCAGGAGTACAACGATCATCCTGTATCACGCATCCCAGATTGCTCTCCAACCTCTCAATGATTCCTACATACACCAACCTATTTCCGAACACTCAATATATGCCGCAGTGACGAAGAACGTCACAGAAGATTCTGGAATGTTCTGGAAACAATCGATGGAACAATTAGAGAGAGAGGTTTGTTCTAAGAAGCTTCTAGAACAAAAAGAAGGAGACGGAAGATCATTTCGAGAAGGTTCTCGAACCAAAGCCTGCCTGTGTTCTCATATATAAAACGGCCGAACAACTGAGTCAGTCAGTCGAGCAGCGAGTGTCAGAGAGACAGTTATATACCGCGTGTTATAAATCGTTTTACATAAATAGTAGTTCTAAGTTCGTTATGAATTAGTGTTTCTATAGTTCAAATAAATCAGTTCGAAAATAAATAGTGTCGTGTTCGCTTCTGCACCCGAATAACGTAACAATTGGTGTCAGAAGAGGGATATTCCAGTGTGAAGTGAACAGACCGTTGCAATGAAGAAACTACACGAGTTGAGAGTGGTGGACTTGAAACGCGAGTTGGAGGAGAGAGATCTCGATACAACAGGGATCAAGGCTACACTTCAGCATCGTCTCATAGAGTATATGGTGAGCGTAGGTCAGGACCCAGAGACGTTCACCTTCGAGGAACCAGCTTCAGCGGAATCGATGTTGGCTGGGATTCCGGAACAGATAGCGGCTCAGCGACAGGACATTGCTGATCAGATGGCAACAACCGACAGAAGAAGAAGTTATCCGAGTTACTACAGAGGTATAGATCCATTTTTATACCTGCCAATGGAAAAACAGGTAGAACCAACATCGTCAGTCACAAAATCGATACGGGAGATACCAGACCGATTCGTCAACCAGCCCGAAGATTACCACAGGCCAAGAGAGAAATTGCAGAAAAGATCATCCAGGAAATGGAACAAGACGGGGTAATCGAGCCATCCAATAGTCCTTGGGCTTCACCAGTGGTACTAGTGAAGAAGAAAGACGAAAACACTCGTTTCTGCGTGGACTATCGCCGATTGAACAACGTGACGAAGAAGGACAGTTATCCGTTGCCTCGAATTGACGACACACTCGACACGTTGGCGGAATCGAATCTTTTCTCCACTCTGGACCTGAAAAGTGGATATTGGCAGGTGGAAATGGATCCGGCAGATAAGGAAAAGACAGCTTTCACCATTGGCACTGGGTTATGGCAATTCAAGGTTATGCCTTTCGGACTCTGCAATGCTCCGGCCACCTTCGAACGAATCATGGAGAATGTGTTAAGGGGACCCTCCTGGAAGACATGCCTAGTTCATTTGGATGACATCATTGTGATCGGTAAAACTTTTGAAGAACATCTGATTAACCTAGAGGAAGTTTTCAAGAGACTTCAGGCTGCAAACCTCACACTCAATCTGAAGAAATGTCATCTGCTGCAGAAACGGGTTAACTACTTGGGACACGTCGTAGGAAGACAGGGTGTGGAAGTCGACCCTGAGAAAGTACGAGCAGTGAAGCAATGGCCAGTACCAACAGATAAGCATCAACTCAGGAGCTTTCTTGGACTGTGCACTTATTATCGACGTTACGTTCGAATGTTTTCGGATATCGCAAAGCCTCTGACTCGTCTCACCGAGGAAGCACGCCCCTTCCACTGGGATCCAGAATGCCAGGCCGCCTTTGATGCTCTGAAGGAACGCTTGACCACGACACCGATTCTTGGGTATCCACTTCCACAAGGACAATTCATTCTTGACACAGATGCCAGTAATATCGGCATTGGTGAAGTCCTTTCGCAGTATCAAGATGGACAAGAGCGAGTCATCGGTTACTTCAGCAAGGTGCTATCGAAGGCAGAACGGAACTACTGCGTTACCAGGAGGGAACTATTGGCCATGGTGAAATCAGTGGAGCATTTCTATAAGTACCTCTATGGGCGAAAATTCCTTCTCAGGACGGACCACGCTGCATTGAAGTGGCTCCTGAATTTCAAGAACCCCGAAGGCCAAGTAGCTCGTTGGATCGAGAGGCTCCAGGAATATGACTTCGAGATAACACACCGAGTAGGGACGAGCCATAAGAATGCAGATGCATTGTCAAGAAGGCCATGTCCACCTGAGTGCTCACATTGTAGTCGTTTGGAGGATAAGGAAGCAGCCCTCTACAGAACCACCGTTGTCAATGAAGATTGGTTACCTGCAGCAATCAAGCAAGAGCAAGAAAAGGACCCAGAACTTCGCAAGCTTCGAGAATGGAAGAAAGCGAATCGTCGTCCTTCTTGGCAAGAAGTAGCACCATCTTCACAGACTTTGAAGGCGTACTAGAGTCAGTGGGACTCCTTGGTATTAGAAGATGACCTGCTCAAGAGGAATCTCGAGAGCGATGATGGGTCTGATAATCGGATGCAGTTGGTCATTCCTAGGAGCCGAGTGTCGGAAGTACTTGGATATGTTCATGATGGAACTTCAGGGGGACATCTAGGAGTGAGGAAGACACTGCAGCGAGTACGATAGCGGTTCTACTGGGTGAACTGCAGTGACGACGTCAGAGAGTGGTGCCGTAAATGCAACGTGTGCTTTGCCAGCAATGGGCCTCATCGTAAACCAAGGGCACCCATGAGACAGTACAATGTTGGAAGCCCTTTCGAGAGGATTGCCATGGATATTGCGGGGCCGTTCCCAGTGACTGATAATGGAAATGAATACATCCTTGTGTGCATGGACTACTTCACCAAGTGGGTGGAAGCGTATGCGATCCCTAACCAGGAAGCCGTAACTGTCGCTGATGTCCTAATGAATCAACTCATCAGTCGTTTTGGGGTGCCATTGGAACTTCACTCTGATCAGGGCCGGAACTTCGAGAGTGAAGTGTTCAAGAAGATGAACGAAAAGTTAGGAATCAAGAAAACAAGAACAACTCCGTTGCATCCACAGTCAGATGGCATGGTGGAGCGAATGAATCGAACAATAGGGAGGTATCTCTGCAAAGTCGTAGATCAACACCAACACGACTGGGATCAACATATTCCTTTTTTCTTGATGGCCTACAGATCTGCAGTACAGGAATCTACAGGACAGACTCCGGCGAAGGTTCTATTTGGACGAGAGATGAGGCTTCCATGTGACTTGGTCTCCGGATGTAGACCTGGTGAGGACATAGTGGGGAAAGATTACGTCACGGATTTGATGAAAAAGATGAACGATATTCACGAATTGGTTCGTTCTAATCTGAGAATCGCCAGCGATCGCATGAAAGACCGATACGACATCAGAGCTGGGGGTGCCGGATACGCAGAAGGAGACCTGGTGTGGTTGTACAATCCACAAAGGAAACGAGGTATTTGTCCAAAACTACAGAGATCTTGGGAAGGACCTTATACCGTCAAGAAGAAGATCAACGATGTCATATACCGCATCAGTAAAGAACCCAGTGGCAAACCAAGAGTCGTTCATTTCAACAGACTAGCACCATTCGAGGGAACACAAGATCAACAAGTTCAACTACTTTGTCCGGAAGAAAAGGAGCTTACATTCGACGAATTCATTGGGACATACAGTGGTTCATCAAAAGCAAGGTTTGGCGTCACCAAGGAAGAGCCCCGCGACCTTTTTGCCATCCCTGTAGAATACGCACTAGCTCACTGCGTCGCCGAGGATCTTCAGATGTCTCAGGGAATAGCGAACAAGTTCATGAGGAAGTTTGGGAAGTTAGAGGAGCTTCGTCAACAAGGTCCCTCCGTCGGTCGAGCACTAGAAATAAAAGATATCAGCGCTGAAGGAAAAAGGTCTGTGTTTTATCTTATAACGAAAGCAAGATCTTCTGAGAAACCCACTTACAAGGACCTCTGGGAGACACTTGTCGACTTGCGAAGCATCATACTCGAGAAGGACATACAGAAGATAGCTGTTCCGAAGCTGGGGTGTGGACTGGATGGCTTGAATTGGAGAATTGTAAGGAACATGCTAGAGGTTTTATTTAGATTCACCGGAGTTGAAATTCTGGTATGCTGCTGGAACTCCAAGGGAACTCCAAGAGAGAAGACAGTGCCATGCTATTTCTACCATACTGCACGTTGTAGAAATGAAACCAGTTGTCCCTATCTTCATAGTGATCAGAATGCATTCCAGGAGGAATGCGTTTTAAGGAGGGGGCAGTGTAATGATATTCCCCTTGGAGGGGCTCTAGAAACATCAGCAGGAAGGCAGGAGTACAACGATCATCCTGTATCACGCATCCCAGATTGCTCTCCAACCTCTCAATGATTCCTACATACACCAACATATTTCCGAACACTCAATATATGCCGCAGTGACAAAGAACGTCACAGAAGATTCTGGAATGTTCTGGAAACAATCGATGGAACAATTAGAGAGAGAGGTTTGTTCTAAGAAGCTTCTAGAACAAAAAGAAGGAGACGGAAGATCATTTCGAGAAGGTTCTCGAACCAAAGCCTGCCTGTGTTCTCATATATAAAACGGCCGAACAACTGAGTCAGTCAGTCGAGCAGCGAGTGTCAGACAGACAGTTATATACCGCGTGTTATAAATCGTTTTACATAAATAGTAGTTCTAAGTTCGTTATAAATTAGTGTTTCTATAGTTCAAATAAATCAGTTCTAAAATAAATAGTGTCGTGTTCGCTTCTGCACCCGAATAACGTAACAGTATGTATGATCGGGTGGAATCTTTGAACTCAATTTTGAAGTAGAAATCTTCAACTGATTGAGCTGAAATTTTGTATACACGTTCAGTTTGGATGACAATGCACGATAAGGTGTGTCATGTTATTCTGAATCCAATATGGCGGACTATCCAAGATGGCGGAATAGCTATATTTTTGATATACTTTCATAATATGGGTATCAAATGAAAAGGCTCGATGAGAGAAGCTCGAAAATTGATGTGACGTCATTCTAAATCGAATATGGCGGACCATCCAAGATGGCGGAATGGTAATTTTCAATCAACTCCTACAATATGGGTATAAAATGGAAGGGCTCGTTGAGAGTAATTCGAAAAATAATGTGACGTTATTCTGAATCAAATATGGCGGACCAACCGAGATGGCGGAATAGCTATTTTTTGGTATACTTTCACAATATGGGTATCAAATGAAATGGCTCGTTGAGAGTAACTCGAAAAATGATGTGACGTCATTTCAAATCGAATATGGCAGACCATCCAAAACGGCGAAATGGTCATTTTTAATCTACTTCTACAATATCGGAATCAAATGAGAGGGCTCGTTGAGAGTAATTCGGAAAATAATGTGACGGTATTCTGAATCTAATATGACGGACCATCCGAGATGGCGTAATAGCTATTTTTAATATACTTCTACAATATTGGTATCAACTGAAAAGGCTCGTTGAGAGTGAATCAAAAAATCCAGCTAGCGATAACTAAAAATTGAAAAATAAATTGGAAGTGAAGAGAAACTTTTTGATAAAAAGCTTTTATTTGGACACCCAAAAAAAAAAGAAAATGAAATTTTTCTCAATAATTTCAACTTATAACCTCATTAAACACAATTTATATGATCATAAAAGCTTGTCGCGGTGATCAATATTCAATCAAATTGTAATTTTGAAAATTTTATTTCAGCAGATTTTACATGATTAAATAAGTACTAGTTCATTCACACAAGTGAATCGCGCAACAACCTTTAAAGATCATATAAATTGTGTATAATGAAGTTATAAGTTGATAGTTGAAATTATCTAGAAAAATGTTATTTTCTTTTTTTTCAGAGCATTTAAATGAAAGCTTTTCATTAAAAAGTTTTTTTCACTCAATTTATTCGAATTCACTTGGCCATCACTTGATGGATATCCATAGCAGATGTGAAAACTTCACAGACGATGAGATTTCCACGAAATTTCCAATCACACGACATGTTTCGCTAACAGAGAAACTTCATCAGGTGAATCCACTGTGCGAAACCACGAAACACGAAACATCTCGTGTGATCAAGAATTTTGTGGAAATCTCATCGTTTGTGGAGTTTTTACACAAAATTATTGTTTTGAAGTAGGTAGTTATGGAATATGTTGCAAATCAGAGGCGATGTATTTGTGACCGAATCACCAGTATTATCCAATCAGACAAACATTCATCTGAAAGTGAATTTTGATAAATGCATTCAGTGCAGCTATCGAACATTATGACAGCACGATCAACTCCGACATTTTCGAATTCACAACTTGTAGCATTATATTTCATCAACTCCAGAATTCCCAATCAGATTGAAGATGGTCTTTCATAGGACCGGAACATGTCCCTACTGATTGTGTTACAACACCATTGAAATTTGTGTATGCATGACTTCAAGCATTCCTTACTCTGGAAATTCTCACTACACTTTGAGCAATATGGTAGTCTACCAAAGATTCTCAAATTATTTTCCGCCAAATATCCTTCGAACATTGATGAATGCCACATGATTCCATGGCTTCGAGCTGTCACCAAGGAACGAGCTTCCAATTGTCATTCAATTATCTCGTCTATACTGGAAATTTTTTGCACTAGTAGGAATCCAATGAAATTAGTTAATTTCTAATCATCTGATTGAAACCAACCAATCAAATCAACATTGAACTGAAAACAGATAACATAGTCTGTTATCTTCTCCATTTTATGTTACTATGTATACTTTATGTCTCATTCCGGTTTCAACATTTCAAATAATTATTATTCGAAAATGTCACGATCTGGCTGTATAAATAATGGGAATATTAATGAAATTTTCGAATCAAATATACCAAAGAACATTTTGAAGGATTGGGCTGTGAACATGGGCAAAAAAGATGGTAAAGAGTTCGAAGAAGTTAATGTTGAAACTTTGTGGAACCTTGCGAGTAATTTTCTACAAGAAATGTATTATAATGAAATGAAAGTTATTATTGACCAATTCAAAAGTGTTGTATTTCAACAAGCGCAAGCTGTCCGCGATTCTATACGACGAAAAATACAATCAGGTTCTTGTTAATGATGGATTTGTGAGATGAGAACACCCCTGAAGGGCTGCAACGGAAATTATATCACATAGTCGCCGTTGAATTAGCTTGGCGAGGTGGAGAAGCTGCTGCTTGTTTGACTGACTTTTTTCGTATCGAGACAAATAACGATGATTCTGTATCAAATCGAGTTGAATACAACCCTGTAATCAGCAAGACTTGCCAAGGTGGTTCCAAAATTCATACTAACAGCGAACTCTTAGTCGAAAACAACGACAGCAACGTATGTCCCGACAGGTTATTTGGAATATTTCCCTCATACATCGGTAATTGCACTGCAGAGCGAAGATTGCACTGCGAAGAGATCTCGTCGCCATAACAACACATTCATGAAGCCATGTAGCTAGACGCCAGTAAACAATACAAATAAATGTCAGATGGACTTCAAAAAGTGATAAAAATGTGAGTGCTCCATACAATCCATAAAAGTATAAATGAAAGTGAACCAAAAAATACCAAATCCGACAGACAGAATTCCGTACCTCGTGAAATATCCCAATGAAATACATTCGTGCATCAAAGTGACCAGACAATTTTGTAATCAAACGTGTTATCTTATACAAATTGCATTCGTTCATTTTCATATTCTGTAAAAGAGCCCTCCTCCTTCGGACTCGGGCTCTTTCGCCAAAATATGATAATAAACTCTTGCAATTTTAAGATAACAGGCTTTCTTGCAGAATAATCGAGAATTTCAATGCACTCGTGCAATTATGGCGAAAAATTGTTATCAAAGAGGGGCCCAAATATTGAAACGAATATATATTATTCATGAGAAAAAATCGTTACTGAACAGCCAAAAGTGATCATTGGGATGATATGCCCATTGGAAAAAATATAATCCGAAATTGGACAAGCACAACTGCCGAAGCGATTAGCTTGAAAACCGAGGAGAAAATATCACAAATCACTCCAATAGATCAACCGCGGTCAGCCGATTGGCCAGAAGAATGGTGTACGAGAGCAAGACTAAAGTCTCGAGATTATACCCGTGTGTTCACCGAACACGCCCGATCGTTGCCTAAGCGGTGGGGACTGGGGATTCGTAAACAGGCAGCTTCTCTCGTTATGAATATTGCCGCGTGCCAGAATTATAACATTTCTCAGGAACAATATGAATAGTCAGTGAATTGAACGTCCTGATTTCGAATCCGAAGCGATTTTCAACCTATCTTGCCTCCTAATATTATTTTCCGGAAATGTTGGTGGGTCCATGACCCGAGCAGTGTATTTCACTGAAGATTACCTCACTTTGGTCATAGTTGATATATATATCTATCGCTCCTGAAAATTGAACAGTTACGTTAGATATACGGGTTGATTCCATTAGAAGTGATATGCGCACTGTTTTTATTTTAAAATACATCCAGTAGGATTGAATTTTATTTTATGTTGAATATTAGAGTGTGTTTTTTTTTATGTGATATATTTGTTTTGTTTATTTCAAATATATATATATATATTTTTAGTAGGCATACTCTAGTATATACTTCTTTTATATAATTCTGAAATCTGATCCAACCTGTATTGGTTTCAATTAAATGGCATCAGTAGATAGTAAATAGAATATTAGGATAGGGACACATGTAAAAGCCATTTTGACAAATCAATATTGTATAGTTTCATACAAAAAAAATCTCGAATTTTCACATTCTACATATAGGTATACCTTGAGCTTGATCAACGAAATCATAGCTCAATTAGAAGAATCGAAAAATGTAATGAAATATAAGGTGTTCCATTTTGAATAACAAAGCTGCTACTAATATACTACTACTACTAACTACTAATAATAATTTCTAGTGAAGCAGATGAACATTATCGAAAATAATTTGAATAAAACGAGCGTCCTCGCCACCAAAACATAAGCATATAATATGTACATATAGTTTCATGATTTTCGATGAGTGGTTCGCTATTTACATGTAGGACTCGTCGTGACATAGCGAATTATTGCAAATCAAATCATCGCTCTCATTATCTGATAGGTCGCAGTAGATCACTTGATGCCTATCAAATGTTTCTTATTAATTCGAAAAAAATAATGTTGAAATGTGATCAAGAAAACTGTTGGTGGCCCACCCCGTACTACACTACAAAAACATCATGAGAGAAGCTGCCTGCCCACTCAATGTATCATGACTGCCTGCTTACGTCTCGGTCTCCCCACCGCTTAGGTAACGATCGGGCGTGTTCGGTGAACACACGGGTATGATCTCGAGACTCTTGTGAGAGCAAGAGCTTATGAAAATTACTGGGCATAACAATCTCAAATCAATGAAACTCCACCTGGATATTGACGAAGATCATCATAATAAAAATATTGACAGCATGCGTAGTGGAAATGCATCTTCATCAATTATGAAAACTAACACGGCTGAATCTTCATTTCATTCTTTTAATTGTTCTTTTGTCAATTGCACATTTTAATGAATTGTTTCTGTTTCTATTTTTTTCCGCATTATTCACCAAAAAATTTTCAGCTGAAAAACCCTTGAACTTTGATAAATGCTCAACATTTTTTTTACAACAGACCAAGCAACAAGCTTTCGAAATCTGTTATAAATCTTTTATCGAACAATTATCAATGTCCTTGGGTAATTACTGATATATATATATATATATATATAAGTGCCCAGTAAATTGTCACTGATGCAAAATTGACCATGGTGATGACTTAGTTTGACGTTAACTCAGTCGAATTTTCAAAATGTCAGTACCCTCGAGTAGACATGAAAATATTGAAAATGAGTCGATTCCAATGCAATGAGAAATAAACTGCTATCGAAAATCCCTCGGCTATTGATAAATTCTCATAATTTGTCATAACTCCCATCAAGCGAGTTGCTGGAAATGATGCGACAATTTATCTCGAAATTATCAATAGCTTTGGTGTATAAAAAGTGATAAATGCTTTTTTGTCGAAATTTCATCACATCTTTTGACATGACTCAATCAACTTGAGGTAGGGAAGGCAAAGAGGCCGGATAAAAAAATTTATATGATTTATGACCTTTTACTGGTGGAGAGAGCGTGTACAGGTGATCAAAAATGTGAAAAAAAAAGTAGTCACATGCAAATACTTGAGCGCATCAGATATTAATAGTGCATGCGCCCCATGTGTTTCTGATAACCAAAAAATATTAATCTGCTGGTTTGCGTGGTGGAGATGACCGTACGAAGGCATAGAGAAAAGGTGAAAAAAAATGTATTCGAGCACGTCAGATATTGAGAAGGGACGTTAAGTGAACCCTCAAGTAGCTCCTATCCAATAGACTGACGATTTGAACGCGACCAAAAGTCATGATCAATTTTCGAAAATGCAAAACTAAATCGTGACCTTGAAATACTCGAGCGCGTCAGAATAATATACAAACGCTTCATCTCGATGTCCTTGTCGTATGGACCCATAATCTAACAATTATGTAGAGTATGTATGTGAAATATACAGGGTGAGTCAGTTTTTTGTAGCAAAACATCAACAGCTCGAAGAAATCACAATTTTGAGATGAAATAAGGCTCATGTAGATATACAGAGTGGACCAATAGTGTGGTGAAGTGAGATAACGGCTTTGCTGTTTGGGATAGATGAACAAAAATCCTTGGGATGGTCTAGTCCCATGAGCAGTATATTCCTGTTATATTCTATGTTATACAGGGTGACTCAAAAATACGTGGCGTATCAAACTCATACTTTTTCTCATAGCACACCTTATATTTCATTGCATTCTCAGATTCTTCCTCATGAGCTGACAAGGTTTGAGCATTGATAACAAATTACAAAGTGATACTTTTTTTTTCAGTTTCATACGTTAGACAATCACAAACATAGTTTCCAGTGGCTGCATGCACCACACTTAATTGATGATCTTCGCTACTTCGGCTTATGCAAATCGGCAGATTATGTTATTTCCGTGATCGTCGACTAATTGCCTTCAAAATAAGAGGAAAATTAACCGCGTTCGAGAATGTACAGGTGACGATTTTTTTTGCAACTTTGTGGCTCTTCCATTTCCTCATGTCACGCTCAAATCGACAGATTATTGTGATGCATACTTTTCTGTATGTAATTAACGTACCATATCTCAATCTGACGCGCTCGAGTATTTCTGATGATCGATTTTTTTTACTAATCTGATCAGCTGCCCTGAACTTCCGACACCATATAAAGGGCACAGGTATGGTGGGAGTACTTCACAAGGCTCAAGGATATTCCCCTTATGTTAATCTGCCGCTCTCGAGTGAATCCCAAAATCTGCTTGGGCTTCCCTACTATTAGGTATAGTCACGATATATATTGCATTGTACCGTATACCTAATACCGGTGTAACATTGTTGATTTCCAGAGCTGAAACATCAGGTAATCACGTACATAATGACTTCTGATAATATAAATCACCAATAGCACCATAAACTAGGTATATAAGGGTTACTCTCAGCAAGGTGAAGGGCTTAAGATTTCGTGATTTCCGATTGAATTGAAATGTAAGATCTTGTCTGAATCCTATGGATCGCAATTTCAAATCACGATTCGGGATACTAGGACACTCACTGTCAACCAATGCTGTTTGACCTCATCTGATATGTTCTTCTGTATAATGATTCATTGCAATCAACTCAATTTTATAATATTCAGTCGCTTATCTACCCTATACATCATTATATTCAATTTTTTTTGATTGGTCAATTCAAAGACCGATTCGAATTTCTGATTCAGCAATCAGATCTCCTTGAACTTTGATACATGCACCATCGAATATCTCATCATTCTGAATTACTTCATGAATCCAGTTGAAAGAATAACTATATGTGAACGGATTTCTATCTTCATCATGTCCATCTGGTCAAGATCAAGCAGGTTCCTGTTACGGTCATCAAATGTCACGAATTGAATTCTTGTATCTACTAGAAGACGAACTAGCCGGTGACTGATCATGTATGCAAACATCCAAAGGGGAGCAAATTCAAATAGATTCAAGGATAATTCATCTCAAAATTGAGAGATATCAGGTTTGATGGAATGATTCCCCAAGTCTACGAAAGATATAGAAAGAAAGAAATATTTTCACACCAAGAATGAAACAATATTTTGACAGCCAGCATGAAGTACAATGAATCTAACATGAATCACTGAAGACCATGTTTATTTATTATTGAGCATCATTCAAAATACCTGGAACATTTTTCTTTATTTCATCACACTTCTGACTATACATGTACTGAATTAGGCTCCTAAATGTTCCAAGTCTCATCAAGGAAATATTATTGTCTCAAACATGCATTATCCGTTTGCATATATTGTAAAAAGAACGCTACACACGTCATTGCAATATATGTTAGGTAGTTTCATCATTCTTCGTCTTGAGTCATATTTGCAGAACGTGAACACTGTGAACATCAACAGTGGAAACACTCAGCAAGTTCATCAAGTGATATTCCTAATAACCTTGTTGACCATCATCGAGAAGTTTGTTCTGTTCTCCTTTTTTGGAGTCAACCCATCATGATTGTTTCTTGCAAGTATTCCCCACACTGTTGCGATACTGATACTGACGACTGATACAGCAGCTACTCCTTTTGAGTAATGCAAAAAATCATAAAAAAATCATAAGAACTTTCAAGAGCAGTCAGTGGAAGTGGAATATGATAAGTCATTATTGTTGCGTTCACACGCAATCGTGTATGTTTCTAATTATTATAATTACTATGTAGGATGTATTTGTTGTTAACAAGGACTCTGATTTTATTATCAAATTCAATAATTCTTTAATTTTTTTGTCATTAATCCAAAATTATGATCAATTTTGCACACCGGGTATTAAGCCTTTCAGATTCCAAGCCTTTCAGATTCCATTCGCGCCTAGCAGACAGGAAGAGAACAAAATACACCTGTTGCGCATAAAAATACTCTCAACTAGACATCTCTCTCGGGAGTACGCGAGTCGTCGTAAGAAATCAAATCATATATTCATTTTATTTCTCAAATCAATATAATTTGAAGATATCATGGGCATATTTCCAAATGTCCCAAGCATATTCTACAATATTCCTAGCCACAATATATACACTGGTTTGATTCCTACTGATCAGCAACGACTCGTGTTTCATGTGCAGGGTGTGTCTGAATAACACCGAGAAAATTCAAGAGGTGATTCCTTGTGATATTTCAGGAGATGGGGTTCATATAAACATGATCCTGTCTTGCTTCGTTTTCGAGATACAGGGTATTAATATTCCAAACAGAAATCTCTTTTTTCTCCATTTCTCTCAACAGTGATATGGAGCATCTTCTTGTGAAATCAGATTCGAGATAATATATTCAGTGGCGTCACAGTGGGTAAATTTATCGATATTCATAGTGAATGTCATTGTACGCCACTGGTTATTCTGAGTTTTATATGTTTATTAGATTGCACTATTGGAATAACAACTTTTTTATCACCTGTAAGTTCTCTGTATCTAGCTTAGTTTTTGGGGAAACAATAAAAATTCGATTTGTTTTCAAGACTTCCATATTGAGATTACTCAGGCGATTAAAATCATTTTGAAATTTCGAGGCTTTCTCAGTCTCCATCCCTACGGAATTTTGGCACCTTGAAGGCGTATTCAGGAAGCTTATAAATGATTACAATTGATACTCCAACATGAACTATCATTCTCAAAATCGGAGCAAGTTATTACACATGTTCATATAAACTTTATTTGCTAGAATGTAACAAGGAAACACCCCTTGAATTTTTTTGGTGTTATTCAGATACACTCTGTATATATAATAATAAAAAATTCTTCATATAGAATATTCTTTATGTTTTGTGAACAGGGATACACCTTGCTGATCATAAATGGATAAATGCAGAAGATCGACTAAAGAATGATGCTGATGATGTATTATCTATAAAGTTATGAGTAGAATGACTTTCGTCAGAAATCAGTTACTTTCTATGAATACTGTATAGTATGAGGATAATGATTATCATGGAACTGAAAAATTTTAGTGAATAGACACCAATATCATTGAACAGGGTTCATGAAGATATTGACTTTCATTAGAACTTTAGTTTTCTCTGAACAAATATTGCGATGACAATATTCAAAGGATTTCGTGTCGGTGGAATCAATGATCGCTAATTTTATTTGAGAAATAAATTCATGTAATTGCCCTCTTGTCTTCAATATTCCAGTGAAAGCAAATGAGTCACGTCCATAGAATACTCAACATGAAACACTCGAATCCTCTTGAACTGCGGCAGGGTTCCCCAAACAACCGGAAAATGCATGACTGGAAACACTCACAAAAGAGTATCCGGCGCCTGAATGACCACCTGGATGAAAACGGTCGGCCACATAAAACGACAGGCATTCGAAAAATCATAAACCATTCTGCTCACGTCGACATTCTGCAGCCTATTCACGTCCAGTCATTCTGTTCCCATTTTTCTTGCTTTCCGAGATGATTTCGGGAATCAACTGATGCAAAACGTCACGTTTGAGGGCAACGTACAGGGTATCCCATTCTCCGGTATGTTTTGCAATGAGAACTTTGATTGTCAAATGACACCAAAATGAGATAAATGTTTCATGAGAACTATTCGTCACACATGCACATGCTTCTTAATTGGAAATGCAAGTGATGAATTCTAAGATATCGTAGCATCCGACAAACATGACTGAGCACGATTCACTGTTGCGTTTCACTTGATACTTCTAGCTCTGGGGTAATTTAAGAAGTGCCACTACAGAACACAAGAGGGCTGAAGGAGCTCTCGTATTATCGATGACCAGCTAGTATGTATCACTGAGGGAAAAAATTTGTAGCCGTTACTAAAAAATTAGTAACTACAAAAAAATTTTTTAGTACGATAGGGGACAGCAAGCATTAGTTGTTGCCATAACTAATTCTGTTTTTCTGGAAACGCCTATTTGCCTCTAATGAAAAGTTTAGTTGAGTCATCCACGACGTTGTTGTGGTAACTTATAAGCCTTCTCAAGGAATAATACCAAGTTTTATTTGCCACAATCAAGATACATAGTTATGACAATTAGATTGTTAGTACTGTTTCAATATATGTTTGTTATCACAACAAATTATCCCAGTTGGGGCAATTACTCATTTCTTCTGACGTTAATAGTGAGTGTGTTGTTGCAAATTAAATATTTAATTGTGACTGAAATGGAATCTAGTTACTTTTAAAAGTAATTTGGTAACGTTTGAAATATAATTTAGTTATTCTGGCAACTTGATAGTTTTATATCAATTAAAATCAAGGCCCCATTCTAATAATAACAGTTTGTATGCCATTTTCCTTCCAATTTCCAATGTAATCGTGAACAGGAATACACCACACACCGTAAGTGCCACAGGCCACAGCTCAGCAAAAAGAGAGGGAATTATAAATATACACCGTGTACACGTGACGTCGGTTGGACGTTTCTCACCGTCGCCCGTCGTAAACTGAACTGAATTGTGAATAGGTACCTAAATCTGATAACTAGTGACGCACAGATAACGATGGTAAACTGCGAATTATTATTTTGCCAACCAAATGCCAAATGGCTCAGCGCGAAGTGCAAAAAAACACAAAACAGTGATTTGAAAACACACAGAGCAGTGAACCAGCAAGAACACAACGCTTACGGCTACACTAGACAATTATTTTATTTATTATGTCATTTTTGTCTAAGCTCGACGACCGTGCGATCTATCCACTATTAAGATACAAGTTCAAATGATGAAGATGAAACAGAAAGGCAAACAGATGCAAGACGCAATTATTGCCGGTGGGTCCCGAAGAGGCGCGAGGCGGTCCCGAACGACGCAGTACAACTAAAATTATTAGTTATGGCTAAACAATTTCTGCTATGGATAATAATAAACCTTTTACGATAAATGTGTCATTAGTTGTGGCAAATAGTCAGCTGTTGTTAGTAACCCCAGAATGAGGTTTTTTAACCCCAATATGAAATTTTATTTGACTGAATAGACAACACTGTGATAATTCTGTCACAAATAGTATTTTTATTGATGACAAATAATTGGCGAAAAATAGAAGAGTCATTTGTAGGAAATGAGGATACGTTGTCATTGTTAATAAAATTCCAAATATTTTTAATTACTGGTAATAAAAAAATTCCAACTAGACGTTTTAATTAACCAGTTTTTGTCAGTCTACAGAGACACAAACAAATTCAATTTTATACTCATTGGAAATGCATGTATGAATGATATCAGATGATGGTAAATAATTGAAGGATAGTCGTAGTGATGATTCGAATGCTTCACACTGGTCAATAATTATTTGTAATTGGATTTCGTTATACTGCGAATATAATATGATATACTCGATATACATATAATATAATACCTCGTATAATACTTTCTGATCGAACATCATATACAGCGTCAGAACAGAACATCATTATGTTCTCCACCTTATTTTTTCAACAATGACATTTTTAATTGTCTACCAGATCGCGCAACTTGCATGATTTGAACTTCTACCCTCCTTGCATTTGGAATCTATCTACTATAAAATATATTGCACTCTGTTAAGTTGAGTTATTGTATTCGTTAATATAGAACACAACAAAGTTTCTCCAAACTTTCGTTGAGATAGGCCACAGACTTGAGGACAATCCAGCAAAGATTTAATTTCTGATGGACACAAGACAAGGAATTCGTGTGAAGATATTGATATTTATATATTTCACATACAGGGTATTGCAGAATACCTGGAACGGTCAATAATCCCAATTTGAAAATTATACATATATATCAATGCTAGAATACTGTCTGTAGATCAATCAACGAGGTGGTACATTCATTTTAACAGATCTTTTGCAATTTTCTCCTTGTTATGTCGATACATTGATCAAATTTTCAACTGAACTACTATCCAAAGAGCATCATTGATAAAACAATTCACCGAAACGAGAAACAAAATGCCAATCAATGAAAATAAATATCAATAATGACGAATATTACGATGAAATACATTCCCTCGGTATATACAGAGACATGAAACTTGTTGTAGGGGTAGTTTCGAGTGAAAATTATGACCATGACCTCAAATATAATGAGATCAATCCTGACTCGAAAAAAGCCGAAAAAGATAAGACGACCATCTCAAAATTGTATTCACAGTATACTTGTGTTTGTGAGAAGTAATATATTTATAGATGAGGAATCTCTCAGTGAGAACAAAAGGACCTGAGTACGAAATGAAGAAGATACATATCGACAAATCGGACCAAGATAACACCCAAAAGAGAAAACTCAAGAGATCCGATTGCATTCTGCAGAACAGAATAAATATTGTGCTAACTGTTTGGTTGATCTGCTACTGAAATATAAACATGAAGATGGTGAAACAAACTGTACTTCATAATGTTTGTCGACCTCAACATCTATCACTGACTGGAATGTGTCAACAGTCAAATACGAAGACAATCACAAGAATAATATCTTTTCCATTTTTATGTTCTCGAAGTTCGAAGATGAGTGGGAATTTTATATTTTTTTGATACATATATATATTTCTCTTCTAATTTTTTGAAACAATCTCTCACAGACGATTCGATTGAATTTTTCTCTGAGGCTCCCAAATCGAAAGATTTTCAAATATAGTGGCGCATCTTGGAGTCATTCATCTGATTTTTCTTCACTACACGTAATTCTCATATCTTCATATGCGGAAAAATAACCGAATTTCAGATTTAACTCTGACACTTTTGAACGCCATTTGTTTGGGCGAAGTATTTCCCTTCCAATAAAAATATCGACAGTGGGCATTTGTTTCTAATATAGCAACGGATCAGCATATTCTCTTTAAACATCAATATGGCGTTACTGTAAAGTCATCGATATTGTTTTCGTCAAACAAGCAACCTGATGAAATAGCAGATGAACAAAGCACTCTGATGATTATTTAATGGAAAATGCAAGGAAGTTGATTCACTGCCATCAGGATTCCTATTAGTGATTCTTTCGAATAATGAAGAAAATTATTGTTATTGAATCAAACTTTTTGCATGTTTCAACGATAACTAATCAGAATGCTGCTTTAATCTGCTACCTATATATCCTGAGGTTGCTTGACAATAATTCGACCCAGGATGTCACAGTGTCGCCATAATAGACAGAATCCAGCTCCTTCTTTATAAAAACAAATGTTCAATTATGATATGTCATTGAATAAAACATGTTTTGCACTATCAAATGGCGTTGAAATATATGCAGCTTTCATCACGACATTTTCGACCTAGGTTTATTTCCAGTAAGAACGGAAGTGATATCCTATTTATGTTCAATGAGAAATATGGGTTTTGAGGAACCATATCCTCGATCCAAATGTCAAACGTCTATGGAGAACAACTGAATGACGACCTGACAAATGATTCCGTTATAACCCGGTGTTTAAAATCGGGTGATATTGATACAAACTCAGATCTAACCTTTGGAAGAAGTACGTACGTAAGATGGTAACTCAATGTGGAGTGGTGTAGTTGAAAACCCGGAGTTATCCCCACAACATTTAACAGAATGATCAGAAATCAATCGGGAAGAAACATGTTCAGGGCCTATTTGAGCCCATCATCCGTCAATAGACGGATGCAAACCAGAGTTAATGAGCATATCAAACTCATATAAAAAGCAACAACCCTCCCTCCTCCTTCAGATGAATTCACCACTAGTAGTTTCTATGGCAACAACATTCTGAACTCCAAACATAGTTTCAACATTGAAAATAGTTTGAAAATTTCACATGAATGCCGAAACGGTTATCTATCGAATCTTCCAGATCTTGAAGAAATAAATTCATCCCCGAAAAATGATAATATAGTTTCTCTGAAAAAACAAACCCATTCCGATTGCCCCAAATGTTTCAATTCATCAAAGTTCACTAAGTAATTGAACCATCCCAATTTATTTTGTCTTACCTTGCTCTTTGTTGTAGGTTGATTCCTTCTTCGATCCGACAGTGTTTGTTCTCTGGTATTGTGTGCTCACTGCTCGAATCATAATTATTCTACTAGATGTATCTTCATGTTCCATGATCCGCTTGACTCGACATTTGAAATTTTTCGACGTCGGTCATGTTAATTTCTGTTTAACTTTCATTTTCACGCACATATGAATCTTTCACTTTATATCAAGTTGATTTTGATGCCTCATCAAACTTTCAAGTTCGATTTTTTTCGAGTTCAATTATCACCTCCTGGTAATTGTTAGATATGACCCGACCCTTAGCCGACAATAGTTATTTGTTTAACTAGGCAGCAAAGTAGTAGATTGACTGCCGTGGCTGAATTCATAGCCGAGCGTAGCGAGGCTAGGAATCCAGCTAAGGCAGTCAATCTACTTTGCTGCCGAGTTGAACATATAATTTTTTCTACGATTGTTCTTAATGACATATTGTAATTGCAAATTATTACAATTCCCACAATCTCTCTATTTCACCTGTAGTGTTCAATTAAAATGAAATTTGATAGAAATCGCAGTTGTCCATGATAATTATAGTTTGACAATTCATGAAAATTCTGACAGTTGTGCGAAAAAATATCGGTATATTTAAATTATTATATAATGATGGACAGTGATAGTGACCTGGAAGTACTTACACCTCCAGAAATAAGGGAGGTGGCAAAAAATATAGAGTTGAATTTGTTGCCGGAGAAGTCCCGAATGAAATATGAAGGAAATTATAAACGATTTATGGAATATTAATTTTGCTGATACATATCAATCAGCAAAGTGACCACTTTGCTGCCTAGGCAGGAAAATTAATACTTTGCTGATTGATATGTGTCAGCAAAATTAATATTTGCTGCCAATCGGAGAAAAATTAATTTTTCTGTTTGCCCTGTTTGCCCTTTTATCGGCTATACTATTTTTATGTCAACTCTTTTCCATTTCCATATGAATAATAAGTGATTCTTGCATCAATATCCTAAGTCAATACCGGTTCTTCTAGAACTATAATACTTTTTATTGGCTTATGATGTGCTTATATATAAGCCCAGAAAATTTTCTTTACGATTGATCTCTGATCATTCTCATGAATGTTGTGGAGATGAATTCGGGTTTTTATTTATGGAAAACTTAAATCTTCATCAAATTGAGTCAAGAAGTGTCCTGCTTCAATATTATTCTGATGTAGTTATATCTCTCGAAATTTGCATTGATTCGAATTCAATTCACGTTCCATAGGTCCCAATTTATTTTTTCTTATTATAAGTTAACGTTTTCGTCGGCGAACTCTCAACAAATTTGATTAAACTTGTTTGAAGTCTCTCCAACACCTGATGAATTTCAAGACCTGTTCGCTGAAATCGTGGAGTCAGAAAGTTGAACTTGATATAATTGCTTCAAGAACGTGCTGAAGTATAGAAGGAGATAATAACGAGAACGACTGCTGATTGTTTAAACTTGTTTTGTGTTTGAGGGTGGAAAGTTCTGTAATATTTCTACAGTATCCTGATGTATGATATCTGATGCGCTCAATCACCAAACCAAGAAATCTGATGACTATATGACATGTGACAGTGAGCTCGGAAACAAATGAATATGATTACCCATATGCGATATTGTTTGGACGAAACGAATATGACGCTATCGATGTTTGCTGATCATCATCAGTGATTTTCTCTCGTTCTGAACTAACAGACAAATTTATCTTCAACTAAACTTGTGTATGCTTTTGGGTGTATGTTAAATTGACATTCATCATACAGGGCGTGGAAAGAAATTCTGAATTGAGACTCTATCACGAATCTGCTGATTATATTGGTGAGTTATATTTCTATATCATTATACATCATATTATTCATCCGATTTGAAGAAGAATGTCAATTCTCAATATCGGAGGTTCTTCATTTTTCATGTTCTCCTTTTGAATGTTCATCAGATATAATTCAATGTTCGACGAGGCAAATAACCAGGAAAGTAGTTGTTTTCTGTTGAATATTCAGAATGATGTGTGCATATACATATTTTTGTCTGAAGGAGAATGCAAATTCTCAACTTCAGAAGTTTTTATATTTTATTTTCAAACTCTCATCGTGTGTGTTCAATAGATATAATTCAATGTTCGTCGTGGCATATAGCCAGGAAAGTAGTTGTTTTCTATTGAATCAACTGAGAAAGAGTAAATATTCTCATCACATAGAGAATGCGAATTCCCAATGCATTGCTTTATATAAATATATATCCATTTTTGTATGTTCATAATTCATCTGAGAATATTCCTTTTTAAACTTGTGTATTATACGCCCATTATCTCATGCCAGAGATATTGTGTATACACGAACAACCATCATACGGCTTACCACCTCAGCTATGCCATCTCTTATCGAGTTTTCTTCCAGGCAGATCGCTTCATGTGGTGGTGGACGGTGTATCGTCTTCTTCATATCAATGATCTGTTGGGAGTGACAATACTTGCCCCATCCACAGCTTTGCAGATGATAGTACCCTCCATACTGCGTTCTCTTCCAGAATTCATATTTCTTCCCAGGAAACTGAGAACTCACGGCGCAGGCAGGTCAATGCTGTCAATGAAGACCTTGCTGAAATCACAGCCTGAGGAACCAACAACCTAGTTGAATTCAACGCCACCAAAACTCAAGCCTGTATTTTCTTCAGAAAGGCGGAACTCTGTATGCCCGACATTGTACTGTCTGGCACCACCATCTCCACCAAGCCTACCATATTTATGCTCGATATTTCCATCATGGGATAATCATGTCAGATTCATCGCAGAAGCTGCTTCACGAAAACTTGGATTCTTGTTCCGTGCGAAGAGCCACTTTACACCTCAACAGCTTCTCATGATCTACAAAGCGCAGATACGGCCTGTTCCAGAATACTGTTTCCACATATGGGGTTCAGCACCAAAACATACACTGATGCCCTTAGATTCCATCCAGAGAAGAGCCATCCGCCTGGTGGGTAACGCCACACTAACTCACTCTTTGACATCATTGGAACGCCGTAGAAAAGTCGCGAACCTTTCACTTTTCTATCGATACTTTCACGGGAAATGTGCTTCCGAAATCTCTGCTATCATCTCTTCACTAGCAATACCAGTCAGACCAACCAGACAAGCCCAGTCTGCACATCCATTCGTTTTCAACCTCGAAAAATGTCGAACAGTACTTTATCAAAACTCCTTCATTCATAGAACGGCTTGGCTCTGGAATTTATTGCCTGAGGATGTATTCCCAACGACATAATATAATCTCCAGAAGTTGAAAAAATAGTTCCAATACCTAATTCCTATCCCTATCCTCCCTAGGAACGCACGATGTTCTTTGAATATTATAGGGATTTCAAAAAAAACAAACGATGAATTCGTTATGATTCAAGAAAAATTTTCTGTACTCTCGTAACACAAAATTTATAAAATCATTCAAATGTTGCACAAGAAATATCAACATTTTGTGTTGAATGTGTGCGAATTTTGTGCTGAAAATAACACAAACTCTTGTATTTTCTGTACACAAATTTTGTGAAAGAGCAGAGATTGAGGCGTACAATCGAAGAAAATTAAAAACAGTGAATATTTAATTGTTCTAGTAACATGATTCTATTGATTCAATGTATGGTGCCAATCAGGCGCCAAATTAGTTGTAACCTAAGCTGGATTGCCTAATAATAAAATATTGAGTAACGTCAAAGAATATACTTGCTGATATCGTTCATTCACATGAATCCTAGTTGAAACCAACAGGATATGGGACACACCTTAATTCATTGATCAGTGCATAATCAGAGCATCATATCTGATAATCTCAATGAATATCTACTTATCTGAATAGGTATATATAGTCCACAAGGTATAGTCAGTGTCAAGATGGTCAGTGGAGATTTGCCTAACATGAAAAAACTGGAAGGAATGTCCAACTATAACAATTGGAAATGAGCTCTGAGAATGTCCTTGGCCAACGAAAATCTATGGTAATATATTTCAACGAATTTTGTAACTCATGATCTTACCGAGAGTCTAGAGCTCTAGCTGGGATATCTATCAATCAATGAAAATTCACTTTATTGTCTGAAGAAGAAAAAAAATTCTCATTGACAAAGTCATACATACCAAACCTGACCAGCGGCTTCTTCGACCAAAAATAGGAAGAAAAGTTTCAATGAACGTGAGTCGAAAAATGTCTCCTATGGAAGCTACGCAGCCCCCTGAACAAGGGCTCCTGAAGAAGATATTTCCTGAATATTTCCGAAACGCCGAGTGATGGAATACTGCAATCTGGTACAAGGACTGAACTTTTCATGTCTGATGCGGTGAACATAAAATCAATTGAAAGTTTCATTCAGGAGTGTATGATACAGGGTGGGACAAATTCTCCGATTGAAGACGAGAGAGTGATTCTTTCCAGTGGTTCGTCTTCAGAATACAAATCGACGATTATGGCCACTAGAAAGTTTTGAATCGATACCGAGCACTGAATATGTGAAATCGAAGCATTCGATGGAAAATATCGAAACAATGGTGGATAGGAGAAACACTGCATTATTATCGAAAAATAAAACTGTGAAGAAGATCTGAATGAAAATCTCTTCGATGTGGTGAATAAGGACACAAGAAGTCACAATGTTCTGAATTGATCCAGAGAACTTCGAATAAATACAATCCAAATGTTATATTGACTGATATAGATTGAATACGTATAACGTGAATTGGGACTTCGATTCTACACGAACTAGGCATATTTTTATGAAGAAGGATTTGATGGTGGATTTCAGCGATCAAACAGATGGATTGAAAGTAACGGTAAGAGATAATGAGACAATGAACTGTAAGGGACTCGGAAATATTCGAATCACATTTGATGGAAATAATGGAGTCATTCAGAATGTCTTGTTCGAAACTGACTTTCTTATGAATAGAGCTGTTCAAGTCAGTGCATCCAATGGTGGAGAAATATACAGGGTGAATCAATTAGCTACAATGATGAAGACAAAAGTCATCCATGTATCAGTTGTTTGAAAGCAAAACAGTATAAATCTCTGGTAGTAGTCCATGCTCAAATTGGAGGTGATGAGATAATTAAGAGAACAAACTCAAAGTCTTGCTCCAAGTAAATTATAATCAAATCATATATGCTACATGTTTCGACTCCTAGGAGTCATCATCAGGCTAAAATACAACACTTATAAATGAAAGAAGTTCCATCACTATGTCACCCATTTTCCAATAGTGATGGAACTTCTCTCATTTATAAGTGTTGTATTTTAGCCTGATGATGACTCCTAGGAGTCGAAACATGTAGCATATATGATTTGATTTCAATTTACTTGTAGCGAGACTCTGAGTTTGTTCTCTTAATTAGCAAAACAGTCTATTGAACACTTGGAACAAATCAATGGAAATAAGTCAAGAGCGAAATTGGAACCAAATCATTCTTACTAATGTAGGCCCATATCGGAAATATCATTTGGAGGAGTATGATACATGCGCTAATATTCATCGATGATTGTACATGGAAAATATTCGAATATTTTCTGAAGAAAATAAAATGAAGGAAAGAATATTTTCACAAAATTCAAGACTATTTTAGAAAATGAAACTGATCAGGAAATGAGAACGATACAAGTAGACAATGACAGTACCTCATTTTCACCAACAAAACGGTATTGCTGAGCGAACCAATATATCAATTTGTGGGATGGATTGATCTAAAAGCTTGTTGTTCGAAATCAATGTGTGCTGAAGCATGTATTTCAGCAGTTTATTCGAGAAATCGATGTCCTTATAGTGGTTTTAATTATCAGATGACTGAAGTGAACCGGACCAATCGGAGAACTGATTTGAGTCATCTTGAATTTTTTTTTCGCGAAAGTTTTGTACAAAAACCTTTAGAGGAAAATAACAAATAAGATGCCAGAAGAAAGGGGAAAGTGTATATCCATTGGATATTGCGAATTCACCAAAGGATACCGTTCACTTGATGAAGATATAGTTCATTTCAATGAAATCTTTCGTTGAAAGATCCGGTTACAGATAGCATGTCGAAGAAGGAATAAGATAATGAAGATCATTGGACCCCTACTGGTTTTAAACTAGGTGCGCCCAATTGAGAGCAGAATGTCGTTGGCCTCATGTAAATCAGACTCTTATATAGTTCACGTCACAGTGAGCAGAATTAATTTGTCTGTAGTAATCAATAAAGAATCGATAATAATTATTGATTGAGAGTCAGTCAAACCCAAGGTGATCCTGGAATACCTTCACCTCTGATCACGAGAAGAACGTCGATTAGAGCAAGGAAACCTGCGTCTCTCAGTCCAATGACAGATGGAACGCCTAATTTGTATATGATACTGAATACAAATCTATATAAACAATTTGAGGATTGTCTGATGTCATTCTAAGTGAAAAAACCATTGATGGATAGATGAATTTGATTGAGACATTGGCAGTAGAGAATATTTTTACCACAAGACCGTACATCCATCGGCTGGCGCCTTGACATATAATCATCTTCCCTGGGTGATAATGATAATCTCAACTACCTTGGTGTATTAATAACTATCATCATGAATTTCTGATTTCCTTCCGTTAAATCCTGAATTCACGAAAGCAACATCATACTAGTATATATCCCACAGCAATCAGATCGGAAGTCCCAAGGCACGTCAACAGAAATCTAATTCAGGAATTCCAGGTACTTATCTGGAAACCCGAACAAAAACACACAGATGTTATAGCGTGGAGATTAGGGAATACGCAAGTTGAAAACGAATTAGCTGTTCGGAGCCGGGGCTGTTATTAGGATCATCCTCGAGGATCCTGGGAAATCCCGGCCATCTTGTATTTATGTTGTATGTTTTGTGTGTGTGTGCGTTCAGAGATATAGTAGAGGATCTGACGTTGGCTAATAGTTTCAATTCCTTCTGGATGTTAGAGTTCAAACTGCAGTGGAGGAAATTGACGTGTCAAAATAGTAGATATTCTATACGGTCAGTAGGTAGCAAGTGAAGGTGGTACATTGATATCTCACATTTTCCATGTTCAAAACGAAAGAACATTGGTTCTCAAAACGTCTATAGTGCAGTGAAAATTCGATATTTCCTAAATGTATTCATATTAATATCCTTCAAACATTTTTCGAAAATTATCACTGACATACGGTCGGATTTTTTTTTTGCTCTCTGATAAATGAAGTTTTTCAACGCATAGTGACATTTTGAGGCAAATCATATTCGAATTCACGCCACACACCTATTTTATATTGCTCAGATCTCATCATTCATTATTTCAAATCATGGAAAATACTGTTTTTATTCATTTGAAATCGGCACCATCGAAAGAAGCCAGGTCTCGATGACGTCATTTGCCTTCTGGCACAAACCATAATTTTATATGTCGACGTTGCCAATTTCATAAAGGTTAATCACCTTATGAGACTTAGTATGACCTATAGAAATAGTATATACATTCGCGAATGATAATGTGGCCATCTGGTTTCTGGATAATCACACCAAGAAGAACCCAGTTATACAAGTCTTCATTCAGAAACATCCTATAACTGCTTAATGAAACAATTCCTCCACAAAAGGTCATCTAATGAACGTGGAGAATCATCATCTTCAACGTGAAACAGCTCCCCTTCTCAATTAACTCTTTTTGTTTTGGAATGTTTACCTTTTGGATTCGGAATGGAACAAAATCATAGTTGAAAGATGGAATTTGAAAAATAATCATCTAATTCCTGAAATATTTCATTCCACGGTTGAACAAGCATCATCCAAATTCCATATCTTCTTCATTCACCATCTGTGTCATACTCGTACACCACAATGAGTCATCTAACTCACTCATGAACACTTACTCCATCAGAATCGTTAAAGTGCGGGAAAGACACTTTCCGCATGAGTTAGGAACAATATTTCTTCTACAAGCGTAGGAAATTGATTGATCTGTTCGATTGATTATTCATGCAAATAGGAACAACTAACAAGAGAAATATATTCTCTGATCTGGCTGAAGGACCTCGGTCGATGGCCATTTGGTTTTAACCAATAAAGAACATTTATTATTATATTCTCTGTCTACTAATTATTAGTAATAGCTATTGTGAACTTTGAACAGTTTGACGCATTATGTAGGTTCATTGCTGAAGCCAGCAGGCCCATAAAGGTGTTTGGTCACTAGGTTGCAGACACTTCTAGGATATGAGTGAAAAATACTTATTCTTCATTCGGTATTTTCATTTCTTTAATGTTGCGCCATTCAATAAAACGCGTGTATAGCTTCTCATACCTTTCTTAAGACTTCGTTGGCAATAACGCATCTGTATCGAATCCCTATAGCTAGAAGTTTTTGATCACATTATGGCAATTCCACTGAATCAAAAATGACAGTAAAACTGTGTCTGTCACTTTGACAATTACAAACTTATTTGAGGTTTGATTGGCATGACAACAATAATTGTTCCCCATCAGATCAATACAAATCTATAGGGGGATTTTTATGATATTCAATTTTAATTTTTCAATATTTCTTAGTTTTCACAATGAATTGTGCAATTTGATGGGTGATTCTGAAGATACATACTTGAAACTGCAACAAACAAACTTAAACTTCCATATTGCATCACCAACCACTCATTTTTTGCGATCTTATCATATCTTCGCACTACTGCGGGAAGAAATTTCTCGCACTAGTGTGGGAAAAATTCTCCCGCATTGTTGCGGGAAAATGACACTTCCCAAACTGAATTGCGTGCGGGTATAGGGTGAATCACGCACGCTTGTTAAAAAAATATTTTACTTGGTGCACTTATCGAATGCCTATATACACTTCTTCAAGAAATTAACGTACCACCAAAAAGTATCCAAACGTTTACGACACATTTTCGTCGAAATCACTTGTCCGATTTGAACGTTTTTTCGTTTTGAGTGACAGGATACTTCCTTCTGAATATTGTTGTACAAACTGCATTCGCATGATATCTAATTCATTTCATTACCAGGTATAGCAATTATAGCGAATGTAATTTGTCATACCCCGTGGAGAATAACAGTCACGTCATCAGTTATCAAGATGAAATTAAGAGTACACCTCAACCTCATATTTTTCCAAAATTCTTCCTTTGGATTTAGTCTATTATCTTGCATATTACTCCAGAAACATAACTCTTTTCTTCGAATGACATCAATAGTGGCTTCTTTATGACACTTAACATGCAGGCAGGAAAACGATACTTCCACTGCCTTGGCAAAAAAGTTTGTTGCGATGCAACGTTCCAAAAATTAATTAAGATCAAATTGGTAATCAAAATTAACACTGACGTTGGGTGAACACGGAATGATGAATTATTTGAAGTTAGCGTGAAATTAGACGAATTTGAAGAAAAAATCATGTTTCACACGGCAGTTAAGCAGATTCAATGCCTTGGCTGGCTTCCTAAGTCTCGGCTACGCCTTGGCCTTGCCATAGCTATGAAACGCAAGCCGCGGCATTAAATCTTGTGCTTTTCTGCCTAGTAAAACAATAAGAGTCATTTGTTCAACTAGGCAGAAAAGCTCGGCTACGCCTTGGCTATAAAACGCCAGCCGCGGCATTCAATCTGCTTCTCTGCCGTGTGAAGCATATAGTTTTTTCTCCAATTTCACGCAAACTCAAAATTATCCATCATTTTGATGTGTTCACCCAACGTCAGTGTCAATTCTGATTAACAATTTGATTCGAATTATTTCTTGGAACGTTGCATAGCAACAAACTTTTTCTGCCTGGGCAGTGAAAGTACCGCTTTTCTGCCTGTTGAGTGTAATTAAAAAGTCACTTCTGATGTCATTTGGAGAAAAGAAACTATTATAGCATAACATGATTTTAATGGATCGAATTGGCCTGGGAAGGCATTTTTAGACTTGTCGCATGGAACTTGTGATCAAAAATATAAGCCTCACAGCTGAAAAGAACCTATCAGTGATTTCAAAACCACATATAGTGTGAGGACTTTTGTTGATGCAAAAAAATGCCATGCCTTTCATCGCCCGAGTTGTGAGAAATTATATAGAGGAAGTCTGTATCGCTACCATGGTATTTCCAGCTCGGAACCCGGATTCAATTCTTGAAGCGAGATAACAATACTAATACTTTGGAAAACGCACGTCAGAGACTGATGATTCGAATTTGGAATGGCCTGGACCAACATGACATTAGATCCTTCATTTTTGAATGGGCTGTCTTTGCCTAGACATTTTTGTGTCGCGGCGGAAATACTCGCTACTGACTTTCTCGTTTAACTTTTTCCTTTGCATTGTGTTCTTTTCATTCGTTACTCAATTCGAATATCGATTTTCCATGAAATCATGTTACGCTATGAAGTAGTGTTTATAGAGTGAAAGGAAGGATAATGGAGTGAATCCAAAAAAAGAATATTCAATAAATATAAGACTATGGTGTGATATCAATTCTGAATCGATAGTGGTACTTGCACACCTCACAGGATTAACACAAATTTCATGAAAAAAACACGCTGGTATGTATGGAAAAGGGGTGTCAATGCGGATACAGTTGGAACACCAATACTCAGAAAGGAATAAACTGTAATATTAAATGAAAAACATTCAAATCGACGAAAATGTTTGCTTCTACTCTTTAGTGGTGCGATAATCTATTGGAAAAGTTTAATTCGCAAGTTGCTCCAGTGAAAATTAGAATATCCTAGCAATAATGATCGAGATTTCATTTGAACACAAACTATTGTGTGACCCTGGCAACAGCGTAATGCTTAGAGTTCGGAGAGATACACAGAAAAACATTCTTGCATAACTCTCTGTCACCTTTATTTTCAAGACATATCATCTAGTCAAATTCAAGTTGACATCTGACAAATACTGCGAATATTCAATGATTATTCCCATATGGTCTGATTCTTCAATAGTGGTTTGTGTTATCTGTTATCTGCAGTAAGATTTCAGTTCAGAAAACTCGCTTCAAATTTACTTTGAAATGACAATCAGAACTATTCTTGCACTTTCAGTAGGGTACGGTAAAAATGAGATGAATATGTCTATATTGAGATTTTTCTGAAAGCAGAGTAACTGGATGAAGACAATCAATTTCATGGACAAATCTATCTGATATTACACAATGCATTTCACTAGGACACGAGGAACATCAAAATAATATCTCTCGCAATACGAACATCCACTTTGCTTTTTATTTACTTTTGATTTTTTTCTGGAACCTAGTAAGAGGATAGCATAAAATCAGTTGATTTTATATAATTGGATATCTAATATTATACAGGGTGTCTGTAAAAGGTATAAAAGCAAGTTCATTAAGGCCAACTTACCTATATCCAAAATCATCTCGTTGTTACAAGTTGGTACAAGGCGTTAAAGTAAAAGAGAAGGATGAGTGTAAGTAACTTTTTGATATGTGTTTGATCATCATCAGTGACCTGCAAGTGTTTCAAACAACCATGTTGCCGTACAAAACTTTCGATGAGTCTCGAGGTTCATTTGCAGATAAATAATTTATTGGCTTCCGAGGTTTTCACCAGCATTTCCACGAAGACATTCAATGCTGGTCAATCAGAAGCGAGGATAGCTATCAGCCTTGCTCAAGTGGAGTCAAGGACTTGACAGGGTGAATTCTCAGAGAGCAGGATAGTTCTCCGGTAACACTTGGCCAGATTCATTTTCCAGTCGGTGTACAAGTGTTCCCGTGCTTCTGATATTCTAGCCTAGCTCTGTTCGCTTCAATATCCACCATAACAAATCCCGATTTGCTTTCCGATTCTCTATCATTCATTATGTTTATTACCAATTCATGTTTTCACCAGTAAGAGTGTCGAGTGTCTCGCAGTAGACAGTCTCGTAACCAGCAGCCCTACTCGCAGCCAGCAGCCGGTATCAATACTGCGCGCAGTGCCAAATTCAACCATGAGCAGTATCGAATCATTGATTCGCGCGCTGATTGATTGTAATTTCTTGATAGATTTTTTGTACATAGTGAGTTTTATATTCAGTCATCTGTTGCTTGAATAAAATAATAATTGCTTGTCGAAGTATTATCCGCCCTCATCATCTCAAATTCTCACTCTGAAATTTCAACTCTTGGTGGACCTCGCAACAAATTCCGGGATACCTTATTTGCTCTAGTTTCGAGATTGAAAGTCCGCCTATTAGGGATAGGACTCGTCTCGTGCCGTGCCATGGTATTAAATCACCTGAAAAATAACTACCCTGCAGGAACATCTGCGTTGAAAGATAATTCAATCCTGTATTATTGTAGTGAATACGAAACTCATTCTCCTGATCCTGAGCTCATGATTTCCTCAATTTTTCTTGCAGTATGTTCTGCTTGACAGCCCCTGCGTTCTCATGTACATAACTTCTTAGAAATGCTCTGCTATTGATACACGAAATGGAATGCTCTGAGGATTCTTGCACCCAAATGATATGTTCAGACCGTAGTCAGACTATGGACCAGACCGTGGTCCACGTAGTCTCATTTAAAATTAGGCCCAGCATGGTCAAAATCGTTCAGTCCATTGTTTCCGTCAGTAAACATCAGTTATATTTGACATGAATTTATGACATGCAAATAAATTTGAATTTGAACGAATTTCTTTGCGGGTGAGATAACATGATGGCCAGCAAGTTCAAGAGATAATGCATTGTGCCCCAGTTTAAAAAGTATGAAGATACACAGAGTATCGATTCACAGCTTTTCAACCAGATGCAGAATCATACAAAATGTGGCAGAAACATATCAAAAAATGGTAGCCCATTCCCAAATGTACATCTGTCTGTAGCAGATATACTTCTTACAAACAGATTATAAAGGTAATTTCTTTTATTTTTTCATCTATTCAGTGTTTTATATAATGTTCTTAACTTTCAGGGGAAATCGATTCCACTGATTATATATTGCATCAAAATGTGAAACCTGTGATTAATGGATCTGAAAGAAACTAAGAGTGGTCATTTTGGAACAAAACATAAAAATGTCTTCAATCATTCTCCAATCTATATCAACTAACTTATTGCCAGTAACAGGAATGAATCTGATCTATAGTCTATAGACCTCCCTCACCAGTTTTGATGAAACTTCCACCAGGACTGATCTCTATTGTTGTGAACATGCCAATGATTTTTCATACTTGTTCAGTAATGATAAATAATACAACTATTACATTCTGTTTTTTTTTTCAACATGATTTCAAATATGATTATTACTATCAATAATTTGAAACTTTATTTCATCCATTCTTAATATCATTATATATCATGAATATCTGTAAATTCTTCATCAAGATCGATGCTGTTGTGAGAAGGAGTGTGTTGCAGAGGAATACAATTTACACAATGAATATCTTAGGTACTTCATTGCTCTTCAGATTCTTGATAGTAATGAAATCTTCTCAAATGTTGTTCTTCCTACTCCGTTGTGGAAATGTATGTGGGGTTGATGATGGGTTAGCTGGAAAACAATTAATATCAATTACTTGTGAAAGTTTAAAATTATATCATCAGACTCAACCCCAGACGCAAGTGTTCATTCTTTACATCAACAGCATCATTCATTTTGTAGGAAAGTACGACAGTTTCTTCAATCCTTGTCTTTATTGGTTGTTAGGGGCAAGGCTTTGATAAGCAGGGTTCATGCAAAAGATAAAGTACTTGCCACTAACCCTCCCAGCTGCTCAGTTAGGGTGTGGGTACGGTTCATGTATTTTTGAATTATATGAGTAACATTATATAATGAAGGGGTAAATTTTCCGGTGCGCCACTGATTTTTCGCTAGCCAAAATCAGAAACCACCCTGATGAAAGGGATAAACCACTGCTATCGGTAGAGTCAACAATTTACAAATATCTGGTGAAATTTTCAAGTACCCTGGGGTTGATTAATGAAGAAATAATAGTCATACACCTTGAAACTATCTATTCAAATCATATGATAACACCATATCTATATTTATGTAAGTGAAATGGCATTCAAGAGAGCATTCAGATTTCAGATATAGTTTTGTACATTGAATTGATGCAAATATAGGGAAGGTCCTAAGAAGGGCTATTCATGTGACGTCACGGGGATAGCTTACAACTTACTATTGAATGTAAAATTTATACAGGTATATGGGGCATTCCCTTAGGTTTTATGGTGTGACAGACTTATCTGAATGCTCAGTGGAGCTCCTATGGCGTTACTTATGATTGAATCCCTCTTCTCTCTGGTCAAGGCAATCAGGCCTCAACTGGAAGACTGCTCGTTGTCGAAGACACAGCAAAAACTGCAGGTATTCTTGTTAACCAATGTAGAAAACTCTAGACAAGTAGTGTAGATGTATATGATATATACCAGCACGAGTCTATGGTCCAGACATACAATGACCAGGGACTAGGGTGAACAGTAGTACTATAGTACTAATAGTGGGATGAAGCCTATGCCTAGGACAAGAACTAGGAGTAGGACTAGAATTAAGACTAGGACTAGGACCCTAAAAATGAACAATACTAGTCTGAGTTCACTTCAATTGATTGCATAATGGGTTCAAGTTTCGTTTAGCTGAAATCAGTTATGGAAAATTTGTTGCTATGGCAACCGTTGTCATGGTAACAGGTAAACAGAAAACAAAATCCCGTGGTGAGGAAATGCATGGTTGCCAAGTTGTATCGGGTTTAGTATTGCTGAAATCAGTTATGAAAAAAGTGTTGCCATGGCAACGATCGTCATGATAACGAGTAAACAAAAACCCGATTCCCGTGGTGAGGAAATGCGTGGTTGCCAAGTTGCATCGGGTTTTGTTTGACTGAAATCAGTTATGGAAAAATTATTGCCATGACAACGATCGTCATGGTAACGAGTAAACAAAAATCCGATTCCAGTGGTGAGGAAATGCGTGGTTGCCAAGTTGTATCGGGTTTAGTATAGCTGAAATCAGCGCAATCTTCGACCCTCAAATTTTGTTCTGCTAGTATTCAAACAATAACTTGATTCGAATGAATACCCTTCTTATCAATTTCTTGAAGACTGTTCGTCGTTGATTGATTCCCAAATTACTACTTCTCTGACGATCATATATGGAAATAACGTCAGGAAAAAATTGGCTTTGTTATTGAACAGAGCTAGACACAATAGCGAGCGACAAAATAGTGCGGAACAAATAGCGCATAAGGAAGGAATACTTTTTCTAAACAATCTGACCTAACTCGGCTTAAATGAACCTTCTTAGAAAAAATATATTTCTCAACATCGATCAGATTTGGTAGCAAGGCATCGTTCGTGTGTGTTTGAAGACTGCATAAAAAAGGACACTACTTTTTCCAAACAATCTAACCTAACTCGACTTGAATCAACCTTCTTCTTGAAAATCATATATTTTCCGACATCGTTCAGATTTGATAGCAAGGCATCGTTCGTGTATGTTTGAAGACTGTTGCTGAATATTCCAAAATGGCTCTGTTTCTTTTTGATTTTGTCGAATAGCTCGGCACGCGAAGAATGGTTACATTGAAGAGTGTTTTTGAAATTAATGTATGAAGCAATAATTCTCCGATACAAATTGGCAACCACGCATTTCCTCACCATGGAAATCGGATTTTTCTTTACTCGTTACCATGACGATCGTTGCCATGGCAATAGTTTTTCCATAACTGATTTCAGCCAAACTAAACCCAATACAACTTGGCAACCACGCATTTCCTCACCACAGGAATCGGGTTTTTGTTTACTCCTTACCATGAAGATCGTTGCCATGGCAACAGTTTTTCCCTAACCGATTTCAGCTATACTGAACCCGATACAATTTGGCAACCACGCATTTCCTCACCACGGGAATCGGGTTTTTGTTTACTCGTTATCATGACGATCGTTGCCATAGCAACAGTTTTTTCATAACTGATTTCAGCTAAACGATACTTGAGCCGCATAATGATCATGCTGACTGACAAAGATAATACTAACCTCTTTTGTAGCTGAGGGTTATTTTAACAATTCCGATGTTGTGGATTGTCTGTGTCAGTTATTTCCACAATGGTACTCGTTGAATAGACAAGACAGGAGCTCTTGGCTTTATATCCTGCAGAGCAGAAAATATGATTTCATTCAAAATACTAACATCCAATATTGGTCCGATACGTAATGAATCATATTGTCAAGAAGTACAAATATCTATGAAATAACTTTCGTTCATTTCTAGATCTTTATTCCTAAATTAACTTTTCCAAATTAGAACATCTTGTACGACGTTTCGATCAGGTCAAAGCAGAGTTCATAGACTCTGGTTCCGGTAAAATTTGCATGAAACCGCTTAGCTTGCGATGCGGGCCAAGCTATACGCCCGGCATCGAGCATTGCCATTGCGGAAAATTGCAATGTTAGCATCGATTCCAAATATAAATAGATTCCGAATCGATAAGCCATTCATTACTGATCATTACTGATTTTTGATTATTATTGATCACTCATTCCTGATTACATTGCTATTTGATTATTACTAAGTAAAATGCATTTCGATAACACTTTACTTTATTCCGTAATTGAGTTACTAATTCACGAGTTGCTGCCAAAAAGTGTACCGTCCTCCCGACTTTGATCCTGCTGGTCAACCCCATGTCAGATGTCATAATGTAAGTACTGTTTTTTTCCCAATGTTGTTTTGCGTTGATCTTTTTTTTTCCTTTTTGTTAACCTGCCATGTGGCAGCATCTATTCATAAAACTTTTTATTCAATTAATAAATGTTACTTTTCTATGAAAACTGTCCGGTCTCTTTATTTGGGGGTGAATAGGGTTGGATGGTAAAATGATCAAAATCCTCTCATTAAGCCAAGCGAGTAGCCAAGTTACGATCCATAGGAGGGCAACATCTGAGTTGCGACATGTGGTGGACACGCCGTTTGCCAAATAATCTACCAAAACCATCTGAGTTGCGACACGTGGTGGAGGCGCCTTGCTCCTTCCTACAGATTAACTCTCCATAGTTAATCTTTTAAGTTCGTTCTGATTTGTGATCAATTTTCGCGAGAATTTTCGTTATTCCAGTCAATTTCGTGTTTTATAAAGCTATTACACCCATCCAACCACGATTCATTTCAAAATATGAAGTTTTCGTAAATTGATCTATTTCAATAATTACTTTTTCAATACTTGCTTTCAATTTACTTCCAACTCAATTTTTTTTCCTATTATCAGACCAAAGATTCTCTTGAATTTTCTGAATAACTAATTTTCTTTTTTTATCTATTGATGCATAACTTGAAAGGCAAAATAATAATGATATAATTCATACAACCATGTACCATTGTTTCTAAAAATTTTGGAAAATTTTGCTATTATGGTATAATAAGTGATTTAGAAAAGTATTCTCTGGTGCTAATTTGTGTATTTCATTTCATTTTACGGGGTGTGATTCTACGAAATTTCTGGGAAACATTAAATATTTTAATTTTGGTTTTAGATAAGTAAGTTATATAGAGCAATTTTTCTTATTAAGTGGGGTATTTGAGAAACTCATTCGATTTTCATGCAGAGATACATAGCGTTTAGTTTCAGCTATCCATTTATTAGTATATGTGATATATCATATATGATTTTTCCAAATATCACATCATATTACGTTGAGAATTTTTTTCAACCAAAATGGAGCACAACCCAATTTTTTTCTCTCGTTTTTATTGGTATATATATTTTAAGTTGGTTTGCGCACTATCAACCCTTATCAACAGAGCATCCAAGTGTACCTAATTATTCAGATTTTTTTACTCTTTCCAAAGATACAGGGCGTCCTTGACAATATTCAGTAATGAACATGCATAAATTCAACTTTTTATTTTCATCTATTTTCTCTCACCACGTCACAATTCTTGAGTTATGAATGATTATGCCCAATACCTGTCTTACTTCAGCTTGGAAATATATCATTGATATTGTCTAATCGTGAAGAATACCTGTATCACCAGTACCAGCTTCTAAGCGATTACCAATAACATATTTTGAGAATTGTGTACAATTAGAGCCACCCTGAATCAAACCTACTGATTTGTTGATGGTACATACATTCCAATACCTGTCTCGTCAGTATCAGCTTGGGGTTGTGTATCATAAATAAGTCAATGACTACCTAATTGGAGGATAACTGTCCACTTTCAGCTCACTTTGATTTGAAATCATACAGTTGGCACGGTACTCAGTCATAGATTTTCTATTCACTTTCCCTAAAATTTCTTTGAATGGCTCGTAATAATCTAAGTTGTTGATAATATTCATTGACGAAGGCGAGAAAAATGAAACTAGACTTGAAAAAAAAAAACAAAAATCACGTTTATTTCAAACTTTCAAAACTAACTATACATTCTACGGCACTGAACAAATGACAGTACGCCCTGTAAACCCCACAGTTCAATCAACCCGTGAAGAAATAGCACAGCAAAAATTGAGAAGATTATTTCGTGAATTTTTGTAGATAAAAATAGGTACATTTGGAAAAACAGGTTGAGAAATATCTGACAAACGTGTAGGCTCAGTGATTTTTATTTATAACTTTTGATTTTTGATTTTCAGAATTCGGAATCAATTCCGAACAATTTTTTGCAATCACTCATAATCTTGATAGAGTTTTTTTCGAAATATTGACTAGCGAGTTTTCAGTATTCCTTTAGTTTTAGTATTTTTGCAGAATTCAAGATAAGATTTTTTTGTTTGGGCAATGAATTAGTATCTTTAAGAATAATTTTTCCAGCTTGTAGGGAAAAGGATCGTATATAGTATTACATATTTGCTAACAAATTTTACTAGTTGATATTTTGTTATGGTAACATTTTAGTGAATGCCTTATTCAAAAAATCGTTTTTTTTTTGTTCGTTTAGGTTTTAATAACGATATATAATATAATCATACATTTGAAAATCATTTCAGGTGTTCTTTCAATACTTTTTTGCTTCAATAATGCTATTTACTGTATTTCCTACAAAAAGTGCTTTCAATTTTAATTATTAAACTATATACTTCATTTTGAATCATACCTACTTTTTAATACAAATACTTATTAAATATTTTGAAGGTGAAACATATAGGTATCTTCAGCTTTGTTTAGTAGATACACAGGATGATAGTTATGCATGATAAACCTACTCGACTCTTAATTTGATTCAACAACATTTTTAGAGATCTTCAGTTAGATAAACGTAGATATTTTTTATTCAGCTATCAAGAACAAAATCGAACTCAATATTGATTGAAACATTTTAAGGTTTTTTTTCACGATTCAATGAATAAGTGCAAGTCCGTAGCATAATGACCTTAGCAGGCATACCTCTACTTGCGAAATTCAACTTTGCTGACAACAGCTTTGCTTTCTATGAGTTCATTGAACAGGCGCTCATTTCTATGATGTGTGTAGTATTTAATGAAGATACTAGATCTGGGATTTAATAATGACATCTCGATGAGCATATAGGTAGTTTATTTGAACATTTTTATTTATGCATACTTTCCTAGAGATTTCAATGATTTTTTCAGACTGCTATATGATGGTTAGCCACCACCAGTCACTAAGACTATATAAGAATGATTTTGAAGAGTTCGTAATTTCAATAAGTAGGCATGTACTCAAATATTGAATAATCATATTGGTCGAGTTGTTCCCAGGTGAAATTACTCGAATTTAGCTATCAACTTTCTTTTCTTGAGAATTAATAATTATCAACAAAGTGTTGATGAATACACAGGTTATTCAGTTGAGAAATTTTTGAATGAAACATCAATATAAACTTGAGATTGAAATATCTCCCGACATTTCTTGAATGGTTTTTTAGTTTTTCTGAGTGTCTAATGCATTTTTTAAGTATATTTGTTGCATTTCTGCTCTTGCGTATATCTGATACATATATTTTTTGAAACATTTCGTACTACCAGAATATAACAAATGATATGCTCTCATTTTTATCGGGGTATTTGAGCTAGCTAGTTCTATAATCACGTGTGCTTGATTACTAGACAAATAATTCAATAAATATTCGAAATTCCGTGAAGTTGAATATTGTTGATGGAATGAATAATGAGAATTGAAGAATTGTATTGATTATATATTGAGAGTTTCCCCATAGACGAGTAATTACACAGGCAGACGTGGCAGATGACCTAAAGTACAGGTTGAACGTCCACCCGTGTATAGTTTTGTCTATTAATGAGTTGATAATGATGAATAATGAGTATAATTGGTTGATTATACTTTCGGAGAAGCGCGGTATATCAGAGATTGGTCGTGGAAGAATATCCTGATGACTGGATTGAACGACTGCCTCTGATTTGCGTTTTATTATGATGATATGAGATGAGATGATATGATATGAGATGATATATAATTTTTTGAGAAGAATATGATATATATGTTTATGAGATGAATATGATTGATATTGAAGCATTGCGGTTTTTGTAGGAATGATCTGATGAAATCAGGTCCTACGAGATATTTGGGAAAAGTTGATATATGAGGAATACAGACAGATGAAAAAGTAATGAGCATGTTGTTTTTTATTGAAGAGTGATAGGTATAGATTTTTTTCTGGTGTACGTATTTTGGTAGTATTGTTGAAATGAAGTTTTTTTCATGATTCTATAACGAACAAAACATTTTCAAGAGCAGAAAGGTTTATAAAAGTTATTTATACATAAATATATCAAATGAAAAATAGAAACCGAAGTTGATAATTCAGTGTGAGTGATGAAATGTTTTGTGCATGTGATGAATGGTACAGGTAGTTTGAGAAAAAATAGAGGATTCGAGAAGTAGAAGATTGAGAATAATAATTATACTAATTTCAGCGCTGAAAGGCCTATTTTTCGAATCGCCTAGGGATGATAGAATATCGGATTGAATGAGGTATGAAATGTCAAAAGAATGATAACATGAAGAATGAATGAATGGGAATCTTTGAAAAACTGAATGAAACAAAAATGTGCAAGTTATTTTGTGAAAGAAAACAAGATTTAAACAATTTCAATTTGTATAATGAGGATCCGCATTAATAATGAGTTTTGTGATAACTAACATCTGAATAACCTGTAAAATAATAAAATAAGCCATGAACAAAATCACAGAAGGAGTATTTTTCGCGAGGCACTAGCTAGAACTTGCTCACATTCGGCATGCCAAAACCGAATTGCTTCTATATGGAATTTTTTCCATATAAGGCATTTCTGTTGGTGTATTTCAGTTCGGAATGCTAAAACCAACTGAACTCGGATTAACACAATTTCTGTATTGAGTTTAATTCTTCAAAATTAACTTATTCTTTCCTTTTACATATCCAGTATCCTTATCAGTTGTAGAAAAAAATAAGAGTACCAATTATTTCAAAATAAAACTGAGAGATTTTTATTGTTTAATAATACTAATAATATTTTCCAAGAGGGGCCTAACTATAGCCAAATCAGAATCGAGTAGTCAACTTATATGAAAATAACGTAACTAGTAGGAGGTATATGTAGGTACATTCAGAATCAATAAATTCATAAATTACAATGAAAATTATTTGACATGCATGTCATGCACTTTGCATGAGTATGGAAATTTTGATTCAAGAGCAACGCAATTTTAAGCAATGAAAAATACCAAGTCCTATTGAATGACAACTAGTAGTCATAATTAAATTTGGAGATAAAACATATACAAGTGTAAAAAATAATGGAGAATTTTGTCTCTCTCCAAATATTGAACATATTGCAAATATGGACATGACACACCCATACACTATCACCTAACTATTCCTGTATGCGTACCTATACTTTTTGTCAATATAGTTTGTTTTATGTATATGTATTGCAATGTTCAAGTCAAGATCTTTATTTGTCATTTAAATGGTTTGATGTTTATATGTACTTGGAAATAGAATCTCGGGAAAAATACTGAATATGCGAATTACTAGAACATAACAGAAAGTTGTATCTGATGAAGTAAGATTTATTATGGAGAATTATGTTGAAATATGATACGCTTATGACAGATGATAATGCAAGATAAGAGGGACGCCTCGAAGATGAATAACAACAATAGTTGCAAATCAGCTGTCAAGCCATGGTGTATGAATAAGTGTAAAGATGTTATTTTGTTATTGTCACGTAGTAAATGTGATGCGTGAAGAGAGAGAGATATAATGACGTGAAGGCACTCGAAAGTGCAAATTGATGTATTCGTTTCAAAGTGAGACGATAGATGTATGAAATAATATGTTTTTCTCGCGATATGAAGAGAAATAGGGACAAAGTAAATTGTCAGATTAGAGGAAATAATGGCAGATACAAGGTTAATGATATTCAGGATGTACGAGATGAAGTTTCCACAAAATACCTAGATATTCATCATATGTAATTCAATGCTCGTCGTTAGGTATTAGCCAGGAGTGTAGTTGTTTTATGATAAATATCATATAGGAAGATTTGTTTTTTTTTCGGTGACAAACCATTTATAATATAAGAAAACAAAAATTGGTAACATTGGGATAACATAGGAATGAGAATTAATTGAATGAATGAAACATTAAAATAAAAATCATTAATACGGGTGTGTCATTCCTATTCGCCTAATCAAGAAATAATCTCTTTTTTATAATTTGAACAGAAATTGTTCGGCAACACAAACAATTTCATACAGAGTGGAAAAGAGATTCTTCAAAAGGGTAGTAGAAGAAGGTATATCTTGATTTTCCTGTAGGGAGACCTATCTTTTTGATGAGCAACAGGAAGATCAGGAGACATGATTTTTTTCATGAACTAACTTAGGTTGTTTTGTTTTAAGAGATCGCTAATCGATAAAGTTATGTCAATTATATTCAATCATTTAATAATTAGTTAGGATGTTTTATATGTACTTCTTGTATGAACTCACTGCCGATATTTTTCTCTCTTGTTACATGTGGAATGGAGAACCACACTCGACGGCACTACAAACATGCAGCCCAGGAATCGACACGAACCGCCAACAGTCACAGGTCCATATACTACGTCAAAGGTGTTAGTCCATGAGGAGTTTCATCGTACCTGGAGTTATCGGGTAGATGTAATTCGTACGGTAGAAAGCCCTGGAAAATTGGAAAATGCAGTTATCACGGAAGGAATAAGCCGAGTCGATATATCGCAACTATAGGATGCATGCCCCAAGCAACTTACTTTGTATCCCGCCTGATGTGCCTCGAGATGGTAGATACGCTGTTCCCGCGAGTAGCTGCCCAATTCGCACGACGATATGCTCTCCTCGACGTTACTGGTGCCCAAAAAGCAGCCAAAATCCAGGAAACCTAGACGAAATTTTCAAGAGGTTATGATGAAAAAGTGCACAATAGACAAAACTTACCAGAGCCCCGACTACAGGAAGTCAATACAGTAACCAAAGTAATGTCTATATTCCCAAGCAATTAAGTTCGCACTACCACTCACTATACGAAAATCACGCCGATTATAAGTGTAGATAGTACCGAACTACCGAAATCATTGCGAAAACGAAGCACTAGTAGCAATGGACGACAAACTACTTATTCAGCAATTCCCGTTATCTGCATATAAAGAGACAGAGATACTCTCCTAAATCTCTTCTCGATTTTTCTCCAGAGACGATAGAGCGCAGCATCCAAAGTACGCAGCAATCGCAGTCTTTAAGCTGAACCGTACACTGCCATAGAAAACGTCTCATCAGAAAAGCTAGTGTTCCCTCCCAGGCGAGATTGGACGCCGTCAAACCTTCTCACAGATCTCACGTGCATCAATCCTACCATGTTATGATCTCAATATTATGGCTGTATCAAGTTACAAGTGAAACATAACATAACTGACCTACGACACTAACATATGGAAAATGGAACTGCAACCTCAGATGACTGGAAGGACAGAGTTCAGTGTCAACAAACAATTAGAGTGTAGTGCCGGACCAAGTGATTTTCAGTGTGGTCCTCTTTGAAACTCTCACATACGCGGAGAAAATAGACTTATCTAATGGACAGTTATCACAAGTTTTTTTCATTTGTACATTCCCTCTTTCAACTAACGATTTTTTTAATATAAAATGTTTTTATTTATTATTGATGTAGGTATGATTCTTTTACATAATTTTTTTACACAATTTTATATTTTTTATTTCATTCGATCACTTAGGTACTTCATCTGATGGACTCATTATTCGATTTGATTATTGTTTTGTATCATGTATATAGGTAGTTATAGACACTTGAAGCTGTGGGGCCAGCTTCGTCAAACAGGGGAGATGTGTCAAGAAGTACAAATATCTATGAAATAACTTTCGTTCATTTCTAGATCTTTATTCCTAAATTAACTTTTCCAAATTAGAACATCTTGTACGACGTTTCGATCAGGTCAAAGCAGAGTTCATAGACTCTGGTTCCGGTAAAATTTGCATGAAACCGCTTAGCTTGCGATGCGGGCCAAGCTATACGCCCGGCATCGAGCATTGCCATTGCGGAAAATTGCAATGTTAGCATCGATTCCAAATATAAATAGATTCCGAATCGATAAGCCATTCATTACTGATCATTACTGATTTTTGATTATTATTGATCACTCATTCCTGATTACATTACTATTTGATTATTACTAAGTAAAATGCATTTCGATAACACTTTACTTTATTCCGTAATTGAGTTACTAATTCACGAGTTGCTGCCAAAAAGTGTACCGTCCTCCCGACTTTGATCCTGCTGGTCAACCCCATGTCAGATGTCATAATGTAAGTACTGTTTTTTTCCCAATGTTGTTTTGCGTTGATCTTTTTTTTTCCTTTTTGTTAACCTGCCATGTGGCAGCATCTATTCATAAAACTTTTTATTCAATTAATAAATGTTACTTTTCTATGAAAACTGTCCGGTCTCTTTATTTGGGGGTGAATAGGGTTGGATGGTAAAATGATCAAAATCCTCTCATTAAGCCAAGCGAGTAGCCAAGTTACGATCCATAGGAGGGCAACATCTGAGTTGCGACATGTGGTGGACACGCCGTTTGCCAAATAATCTACCAAAACCATCTGAGTTGAAATTCTCCAAATCCATACAGAGATGATCGAATAATTCGATGGAGATATTTCAATCGGCCATACACTCCCACAAGTACCAAGGAAGAATCAAAAGTGAAAAATTGAAATGTCAGTCAGATATCAAAAATATGAAATGTCACTGCTGTCAATTGCATCGATTTATAGTGATTTATACGCGAAACTGATTCCTTAGATCATACAGGAATCTGAGAATAGTTCTGTGACATATTAAACTTAAATGAACGACAGTATTTTCGTGATGACTGATGGCTGGCGCTGAATAATTTATAAGGATGGTGCGAGCAGATTCCAAGTGTAAAATCATCCATGAAACTTTTTATCGTGAGTTCGGATCCTACACTCAGTTAAAGTTTATAACAACCACTAAGGCATTTACTCAGATCTCGAACTAAACTGATATTCATCCGGAATAAATACTCGACAAACAAAATCTGATCAGTGCTTACACCATCCGGATAAACATTTGATGAACAACTATTCGTGTTGCTGCTGAGGACAAAGTTACGGTTTCACAACTGCTTGCAGACATTCGTGTTCTCAAGACGAACTATCGCTGACGTATTATGCAAGGCTATTCAACTCTATAAGGTTGCCTCATATTGACCTGCCCTGACGTCACTGTTTCCCCATCGTCTTTTGTCGAACGGCAAAATGAAAATGGCGGAGGTGAAAAACAAAACAAACAAATTTAGCATTGTGCAATTAAGTGAATATTGATAAATTTTGAAGTTTTCCAATATGTTTTATTGTCCAAGAGATTGTTCACTGTTTTCCCAAAACATGCAGCAAGTACAAAAGACTGAAGACAGAAATCTAGAAAGATATGTTCCTCAGTGCTCCTGTTGTACACAGAACTACTGATAAAGCATTTTTTAATAAAGAAAATGTTATTGGGAAGTCTGAACCTAATGATGAAATCATGGTGGATAAGGGCATGCTGACAAGGGATGTGAAGAAATATCTTGAAATTGATTAGGCCATCATTTCTGAGAAACAAGAAACAATTAACTAAAGAGGATTTCCTTCTGGATAAATTGAATGATTGTAACTCACTGGTTTTATTTCAGTATCAATTTGGAACATATTATTGTTTGAAAATGCAATAATAAGAAAATGAATTAATAAAGAAGTCATCACAATTCATTCCATTTTATTAATGCAATAAAAGTGCAACATAATGGAAATATCTTTGAGATATCTTCCTCATAACATTAACACAAAATGTATCACAAAAAACTGGAATCTTTATGTAAGTTTTGGAGGAAGAAGAATCATACAAGAAAATTAGTTTCTTTCAAGTTCATTAGGGACATTTTAGGGCCATTATTCCCAACTGAATTTATCCATAATAAGTGTGTCTCTCTTCCAACTTCACATTTTTTATACCATCTCCTATCAAGAAATGGCATTGTTCCACAAAATGTTCTGAACCTTTACCTAAAATTTTGAGAAAATAATTCAAGCTGAATGTAATACACATTATTTAACAAACCTCTATGTAAGGACCTCAGTAAGGACACTTATTTCAATTATTTCCATGGTCTTCCTTCCTGAAAAATAATTTCATATTGAGAAAATCCTAACCATGGAAAATATTGGGACACAAATTAGTTTGCATGATTTGAAATTCAATATCATTTTCAATGAACATTTTGAAAGAGCTTTGGATTCATATTCAACTCCATGCTGAACAAATTTATTTGAAAAATCCTTTGGAAAGAAGAAGTTGATTGCCTTTTTTCCCAAGAATCCTTGCTACATGTAAAAATGAAGTAGCAAGTATAAGTAAAATTTAATAAACTCACCAGTGTTCCTGAGTACCATGCAATAGCTAGTTGTTCACATTGAGTTCATTGGCTTCCAAACAAAATAGACTGATATACCCTGTAAAATTAACTTCAATTATATAAAGGAAGAATGATTTTAGGGGGTCACTTTCCTTCTATTGAAATGGTTTGGCTGTATAATAGATCATTGATTGATCTACTCTCTTTTTTCAATTTTCACCACTTCTGTTTGTTATATATGCAGCTTCACATATTCCAAGTCTTCATTCCTGAAATTTCATGTATTTTTTACCTGTGTGTGTGATAGATCAAAAGTGCACCTTCCTACCTGTCAATATAAGTCCCTATAAAATGTGTATACAAAACCATGACATGCCTGCTTCACAGGGACATTCACATTGCCACAGGTCATCATTTTCCTTTGGAATTATCTGAATCTCATGTGGAGGCTGCCAAACAGGCATTTCATAACATTTGTTTGTTCTATATCCACTCTTGACTCCACACAATAATATTATGATATTTATGATGTGACCAGCCTTGAATAATACTACACCATAATATTATTATACAACCTCTCACACTCTTTCAAAGATATCTTCAGTCTTCTTGTCACCCTGTTTTCAACTAAAGTCTAAAATTCGCGATTCTTTCGAATTCAAATTCAAAATTTTTTCCAATTCATTTGACAGTGACACAAACGAAATCAACAATCACGTGGTGGGGAAACACTGACGTCACGCCCCTCCGCGCACCCCCGCACCATAATGCTATACTATGAGGTAACCTTATAGAAGTTAATAGACCTTGCGTATTATGGACCCATCTCGGGTCAGAAAGAAAGTATCTGTACTAAGAAAATATCTCACATGTTATCTGTCAACTCTATCATTGAATATTGACTTATAATTGTCAGAAATCGATTGTCAATTGATTTAATCATTGAAATAAAAATAAAGTAAACAATGATGGATCATTATATTTAAATGATATCTTACTGAGCACATAATATAATGTATGCGAAATTGTTTGAAATAAAGGTGAGTTCAGTGAGGCGAAATACTGAAAGATAGTTCATAATACAGCATAACATGAAGTTATCATATAGCACAGTGAACATGATACCGAGTGTGACACCGATCTGATACTTGAGAACACGAAATTCAATGATTCCAGAATAATGATAACGGAGAATTCGTAGTGCAAAATAAAACCGTAACAAATCCCCCCTCCACTCCAGGAGGCATTAAAGTTCCATGGACTTTAATGACGATAAGAAATTCCAAATGCAAACACGAAAACTTTAAATATTGAAAGCCAACAGATCAAAGGAAAAAAAAATTAGCTTCACATTTTCAATCAAGTTGAACTCAGACCAGTAGAGATATTTATTACAAAAATATAAGTTGCCATAATGCTATATGCAACAACAAACCTACTGAAAGTAGTGAATCTGTAGTAGAACTCCACGGTTTCTATACTACTTTAAAGTAGTCAAGTTAAAGGCTACGCTGTGGTCCATCTGCAGGGGTCGCCACGGTTGAGATTCGGACCGGGTTCAGAGGGGTCTTCGCGTAAAGATGAGGAGTCGCGCCGGTGATCAGCTCCGAATCTGGTCCAATCCGAATCGCAACACGCAGACGTCCAGCTGCAAAAGAACCACAGGAGTGTAAAACTCGTCTACGTTGTTGGATGACCGAAAAAAGAAAAATTAGTTTAGAAATTTTGGGATATTAACCCAGGACCTCCAACAAGCCCTAGTGTGATATAGGACACACCAGCCTGAAACAGCTCTGACGCTGGAATAAACAAAAAATCTCCATAAACAAAAATATATTCGGGATTGTTCCTTGACCATAACACCGCGGACAATCTTGCGGCTCAACGGTTCCGAAGGAATCAAAGTAGGGTGAAATGAGGCCTCAGCACTGTGGCGGGCGCCCGTAGGCAACTCGCGATTCCGCCGGGCCAAGTCCTCACGACACATCTACCCAATTTCAACAGAACGTGCCATTGAAGGTAGTCGGTCCGCAACCAGCCCGCGCCTGTTACGGTTAGGTCCCTACCAAAAAAAAAGTCATTAGCAAAGTTACAAAAAAATATATTGGAGTTAAATGCGCCTGATTTTATGTCAAGTTGGATCTTGGTTCTGGTGATGACGTAGCAAGAAGGGAGAGATCAAACAGCTCAGTTTCAGATTTACCTGTGACAACAAACTGGAAAAAGTATCCATGCAAAACAAAATGATCTACGAAGGAGGATGAGTATTTAATCTATCAAATCCCTCACTGGAGGATATCAGTGCTCATGTTGACAAAAATAGCTCCAAAATATGCAACAGTGCAAAGCTAAAAACCTAAATACAAAAGCACTGAAGATGACTGTAAGAATATAAATCCCATGACTAACAAATAGCAACATAAGGAGTTTCAATTAAGAACAAAAATTCTATACAGTCTGATTAATACTCATTCCACCTAATGGTAGACTCAATACAAAATGTTGCAAACAACAATATAACATGGCAAACGGAAAATATCCAGTTGTGTGACACTAAAATCATAGGATATCAACTCATATCAGGTAGCAGTAACTCAAGAATGTACCCAAAGTGCAACAGACGTACAAAGTTCACTAAATATGGAAAAATTAGAGAATACCTAGCCACCATCGACAAGTTGACATAACAATCGAAAGGTTGACACAATATCTGCAAACAGCAAAAAATCGAACAGAGGTGTTTCTGTCGTGGTCTTGAGTTTATACATAGCTGTATAAGCTACCATTAATTGGGAACTGTGTCAGTTCAAGTATCTTTAAGCCAGAGCTAGGGATAGCCAACTTCTACCCCAAGGTTACTATTTGCAGAGAACAAAAATCAAACAGAGGTGTTTCTGTCGTGGTATCGAGTTTATACATTGCTGTACAAACTACCACTAGTTGGGAACGGTATATAGTTCAAGTATCTTTAAGCAAAAGCTAGGGATAGCCAACTTCTACCCCGACAAGGTAATCTGAAACTGAGTGATATGCTAATACTGAGTGATAGGCTAATAGTGTGTGGATGGATCAAAGAAAGATGGATTAGTCAGATGTTTCATCATCTGGTGGATGCGATTTCAAGTCCTTACCGTGCCATACAGACGTTTTCCCTTTTTCGTCTCTCAACTCATATGTCCAAGGTGATACAATTTTGACAATAGTGAACGGTCCAAGGTATTTTGCGGAAAATTTTGCCGTGAAGTTTTTAGATGCATCCGAGATTGCATAATTTCGTCTCAAAACCTTTTGTCCTACAGAAAATTTCACAGGTCGCCGACGAAGATCATAATGCTGCTTACTCTTCTGATGAGCCTTCATAATTCGGGCTTGAACATCCTTATAAATACGAGAGAATGCATTTTTCTTATCTTCGGCAGAACAAACTGGAAAAGGAGAGTCACCAGGAATGTAAATTTCGTTTTTTCCATCAAGAGATACTTCACGCCCAAAATTAACAAAATTTGGAGTTAAACCAGTCGTTTCATGTTTGGATGACCGAATAGCATAAGCAATCTTCTGAAGATACAAGTCCCACATCTTATGATTTTTCGAAACATATGCCGTGAGCATAGTTTTAATAACACGGTTCACTCTCTCAGTAGGATTAGACTAAGGATGATAATTAGCAGTATAAGCAATATCATAATTGTAGGTTTTTGCAAGATCTTTGAAAAGTTTACTTTTGAATTGAACACCGTTATCTACAATGATTGTTTTGGGTGCGCCAAACATGAGCACGACTTGCTCTTCCATAATTTTGACTACATTACTAGCGGTAGCAGATCTTAAAGGAAAAAGTAGAACAAATTTACTGAATGCATCACATACAGCCAAAACATATGCAAATCCCTTTGAACTTCGAGGCAAGGGGCCCATTAAGTCGGCACTGATGAGTTGCCATGGTTTGTCAGCAGTGGGAGTCTTACTCAACATATGCCCTGACAATGGTTTCTGCTCAGGTTTGATCGAATTGCAAACTTGACAACGGCGAACGTACCTTGTCACATCAGACTTGAGTTTTGGCCAAAAATATTTGTTTGCAATACGAGCTACTGTCTTATAAATACCAGCATGACCTGCTACAGGATCGTCATGATGTCTTTCAATTATTCCTGAGCGTCTTTCCTTGGGGACAACTAATCTCCACTCATCAGCTGGACTTGACAGTTCAGGGTATGGGGAACGAACAAACTTGAAAACTTGATATTCATCGTTCACACGAAAACAAGGATAACGAGCCGGGTTCTGCCTTATTCCATTTGCTAACTTCTGGTACCATCGATCAGTACTACTCGAGCAATCGAAATTCTCGGAATCTTTCAACTTCAAATTATCGACATCCACAGAATCAACAGAAATAGGGACAGACCTAGACAGAAAGTCAGGACACGCATGCTCAGATCCACGACGATGAATAATCTTGTAATCAAATGGTTGAAGACGCAATGCCCATCGACCTAACCTACCTTAAGGATCTTTCAAACTATGAAGCCATTGTAAGGAATGACAATCACTGATGATGATGAAATGGTAGCCTTCCAGGTAATGCCGGAGTTTCTCCACTGCCCAAATAACAGCTATACACTCTCGTTCCGTGGCACTATATTTCCGCTCCTGAGCAGTTAATGATCGAGACAAATATGCAATAACCTTCTCACCATCATCAAAGTTTTGGCTCAAAACAGCTCCAATTCCATAGGCTGAGGCATCAGTTTGGACATAAAAAGTTCTACTAAAATCTGGACATGTAAGAATAGGTGCACTAACCAAACATTCTTTCAAGAAACGAAAAGATTTTTCGCATTCTTCAGTCCAGCAATATTTGACATTCTTCTTTGTTAGATTACATAATGGTGCTACGATTGACGAAAATTGAGGTACAAACCTCCTATACCATGAAGCGGTACCAATAAACTGTCTCACCTGTTTTGGTGAAGTAGGGGCTCGAATATTCAAAATAGCTTCCACCTTGGAAGGATCTGGACGCAGTCCATGACGATCAACTATATAGCCCAAGTACTTCAACTCAGGACGGCAAAAATGACATTTATCAAAACTAACAGTCAACCTAGCAGAATGTAATCTATCAAATACTTTACGTAAAGTTTCCAGATGAGTATCAAAATCTTGAGAAACGACGATTATATCGTCCAAATATACTAGAACTGAAGGGGACAAATCTGGGCCTAACACAGTCTCAATTAAACGTTCCCAGGTCGCTGGAGCATTAGTCAATCCAAAGGGCATCACTTTAAAACGGTAAAGTCCACCAGGTACTGTAAACGCGGTATAGTCTCTAGAAGACTCCTCTATAGGTACCTGCCAGTATGTGCTCTTAATATCCAATGAACTCATATATTTTGCATCCCGAAGTTGGTCTAAAATTGCAGAAATATATGGTAAAGGGTAAGCATCTTTAACAGTAACTGAATTAAGTTGACGGTAGTCCACGCAAAAACGGTATGATCCATCCTTCTTTTTCACCATGCACACAGGGGAAGCCCAAGGACTTTTACAAGGTTCTATTATATCTCGTGACAACATTTCTCGGATTTCATCATCAATAACTTGTTGTTTGACAGGAGACACCTGATAATAGCGTTGTTTGATCGGCTTGGTATTTGGGAGCAACTCTATATTATGAGCAACTAAGTGTGTTCTACCTAAGGAAGTACCCATTAAATCCGTCATTTCATCAACCAAACCTTTAAGTTGTTCTTGTTGAAAAAGAGAGAGCATCGAATTATCTTCTATTCCACAAATTTCAATTGAAGCTGGACAATCTTCAGAAAAATGCCAAACTCTTTGTCTCAAATCTGGGATTATATTCATGGACCTCCAGAAGTCGATACCTAAAATTAATTTCTGAGGCAACTCAGGGATAACTGAAATATCAATAACACATATTTTGTCAACTAAGCACAGAGGCGTGGTCACAAACCCAATACTTCGACAAATTTGACCATTAGCAACTCTGCACTCACTGACAGAACTTTCAAGCTTAAGTCCCAGTTGCTTCAGAAATTCAAAACCAATACAACCAACAATAGTTCTGGAAGCTCCAGAATCCAATAATCCAGTTATAGGACACCCTAAAATAGAAACATCAAGGTATGGACGTTCATCACCCGAAACAGTAGACAATACATAATCAAGAATAATTTGCTTCCTAGAATCTAACATAGAAATGGTCAAATCATTTGACTGAGGAGAAATTACTTGACCATCTAAGATCTCCTCGCAGATTTTTCCGGAACATTACCATTTGATGGTCTTGGTCTAGGGTTTTGATTCCTATTCTGATTATTATTTGATCTACTTGTACTAGGTCTAGAACATTTTGGGCAATCACGAACCGTTACATTAGGATTCCCACACTTGAAACAAAATTTCTTTCTAGGTGCCAAACATCCCTTTAATGTATGATTGTCACTACCACAATTAAAACAACTAACCACAGATACTTCAGCTAAATCTGAGGCCAAGTCTGATATGGAATTACAATTATTATCTGAGGAAGAAGACGCATAAGCTAACTCTGGAATGAGAGATCTATTCTTAGGTGGTGGGGGTATATAAGATCTTGCTAAGTCTCGTTTTTCATCAAGGGAACGACAAAGTTCAATAAGTTCAGTAATTGAACCTATTTGTCTAAAAGCCAAGAATGGTTGATAATACGGATCAATCCGCTCTACTATTAAAGTGAGCTGCACTTCTTCTGACAACAGGAGTTTGCATTTTATTAAAGAGACTTTTCATACTTGCAACATACAAACCAATGCTCTCTTTAGGACCTTGTGTCCTACGTTTAATATCTTCAAATAAATCCTTGTCAAAATTAGCAGGCAAGAACTGCTGTCGCATTAATCGAACCAACGATTTCCAATCAGTAGCCCATTCTTTAACTAAATTATACCAAGTATATGCATCACCCTCAAATAGATCCGCAGCATCCCTGAATAAAACCGATTTTGTTATACCACGTGAGTTTCTCATCGCACCTACTTTCTCAACAAAAGTACAAAATGGCATCATACCAGGCTTTCCTGTAAATTTCAGACCCCAGTCACGAACTGGAACAGGTCGAACTTTCACAGGCTCATCTTCATCACTGGAAGAATCACTAGAGCTAACAACAGAGCTATGAGCATTAGGTGCTGCTAAAGATTGTCTTAAAACCGGAATATCAATGACAGAAGGATCCTTATGACCTTTTCGAGCCTTTTCTTGCAATTTATCCAATAACAATAACAATTGCACTCGATAATCAGCCTTAAGTTTCTTCTGTGCATCATCTTGAGGACTACACCTATTTATACGACCTAAGATATGAGCAATTTTTGAACATATACCTTTATATCTGTGATCTCTTTCCATGCCTGAGAAATCATCAATAAGGTTCTGTAAAGTACCAATATTTTCAGAAATAGCTGCAGAATCTTCAGAAAATTTGAAAGGATATGCCGAGCTTTTGATAGCTAGGGTAGTTTTTTCCAAAGATAGAGTTTTCCTCAATGCTACTCTAAGATCAGCAACAGTTAAATCAGTGCCATCACCAAGACCTCGAATTTGTGCTTCATATACCAACTCTTCTCTAGTCAAACAACCAACATCTAATTTTATTTTGGTCGAAGTCATTTCAAAAAAAATCTTAAAAATCACCGAAAAAAAATTAAAAGTATCAAAATCTTACTCACAATGACCCTAAATGTAAGAAAATACAAAAATTAGAAAAACGACGTCTGGCGTCGGCAGGCGTCGGTGAGCGTCGGAAGTTGAAAACTGTATAAAAATGACCACGATAGCGAAATATATCGAAATTAAGCACTTTTTAAGGATCGACGCTGGGCGTCGGTAAGCGTCGGTGGTTGAAAATAGTTTAGAAATGACCACAATCCCAAAATATATCGAAATTAGTCACTTCCTAATAATCGACGCTGGGCGTCGGTAGGCGTCGCTACGTAAAATTCAAAAAATCCAACTTGAAAAAATCAAAATTCAAAGTACGATAAAAGAAAATTGTGTGGAGAATCAGCAATAGCTATTCTCAAAAATAAATGTTTGACAAAATGAAAAGTGACCTTGAGAATACCAAAAATTCCACAAACCGAAAAAAAAAAATCACAAGCACTTCTGTAGACGCCGAAATGATCTATACTTATAGTCTACCAGAAGTCAAGTGCAAAACTAAAGCGAAAAAAATTCTCAAGTCACACTTCAATTTTCAAAACACAAAACAAGGGTAGTACCTATCAGAGGTTTTCAAGCTCAATTTCCAAAAGAATTGGATGTAGGATCTCAAATCAAAAAAAAAAAATCAAATCAGAAACATTGATTTCCTATCACCAATTCAGAAAATAAATAGGTACTATGACTATGTTTTCTTCAAATTACAAAAAAAACATTATCCAACCCAAGGTACCTGATAAAGAAAGATGAAATAATTACCAGTTTTTCACTTAAAAAAAAGGTGGGCGCCAATCTGTTAGGGGCAAGGTTTTGATAAGCAGGGTTCATGCAAAAGATAAAGTACTTGCCACTAACCCTCCCAGCTGCTCAGTTAGGGTGTGGGTACGGTTCATGTATTTTTGAATTATATGAGTAACAGTATATAATGAAGGGGTAAATTTTCCGGTGCGCCACTGATTTTTCGCTAGCCAAAATCAGAAACCACCCTGATGAAAGGGATAAACCACTGCTATCGGTAGAGTCAACAATTTACAAATATCTGGTAAAATTTTCAAGTACCCTGGGGTTGATTAATGAAGAAATAATAGTCATACACCTTGAAACTATCTATTCAAATCATATGATAACACCATATCTATATTTATGTAAGTGAAATGGCATTCAAGAGAGCATTCAGATTTCAGATATAGTTTTGTACATTGAATTGATGCAAATATAGGGAAGGTCCTAAGAAGGGCTATTCATGTGACGTCACGGGGATAGCTTACAACTAACTATTGAATGTAAAATTTATACAGGTATATGGGGCATTCCCTTAGGTTTTATGGTGTGATAGACTTATCTGAATGCTCAGTGGAGCTCCTATGGCGTTACTTATGATTGAATCCCTCTTCTCTCTGGTCAAGGCAATCAGGCCTCAACTGGAAGACTGCTCGTTGTCGAAGACACAGCAAAAACTGCAGGTATTCTTGTTAACCAATGTAGAAAACTCTAGACAAGTAGTGTAGATGTATATGATATATACCAGCACGAGTCTATGGTCCAGACATACAATGACCAGGGACTAGGGTGAACAGTAGTACTATAGTACTAATAGTGGGATGAAGCCTATGCCTAGGACAAGAACTAGGAGTAGGACTAGAATTAAGACTAGGACTAGGACCCTAAAAATAAACAATACTAGTCTGAGTTCACTTCAATTGATTGCATAATGATCATGCTGACTGACAAAGATAATACTAACCTCTTTTGTAGCTGAGGGTTATTTTAACAATTCCGATGTTGTGGATTGTCTGTGTCAGTTATTTCCACAATGGTACTTGTTGAATAGACAAGACAGGAGCTTTTGGCTTTATATCCTGCAGAGCAGAAAATATGATTTCATTCAAAATACTAACATCCAATATTGGTCCGATACGTAATGAATCATATAATGTTGAAATTCTCCAAATCCATACAGAGATGATCGAATAATTCGATGGAGATATTTCAATCGGCCATACACTCCCACAAGTACCAAGGAAGAATCAAAAGTGAAAAATTGAAATGTCAGTCAGATATCAAAAATATGAAATGTCACTGCTGTCAATTGCATCGATTTATAGTGATTTATACGCGAAACTGATTCCTTAGATCATACAGGAATCTGAGAATAGTTCTGTGACAAATTAAACTTAAATGAACGACAGTATTTTCGTGATGACTGATGGCTGGCGCTGAATAATTTATAAGGATGGTGCGAGCAGATTCCAAGTGTAAAATCATCCATGAAACTTTTTATCGTGAGTTCGGATCCTACACTCAGTTAAAGTTTATAACAACCACTAAGGCATTTACTCAGATCTCGAACTAAACTGATATTCATCCGGAATAAATACTCGACAAACAAAATCTGATCAGTGCTTACACCATCCGGATAAACATTTGATGAACAACTATTCGTGTTGCTGCTGAGGAAAAAGTTACGGTTTCACAACTGCTTGCAGACATTCGTGTTCTCAAGACGAACTATCGCTGACTTATTATGGACCCAAGATCATTAAAATAGACAGGTTGCCTCATAAATTTCCAGCCAATCAGCGCCAGCGTGAATTACGTCATTGGTGTGCCCTTTCTTTGTTTACATTTATTATTTCTGCCATGCTATGATGAAACATAGAGGTTAATAATTGATAAATCGTGTTAAAATTATGTAGGTATTGTAATTTGTTGAATTTCAGTGACCACTTCTCAATCATCAATATTGTATTCGAAAAATAGGAATATTGTTTAAAATAGTATTCCTTTGTAAGGACCTTTCCTTCAATTCAATATGAAGGAAGACACTTTAAAAAAAGTCTGAATGGTCATCGACTTTCTTTGGTACAGGTATATTTTCCTAAATGACACCCATCGAGGCCCTTGGTATGTTCTGAATATTTGCATTACCACAAACAGACCTTCCATATAACATCTGTTATTATCAAATCTAGGAATGTAATATCTAGATTGAATCAACCTCTGAAAAAGATACTACTAATGAAAACCAGCTACCTATTGCAAGAATCAGTTGACTAGGTCCTTGAAAACCAATGAAAGTATGAAGATTTTGTTTGACTTCAACCTCTGTGGTTTATTACATGTTTGGGTTCGAAATTGTATATTATATCTGATCAGAAACTATGCATCTAGAGATCGCCCAGTGATGCTGGCTACATTGAATGTGGGAGCCAGGATAAGGAAGTTATTGATATTGAATTCATTTATTGAAAAATATTGAAGATTGTGAATAATAAAATCTGTTTGCTGTTTGTTACCTATATCCTTTACATTCATGATGTGACCTACTTCAGACAGAATTGTATGTTTGTATGGGTCACAAAATAGGTGGTTTTATGTCATCAAAAAGAAAAAATCCAATGTTTCTAAAAATCATTGATTTTATTGTGAACTGTAAGATATTATATATGTACCTTTTATTGTTTCCTTCATTTGTAATTGAAAATTGTATAATGAACAGCAAGAGATTCATGGGGCTTCAGAGGGCTTGAAATCCGTATTCAAGTTATCATAAAGAATAAACTTTTATTAGGAAATACACCTTATTAGGAGAATACAATGTTTAAGTTTTGAAATGTCAAAGTCCTACATTCATTATAATGATAAAAAAGCATGACTTTGGAGTATTATTAACTGTTATAAAGGATGGAGGTCATGTTGAATTCATTGTTGCTCTTTTTCATGTCATTCCTCAAAGAATCATTTTCTGACTGTAATTCTTCCACTTTCTAATATATCATGTCCTATTCGAATGAGTCCATATTGTTTTTCAAAAACTTTCAGTTGGTCAGGAACAACTTCTGGAAATGAATAAAATCAGTACCTTTATAATACTATACCAACATTTTATAGATATTCTCTAAGCCCATCTGATTGCAGAATCATCTGAATTTAAAATATAAGTAGCAATAAGTACCATTATTAATTTCGTTTTCTACCTCCACTTCCTGGATTTGATTTTCTGAACTTTTCTTGGTGTCAGCTGATTCTGAAGAAACAGAAATTGATTCTTGATGGTCTTCTGAAGGTGAGAGGAATAGTGATGGTACAGCTACAAAAAAAAAAATATTAGTACACTTAGCAATTTGGACCACACAAGCATACACTTCACGACCTGTTCTTTTCAATATCTTTGGAGCAGTTTTGCTACAAATACGTTTGCATTTTGGCGAAAATGGATCTGTCCTATTGCACTTCCTCACCCATTCCTCACATATTTCGGGAGTTCTCGGAAAACGAAAAAATCTCAGGTTTTCGTTCTTTTTGGAGTATCTCGAATTCTTCTTGCAGCCAGCCACACTACAAACTGTACGCCTGGCATCTGGAAGGGATTCGAAGGATTGTTCGTTTTTATCACAAACAATTATAGGTTATTATAAACATAAATTTCATAAAATAGATTTACTTACCTTGTTTTAGATGTATGACCAACTGATATTCAATTGCACAATCAAAATGCTGAATAATCATAAAGATGAATCATCAAACTGAAAACTAACTAAAAAGATTAAACTATTTTGAAAGTAATAAGAAGAGAAACAAAGCTCGCGCGCGAATATCGAGAACTTTTTGAAATTCAAAAGAGTAAAGAATCGTTCGGGATGGGCGGGGCTCGGGGCACTCCCGTGACGTCATGATCATGCATCCATTGCGACCTTGAAAAGTTATGCTGCAACCTGTCTATTTTAATGATCTTGTTATGGACCCATCTCGGGTCAGAAAGAAAGTATCTGTACTAAGAAAATATCTCACATGTTATCTGTCAACTCTGTCATTGAATATTGACTTATAATTGTCAGAAATCGATTGTCAATTGATTTTATCATTGAAATAAAAATAAAGTAAACAATGATGGATCATTATATTTAAATGATATCTTACTGAGCACATAATATAATGTATGCGAAATTGTTTGAAATAAAGGTGAGTTCAGTGAGGCGAAATACTGAAAGATAGTTCATAATACAGCATAACATGAAGTTATCATATAGCACAGTGAACATGATACCGAGTGTGACACCGATCTGATACTTAAGAACACGAAATTCAATGATTCCAGAATAATAATAACGGAGAATTCGTAGTGCAAAATAAAACCGTAACATGGTAAAAGCTATAGTTGTAGGCTATACTTCATACATCGCCAGCTTTACAAGAACGAACACAATCATGTCCAATCGTTCACTGAAAGGCTTCAATTTCAGAGCAGCAGAAATTTGTAGAACCTGATGCCCAATGATCTAAAGTTTCTGTTTCTGTACACTTTTCACTCAACACTCATTACATTTCCAGGCTGGTATAGCTGTTCATCATCCATCATCGGCCGATATCTATCATCAATATATTTGAGAATAACGACCGAATTGATTTCAACGAGCACCGTCGTTCTTAAATCACTCTAGTCACTAAAATTTCAAATCACATCAATTATCGAATGGGTTGTCTTATGACAACTTTGACAGATACTATATACACGATTATTTCATTCACACCCGGCTGGACCTATGAAATGTCATGATTGAAGTCACATGATATGCGATATCAGCGGCTATTTAGGTAAACAAACAATATGAGCGGCTATTCTGTTCGCTAGCATAAGAGTGCTATGGTTGTCAAACTTTGACATACCTATCAGTCACTCAAATATTAAGATGTCTCGTTTTGGGTCAACTTCCACTACGTAAATTCGTGATTATGTGAGCAAATCGATATCAGAAAATAACAAGGAGAGTAAAGAGTATGTCTGGAACAATTCATGTTTTTTTGCCGGCAGAAAAACTATGAATTTTGTGCGACTACGCCTCGGACTACGCCATCTCTCGTGATTGCCCAAATCCTAAAAGATTGGGTGAGGAGAATGGTGAGGAATATAAGGAATACACAGTTGAAATTGATATGGAAAACTATATACAGAAAGGTTACTTCAATGAACATAAACGTAAGACAAATCCATTTGAATATATCGAATTCAAAGGTGCCAGGCCAGGGTTGCGCATAATGCAAAAAGGCGAAGCCTACAATATTTTCCTCAAACAAGAAAGGAAAGTACAGCAGCTTTAATCAAAGAATATTAACGCTATCAATAGCGTTAATATTCTTTCTTTGCTCTAACTTTAGATGAATTGATTACACTTGTACGTAGATATGATGAGAATAACCGAGACGGCCTTCAAAGGTTTTTTCATTCAAATAGTATCTGCAGTATTTTAACTTGAATAAAATGTTGAAACTCATTTAAACCAGTATTTTTGCACTGTTCATGAAATAATCTTCCTGAATATCACTCGACCATGACAAATGGAGACTATTATTTTCGGTAATTCATCTCGAGTAACTTGTATTTTAGGACAATTCAATTCGACCATATTATGAACATAAATAATCATAGAATAACTCCCTCGAGCTAAAGCTCTCGGGAGTTATTCAGATTATTAATGTTCATATGGTCTCATCAAATTGTCAAAATACAAGGTACTCTCGATAGAATTATGACGAAAATAATAGTCGGCTATTTGTCATGGTCTTGGGATATTACCTGCGACTATAAAGATACAAATCCATGGACCGATATCGTTCAGAACTCATATGCTTGTTGTGGTCCGACAACGGTGGTCCAGACCTGCCGCTGAACGTAGCCCTGGATGTATGATTCCGCGGATCCGTTATTTCCTGTCATAAGTCTGTCCTACAACACACCTGTCAGTAATACCTTTCTATCTAAATCATCTGAATGGAGATTCATTATTGTGCTTGTGAATATTCATTATATAATCCATTTTCATGAGTTCCCTGTTCGATTTATTGTGTATGATCTACAAAGAGATGAAAGAACCAGTAATACTCATTCTGTGTATTTGATTATGATTCTCCCATATTCCGTTACTATACTTCATTGTGGGACTACCAGTATCTTGAATTGTATTGATTCAATACAAAGTGACAATTTGAAACAACATTGCAATCATTCCATCATAAGTAATACCAGTCAGACGAACTCGACTATCTCAGTCTTCACATTCTTCCTTCGTCAACCTTGAAATACTTGAACAGTACATTATCAAAATATTTATTGCCACACAAAGTTTGTCTGGAAACTGATAGTCTCTAGAAGTTAGAGATAAAATCCAATACTCACCCTCTCTCCCTACCCTCATAAGTTACGCACGGTGTTCTTCGAACATTATAGGGATTCCTCCTCGTGTACCGTTCAAGCGATACGAATAAATCTATCAATAGCAACCGGTATTACAAGCTTCACCAATGAGGGTTTGGAAATGAAGTCTACACTCTCCTGGCTCCTTGATTTCAGGTCGATTCAATAGCATTGACCTCTGATCAACCTTCGGTGTCTCTCTTCACTGTTTGCAACCTAGACCTCCTATTAACCCAGTTTGTAGGAGCAGATGGAGTAAATCACCTAAAAAAGTCCGGCACTCCAGAAATTCGAACAGATCACAGAAATCTGACCGGAAAGCACTACATTACATTACATTACGATGGCAGCAGCAAAAAAGTTGCTGTGCCAAGGAGTTGTGTCGAAATCCACCATTCAATAATTTGTATTGGAATTATTGGATGGCATGTTTCCCATTCCGTTATCAAATCATGAGAGTTTCGTCAAATCACCGCACAGTATTGTACCATTTTTCAATTATTCTGCTCAAGATAGTGAATGGCACATGTGTCGCTTGATGAAATATAATATTTTTCTCACATTACATACCTTTGAAATATATTTCATTTCGTTATCAGATGATGGTAGAACTTTACAGCCGGCACTTTCACCATTTCGAATGAACGGTTCAAGTTGATTTAGGTAATCCATTGTGAGCCCCTTCTCATTGTGAGATAAGGCTTGAGTTAGAAAAGCGTGAGCTGGACTTCGCCCTTCAACATTTTGATTGTATTTCAATAGGTACATTGCAAGAACAATGAAGGCAATTTATTATTATCATTATTATTATATGTGTCTACTGTCATTCACTCCTGAATGAGAAGAATCGTGATATTTGGCGAGATGAAGAAATATTATGTTCCATGCTGAGCTGAAGTGTTTACTTTCACTAATTTTTCGAAGATGTGATCGGACTTGAAGACTTGTTTGCCAATACAATTACGTAACAGTAGCAGTGATATTTATGCTCCATCTTCATTAGGAACAATATGAATTCATTGAGTCCTGGATTTTTCTCCAGTAAGGTTAATGCAGTCCGATTTCCAGCATATCGAATTGAAATTTCCAGCTTGCTGTCGACAACCTACCTGTTGAGTTAACGGAGTGTTTGCAATCAAAGTACGATATATGCTTATGTATTCAATCGGTAATTCTTCTGTCTGTTCAACGACGGTTTATCCCGGCTACTGGGTTGAAACTTACGCTGGTGAGCATATATACAAATCCTCTGGCATTTCGATATTTCAATCTGAGGAAGTTTACCATCTCCGAACAGCCAACTCATCCTAATTCACCTTCCCTGTAGTTGTACGTGTGTACGTGATAAGTTCAATACGGTTTTGGGCTGCTTGACTAGGTATTTATCTCGAACTACGCACGCTTGAAACTAGTTGATTCCAGAATTAGAGGATATTGGCAAACCTGATGAACTGATATGATTTCGTCAGATGATATTTGTGCTAATTGAATTTTATCAGAAATCCGCATTTCAACCTACTGCGGCATGAAAGGTTGTGATTCAAGCAATGACGTTGAGGTGCATGCTCATTTTGTCAAAGGTCGTGGGATCTCAGATTCTAGTTTGATTTGAATGAGAATAAACTGATTCAGGTATCATTCATTGGGCGTGTGGAAGCGCTTATTCAAACCAACTAGTTTCAAACTATTTCAAAAATTCATCAGTTGTTGCTAAAAATGAAGTAGTCTCATAGTTATTCAGTTATTCAGCTGATTCAGTCGTTATCTGGTTTCAGGATGTCTTGTGCTAAACGGATTATTGAAATGGCTCCGAAAGAAAATGTTCTTCCAGACTTTCTTCCGAACGTATTATTGCAAAACGTAGGAGGTGGGGATCAAACATTAAAAAATATTGGGGACGATACCATTTATACAATGTCATCAACTAATTAATGATCTAGTACAACCGACTTTAGTTGAAATCACAAATTGAGTGGCTGAAATTGATAATAACGATTTAGACAACGATCCGGAATACTTTCATCATCCAGTTGGTACATTTTGTTTGAGCCCAGTCGATCTATCCAAGGCATTTCCTCATAAGCATTTAACGATCTCATTCAAGTGTTTTGGGTGCATTGAATTAGCAAGAACTTGTATTGAGCAGTATTGGTATCCTTCTTGATATTGATTATGGTGGAAATGACAAAGACTATTTTTGGAATTTTATTCAGCATTTGATATTTCTATGTGGAAGTAAGATACTCAAATATTTCTTCGACGTTAACAAAATTGATGACCTCGAAGTTTGATTTTTTTAGACATATTTTGATCGCCAGCAATAAAAGTGTCTTCATCATCTGACGTCTTGAGATAAATAGCATACATGTATTGTAGCATTGTAGATCTGTTAGTTGGCAGTGTATTGACTTTTTATGCATACAATAAAATACGATTGTATCGTAAGTGAAAATTCGGGATGATTATACATATCATACCAATATAGTAAAATGATGATTGTTCAATTCTATGATGAAGTTGAGATGAGTTGCGAATACCTCATCAAATATAAATAAAAACCAATGAATTTTCCTTCAATAATACGATAGAAACATCTGAGAACTCATTCGAAATAACAAAATACTCACTATTATAAAATTTTGACAGAACAGGAATATGAAACAAAAACTCAATGTAATGAAACAACTGTGAATTCAATATACAAAAATCAATAGATTGATTTTGTTTATTTTGTCTGACAGTTCCTCTCAATTTGCTGCGTGGTCGTTATTATTGTACAGACATTTCACCTTGTTTCCTTCTACATTTTCAATAGGATTCAGGTCAGGGCTCCTGGCAGGCCACGGTGTATAATGTTGGCCGTTATAGCGCGAGCATGATAACAGGATTACCTGTTCTGAAATACATGATAATTCAATACAGTGTTACCAATACCTTAGATGAATTCGATTCGGCCTCTGCAAGGATATACCTAGAAGCAAATGAGGTCGTTGGGGATGTTAAACGGTGGATATACAGGTCCGGAAATTATGCGCGAAAATTCATGGATTGATACTGCATAAGAAAACATTTGATTTATTTCATACATATGAATATCTCAAATATCCTTCCACCGATTCTCTTGAAATTTAGCAATATTTTTGTCGTGAGGGTTTGATTCTACCATAACCAAATTGGAATTGTGAAATCCAATGGCGTCCCGGGGGCACCATACCAAATATTATTATCAATAAAATGTGCGCCACTGATTTTCTGAAATTGTATGTCTTCATATCCTGATAATTAAATAAAAATACAACATTCTAGACTCCTGAATTGTCTTGCTATTTTGCTGCGTTTTCTTGGGAAAAAATGAATACCAATACATTGTAGAAATATGTGCAAAATATTGCTTCAAAAACAGGGGTGGAATTAATTGTGTGATTCATGTCCATAAACAAAGAATGAGAGTGAAGATCCATTATCTCCGAATATTTCATGATACATGTTTAATACACTTTTTATCATGGAAAACTACACGTTCCTGGACCAAGAATACATAATTCTCAATATACAGAGTGTGGAGTGTGTCAAACATGTATCAACAAATATTTGGAAAAAATCAATCTTCATACTTATTCTATGTCTGTGGACATTGATAACGCATTAATTGTCACCCCAGTTTTTGAAAGAATTCTTTGGCACGAATTAATGCATCAACATGGTATTTAATTTTCTCCATGAAGATGAAGCAGATCATCAAAACAATACAGGAGATCTGAATGTTGTATTTTCAGTTGGTCAATAGGTCATGGGGATATGGAATTGAAAAAAAAACAAAGGTGCACATTTTATTGACAATAATATCTGGTGAGTTGCTCCCTGGGACGCCACGGGATTTGATAATTTCAATCGAATCATAGCTATATCAGTTTCTCATGCCGAAAAAAAATCATTGCAAAATTTTAACAAAATCGTTGGAAGGACATTTGAGATATTCATAGAAAACTGATCTTTCCTTAAAGTTTCAACACACTGTTTGTTGAAGAATATGCATTTCAGGACCCTCGAACATGGAAATGAATTTCTCATTTCATCATGTATAATCACCCCCTTAATTTTTTGCGCATAATTTCCGGGCACCCTCTGTATATTGATTACAATATAATTAGCGATATGATGCCTACCTATATAGGACGGGTTAGGAGAGATTACATTTTCAGTTTATGCAATGAATCTAGTTTCTTCTTGAAGTAAAACTGATATGGTATTCGCAAAGTTACTTGGACAGCTTGATCAGAAGAGATCTGCCATCACGACCACCAGTTCCTTCAAGAGGTTCGTTCATTTCGACAAAAAACTACCGACATTTCCAGAGGAATGGATATCCAGAATCCAAAAGTCTGACAATACTGAGTTGCATGAGATACTCCATGTCTATGGACTTTTATGTCACAAGCTCCCATACTTCCAAATTTTGAAACAAATGATATTGAACCAAATTAGAGACTGAGTATTCATTTCTCATCCCACCTGCTCTTTCACACCATAGCACGAAGAATGGTTATATATGAGGATTCAGGTATAGAAAACCATATACCGTCGCGGTCGTGCTGTGTTATATATATATAGATATAGTGTTCCATGGGCAGAACCTGATATTTAAATGAAATCATCACACGAGTCGTTACGATTCATTTGGGCTGTACATGATAGAATAATGAAAAATTCAATAGATAGAATTTCTAGAAATTCTTCTCAAGAAGATAGAAAAACACGACTGGAAAAAAGAAATGTGAATGAGAGTAAATGGTTCGCGGAAAATGCTGAAAGGAAGAGAGAGCATGGAGGGGACTTTTATGAATAAAAAAACGTCGAGGACGAGTGGAATTGTGAAGTTCGTTAACTGAATAAACGTAATAAAATCGAATGCTCATATAAGCATGCCCATTCAGGAAAAACAAATCCATAAAAAAAATGCGCTCACTTTTCCGATAGATAGAATGAGGTTGTTTAATGATTTTCGAAAAATGGATAAGAGACAGAAGGAAGTTGACACCAGTGGTAGTGACGAAGTTCAAACCACCTTGTAAATGAAAATGGAAAGCATATGAATGCCTTATAACAAGGTGGCTATTCATCGGGTTTCGTAATCATCATGCCATGCGATCGTAGCGGGCACTTATTCATGGCTTCCTGAAAGGGAAGGTCGTTCGTTGTGCTTCATATATGGTTTCCTAAGTACCAGCTATCCTGAATGAATAAATGTGTTTGAGTGTTGAACATGTGCCTACGATTCTTAAATCAGAACCTTGCCTGAGAATGTTGATGATGATGGAGAGTAGACTGAGCGTAGTGGAAGGAAATAAGACTAGGAGATCATGCAGTGCCTGCTACTTCTTCTTCTATCAGCCTGGAGAAAGTAATATCACGTTCGATCCTGAATCAGTTGAAGGTGAAACTCTCCAGCTCGCAACGAAGTTTGCATTCAATAAGGAAAACATATTTTCTGAAGGCATGCGAGGACGTTCAAGTTTTTTTCTGAAACCACTCTGGACTTCAATCATTCCTTCCATGATAATTGATTCATGGAAACAACTTCTTCCCCCTATTATTAACTGTGTCTTCAGTCGTTTTTGAAGACATCAATTTGAGCCTATTCAGTCCAAAACAGGACGATCGTAGTACTTGTGCAGCTAGGAAATATCAATAAAGATGACTACATCATTTACAAGTTCGAGAGAAAAAAAGCTGCACGAGCAGAAGAAAATGACAAGAAGAGTGAAGTGAACAAGCTATTTACGATGGACAATCTATTTTACTTTGCCCGAAATTCAATGTTTCCAGTTTATATCATAAGTGAAAATTGATCGTTCACAACTTCATGATAGTCAATATCAAAACAGATGCTGGATATTGTTTCAAATGGAATGAATTAGTAGGCAATGCTGGTACGAATGAAATATCAAGTATCCTGGCGAACTTCATCAATCAAAAGTGTCGTGATTTGCAAGAAAATTAAGAAATCATTATTCACAGTGATGGATGCTGTGGTAATGATCAGAATACTACTTTATGGATGTTTGACTCAATTCGGTGATTCCAAGCAAAATATCAATCAGTCAGAAATATTAAGAAAGGGGCCACACAAGGATGGAGACTAACTCAATACATGTCACCATCGTAATTTATTCGAAAAAGAAGGTAATTAATATTCCTCCTGAAGTCTGCCTGCGTGGCAGACAAACTCCTGATCCTCACAAAGTGAAGTATTCAAATCCCTCCAGAAATTATTCAATCATGCAATACTCAACTTCAATGAGGCCCGAAAAAAATTAAGATCCAACGGTAATGAACATTCGTGCTCTCCGCTATTACTCAAGTGGTACGATAGATTATAAGTTGAGATACTCTGACGAGTGGAAAGAATTGCCTGTGCGAATGAGTAAAAAGAGGAATATACTAATACAACAATTATATAAGGAGAGACTCAACATTTCTTAGAAAAAATATGATCAGCTTCTAGACCTCAATAAAACATTGGAATCATGATCATTATGATGCACTTCCTCATGAACAAAATGAATAATGTCAATTGGGATGTCTCGAGTATCGAATACATCCTTCAATTCTCCACGTTTTTTCCCGATTCTTCTCCAATATTCATAGCAGAATACAATCTTGTGACTCCAAGAAAATACATTTGGAAAGTACACCCCGTGTGTCCATGTTCTTTTTCAATTCTCGATATTGCATATTCCTTACATTCACTGATCATCGCATCAATACATCAACTTCCACTAGAAAAATGCGCATGGGAGATGTTTCATAATTATCATATTTGGATTTCGCGATAGGTACAACGCGGTTTTTGGTTGATTAACTAGGCATCTATCTATAGTACTACTCACGCTCACTAGTTGATTCCAGATATTAACGGATCTTGGCCAATCTGATAAGCTGGTATATAATGTCGTCAGATGTCCGACTATAAAATTGAATGTCAACTGTCAAAAAGTCTGGAATCGTTGGCTTCATTTCCAATACGGGTTCAGAGGTTCTCTCATTTCCTAGTAAGTGGATAGGAGTTTTAATATTATACTTAAGTCAACAATGTAGAGTGAAAAAATTGAATTCACTATCTCCACATCATAGTTTGAAGTATTGTGATTTCTGTAATGTTCCTGTCTACAGATTGTAATGATTCCATAATCATTGAATTTATTATTATATTTTTTGCATTGTTATTTTGAGTCATTCCATTAAATATCATATTATCAATATATCTACATACAGTTTCGGATCATTTTTTCAGTTATAATGGAAATTATATCTATCAAAATCATCTGAATAAATCTGCAACAAATATTTGAATATTATTTGAAATCAATTTCGATACCATCTGTGCATAAAGCAGGTATTTAAATCAGCTAAAATAGAATTCTCTCAGACAAAATCAAACTGTTTGTCGATAGTATTGATATGAAGAGTGCGCTGCGAATCAAAAAAGAACTCAAAATTCCTGCTTTTTATCTGGACCACCAGAGAGAAAAGTTCATAACGGAGAACGCAAGTCGGTGACAATTTGGTATGATCGAATCATTTTGAAAATATATATAATCTCAAATCACTTTGATGTAATATAAAGATTAATTGAATACTGCAATTATCAGTAACTCTTCAATTAGTATATTTTGCAGAATATAATATCATAGGATAACGTGAATAGGTCTGATTTATATTTGTATATGATTATTCGGAATTTTTTATTCGTACATCTTTGATGTTAATGATACTTATATGATTTAACGTTATTTTCTCTACGTCTCAACCGAACATTTTCTTTCTCGTGTTTCGTATTCTGGTTTTAGCCACCTTTGAAGTTCTTCGACGCAGTATATCCTATTATTAGAGGCTGTGCCATATTTTTGGGTTTCTTGTGTCGCAGAATCTATCGAAACAAGGACGAAAAGTGAAGTTGGAGATTGTCAGTTCATGGAATGGAAACTTCATCGAACTTGAAGGGTGAGTAAGATTTTTCTATTGTACTTTCCAAGTATTTTCTGGGTTATACCATCTTTGGGAAACATCTTACTCTATCTATAATTAGCTGACAAACTTGTAACGTTCACCTGTAATCTCACATTGGAGTTACATTTATTCTCTGACTATAAATCATAAATTCGATTAGACACAATTTGCATCATATATATTCTCTTAATTAAATATTATCGATCCGATCATACAGTTTGCGTCAGGCTTGATTTTTACATACATATTATCCTCTGTCTCTATATTTCTCCAATATCATGAGTGATTTTGTTTCAGATATTGATGACATTATCTAAATATCACTATCTTAATATTATAATCTCCACATTATTATCTATCTCAATATTATTATCTCTGTATGATTATCTCGATAATGTTATATATTGCTCAATGCATAATTATCATCTACATTGATAATTGTTTTTTTTAACGCTTGGAGCGCACGAACGGGAATCCCTATAATGTTCAAAGAACATCGTGCGTATTCTCTGTTCTTTGGGGAAGAAATATGTTATCTGATGACAAATGTGATTCAGATTTTTGACATTCAAATATTTGTTTTTCAATAAACCAATTCTCTATTTTCTTTATTTGTTATATGATAATTATTGATAATCTTGATGAATTTCAATATCCAATTATATAAATTTCTGTGTTCATTTATTTATTTATTTATTTATTCATTTCAAAACCCAACAGGAATTACAATCATACAATACAATTAATTACAATACAAATGGTTGCGTACTAAGGAGAAAGGAATAATTTCAATCATATACAAGGTAAAGTAGAAATGGAATTCACAGATGGTTTTGTGATTAACAAAAAATCCTTTCAATGGAAGAAGATAAAAGAATCGTTCACTAAATACAAATAGATAACTATCATGCAATAATATATGTACTGCGTATCAATGAAAGATCATCTTATTTTTGTTGAACAAGTCCTTCTCACACATGATAAGGATAAGTGAAATATGTCGACATCAGGAAATTTATTTTCATATGTTTGAATCATTCTATTCATCGGAGTGTTCAAACAATTATTCGTTCTAGTGGTGAACATTGAATGACAAATCATTACTCATATGGATGAAACCATCATTTTCATTGCAGATAACTTCATACAGAAAGATTACATAAGAAATTTTTCTACGATTTACAAGACTATTCATTCTATAGAATTTCAGATTACTCTGATATGATTCGTAAAATGAGAGATTACATTTATATTTGCATTATTGATAATTGGATAATTTTCCATATTTGAAAATATAGATTTTCTAACTTTTTCATGTAACTGACTGGTACCTATCATCGATTTGTCTGCGGAGATCTCCAAGAACTCGTTGAAACTACCAGGTACCTCTGTCCACAACTGCCAAGACCTCTGATATGGGTCAGTAAACCAGGCACTTGATCTCTACATAGGGAATACTACTACAAGAACCCAATATGGTACAAAATTGACCAAGGTGAAGAAGTTCGGTTAAGTACTGAATAAGGTCCTACAGCCAAGGTAACAGTCAGATCCAGGATGAAAAGCAGTAGCTCGAGAGTTTTGAGTTGGTAGTCAATGTGAAGAAACCATTGTAAATAATTCATTCATTATATTCATCGTTGTATAAATTCATTCAACAGATTCAATGATTGTGACTGCGCATAAGTTTTCCACTAATTTTTAGGCAGGGAAATTTGGTCAATGTGGATAGGTTTCTGGCGACTTTTCACTAGTGTATGAGACTTGCAACAATCTGATCCACCTCCTGAGAGACGATAAAAATATTTATTTATTTTTACGTCACAAGATAACGAACTTGTTATTCCATGTCCGTCCTGCCATCCTGTCAACCACGAATTTGCTGCTGTACATTCACTCTTCACCAGCAACTTCCCCATGACCCCTGAGCAGTTCAATATTGAATTGAATGCTATAAAAGAGATTGCTCTCAACATTAATGGTTTTCACGCAACGCCTTATTGATAGACAATACCACTACCATTTCCCTGAATCAATGAACCAGAAATTAGTACATGTCATGGAATCCGAATCTCAATTTGCTTCTTTGCTTTTGAAAAGAGTGGATGTGCTAATAGGAACGTTTTTCAACTTTTTGATGTTGATTCAAATATTTCATATCACATCATGAACTCTATCGCTTGCAAAAAAGAAAAAATTTCTCCCTTTTATCAATCAGCTGTATATTAAGTATCATTGAATATCATGTTCAGATTGAATTGCTTAATTCATAGGTAAGAGTGGTAGACTTAATTATACCAGAGTTCTCAAACATGTGAAAATAATTGAGAAATCACTGAACCCTCATATTATTGGATATAAAACAGAAAGTTCGTTTGCGAAAGAAATCCTCGATCACCAAAATTTTTTCGATGTTAACAACAATTTGATAATTTCACTTATTTGTCAGAAATGAGGTGTATTCCCCTCAGCTCATTTGGAATCTTCGTAATGAACGGGTCCTTAAATGACTAGAGGAATATCTGAAATCACAATAATTCCATTTCCATGATGGACTGATATTGTATTCTTAATATCGAATCAATCTTGTGAAACAATATTCCATCAATATCAGATTCATGATGATGAGTGAATATTGCATTCCATTGTCCAGCAATATCGACCTAATATTGGCCCTCGAATATCAATCAATTCGATAATTTGGAAATGATATAACATCTATATCATTCTCGAATTGATTTCAATATCAAATGGATATTATCAAGATAATATATCCCGATTTTATGTTTGGGATGATTATTGAATATAGCTTGATATTTGATACGAACATTTTTTACATATTAGTATTTTTCATTTGGCCAATATTATTTTATCAATATGAGACCCGTTTCTGATAGATATAACTCATGAAATATGTCAAAACCAATTTTGCACTGATATTGGATTTTTAATAGGGATGTTATATTTCTTTTAGTATTTGAGCAACATTATGACAACTGGCGCCACTAGCACGTCTCCAAAAAACGATTGCTCAGAGGCTCAGAGGCTCTGAGGCACAGAAAACAGAAATTGATGTAAATGTATCAATATTACCATTTTTTTCAATGAAGCTGATGTGGCTTTGAATTTTGAATATTGACTGAATACCATAATTCAACATAAAGATGATATTGCATAATCATCACATCCTCATTTTGGCCAATATTGCTGGCTTATGTGAATTCAATATTGAATACACATGTGAGAATCATGAAGAATTGGTTTCTATCATACCTTTGTGAAATCTTGTATACGTAGGTATATGAACTCTATATTATTTAAATTCAACATAGCATCTAGATCACAGAATGCTCACATTAATTCATTGGTTCAATATTCACTCTTGATTGGTTCAATATTCAACCAATATTGATTGATTGATTGATTGATTGATTGATTTATAGTAGAATGACCAGTCTGGATTCTTACCCAAAACAGTGCAGCTCTTGGGCCTATTGTATTTCTGTTCATGCTGTTGACTCAGGTAAACAGGTTTGCTACCTTGATGAGGTTTAGCATCCTTTTCACCAAATCTTTCGTTCCGGAAACCTCATGTGAGTTTTGTGCCCCCAGAAGGTTGTATCTTCCACGCGGTAGTGCCTCGCACTCCAATATCACATGGGTGGACGTATCCTCCTCCTGGCTTCCTCTGTAATGATGCCCATTTGATGCATATGCTATCTCAAGAGAACAAGAGACAGTCCATGACTGGTTATTTGTCCCATCACTTGTCTGATCTGACTTATTTTCAGCCTTAGAATGTCGTTAGTCACTGATCTGGACAGTGTTTTAACTATTAATTTGCTTTGAGGGTTCCAAACACAGGTTCCGGTTTGATTAACAGCATCGCAGACCCTTATTACCTAGTAAGAACGTCAGCTGTTTCATTGTCATTTATTTCCTGATGCTCTGGCACCCATTGAAGCTTTACCTCGTTGTTGTTAGCCAGGGTTATCAGGTTTTGAAGACAATCCTAGACTTCCTCCTTGATCTGATTTTATTGCATGTAAAGGATTTGATGGCCGCCTTACTATCTCATGTGAGGATATAATAACCTATAAATTCTCTCACGATATACTCGTTCAGACATGCCTCAATGACATGCACCTCTGCCTGGAATACTGAAGAATCCCTCCCCAAGAAAGCACGAACCCTAGTTCTGGGTTTGTTTCTATATATTCCGGCTCTCGTATCCTCATCAGATCAACTACTTGGATGACACATAGATACTTTTCCCTCATTCAGCGTTTAGAGTTGAGTATACTGGGAAAACTAGATCTCTATTCAGTCGACAGGAGTCATGAACTCCTGGAGACCTCGGCGCTTGATGTATCTTAGGAAAAATGTATTTCACACTGGAACTCCGGCTGACGAATCTACTGGCTCAGTTCAGGCTCTGAAGCGACAAAAATCCTCAGGGATGTTGGATCATCTACCACACAGCAGGGCTCAAGACTCTCTTGGTCTTTCTGTCAGAAGTCAGGATCGATGGCTATATCTAAACCATAAGTAATTCGCACTGTTGGCAGTGAGGATTCTACCGGATATTCCGGACAGTCAGTTTTTATAGATGCACAAGGACATGAGGAGCAATCACGAGAGTTTTGTTTCCACCTCTCAGTGTATTGATAACTCAGGCTGCGAAGCAGCAATGATCCCTTAGGTGCTTCAACCAATGAAAGAGATGTCAACTTGATTCCCAAACAGTGGAGTTCAGAAAACAGTTCGCGATTTCCAGATGCCCATTGATGGTGTAAGGTGTGGTTTTCACCGATCCGTCGAGCTAACAGTTTAAAGAGTTGAAAATTCTAGTCCAGAAACATGCCATGTGGTCAAAAGAAAAAGGAGTTTATATCATTTATTTCTGTACACCACTGCTCCTCGTTATAAGGCCGTGATATCTGAAATGGACATGTCCTATCAAATATCATCTAGATAAAGACATTTAATATCAATTACCTTCCTATCAAGACATTCTAACACGAAACTAGGTGTTCACTACCTGAACTGATCGCACGAGAGCCGTGATCAAAAATGGTCTCATTTTCACATGAAAATGATATCTCTTGGTAGGAGAAGGAATCACCAGAGAGATCGAAAAAGGAACAAAAATTGCTCAAATAACACGTTTTCCTCAATCACAGCACTCACGATCCATCCCAAAAAAACATTCCGAATCGAATTTCCTTTCTGCGCAGCTTCAGGTTATCCATTTACCTTGCTCGATCCAAAGATGCAACTTGCAAGAAACTCATTGAATATCGATTATGATATCGATACAGCAGTCATTTCTACAGACGATACAAATTTTTCGATATGCCTGTGTCATTACACGCCACTACTATCGAAAGTGACAAACAGTCCTCCACTGCCACTGGCAAGAGGCATCTGACAAATGTGGAAGGTTTAATGAGAAGTTAATGAACATGACCCAACTGTCATCTAGCCTTGAACATTGGAAATGAAAATGAAGATGAATATATCTCTTAAACCCAAAGGGCTAGAAAAAAGTCATCGAGTTCTAGAATGCATCTCTAGACGAATAGAGAGAATTCACACAATGGAAAACTAAAAAACAAATCTTCATGTTACACAATGACATAGAGCAATTCATCATAACTCTCATATTTTATGTTTGATAGTTTTGGTCTCGCTTTGGTTTCATAAACTCATCATCTTTTCGTTTCAGATCGAGTGATGCTTGTGTCCACTTTACTTTTTCTAAGGATAGAATGTCTTATGTGTCATCAAAGAACATGTGTTCAAGAGATTGCCAATAGCGCTACTTCCCTCCCATCTGATGGGATGAACATTAGCCGTTTCGAGTATCAATCGACATTTTCATGATTGATTTGTATTCAAACCTTTTGGTTTGTTGGGATTTCATGCTGATAATGGAAACATGACTGTCCGAAACATGTTTCATGAATGATATCACAATTATTGGATGTTGTGGAGACGATTTTGTGATTTATAATCCTTTCACCATATAAAAGGTCAGAATCTATATCTCGAACAATGTGATGTGGGGACTGCTATCTTCTTATTGTGGTTTGAGTAAAGGAGTGATTCGAAATAGGATGTGAATATCCTGGGATTGTATTGTTGGAATCAAAATAAAACTTCTTCTCCATATGAACATATGTCCTGAGAGGAGCTACAGCCTCCGTTAGTTGAATAAATAGTTATTTACTATTGAAGAGAAAAAAGTAGTTGATTTAAATATTTGAATATCAACGTGAAATTTTATTTTTGAAACAGGAATGACAACTGCGGCGTTGCAGCAATCTTTATCATTGTTTTGAAGTAATCAAATATTTTTCTGTGACGGGAAAAAAGTTTGGCATTTCATCCCTGTTGGCAGGTTATAAAATGTCACTTTTCATAAATTACTTTTTTCCCGTGGGAAAAAAGTGAGTACTTCTTTCCCGGATATATATCACATATATTTACACTGTTGATGGCTTTTGTTGTGCTATAGTTCCGAAAAATGAGTCAATAATACCGTCTCCGAGAAAGAACTGCAAGTCCTTTTATCTTCCATTCGACTTCGCGGTTACGTATATTGCTAAATAACCACTGAATTCGCAATTTCTTGAAATAAAATCACAAAATCAGACTGACAGAAGTGACATCAGATATTTGATTACTTCAAATGAATGATAAAGATGCCTACAACGCGGTGTCCCTACTGTTGAAAACTTAAAATTTCACGTCGATAATTTTCAGATATCAAAATATTGTAATATCTTCTCAATATTGATTCGTTCTTTCTTTTGTCACAGAAAAAAATAGTGTATTATACACGGGAAAAATATTAGATTTTAGCTCACGGTTTGTTGTCTCCCTCCGCTACGCGTCGGGAGACAACACAACCTGGAGCTAAAATCTACTACTTTTTTCCCTTGTATAATAAATAACTATTTGTAAGTCCAATTCTGTGATTTGATTTCGCAAAAATTGCGACTTCAGGGGTTGCTTAGTAATTTACATAAATATAAGCCAACAACAGTGTATATATATGTAATATATATTCGACAAAGAAGTACTCACTTTTCCTCCGTGAAATAAAGTAATTTATAAAAAGTGCCATTTTATTACCTGTCAACAGAGACGAAATTCCAAACTTTTAACCGTTACAGAAAAGAAAAAGATTACCTGGAATTGTGATCATAATAACAGACAAGTCTAAGTATTTCAGAACTACACGTATCTGGGATGGCAATATCAAATGCGTTCCGACATACGATCACCTCTGAATAAGAAAGCGTTCAACAAATTACGTTTGAAATCGCTGTCGTACCTTTCCCTTTCGTTGATTACGATTTTCTGGCAGGAAATTTGTTGTATGAGAAAAATGCAGGAGACCGAATTCTTACATCCTCATGATACACAGGATTGTGCTATTCGAATTCAGATTTTTCTCTCTCTCCACACCGTCCTCCAACTCCTCCAAAGCTGGGTATCCATCATTGTTTAAGCAAGGAGAAAATGATGTGTCTAAAAAGACGAGTGCATGCCAATTCAGGAGATTTCATCCATTATTTAAGTCACAATTTTAAAAACCTAATATTTTTTTTCAATTCATCTATAATCGCTGTAGCTCGGAGGAAGTGCATTTTAGGACATATAGGTTTATATAAAGAAGAAGTATCATTTTGATGGAACAAACGAACAAACATATACAAAAACAATGTTTAACGGACTATTATCACTAGTTTCGCTTCTTCTTTTATTGACATTGTCTAACTGATCACATTATGTCAGCTGGAAGTGTTTTATCATCGAAGTTGTCTATCTCATTTCTTTTCAAAGAATAACATGAGTAGATATAATCGAAATCGATTCAAGGGTGTACCTGTGAACTGATATGCCTTTCCTTATCGTCACAGGTATTTCGCGACTACTGTTATCAGGATAAGTGATGAGATTATAGTCCAAGAGCTGGTGACGGATTTCGAGAAGGACCTTCTGGCATGTTGAATTTGTGCAAAAATACAATTCGTCAATTGACGAATCTAGTCCCGCAAGTCTGTTAGATCGTTTGCATTATTTCCTTTCTGATGCAAGTAGGTTTGAAATCAATCTTAAAAAATTCTTGCTCAGGACAATTGGAATGAAGAATATGTGGCATTATTCGATTACTCAGAAATAAAATGTTTCAACTTCCATCTCGAGAAACAATATTAATTTGTTTTCACTGAGTGAAATTCTTTAATTAACCCTCCATTATATTTTTTTATGTATCCATGTATCCGTATAATGAACAGAAATGTTTCTTGAGATAATAAAAACAATCAATCAATCAATATAATATATGGTGGAAAAAGTCCCGAAAATATTCTTTCAGAAGCATTATATCTTTCTCAATTCAGTGTATTGTTAATGATCAAATGAAAAATGCCAGACAATTTTGTCGGTTAAAAAGTATAACCAGGCCCCTTCAAAAATATCTTATGAAAATTCCCTAACAATATACGTAATCACGTGTTCATTGAATAATTTCAATAATACCTGCGAGTTGCCAGACAAATGACCAATGAGTACGGCAAAAAAGTTTCACGCATAGCTATAGGTGCGACAAAGAGAGCTAATGGAGGCATGCCAGCAGCTGATGGAGGCCCAGCTCTCCGTATTGTGATTGTTTATTGGGAATCCGCCTGTTTCGAGTAGGTATCAGAGTTCAAAGTGTTTTTTTGCAACTGAAAATTTTAGAGTAGTCTTTTCTTTCCTCCTTCCTGAAAGTTGAGAATCAATTTAAAATTTTGAAGAACAATAATCACGCTTGTTGCATCATATATTTTGAAGTAAAAAAGTCATTGAATAGTATTTCAGCCTCACCTATCCAACAAATAATACAATTCACAAGTTAAAATTCCAAAAGATTCAGAACTTGTCCGAGGTGAAACAAAATCTGAAGGTTGAGCCGTCAGAATACGCTAGGCGAAAAAAAAACTATTTGCAAAACTTTACTGGATTTGCTAGCAAATATCTCGAAAAGATAGAGAAAATCTCACCGATACAGTTTTGTAGACAATCATATTAGCTAAATAAATCTTAATAAATTGACAGTTCACAGTTTGTGTACAGTTTTTGAGATATGAAAAAAATCCTAATCCTAGAAAGTCATGAATTACATTATTATATATTATGAGTTAGGGATGAAACTCAAATTCTTTTTATTTAAAAATCACAAATCAAACAGCAATAAATTCAACGAAGATTATAATGATTTTTAATTCATTCTGTTATTATTTAAAACGATGATTATTACCGCCATTGCCTCCCCATATCGACGTCCTTGCTGTATACAAATGGCTCTGTAATGAAATAGCGCTGAACAAAATCGCGAGTAACGAAAGAGCGGTAACGAAACTACGCTGAACAGCATAGCGCTGGGACGAAAAAGTGTGTATTGACTCAGCGCTGATATAGAATAGCACGGTTAACGGAACAGCGCTTGTAATATACCGGGTGGTCCATTCAAGACTATCCACCCTCGATATCTCCCAGAATAATTATTCAACAAAAAAATGACGAAACAGGTCGATTTTTATTTGGAGGGGGACACATTTTGACGCAAAATGAATGATCCATACTTCAACCCTCTACTCTCCAGAGCAACCCCCTCAATAATTTAAATAGGGAATAAGGGCCGTGTTATACATCATTGGAAAGGTAATTTAATTCGGAAACTAGCAGTGCAAAGTTTTTTGAATTTCAACAACTCGTTCTCGAGATATTCGCTTTCGAATGGTATGTTTTATAATTGTGAGTAATTGAATGTACGGAATGAATTAATGAATGGTCATCTACAACAAATGTTCAAAATCACCTACATAGACTTCCAGACAGTGGAAGAATCTATTTGTAAATTCCTTTCGCAAATTTGAAATATTCCTCTAGTTATTGTCAGGCATTCAACCCTAATTCATTTTGCTTATCGTCCAGATCAGTAGATTCCGTTTCATAAATAACGGATTTTGGTTGACCCCAAAGGAAACAATCATTGGACACCATGTCCGGCGAGCGTGCTGGCCATTTTATTGATCCTTCACGACCTATTCATTTGTTTGTGAAATTTTGGGGTAGCCATTCATTCACGTGTGATACGGGAGGTGACACATATCTTGTTGAAACTAAATATTATCTGCCAATAGATTTCGACTACCATCATCATAAAGGTCCGTAGCGGACCATTAGAATAGACAGCACATCTGCCGGCTTGGCACCAAATGATTTCCTTTTACGAAGTAATTTGAAATCCCTTATCTATACAACGAAACCCACTGACCTGAACGATGTGGAAAGAAGAATAAGGATCGAATGCCAGATGAATATCTTCAAATGTTTAAGAGAAAGAATGTGAACCTTGTTGGTTGCCTAAAGTATCTACTGACGGATATCTACCGATTTTCAAACCTAAATTATTTGCTCACCGAGTACACGTGTTCGTTTTTTTAGCCAACATGATTGAAATCGGTGAAAAACTTATCTTCCGACAATTTTTTTCTGAATTTGTGAATTCAGTGTTGAAACGAGAAATGACCACACATTTCGAGAGTTTTACTTCTATCACGATGGTTTACACGAAAGACGAGAAAGTTGAAATAATTTTTATTTTTGCTGTTCAAAATGAGTGTGCACGAGCAACAGCTCGAATTTTCAATGAGCAGCACGAAAATAGAAACGTAACTCACAAGTGAGTATCAGAAAAACAATTTATGGGAAATATGATGAATAAGAAGAAATTGATGTATTGAAAGAAATACGGTGAGAATTCGCATTATCTTTGTGATGAAAGTATTGATTCTCTCTCGGTATATTCAACAGAAAGCAACTACTTTCCCGACTACTTATATGCCACGACGAACATTGAATTTGAACACACACGATAAGAATTTGAAGAATAAAAAATAAATAAAACCGTCTTATGTTGAGAGTTAGTATTCTCTTTCAGATAAAATATCATGGAACATACATATCATCATTCTGAATATACCGAGAGAGAATCAATACTTTCATAACAAAGAGAATGCGAATTCTCACTGTATTTTTTTCAATACTCCAATATCCAGAATTTCTATAATGAGGATGCTGAAACAGCACAAATTTCATCCTTATAAGTTGAATCTTCACCAAGCATTAAATGAGGATGACTATGATAGACGATCTGAATTTTGCGAAAATATCACGACAATGATACAGAGGAACCACGAATTTATTAAGCATATTTGCTTTAGTGACGAGTGTTCATATCATTTGAACGGTTTAGTAAACAGACACAACTGTCGTTATTGGAGTCAGAATAACCTTCATCTAGTGAGAGAAGAGCACACACAATGGCCCCAGAAGTTGAATGTGTGGGCAGGGATTTTGGGTAATACAATCATTGGACCAATATTTATCCAGGGTGATTTGAATGGTATGGCCTACTTGGATATGCTTCAGAATCTAATCGAACCACTTATTATGGATGCTGTCAACACTGACCTCGATGATGATGGTAATCCAAATCTATTAGCAGAAAATATTTTTTTCAACAGGATGGTGCTCCACCTCATTACATATTGCAGGTAAGAGAATGGCTATCTCAGAATTTTCCAGACAAATGGATTGGTCGTAGAGGACCAATAGAATGGCCAGCACGCTCACCGGACTTGGCACCCAATGATTTTTTCCTATGGGGTCATTTGGAGAGAAGAATAAGAACTGAATGCCTGGCAATATCTAGAGAAACATTCTCAAATGTACAAGAGGAATTTTCAAATAGACTCTACCACTGTCTGGGATTCAATGGAGGTCATTTTGAACACTTGTTGTGAATACCTGTTCAATAATATCTATTTTGTACATACATTTACTCACAATTAAAAAACATACCATTCGAACTCGAATATCTCGAGAACGAGTTGTTGGAATTCAAAAAACTTTGCACTGCTAGTTTTCGAATTAAATTACCTTTCCAATGATGTATAACTCGACCCTTATTCCCTATTCAAATTATTGAGGGGGTTGCTCTGGAGAGTAGAGGGTTGAAGTATGGATCATTTATTTTGCCTCAAAATGTGTCCCCCTCCAAATAAAAATCGACCTGTTTCGTCATTTTTTTGTTGAATAATTATCCTGGGAGATATCGAGGGTGGATAGTCTTGAATGGACCACCCGGTATAATAGCGCTGTGATAAATCATATACGTATTAATAAACAATACGGATCATAACGGGTGCCAGGATGAAGCCAAAAATATGAAACAAATGAATATCCATAAGGATTTGGTGGCATGATACGCATGCGCCATGCGCTATTATAGTAGTCATCAAAGACATGCGTTTCGGTGGACAATGACGTTTACTAGCCTTTCAATCAAAGCAGTATGTGTCTGATCGTTTCAAAACTTTTCCTTATGGATAGTCATTTGTCTTCAAAAATCGGCTTCATGTTTCGCTATGGAAACAGATAGAGATTATCCGTATTGATTATTAATACGTATATGTGATAAATGAGCTCTGTTCAAAACAACGCTGTACATACCGATAAGCGCTTAACAAAAGAGCGCTGTTGCAAAATAACTCGTTACAAAAGGGCGTGTATAGACCATTGTATCAAAACAGCGCGTGTAAAGGAATAGTGCGGGTAACAAATATGTGATTAAAGCTGCAATATGTCTATCGTTTGAGTTTGAACCCCTATCATGAAATGTTAACAATTATTCATGACAGTGACGCTTTAATGACTACCAAATTTGATATCAGGAAAATGTCAGAATATGTGTTATCCCGAAAAGGAAAACAAATTTTGATATTTGGAGGATATAGATATAGAAGAGAAAAAAACAAATATTGCTTTAAAAACGTGGAGATGCGCAAAGGGCACCTGTAGAGGCAGAGCCTTAACGAAGAACGGTTGTCATGAGGTGACCAAAGAACATAATCATGGGCCATGTGTTGAAGACAGAGGAGAATTAGTAATCAAAAAGAATATAAAAGACATGACGAAAACTAGTGGCGTTATATGGTATGCATCATAATTGATGATAATAATCCAAAAACGATGCTATTTTAGTCCATATAATTGACAATGTCAATGTGAACTCTTTATGAGGTCAAAATGCTCCGACTAAATATTCTGGATGACAAATTTTCGTCCAATTGAACTTAATCAAAAATTTTATAGTTTCCTGAATACAAGGTTATTATACAGGGTGATCCACGGTGGATGGCCTATTAGAAGTATCTGGAGAACGAATAGACAGAACATTCTGAAAATTGAGTTTCTTCGATAATTGAACATTCTCTATCCGTCTAAAATATTTTCATCGATTCAGTGTTGCCACATCTATCAGAAACAACTTGCAACTTTGTTATTCCAAATGGAACACCCTGTATTTTATTGCATTTTTAGATTCATTTTAAAAAACTGATTTCATCGATACATCACACTTGGGGTTTAGCAGGAATGATTACAGAGATATAGGGTGTTCAAAATCGAGATTTTTCAATTTTAAGATTTTTTTGTGTCGAAACTATTTATTATTGATCAGAACGGCCCACATGTCCATACCTTAACATTTGATTGACTATCTACTGGAATTTGATTGGGAAAAATACAGGGTGCTTCAAGATTCAGAATTCTGATCACCCTGTATCTGTTCTAATTAAATTTTGATAGATAGTGAATCGAACGTTAAGATAGGGACATGTGAGCCGTTTTGTTCAATAATGAATAGTATCGACACAAAAAAATCCTGAAATTGAAAAATCTCGATTTTAAACACCCTATATCTCTGTAATCATTCCTGCTAGACCCAAAGTATGATACATTGATGAAATCAGCTTTTTGAGGAAAATATAAAAATTTAATAAAATATAGGGTGCTCTATTCAAAATAACGAAGTTGCTAGTTGTTTCTGATAGAAGTGGCAAGACTGTATCGATGAAAATATTCTAGACGGATATAGAATATTCAATTATCAAAGCATCCCAATTTTCAGAATGTTTTGTCCTTTCGTTCTCCAGATACTTCTAATAGGCCATCCACCGTGAATCATCCTGTATATTAGTCTGTTTTTTAACTTTCTTGCAAATACTTATCTGAGTGAAGAAATAATTCGCACATTTTCTGACAATGAGGGATATTCCAGGATCAAAGATCAAAATCAAGTCAGAGTTTCGACGTAACTTGCAGGGGTCGCCACCAGAAGCAAGATATTGAAGTTCTAATTTGGAATTCTAATTCCGTGCAAAATTCGTACAATTATACTGAGTTGTTCTCGCCACTAGCCGCTGTTTCAGAGATAATTCGAATGTTGTATTGAACAATAGAACTTGTCGCAATTCCACTCGGCATATTATCCAGATCTCTATTCATTTTTCTTAAGAACCTTTCAGTGCCTGAAAAGTAGTGGTAGTAGTATATGAACTCAGTTTATAGTATGTATGTACATACCAACTGGCCATCGACCCAACGAGAGGCACTTCAGTCCATGTGCGTTTTGTGTAGGCTTGTCTACTTACTCCATAGGTCACCCTAGGAGCAGCATCATTGTTGATCTGAGCGCAACAGTGAATCGCGCAGAATTATCTCCGGCCCAGGCTATGAGTACTGATGTTGAGAAATTCGATCTTTTGTATTCAATGTGTTATCAGAATGGTTTTTAGTGTGATAGCAAATAAATTCCAGTGATGGGCATACACAATGCCAGGCATTGCAATATGCCCAGCAAACACATCTGTTATATTTACATCACTGTTATATAAAATCAACGGAACTTTTTTATATAGAATATTTACGTAAATATTCCATAATACTTCTGAAATATGTGAACCTCCTATTTATATAAAATATTTACGTAAATATTCCGTAACAATTCTGAAATATGTGAACCCCATAATTATATAAAAATGTAACGTAACTATGATGTAAATGATATGTGACAATTTGATATCAATATAAAAGCTTATATGATAGCTACATGACTTTACTAGGACTCTCGGCCGTAAATTCTCTGCAGACTTGATTCTGCGTCAATTGAGGATATTCGTTGGGATGATCAGTACCCGTGGTCTCGCGCTGTAATGTTCCCCCACCGCGATGATTATTATTTTTCGCTCTCGCACTGTAGCGTTTCTCCGTGACCACTCTGAGGTTATAAGTAATGAGTGAAGACTTGGAGACTGAAAGCATTTTCAGTATTTTCTTACTATTCCGAGTGATTTTGTTTCCACCAATTTTCTGCGCTGCAGTGGTCCCCCATCCCACATGCCCAATTCCCATTGGTCGACTACTTTGAGGTTATGAGTTATGATTATAAGTGAAGACGAGACCATAAACAAACTACACTGAAGGCATTTTCGGTATTTTATAACTATTTCGAGTGTTTTTCTTGTTTCTACCTGCTGTGTTTGATGAATTAAACTAAAATAAAAGTGTTAATAAGAATAACTGGAGGTGAGTGAGAATAAAACATGCCTTGAGATTCTCCTAACCTCTGTGAAAACAACAAGAAAGAAATAGTTACATATCTATCCTGGACCTCTTAAATATGCCTAGAATAAATGATGAATCTGGTAGGTATTGATAGAATCCGAGATATAATCTGGTCAAACTCCAATTCTCATATGAAATTGAACAAAAGCCAGTGATTGATTATGACGGCTGATGAAAACCCCAGTGAAAACCCCAAAGTGCCTCACATTCTGGATTAACCCGTTTTTACCTGGTGTTCCGAAATTGGACACATCTTACACATTCCCAGTGTTCCGATATTGGACGTAGACTATTTTCCCACTCCACGTCATAAAAACACAACGCATAAGGGCATTAGATGACCTAATCTGTTCACTATCGATGTTTACTTGTGAAGAGGAAGTTGTATCGTTTTGGAATATTATTGAAGATTTGTTGTGCTTTCCTAAATATACTGGGAGATTCTGATACGAAAATGGCTAACAGAAAGTGAGTATTTGTCCACTGCCTAATTGATTTTTTGAAAGGAAATCATGTTCATGTATAGAAGTCATCTAGTTTTTGTTATATTGTGTGATATATATCACAAAAATCTTCATTTTTCTTTGCTAATGTCACTATTTTCTGCCTGTTCCAATATTGGATCACTGGGAACAAAATGAATTTCTGTTTTAGATATTATACCACAGAAGAACTTATAGATCTCCTTGAAAATGAGGATTTTTTTGGGGCAGATGGCGATAGATATTTTTCATCCCTGAAACTAGTGAATGAATTGCAGAAATTGGGTTATGGATATACTGGAACAATAAATCCTAATAGGACTGAGCATTGTCCCCTACTATCGAAGTCAGAGATCAAGAAGACACCTAGGGGTACATATTCATATATGACTGACAAAACGACTGGAATTACGGTCACTTCATGGAACGATAACCGCCCTGTGTTAACTGTTAGTTCATGTGATCCAGTGAATCCTATAGGTCAGGTGAATAGATGGGTGTCTGCGGAGAAAAAAAAAACCACTGCCCCAACCTTACGTCATTGGACAATACAATAAGAATATGGGAGGTGTAGATCGAATGGACCAAAATATAAACAATTACCATATAAGTATCAGATCGAAGAAATGGTGGTGGGCCCTATTTGCCTTCTGCTTAGATTCAGCCATGCATAATGCCTGGCAAATTTACAGACGTCAGCCCAACAATGGGAAAATTGATTTCCTGAAATTCAGAAGAGAAATCACTAATGTTTATTTGAAAAAATACGCGAACCCTGTTATTTGAGGAGGACGACCGAAATCTTCTAAGCCAATAATTGCAAGAACCCATAGAAATATCCGGTATGATGGATTCAATCATTGGATGACTCCTTCTGATAGACAAGGACGTTGTGCCATGTGTCATAAGAATACCACAAAAATGTGTGAAAAATGCTCGGTGAATCTGCATGAACATTGTTTTAAGAGCTTCCATGTCAATTAACTTCAAGTGTTTAGTAAATGTTTAACTTCATATAAACTTCAATAGTCAATTAGACCTTACCTTTCAGTCCCCATGTTCCAATAATGGAACGCAATATTTTTCGAAAATTTTGAATGTTTTTTCAATGTACCCACGGAATGCTGGATTCAGTAGCTCAAGTAAACACGAAATCATGACAAAAAAACAAGTTTTGATCAATTCAAAAATTCGGGCATGAGGGTGCCAATTAATTTACGGAATTCGGGCAAAAACGGGTTAAAGTTATTATTATTGGTTATGGAAATTTTTGTTCCATAAATAAGTTCATGAAGAACCCCAATAAGATGAATCCTGAAATGTATACTTTTCCAGGTAGGTACATCTTTTCAAAACTCAAGGTGGTAGAGATGGGAGAGACACACAATGTTCCTGGTAAGGGCAGAGGGAAAACATTGAAGTCTGAGATTTGAAATCAATCGAAATATCATTATCTGGTAATATATATTTTAGATTTTAATTTGAAAAATGAAAAACAAAGCGATATTTTTTCAGACTCCATCATTATCACATACCCTTCGATATCTTACTCTGATAGATAAACCAGCAGGAAGGTGGTTCTGATTTAGTCACCAGAGGTTAAATGGAGGGTTGAATTGGGAGATCAAGAAGAAAGATATAATTTGATTACTCACAATTTTGATTTCTTGAACTTTTGAAGTATACATAAATTTTAATGGTCTCACTATTTTCAAAGAAAAATAAAGGTCATGTTTTTCATTTGGTAGTTGATGTTGTTTCATCATCTTCTATTCAGGACATTCCATTTCATTCGATTTGAACATTATTCAGTCTATAACTTTTTGACAATTTTTTTGTTTTGATGTTAGCAACTGATCAATTATACTGTGTACTATAATGCATAATATTTGGAACAGAAAGTCTTAAAAATTTTCGAGCAGAGTTTTTTTGTACATGAGGAGAATTGAAGTGAATAATGAATGATATAGGAGATAATAAACCATCAAGCATATTATGACTAATCTGTTTTCCCACACAATCAAAAATTGCCAAATAACTTCTTTTTCAAACTAGCCAACTTCCAACTCTCATGCACATTTCTATAAGCATATATCATCATCAGTAATATCAGTATAGATATTATGGAGTGTAGAGTTTGGATCACCTACTAAGATGATTGTACTTAGTTATCAATATGTTCATATGCCTGTGAAGTGAGTTAGTGAAGTGAAGAGGTTATTCATGAAATTCCGATATTCATTTTGGATATTAGTCAATTAGTTTCATCAATATTATATTAAAATGGAGTCATATTTGTAGATGATATTTTTACATAATAGGGATGTAAATTTTACATAACATCTAGAGAATGTTATGTAATATTTATGTCAGTTTGTTATATACGTAACATCTTATTTATAGCAATGAAATTATATAAAATATATATAAAATAGTGACATAATTGTTACGTAATAATCATGTAGTATTTGTGGCGGACATTTCGCCATAACAGTGATGTAAGTCTTACATAACATAGTTACATAACACGTATTGTCAGTTATGTAACACTTATGTCAATTTTACATAATTGTGTTTGCTGGGTGTAGCTATTTTCATGATATAGACAGAACACAATTCTAATAAATAATTGATAATTATCAAATAATATATAAGAATTTGTGCCACTCTGCCTAACAGAAACAATAAACAAAGCACAAAAACAAATAATGATAGTTCTAGAAAATGCAATCAACATCGATTCATACTCGAACCCGGATTTTGAATCTGCGTGTTACAATTTCAAGATGTCACGTACCTTCTTTTTCACAAATTCAACAATCAATTTCGATTTCAATAGATATCACAGTAACATATTTCTCGACCCCCCCCCCCTACTAAGAAGTATTGCCGATATTTCATCATTAACCACATTCAATTCATTTATGAAAGATCAATCGTAAATGGAACCAAAAGTTTGCATCAACGTGATGAAAGGATTCTGAAATGCCATGCCATAGTCAACTGATATTCAGTGAGCGGTTATATGAGTGAGGGGTGGAATTTTCAAATAAAATAAACTAGCAAGATTTTGTCTGATGGGTATACACCAGTCGACGAATATAATACGGTTCCATAAAATTGAACAAATCAATGTAGACTATATTATCACTACTAGTCGTAGGAAAACGGAGTCTATACTCTTTTTCTCTTTCTTCAGATCTACTACGATATTACGAATGGTAGTGGCAACTCTTGTCGGAAGTATTATGGTATCTTCAGAGAATGAAATTCCTCCTTCTATTCAAAATCTCTTTATATTGTGGCCTGCTTTTTTATATTGATTGATATAAACCAAAATTGTATAAAAATATAAGACACATGTGCGAACGGCAGCTCTTCGCCAGAGAACAGATAAGTGGATTCGTTGTGATTGCAGATAGTTAAATTTCAAGTTTAGAGGGCGCCACTCAATTTATAAAACAATTACTGATACTTGGATAATTGAGAAAACCAATTAGTTGGATACTTACAGTATTTTCCAAAACTTAATCCTGAAATAGAAATATGAAAAAAATCTTCTTAAATGGCAGTGTCAACACAAATAGATGAATAAAACCATATCAAATTTCAGACCTATTTATTATCACCATAACAGACAGGGTTTATAAAGACCAGTGTAGAGACCAAGATGACAGAATATGTAGCATGTGTTATCATGAAATATCTTAAAGTAATGTGACCATAAAATTTCATAACCATAAATTATCATAACCATGAAATGAATGTTTCTAGAGGAATTCAAAATTATTGTATAAGTTACCAAAATTCATCAACCTACACCATGACAATTACCACCTTTTTATATGACTAGCGTTTGGGTATAGCAATCATCATATTCCAACTATAAAACGGGATGTATAAATCTCAAAAAATTTGATTAGACAATAATCTGTAAAAAACCTGAAACCGCTGTCACATAGTACTATGGGAGAGCTTCACAAGAGCTTCATACATGTTAAATATGGTTATGATCAAAATGTTGAAATATTAAATCAGATTTAAAATATGATGGAATAAAAAAACCTGGTCTATTGGAGGGTCCTCTCCAATGGTCTAATCACCCCTATCCGAGGTCCACTATGGTGAGTAGGCATGCTGTGAAGATGAAGATGGAAACAGGAACGAAGACAGGAACAAAGAAGTTGATGGACCTCCACAGTCCACAGTAGGGCTCAGTGGTGTGGCTCAGCCGGTCAGCTTGACCGGTTACTACTGGGCTTGATCTGGGCCACCTGTCGACTCTGGTCAGGATAAAATGAGCGACCTGGTCCTCTTGGGAATCATGACCAAGGTCGAGAGATTATCCCTTCAGCTGTTCGCACTAGAAGCCGAAGGCAGCTAAGCCATACCCTAACACCCTGTTAAAAAATTAACAGGTTGATATAACCTCTTGACAGACACGTGGAGAACAAAAAAAAACTGATATTGAAAGGAAATATTGCTCACCAAGTTGATAGTCATTGCTCTGCATATGACTTACCTTCTGAGAAGGGAGGAAGGACTTGAAGAACAATTAGTTTGGAGTCTTCATACGCTGAAAAAAAGCCGGCTGCAGGGCTTCCTGGGGACATCAGGCAGTCTCCGAAAAGTGGGAACAAATCCTACACAGGTCCATGGCCAGAATCATTGATGTTTTTGAACAATTTCAAAAAATTTCAAATCCCCCGAAGGGTTTCTACGGATTATACCGAGAAAAGAAAAAATGCTCAAACTGGCTCAAGTGCACACCATGACGGTCGCCGAGAAAAAGCCTCGAGATAGCTACCGGAAATCTCCTCCTAAAATGCCCTATCTAAACTTATCTTATCTAAAGAAGTGCTTCCTGCCAAAATTCAGCGCCAAATATGAAATCATATTATTTCATTGGTCAGAAGAAAAACACAAGAATTACTAGGTCCAAACTAACAGAAGAAGTACCGAAGAAAGAAAAGAAAAAGAAGAGTCTTCTTTTTCTTCGGTAGTACTATGTCACAACATTGTAAGATTGTGCTTAAGTCCTACTCACAGAAGATGAGTGACATACTGGACAATGACGTTTGGATGACAATATTATAACCCTAAAATAAATTCCAGAAAATAAAGAAAATAATTCTTCCAACACCGAAAATACCATTTCAGATCGAAAAATCACCTTGGATAATCCCTGAAATAAACCAGCGACATGGGCTTTATCACACCTGCGAACACACTGGTAAGTCGTTTGTTTACTCTCGGAAGGGACAACAACATTGAACTATTTCTTCGAATTCTAGGCCTCTAGGATCAGAACGCCAGAAATCAAAGACTCCTGCAGCTTATATCATCACCTCCCATCGGCACATAGAAATTCAGAAGACATTACTAATCATGACTGTTATTATTTCTATACTGTTATTCAAAAATGTGTGATAAAGTGGTTCATTAAAAGTTACATTCAAGTACTTCAGGATTATTTACCAAGTATCAGACTGAATGTTCTCTGTAAGTATGACTTCTTGTCTAGATCTGAAATGTTAATATTTACAAAATGGTAATGTATGAAACAAAAAAATGAAAATGATTCTTTGCAACTCCAAATGTTGCACTAAAGCACATTCGCTTGAATTCTCATGCAAACGATACTAAAAATTATTTTGTAGCAATTTCAAATGCTACATATACCCCTCTCCTAAGAGAAAAAATTGGTCAATTTATGGAACAATTTTTGATAGAGGTTAGGCATTCATGCAAATTTTTGGACAATAGTAACTGCGCGTACCAAACGTTCCTCAAATGGAAGTAAAAACATAGTTCACTACCAGCTAGGTAAGAATCTAATCTTGAAAAGATCTAAATCTGGATAAAAGTCAAAATCTGGATAATAAGTCTAAATCTGGAAATAAGTCTAAATCTGGATAATAAGTCTAAATCTGGTTATATTCTGAATCGGTAAGTCTAGTCCAATTACATGAATCTATCTCTAATGAGAAAAGTATTTACAAAATTTTCAAAATGACAAAAAAAAATATTTACATCAAGGAAACTATGAAGTTCAGGTTGATCAGACCTTTCAGGAATCTTCATAGGGGAACAAAATCACTAAATAACTTGTAAGTATCTAGTGTCAAATAATATTCCATATCTAATCTCAAATATGAAATAACAAGGGTCAAGTAAGCTTACTTTATAAGGAGAACATTGAATCTCAAACTAGGTTCTGCATGAACCATAAAAATTGTTTGTGCACCAACGCACCAAAAAATTTGTATGTGCACCAACGCACCAAAAAAAACTATCTGTGCACCAACGCACCAAAAAAAAAATTTATCTGTGCACCAACGCACCAAAAAATTTACAAAAAAAGTTTTACTCAAAACCAACTAACAGAAGTACTCTGTAGACAAATCTAAGATGATTATGGTCTGAATAAACATTACTATCCAACAGAAACATCTGAATTGGATCCAAAATATTGTTTTAAATCTTTTATATGCCATTCCCCAGCGGGAGAACCATCGATATGATCTAAAGCATATACTAAACGAGATATTCTTTTAGTAACAATATTCAAAACATATTTGGGAGCTAATTTTGCACTAAACTTGCTCGAAGCATCTGAAAGTATCTTATTTCTCCGCCATACCTTTTCTCCTTCTTCAAATATATGATCTCTCTTTCTGAGGTTGTATGATGTCGCATTTCTCTGATAAGCCTTATGTAATCTTTCCTGTACTGTCTTAAAGACATCACCAAGCCCCTTGATATCCTGAACAAAACTATCCCTGTCATCAGGTAAAAGTTCGATATCTTGGGTTTTAGGAAGATTTCCATAATACTTGCCAGAGATAGGGACATTTCGACCGAAAGTCAAAAATGCTGGAGTATACTGGGTGACCTCATGTGTGGCTGTATTTATTGCCTGTTGAATTTTATAAATTTCCTTATCCCAATCCTTATGTTCATCTACATAACTTCTAATGGCTTGACCTATGGTCTTGTTAGTTCTCTCTACAAAATTGCACTGAGCTGAATAACGAGGGGTGTACCATATCTTTTGAACATTATAAGTGTCAGCTAATTTTTTAAATAGTTTTCCAGCAAATTGCTGTCCATTATCGCAAACTATGAACTGTGGTACCCCAAATACCAAAAATACTTGATTTTCCATAAACTTTATAACGCTAGGTGCTTTAGCATCACGCATAGGACAAGTAGGTGAAACCTCTAGAAGATCTAGGAAATGGTCCCATGATATCAACAGCAATAGTTTGAAAAGGAAATTTCACTGTACGTTCAGCTCCCATGAGTCCCATACGAGGAGTGTTTGATAATTTTTGTGACTGACACACCCTGCATGTTTTGACATACCTTAAAATGTCACTTCTCATCTTAGGCCAATAGTAGTGTTCTTGTACTCTCGCAAGGGTTTTGAAAAAACCGAAATGACTACAGGTAGACGGATCATGTGAATCTTTTATAACGGAAATTCTCTGTGATTTTGGAACAATAACTTTCCATTCAACTATATTCGACTTTAATGGTACTCTAGAAGGGACATACTTATAAATTAAGTCATTTTCAATCTTAAACTGAGCATATGCATCAGGATTTCGACAAATTTTACTGCTCAATGAGGCATTCCATGTATCAGTATTTTCAGGTTGTATATCAATCAAACATACTTCAGGCTCGACTTCATGGCTGTTGGAAGGAGGTATTCGAGACAGAAAATCTGGAACTACGTTCTGAGCTCCAGGCTTATGAGTAAGATTGAAAGAGTATTGTCTCAACTTGACAGCCCATCTGGCCAAACGACCGGAAGGATCTTTGAGATTGTGTAACCAGAGAAGACTATGGTGATCTGTTGTAACATTAAAAATGGTACCTTCAATATAAGGTCGAAACTTATCAATCAGAAAAATCAAACTTAGTAGTTCTCTCTCTGTTACACTGTAATTTCTTTCTGTCCTGGACAAGGATCTTGAAGCATAAGCTATCACTTTCTCGACACCTTGAACTTCCTGTATCAATACACCTCCTATCCCAACATCACTGGCGTCACATTGAATGGTAAAAGGTAGTGAAAAATCTGGGGGACATAGAATTGGTGCTGACACTAGAGCATTCTTGATGGCGACAAAGGAAGCTTCCGCTTCAGAAGTCCATTCAATAGCCTGTTTTTTACCCTTTCCTTTTAATAATTCACTTATAGGTGCCATTAAAGTTGAAAAGTTATCTATAAATCTCCTATACCAGGAGCATAAACCCATAAAACGTTTAATCTCCGTACTGGTAGTAGGACGTGCATAATTAATCATAACAGAAACCTTTTCAGGGTCTGTTCTAATCCCTTGTCTGTCTATGACAAAACCTAAATATCGAAGGGATGTCTTAAAAAATTCACATTTCTTAATATTGATTGTTAGATTTGCATCTTTCAAAATTTCCTGTACCTCTAATAAAAGTTTCACATGCTCCTCAAATGTAGCTGAAATAATAATTATATCGTCCAAATAAGTAAACAGATTTGGCTCAAATCTGGGGCCAAACAACGCATCACACAGTCTCTGTTGAGTTTGGGCACTATTGCATAAGCCGAAAGGCATGACATTGAAATGATATAAACCTCTACCAGGTATACTAAATGCTGTTTTCTCCTTGGAGGATTCCTCTAGTGGTACTTGCCAAAAAGCTTTCCTCAAATCAATACTTGATATGTATTTAGCATTACGAAGTAAGGTAAGAATTCTATCTATACGAGGCAATGGATAACTGTCATGTTTAGTTACTTCATTCAACTTACGCCCATCAAAACAGAATCTATACTCGCCTGATGATTTCTTAACTAATAGCACTGGGCTATTCCAAGGACTATGTGACGGTTCAACAACACCCAACTTGATCATATCATCTAATTCCTTATTGAGAAAATTCAACATATAAGGAGACATTAGATATTGTCTCTGCTTAAAAGGTCTAGCATCGCCAGTATCTATCTCTAATGTTATCTTATTTGTTCTACCTAACCGAGAATCACTACTAATGCCCTCGAACGAGCTGATGACACTTTTCATTTGATCTCTCTGCTCCTGCGTCAGCTCATCATCTATACATATTTCAGAAATATCATGAAACTGATGAGAGTTGGCAACAATGTCGACAGTTTCACCTGATGAAACTCGACACTTAATGTCCCAACTAAAATCGTGGAAATCTATAGACACACCAAATTTATTGCAAAAATCACTACCTAGTATGAAAGACTGTGAAAGGGAAGGTACTACTAGTGCTGATATTATTTGTATTTCTCCATTTATCTGAATAGGCAAATCTACAACACCTTCAACACTTTGATGTGCACCATCTGCCGTCAATACATGGTTCAGATAAGGGTTTCTGATTATTAAACCAAGATTTTTTATTGTCCTTAAACCTTCCTGACCTATAACTGACATATTGGCACCACTATCTAAAAGTGCAATTATCTCTACATCAAAAAGTTGAATTTTTACATAAGGCCTATTATCAGTACCTTTTTTCACTAATAAAGGAGCAACAAAATTATGGACATTTTCTATCTCATCCTTCTCAATAGTACTATTTAAATTTAGAAAATTGGCTCTAGAAAAGTTTGGAGAAAGTTGAGAGCCTCTGTCAACAATCTCCTCTTCTAGTTTCCCTTACACTTAGCACAATCCCTCAATACTACATCAGGTGCTCCACATTTAAAACAAAATTTCTTTTTGATACCTGACTTGCAAGCTCGAAAAGTATGATTTGCTAGATTGCATTTCCAGCAAATAACAGGATCTCTACTAGTATTGGCAGAACCAATTGATGAAGAAGGAGTAGGGGTGTTATTAGAGGTTGAACTGCTAGCAATGGAACTGACATGACGACTTTTATTCTTCTGAAATTTATTTCCAAAATGTTTACCTCTAGATGAGAGTGATTTATCAGTATTTGAATTTGAAACATAAGCAATCTCAGGATCATCTAGCATTGAGATGGACCTATTTTGGGAAGTAGAACTAGGACATAGCAAATCAGATTCTTCTAACCTCTTACATAAAGTACCTAAAACTGAAACTGAATCGATTTCACTCAAAGCCAGCCTACGTCTGTAATCAGACCTTAACCCCATTTTGATATACTTAATTTTCGTGATCTCAGCTGCTCCATGACTGAGTCGATTAAAAAGTGCCTCCATGCAAGCTATGTAAATGACCACAGGTTCTGAATTACCTTGTTTCCTATTCTTAATCTGTTGCCATACTTCATCCTCAAAATCAGAAACCAAAAAATCCTTTCTGAGTTTCAAAACCAAAGAGTCCCAGTCAGTCACTTGAGATTTAACATATCTGTACCAGAAAGTTGCTTTCCCAGTGAAAAGATCACTTGCAGATTCAAATAGGTCAATTTTTGAAATGTGTCTTGCTTGTGCAAGTTCATCAACTTGTTCTATGAACGATAAAAGGTTCCTGGAATCACCATCAAATTGAATTCCTAACTTGTAAACAGGGGTTGATTTCATTGAACTCTGTGAAAAATAATTTTGACTGGTACTTGCTAAAGGTCTCATTAATGGGTTAACAGTTGAATTCATCAAAGGTGCATTGACTGGGTCAGGCTCTGGGTCAGAAACTTTATCATGCAATTCTGCATCTAGTTGTAATGCTGTTGCATAGGCTTCGTTTTTAAATAGTGACTTTTCCGCAAAATTTGGATCATCTGCACTTAAGGGTATTCTCTGAATCCTGAAAGTTATATGGGATATTCTTGATAGTGCCCTCTTGAAAGTAGAATCAGTAGATGGTCCCTCAAAGTCACTAATTAAAGTTTGTATTGATGTTAAAGTGCTTTCTATTTCAACTTTCTCTGATGCATAATTAAAGGAATGGTCAATCAAACTAAGTACATTCAGTCCCTGTTGTGATTCTTTAGCAAGCAGACGTCCTAAAATTTTTCTTTTCTCATCCATGCTACGTTCAGAAATAACACCTCTAATCCTCAATTCATAATTGGGTTCTCCTATGAGCAAATGCTTTGCCTTAAATGAATCCATGATTACAAATCTGAGCAAGAACAAAGAGAACAAATGAAAATATCAAAGTATTGACAGTCACAAAAAAAAACAATAAAATTTCACTGAAAATTATCTGTCAAAAATGTTACCAGAAACTATTAATCAGAATTGAAATTTTATTTACTATACTTTATTGGAGAAACTTCAAAATTGCAAATAACTCCCAAATTTGTCAACAGTAGTATACTCACCACTGTGCTCACAAGTGTGACAAAGTCCAATTTTCCTGTGAAAACTTTATTTTCATCTGCATCCTGTACCTATATATATACCTCTTATCACCAATAGGACCCGATAGAAGTGCTTTTACTCATCTAAGTGCTCAACACTCACAATTTAAGAAGATTAATCAGAAAATTTTGAATTTATTATGAACTTGAAATTTTAAACTTGAAATTTCGGGCCTCAACACGTTGGACGCTATTTATGTGGCCTGCTTTTTTATATTGATTGATATAAACCAAAATTGTATAAAAATATAAGACACATGTGCGAACGGCAGCTCTTCGCCAGAGAACAGATAAGTGGATTCGTTGTGATTGCAGATAGTTAAATTTCAAGTTTAGAGGGCGCCACTCAATTTATAAAACAATTACTGATACTTGGATAATTGAGAAAACCAATTAGTTGGATACTTACAGTATTTTCCAAAACTTAATCCTGAAATAGAAATATGAAAAAAATCTTCTTAAATGGCAGTGTCAACACAAATAGATGAATAAAACCATATCAAATTGCAGACCTATTTATTATCACCATAACAGACAGGGTTTATAAAGACCAGTGTAGAGACCAAGATGACAGAATATGTAGCATGTGTTATCATGAAATATCTTAAAGTAATGTGACCATAAAATGTCATAACCATAAATTATCATAACCATGAAATGAATGTTTCTAGAGGAATTCAAAATTATTGTATAAGTTACCAAAATTTATCAACCTACACCATGACAATTACCACCTTTTTATATGACTAGCGTTTGGGTATAGCAATCATCATATTCCAACTATAAAACGGGATGTATAAATCTCAAAAAATTTGATTAGACAATAATCTGTAAAAAACCTGAAACCGCTGTCACATAGTACTATGGGAGAGCTTCACAAGAGCTTCATACATGTTAAATATGGTTATGATCAAAATGTTGAAATATTAAATCAGATTTAAAATATGATGGAAGTAGATATGCTATAGGGCTATGGGGACAAGATCCCATGTATTTCCTTATGAAGGTTCATTCTGGTCAAAACTGAACATTTCTAGGGCAGGTGGGCAATCTTGGCGGCTGACGGTACGACGGGTGATATGAGTGGGCGGGGCAATATATCGATCTCACCGAGGATGTATCCGAGAGGATGTTGGATATGTATCATGATATTTCGACTTATGAGGGTAATCGCTGCATCAATAGAACATGGTTTTCTGAACGATCGCAGCTATCTATTAATTAGGTATGAGAAGCGTAGTACTCCATCGGATATTTTTCATCGATTTTAATCTAGAGGGTAGCTCATGTATCTATATATTCCCTTTTGGAGTTTGATAATGGAACAACAGATACTAAAAATCGGGTTATAGGTACTACATGAAGTATGCATGTAATGAATGTAATAAAGGAGGGGCATATAGTACTCCATCGGATATTTTTTCATCGATTTTAGTATCGAGGGTATAGCTCAAATTTCTGTATATATTTTCTTTCGAAGTTTGGTAATGAATCGATGGATACAGGATGGATAAAGGTACTACATGGAGTATGCATGTACTAATAAAAACACTATATTCATATCATTAAATATATATTCATTCAGAAATGGAACAATGATAGCCTAACTAATACAGTTTGTGGATTCATACAACTCGCATATCTACAGATTATAATATAATCAAAGGATATCTATATACATACAATGCAATGGATATACACGAATTTTCGTGAGGAATACCTAACATAGGATCTTAATTATGACATGGGGATGTAATATATAGGAATAAGATATAAAAAGAATATCAGATTCCATTGCATGATATAATTATTAATAAATTAAAAACAATGTGAATGACTATACAAATGAATATGGAAAATACAATATGAGTGTGCACAAATAGCGGTATGAATAGATGGCAATATCGGAAAATGTCTGATTTAAATAATGAAATATGTTTACATATACTTGGTTCGATAAGAACGAATTCGATAATTGCAGCCAATTTGATGCAACTAACTTACATAATATATTACAATACATATTATCTCGATGAATGTTCATAGATTTTTATTCGGATAATAAACGCTACATTGCGATATATTACTAAAACCTAATATAACAAGAACATCAATATTAACGAATACACATTAAAATATGATACGATTCAATTGTATATCACTCCTATGATAATTTAGCTGAACATCACCTACTTACATTCAATTTCATCGTCACAACCAGATTATTTACAAGCGTTTTTCATTATACCTACCATATACAGTTTTTCATATATCCATTATAGCATAGTGACCCCAAGGGAGGGAATCAGATGAATCCTTGATGAGATATCTCTTATCGTCATGAGGACTTAGCGCAATTTTCTGCTGTGTCGTAGAATAAACAATATGCTTGTTAGCTCTAATCAGATTTTGATGAACTTTTTTCTCGACAGAATTCCTCAAACAGTGGATATAATCTTCAAATGTTATTTTAGTTCTGACTACAGACCTTTTGATACCTTTAGCTTTTTTGGTTGTACCAATATTCGAGAGAGTCACACCAATTTTAGCTATATCATAACCCTCTTCATCTAGTGTTCTTTGCTCATCCACCGGCGCCTTCTCATCAGTTTTGAGTAATTTGAACGTATATTGCTTTGATCTCAAACCAACAAAATCTGTTATAATTTCTCCATTGCATTCATCTTTGAACATTCCTAATACTTTTTTGTTGACACGAGGTATACCATATCTATTATTTGATATATAATCAGATGTATCGAAATGATGATGACAGTCTCGTCGAATTACTTCATATACGTCTTTGTTACGAATTTCATAAATAAGTGAGTGAGAACAGAACAATCGTCGCCAAATTCATCGCACATATAGCCATAATGGAAATCATATATCGTTGTTTTAGCAATATCAAGTATACACATACCCACATATATTGGTTTGTTGAAATAAATCTCTGTTTTATTCAACTCAATGGCGACCAAATTCTCCGAGAATATTGTTGATGATTTGAATTCTGGTTTTGAAATCAACGCTTCAGCCGCATAACGTCCCGCCCATTTACTAACCAATTTTACGTTAGAATGTTTCCGTATATTTTCCATTGTTTTACCAAAGACAGCGTTATTCATAAGCTTGAATAAATTCTTCTCAAATTCATTTTTAGCGTGTTGTCTGAGGTACGTATTTAAGTCAATATATGATTTTAACCAAGCGGCCTGATCAAAAGCGATTATCCGATGAATTTTTGTTAGGATGAGCCCATTATCTAATGCCTGCTTCAAGTTCCGATAGTGTATAACATACTTCTCCTTATCATATACTGTGGTCAGGAGTTTCTGTTCTCTACAGCCAGGGGCGCAAAGATGTTCCGGACAAAAGGGTAAATCTCTATGTCTGTCATGCAGTTCTCGCGGATAATGGAGGTCAACTCCTAATATATAACCAACATCACTATTATCTGATATTGAGGTGACATCAAAATTTTCGACGTTCTCTTCCCATTTGAAATTACCCGTCGGCAGGTATTGGGACATTGCCCACCCATACTGATTATTGACATCAAAATACATAAGGTATGAATCTTGCAATGTTGGATCAAAATCGGGCATATATTTATTATTAGCATGACTATATCGTTTGGAAACTCCACTGAAACCGCCTCGTATTCCACGTTCAAAGAACATTAATTGATCTATATCAGTTAGCAATTCTAAATTTATCCCAGTATGTTTTAGCATGCAATCCCAAGTGAAGCCAGGGAGAGTATAGTAATGCGCAGGATCGAGTCCATATGTGCCATGACAGCTTTCCCGGAATTGTTCGAAAATTTTTGCTAGCAGTACAACATCGGTCTTGAGGTATAAATCGGAATATTCACCTAAATTTTGGCAACCAAATTGTTCCCATACTTTTTGTGCATGCACATACTGCTCTCGAGAAATATTTTTTTCCTCTAATTTATTATAGAAGGCCTCTCTAGATGGCAAAAAACCGTAATCGAATTTATCGAACCCATCCATGAAATCATATGGGTACACGCCCTTCTTATGAAGTAAATCCAATTGAATATCGTTTAAATCATTGAATTCGGACCTGAGTAGCGGAAAATTATCTAAATATGATGCTAAAGTATCCAGAGATGAATTCATGAATCTGAAAGAATCAATGAATCTGAACTTTATCAAATTTTCATCTATGTTTTTAGTGAATGAAATATACTTTTCCTTCGTAATCGGAAGTAAATCGACGCGACCCTCCATATCAGAAGCGATATTTTTAATGATAAAATTTGCATCATAATGGGATAAATTATGATAAACTACTGGAACGACATGTGTATCCTTGAAATTTATGTTACAGCCTTCATGCGATATTCCGCGATAGTTATTGTTTGGGATGAGATGGAAATGGTCGCGTACTCTTATATCTTCCTCTTTAAAGGGTTTTTCGCAAATATGACAGTGTGTAGCATCTGAGAAATTCGTTTGCTGTTCAGGGGTCAAAGGGTCTATGTCATAGGGACATAAAAAAACTGTTTCGAGATCAATAGCAAATTGTTTCAATTCACCAGCAAACCATTGTGCACAATCCGAACCACGATAGGACCGATAAAATGATAGTGAGTCATCATAGGAACACTTAACATAATACCCTATGCTACATGGTTCATGTTCCTGATAATTTTGGTCATGATCAACTGGTTTGAGTATACATTCTAAATCTGAATAAATTATAAATGGCGCCATTTCTTTGTTTTTGTAATTCTTGAAACTCAACATCTTGTTTTCCTCAGTAGGTAGCCTCATTTTACACTCATTGATCTTCACACATTCTTCGGTATGTTTAGTTAACCCCACTTTTGTGTAGAAATAATTGAGGCAGCGATCACAGAAATATTTCTTCACCTTCATTTTACTTAATTGTGATGAAACTAGTCGCGACAAGTCCTTGATCCACACGTAATGATATCGAATGAGGGATCGAGATGCTGAACCATCATTATCATCATCATCATCATCAGCGAAATATTGATCTTGAATGAGGAGAAGATTGACGTGTTGGTCCTTTTTGTCCTTGGTTAGATAAGTTGGCAGAGTTATGAAATTCTTCTTATTCATCTTCAGAATGTAAACATTGATAGAAATGTTGTTCTGTTTTTTCGAATCGTGGAATCTGTTTGATTGTCATCGGAAACTGAATGCCTTTCAAATCGAAAACTTTGGAGGGGTGGGGGTATGAGGAGGTTCGATCACTACGTTTTTGATTGGCTGGGTACATAGCAGATACCACTGCCCAAATAAAACATCGATCATCATCATTCTTGATATTGATGCATGCCTGTTTCCTTTTGATCACCTCTGGCAAATCAATGTATGAAGAACCCAATTGTGGAGTGAATTTGTTGATGCTCACTTGCAGATTCAAAATATTTTCGAGTGCCCAACCTGAATCTCTCTCCTGAAATTCATCTAGATTGGACAACACTTTATTCTGAACATGGATAGTAAACCATTCAGTTAATTTTGTATCTCTATATATTTCTACATTGGGTGTATTGAGATATTTCAATTCTCGTATGTCCTCATCACCTTTCCTCCTAACGAATCCACCGCAGAATGTTACGTTGACCTTGATAGCCTCTTCTTTTTTCAGTGTCTTCTGTATTCTACGACGGAATAGTGCCTCACAGTCGATCAAAAACTCGGTGACATCCTTATGACGTAAGTTGGTTATCAAACCAGTCCTGATACGAGAATTGAAGGCTGATGCAGTGTCCTGCCAGGAAATACGATGTTTCGCAGTCTCTTCTTTTTGGATAGCATGTCCGGAGCCTTGTACACGAAATATTTTGAATTGGTGTCGCAGACTCTTCACAGTAGACAGCGCTGTAGAAAGATGATTCTTTTCACCCACGTTGCTACTATTTTTTAGTTTCCTAGTAATATGCCTAACTGCTCTCGTACATTCTTTGAGGCCATCTGATGCCACGGCTTTATCATGTTGAGCCAAGAAGCGATCAAGCAACACATTGATTTTGACGATGAGAGAACTTGTCAGAGACATCTTTACTACTCAAATAATTTAGTATATAAGATCTCAATCAATCCAATCAATTGGTTTACCTCCAGTACTCATATCAAAATGTGTAGTCTCTATCGGCGAGATGTAGATAATCTGAAACAATGAGAATTATTACTACAATATAGCTATCATGTCATTCAGCCAATGATACAAAATAGTAAAATCACGAAACTATCCTAACTATATATATGAATATTCCGACAACATTCATTGGAAGTAATGAGGCATTAATCAAGCCAGGAGGTCATACAACAACTTCAATGTGAACATTGAAGTGTCGATTTTAGTATTTTTTGCTCCATAAATGAGTTTTCATAAAAATAACCATCAATTCCATGAAGTATTCTATTTTGATAATTTCACATTTTCTACCATGTTGGTGAATAATTTGTCTCATATCGCCATCAAGCTTTCGATACTCAAATTTTGTTGATAATGATTATTCATTTTTATATACAGGTGTCTGCACCTTTCCAAAATATCCTGAAACTGATGATAGCATATACATGTCCGAAACCCTTAATGAGAGAAGATATATATATATATATATATCAATATTCAATATATTGATTATATGGATGACTCTGAGTTTGTTCCATTCAATAATACACTAACATACAAAAGTAACACTCCTACCCACTCAATCAATATAATGTATCGTATATTGTTCAGATACTCCACTTCAATTAACTTGTCCCACTCGCATCATTTTGTTGAATCACACTCATACAATATCATCTAGAAAGGTAGTTATAAGGGTAACTATTTGTACCATTATCAAAATGTAGCTGAACGTTATTCGTTTCTGATATCCACAATGAGTGTTTCTACATAAAGTACCCATAATGCGATATAGTCAATAGCTGCAGCTGATGTGTTTAGACGATTTTGACGCTATTTCACGGCGTTTATCACCAATAGACTCTCCTAATACATAGATTGATGCATATTATTTCAATAATGATATCAGCATTTGATTATATATTATGACATGCTCCATAATGAAAGCTGAATTAGAGCGGATATATAGAAAAAAACCTCGAAAAATTTGCAAAAGCCTGAAGGCTACAGCATAGCTGAAGTTATACCCAGTCAACTACCTACCTCAATGATGTTTGATATATCCATATAATACGCTATGTGCGAAATGATTGGTTTATTCATATATTTATTCAAAAGCCGCATTATAGTTGCTTGATTGATTGATTGATTAATGGCAGAATGATCAGTCAGGGTTTGAAGCCCAAAACACTGCAGCCTTTCGGCCTATTGTATTCCTGATCATGCTGTTGACTCAGGTGAACAGGTTCGCTACCTTGATGAGGTTTAGCAGCCTCTTCACCAGATCATTCTTTGAAAATGCCTCTTGAGAGTTTACTGCTCCCAGAAGGTTGTATCTCCAACGCGCTAGTGCTTCGCACTCCAGTATTACATGGGTGGCAGTTTCCTCCTCCTCATTGCATAGTCTGCATATGGGTTCGTCTGTATAGATGCCCATTTGATGCATATGTTTCCTCAAGGGGCAGTGACCGGTTATTAGTCCCGTCACTTGTTTGATCTGACTTCTGTTTAGGCTCAGAATGTCGTTAGTCACTGTTTTGGACAGTGTTCCAACCATCAGTTTACTGTGTCTTTGTCCTGGGACATTGTTCCAGTATGCCTGATGTCTTTCTTGCATCCACCTTGCCAGCCAGCCGCGTATTGAGGTTTTGGGGATACCGAACACAGGTTCCGGCCCCATAAACAACGTCGCAGACCCCTGCCGGGCAAGAGCGTCAGCTGCTTCATTGCCTTCAATTCCCTTATGCCCTGGCACCCATTGAAGAGTTACCTTGTTGTGGTTAGCCAGGATTAGCAGGCTTTGAAGGCAATCCCAGACCAATTTTGATCTGATTTTATTGCATGTTAGAGATTGAATGGCCGCCTGACTATCTGAGCATATGAGGATTTGTTTACCTCTGTATCCTCTTACTATATTCTCTCTCAGGCATGCCTCAATAGCATGCACCTCTGCCTGGAATACTGAAGCATACCTCCCCAAGGAAGCACACATCCTGGTTCTGGGTCTATCTCCATATATTCCGGCTCCCGTGCCCTCATCAGTCTTAGAACCGTCAGTGTACCATACTAACGTGCCTTTCTGACAGTTAGTCAAGACCCTTTCATCCCAGTAGAGCTGAGTGTTGAAGGGTCTGTAATAGTTATTTCTAGGCAGCATTTTGTCCCTTCCCATATCCATTAGTGGGCTTGAAACTTGGCTGATTATTTTTGTATGTCCCAGGGAGTCACCCCGAGCATACCAGTTGCCGGTACACTCCAGTCTGTATGCCCCCATCCTCGCTTCCGCCCTGATGAAGATTTCAAGAGGTGGAATATTGAGTATGGTTTCCATAGCAGCGGTAGGAGTGCTGCGCATAGCACCTGTGATGCAGAGACAAGCTAATCTCTGGAGTTTTGAAAGCTCCATTATAGCTGATCTCTGTTCAGTCTTAGGCCACCAGACAAGCGATCCATATACAATCATTGGTCTCACCACAGCAGTATACAGCCAATGTACCATGCGTGGTTTCAGTCCCCATGTGTTACCAATCGCTCTCCGAGAAGCCATTAGTGCCATTTTGCCTTTGCTGACAGTTTTTCGCAGTTGAGTATTCCAGGTTAGCCTAGCATCTAGGGTTACTCCCAGATACTTAACCTCCTGTGTCATACTTAGCTGTGTGTCAAAAAGTCTGGGAACTTTTAGTTTGTCCAGTTTCTTCTTTTTCGTGAAGGCCACAAGTGCAGTTTTACTAGGATTGACCCTGAGGTCTGCCTTTCTGCACCAGCCCTCTACTATCTTCAGGGCTCTCTGCATCAAGTCTGAAATAATTTCAGGATGCCGCCCCTCTACTAGAATGACAACATCATCTGCATACCCCTGTGAGTAAATTCCTACATTGTTTAGTTTTTTCAGGAGTTCGTCAATAACCAGATCCCACAGCAGGGGAGAAAGAACTCCTCCCTGTGGGCAACCCCTAGAAATCGTCACCTCCATGGTTTCACCAATGTGGATTCCGCTGTTCTGTTGTGTAGCATGTTTTTTATCCACCGACATGTGGTGTCTTCCACGCCACGCTCAACAACCGCTGCTACCATGGATATGAAGGGTGTGTGGTCGAATGCCCCTTCAATATCCAGGAAAGCCGTAAGAGCTATGCTCTTGTTGCTTATTGCGGCCTCAAGTTTCCCCACCAGTTGATGAAGTGCCGTTTCACAGGATTTTCCCGATTGATATGCATGCTGGTTTTTATGTAGTGGCCTTTCAATGAGAAAGTTTTCCCTGATATGCATTTCAATTAACTTCTCCATCACCTTCAACATGAATGATGATAGTGTTATCGGCCTGAACGCCTTAGCCTGAGAGTAATCTCTTCCAGGCTTTGGGATGAAGACGATCCTCGCTCTCTTCCATGCAACCGGAATGTACCCCGTTGCCAGGCTTGCTCTCAATATCCCACAAATAAACGGAGCCAGCTGGTCCTTACCCTGCTGTAGCATTGCAGGGATAATTCCGTCCGGTCCCGGCGCCTTGTAGGATTCAAGAGTTTCTATGACCCACAGCAGTTTACTGTGGTCAACAATCTTCTTCGATACCCGCCAGTCCCCCACAGCAGCCCTCATGTGAGGGTTTAGTGGGTCTGGTAGATTATCGTTTTCAATTTCAACCGAATCTGGCAGATGAGCCCGAAGTAGAATCTCCAGAGTTTCCCTGCCAGTTTCAGTATATCTCCCGTCAGGTTTCATTATATTCCCCATAGGATTAACAGGTGCCTTGGCTAGGATTCGATGGAGGCGTGCTGCTTCAGAGGTTGTTTCCACCTCTCCACAGAAACGCCTCCACGACTCCCTTTTCGCCCTACGGATCTGTTTATTATAATTGGTCAGAGTGATGGAATACTGCCCCCACTCCCCAGTTTTCTTCGCCTTATTGAAAAGTTTGCGTGTTTCTCTTCTTAGCGTTTTAAGTTCTTCGTTCCACCAGCTAACGTCTTTGCTGCTGTTGCGCCTTACCAAAGGACAGTTGTCCTGATATGAGGATATTATTGCCTCCTGCAACTGACAGGAGGCTACCTCTACATCAGTGCCGTTTTTGATAATCTTCTTGACGTTTCCTAGGTTTATTGTTAGTTGCTTAGTTATTAGATATTGAAAATGTTGTGCTATGGATGATTGATTTTGTATGGATGAACATCTTGATGTTGCAATGATCTAACTTGAATAGCTAACAACTGTAAACTAATAATAATAATACCTTTCGGAATATTCTCAATAAAATTGGTATAGGAGCACACCATCTGAAAGATTCACTCTGACAACGCTATTTTTACAAATTAATTCCCAGAAAAATCAATATTCCACCTTCTCTCCTTCGGGCAATATTAAAAAAAATTGAAATATCGTGAAACAAAAACAACTATATATATATATATATAAATTCATATATATGTGTGTATATATTTACACGTATATATGGCCTCAGGCTGGTATCAAGCAGCCTCAAGCGCATGAACTAATCATTATAACATTCAGAGATAGGTACATATTCACCTATACATCAGAATACTTGTGGTCTTCGGACTCTTCCGGGGTGTTGGAAATCATTACAATGGTTACAGTGTACAAAGAAACTGTATATTTTCATGCGAATACACGTTTTTACGCTTCAGAGTGAGTTGCGGGGGTAACGTTCAGTGGCAGCGCTAGAGCACCTGATGTAGCTGTAAACCAATATCATAATTTTCTAATTTCAGATTTTTTAACTCAAAATTAGCATGAACATGTGGTTTCATTCCTAAAATGTAATGCCCGATGTATATGCTAAGTGAATTTTATTTAAGAAATGTCTGAGAGGTGCCAGGACGAATTACTCTGGTGGATTTGATGGATGAATTTTATTCTGAATCAAATCTCTGAACATAATGATTGAATCATGATCATGATAATTGATGAAAAATGGTCCAGATTCTCGGAAATGATATCGCAGAACAATATAATCACTCTCACATACACATAATAAATACTTACGTAGGTAATACGTAATAATTTTTCGACTATTTTCGTGATATTTTTATATTAGTCGCAAAACCCAGAAAAAAATCGTCTACAGATGAAATTATGACATATTCAGTGATGTCATATACCTATAGCTATTTGAATGTTTTGATCAGTTTTGATTGAGATGAATATATATGATTTTATGGTGAAGCATCGTGCTTATTCACTGTGATAACCTTGAATAAATTAAATCTCTATGATTTTAATATGTATCATTGGGAAACGGAAATATGTCAACAGCGGATAGGACCTAGCGAGGTGGCTCCGAATTTGCCATATTTTTTCCCATTTCACAAGTTTCATAGCCGAGGTATATAGGATGTTTTATCAATTCTGCTCATTTCTATGTGGGGTCATAACTAACGAACCATCAATCATATTTCCATGATATTTGGCATGAAATCTACCCCATTCACCACCACAGCGACTGTCATCATACTACTCAGGAAAATATCCATCGGTTCCGGATCATCAAAAAATAGGATGAAATGTTGTGTGATATGGAATTCTCAGAATTCGCATCAAAATTCGTAAGGGCCATGGAAATATAATCAAAGAAGTATTTTATATGAAGAAGTTGATGTGTTATAGTGAAACATGTCGTATTCATAAGATAATTGTGGAAATTCAATCGTTTGTGAAGTTTTCTCCAATGTTATTATCATTTTTCGCGCATAATTTTGAACTCGATCGAGTTTCCTTCAGGATTGGGCCGATTGAAAATGTGATATTTCGCATTATCGATATCGAATCATGAAAATATCCTGATGTCAACATTCCATCGGATAAAATAGCTATACACATTGTTTGCATTCATTCAATACTCAAATATGTAATTACATATTCATGATTATTGCAATATTTTTCAAATTTTTATACGCTCCTGTAGTCACGTTAATGCGATTATTATTAATGAGAAAGGAGATTGTCAAAGAATCAGAATGCATTATTTGAATTGAGACTGTAATTCTCCTAAAACAACTAAAAACATCGATATATCTTGAAGTCTCATAATTATTGGGTAAAATATATGAAACAATCGTTTAATTATTGAAATACCGCATGAAATGTTGAATTGAATGCCCTGGAAAAGTTCTGCTCGGTCACAAAAGGATATTTTCTTCTCCACTCAAGAGAAACCAATTTCTAAAGAATGTGAATGCAGGGCGATTGAAGATATGATGAAGACATTTTACGTATAGACCAGTGCAAAACGTATTGGAGTGGTACTTATTCAATATGCATATAACAATGTAGGAAATAACTGAACAATGATGCAATGAAAATGAGTACATCAGAATAGTTTCGGAATTTAGTGTGGGAAATCAAAACTATCCCATCTTCAACTATGTCCAATTCCATTATTGATCAAGGAATCAACAAACATGAGATAGCCAATCAAACGATATTTCGAAAAAAAAACTGAATTTGATTGGAATATGAAAAGCGTGTAATAAATTGCAATTCAATCAATGATTCATTACATTATAATATTTGGCATAGGTTAGTTAGGCTATATGTATCAATCTTCTCAAGAAAATTTCTCAAATAAATGTAAATTTGGTACCTCAAATAAATAAATTCCTATTCAAGATTATTATAATGGTTAGGTAAGTACCTATATCATCACATTCATGAACTAAGATCCACACAATCATTTCCGATATACCTTCTTGGATACTATTCATTCAAAACCTGCGACAAAGCTCATTCACTATTATAACATCCAAATATTTGTTGATGAGGAGGGGGCAAACAAATTATAGGTATGAACTGTTTTGAAATGAATAATAATCTCATCAAGATCAGTTATGGATAATACCAAAACAGAACTATGTGCGTATATTCGTAATAATATTCATATAGATAGGTACTTACACAAAACAAAAACTGTAATCACACTGTGAAATCAATATATTCCTACATTGATCAAAGAACTATACGATGATGTTCGTTCAACCGCGTCAGTAAGATCAGTGCCGAAGAAATAACATGCAAAGTCGTGTAGAGAATGGTTGAAATGCAGTGTTAAAAACCCCCTTTTCACATCAGCGGAGACGGTGACCTCGGGAGGAGTGATAACCCTGGACACAGGTGTGCACCTGCAAACTACGAACGGAAAAAAGAATGGTTCTCACGCCTCTAGTCGCGTTCCGCGAACTATTGACGTCAGCGTTCTTCCTATTTCACGGACGTAGTTTGCAGGTGCACACCTGTGTCCAGGGTTATCACTCCTCCCGAGGTCACCGTCTCCGCTGATGTGAAGAGGGGGTTTTTAAAACTGCATTTCAACCATTCTCTACACGACTTTGCATGTTATTTCTTCGGCACTGATCTTACTGACGCGGTTGAACGAACATCATCGTATAGTTCTTTGATCAATGTAGGAATATATTGATTTCACAGTGTGATTACAGTTTTTGTTTTGTGTAAGTACCTATCTATATGAATATTATTACGAATATACGCACATAGTTCTGTTTTGGTATTATCCATAACTGATCTTGATGAGATTATTATTCATTTCAAAACAGTTCATACCTATAATTTGTTTGCCCCCTCCTCATCAACAAATATTTGGATGTTATAATAGTGAATGAGCTTTGTCGCAGGTTTTGAATGAATAGTATCCAAGAAGGTATATCGGAAATGATTGTGTGGATCTTAGTTCATGAATGTGATGATATAGGTACTTACCTAACCATTATAATAATCTTGAATAGGAATTTATTTATTTGAGGTACCAAATTTACATTTATTTGAGAAATTTTCTTGAGAAGATTGATACATATAGCCTAACTAACCTATGCCAAATATTATAATGTAATGAATCATTGATTGAATTGCAATTTATTACACGCTTTTCATATTCCAATCAAATTCAGTTTTTTTTTCGAAATATCGTTTGATTGGCTATCTCATGTTTGTTGATTCCTTGATCAATAATGGAATTGGACATAGTTGAAGATGGGATAGTTTTGATTTCCCACACTAAATTCCGAAACTATTCTGATGTACTCATTTTCATTGCATCATTGTTCAGTTATTTCCTACATTGTTATATGCATATTGAATAAGTACCACTCCAATACGTTTTGCACTGGTCTATACGTAAAATGTCTTCATCATATCTTCAATCGCCCTGCATTCACATTCTTTAGAAATTGGTTTCTCTTGAGTGGAGAAGAAAATATCCTTTTGTGACCGAGCAGAACTTTTCCAGGGCATTCAATTCAACATTTCATGCGGTATTTCAATAATTAAACGATTGTTTCATATATTTTACCCAATAATTATGAGACTTCAAGATATATCGATGTTTTTAGTTGTTTTAGGAGAATTACAGTCTCAATTCAAATAATGCATTCTGATTCTTTGACAATCTCCTTTCTCATTAATAATAATCGCATTAACGTGACTACAGGAGCGTATAAAAATTTGAAAAATATTGCAATAATCATGAATATGTAATTACATATTTGAGTATTGAATGAATGCAAACAATGTGTATAGCTATTTTATCCGATGGAATGTTGACATCAGGATATTTTCATGATTCGATATCGATAATGCGAAATATCACATTTTCAATCGGCCCAATCCTGAAGGAAACTCGATCGAGTTCAAAATTATGCGCGAAAAATGATAATAACATTGGAGAAAACTTCACAAACGATTGAATTTCCACAATTATCTTATGAATACGACATGTTTCACTATAACACATCAACTTCTTCATATAAAATACTTCTTTGATTATATTTCCATGGCCCTTACGAATTTTGATGCGAATTCTGAGAATTCCATATCACACAACATTTCATCCTATTTTTTGATGATCCGGAACCGATGGATATTTTCCTGAGTAGTATGATGACAGTCGCTGTGGTGGTGAATGGGGTAGATTTCATGCCAAATATCATGGAAATATGATTGATGGTTCGTTAGTTATGACCCCACATAGAAATGAGCAGAATTGATAAAACATCCTATATACCTCGGCTATGAAACTTGTGAAATGGGAAAAAATATGGCAAATTCGGAGCCACCTCGCTAGGTCCTATCCGCTGTTGACATATTTCCGTTTCCCAATGATACATATTGAAATCATAGAGATTTAATTTATTCAAGGTTATCACAGTGAATAAGCACGATGCTTCACCATAATAGTTATTTATGTATCAAGGGCGTAAAGTAGGCGTTTATGGCCTGTGGCGTGAATAATGGCCCGATGGCGCTAGCCGAGGGCCATTACACGCTGAAGGCCATAAACGCATTTCACGCACGTGATACATACAAAATTTTATGCACTAGTGGTTTATTTTCTGACTCAAAAGTAATGGCTATAGATTTCGATAAACTAATATTCCCCCGAATTTAAATGGTTACGTATAAATTCAGTAATAAGAGAAGCGTAATGTTCATGGATGATTTACTTATAAAAATCATCGAACAAATATTACAATTATCGTAATAGTCAAACTCTTCGATCTCTAAAAGAGATTCATTCTTCAGAATTTTACAATATGCATACCCAGTATATGTACCTAATTTGACGTTGTCAAGCAAGCTGATGGTTGTTGTCTATAGCAGTGATAGCAATACATCCAATAAACAAGCTGAATTGTCATTCTTTGACTGAAAAGTAAAAATTGGTGATAATGATAATAGCGAGACTATGGAATCGGATGAAGAAGAAGTTTATGATATACCGCTGGATATATCAGAATCTAGGAATATGATTATAGGTTTTTCATGAATTGATATGTGGCTATAAGGAGACTGAGAACATCAGCGGGCGGTAAAGTGCACTTTACGGCCCGTGGGCCATAATGAGCCCGCGGGCGGTAAAGTTCAACTTAACGCTCGCAAAACCGGGCGGTAACGTGCACTTTATGGCCCGCTAGTGCATAAAATCATATATATTCATCTCAATCAAAACTGATCAAAACATTCAAATAGCTATAGGTATATGACATCACTGAATATGTCATAATTTCATCTGTAGACGATTTTTTTCTGGGTTTTGCGACTAATATAAAAATATCACGAAAATAGTCGAAAAATTATTACGTATTACCTACGTAAGTATTTATTATGTGTATGTGAGAGTGATTATATTGTTCTGCGATATCATTTCCGAGAATCTGGACCATTTTTCATCAATTATCATGATCATGATTCAATCATTATGTTCAGAGATTTGATTCAGAATAAAATTCATCCATCAAATCCACCAGAGTAATTCGTCCTGGCACCTCTCAGACATTTCTTAAATAAAATTCACTTAGCATATACATCGGGCATTACATTTTAGGAATGAAACCACATGTTCATGCTAATTTTGAGTTAAAAAATCTGAAATTAGAAAATTATGATATTGGTTTACAGCTACATCAGGTGCTCTAGCGCTGCCACTGAACGTTACCCCCGCAACTCACTCTGAAGCGTAAAAACGTGTATTCGCATGAAAATATACAGTTTCTTTGTACACTGTAACCATTGTAATGATTTCCAACACCCCGGAAGAGTCCGAAGACCACAAGTATTCTGATGTATAGGTGAATATGTACCTATCTCTGAATGTTATAATGATTAGTTCATGCGCTTGAGGCTGCTTGATACCAGCCTGAGGCCATATATACGTGTAAATATATACACACATATATATGAATTTATATATATATATATATAGTTGTTTTTGTTTCACGATATTTCAAATTTTTTTAATATTGCCCGAAGGAGAGAAGGTGGAATATTGATTTTTCTGGGAATTAATTTGTAAAAATAGCGTTGTCAGAGTGAATCTTTCAGATGGTGTGCTCCTATACCAATTTTATTGAGAATATTCCGAAAGGTATTATTATTATTAGTTTACAGTTGTTAGCTATTCAAGTTAGATCATTGCAACATCAAGATGTTCATCCATACAAAATCAATCATCCATAGCACAACATTTTCAATATCTAATAACTAAGCAACTATAATGCGGCTTTTGAATAAATATATGAATAAACCAATCATTTCGCACATAGCGTATTATATGGATATATCAAACATCATTGAGGTAGGTAGTTGACTGGGTATAACTTCAGCTATGCTGTAGCCTTCAGGCTTTTGCAAATTTTTCGAGGTTTTTTTCTATATATCCGCTCTAATTCAGCTTTCATTATGGAGCATGTCATAATATATAATCAAATGCTGATATCATTATTGAAATAATATGCATCAATCTATGTATTAGGAGAGTCTATTGGTGATAAACGCCGTGAAATAGCGTCAAAATCGTCTAAACACATCAGCTGCAGCTATTGACTATATCGCATTATGGGTACTTTATGTAGAAACACTCATTGTGGATATCAGAAACGAATAACGTTCAGCTACATTTTGATAATGGTACAAATAGTTACCCTTATAACTACCTTTCTAGATGATATTGTATGAGTGTGATTCAACAAAATGATGCGAGTGGGACAAGTTAATTGAAGTGGAGTATCTGAACAATATACGATACATTATATTGATTGAGTGGGTAGGAGTGTTACTTTTGTATGTTAGTGTATTATTGAATGGAACAAACTCAGAGTCATCCATATAATCAATATATTGAATATTGATATATATATATATATATATCTTCTCTCATTAAGGGTTTCGGACATGTATATGCTATCATCAGTTTCAGGATATTTTGGAAAGGTGCAGACACCTGTATATAAAAATGAATAATCATTATCAACAAAATTTGAGTATCGAAAGCTTGATGGCGATATGAGACAAATTATTCACCAACATGGTAGAAAATGTGAAATTATCAAAATAGAATACTTCATGGAATTGATGGTTATTTTTATGAAAACTCATTTATGGAGCAAAAAATACTAAAATCGACACTTCAATGTTCACATTGAAGTTGTTGTATGACCTCCTGGCTTGATTAATGCCTCATTACTTCCAATGAATGTTGTCGGAATATTCATATATATAGTTAGGATAGTTTCGTGATTTTACTATTTTGTATCATTGGCTGAATGACATGATAGCTATATTGTAGTAATAATTCTCATTGTTTCAGATTATCTACATCTCGCCGATAGAGACTACACATTTTGATATGAGTACTGGAGGTAAACCAATTGATTGGATTGATTGAGATCTTATATACTAAATTATTTGAGTAGTAAAGATGTCTCTGACAAGTTCTCTCATCGTCAAAATCAATGTGTTGCTTGATCGCTTCTTGGCTCAACATGATAAAGCCGTGGCATCAGATGGCCTCAAAGAATGTACGAGAGCAGTTAGGCATATTACTAGGAAACTAAAAAATAGTAGCAACGTGGGTGAAAAGAATCATCTTTCTACAGCGCTGTCTACTGTGAAGAGTCTGCGACACCAATTCAAAATATTTCGTGTACAAGGCTCCGGACATGCTATCCAAAAAGAAGAGACTGCGAAACATCGTATTTCCTGGCAGGACACTGCATCAGCCTTCAATTCTCGTATCAGGACTGGTTTGATAACCAACTTACGTCATAAGGATGTCACCGAGTTTTTGATCGACTGTGAGGCACTATTCCGTCGTAGAATACAGAAGACACTGAAAAAAGAAGAGGCTATCAAGGTCAACGTAACATTCTGCGGTGGATTCGTTAGGAGGAAAGGTGATGAGGACATACGAGAATTGAAATATCTCAATACACCCAATGTAGAAATATATAGAGATACAAAATTAACTGAATGGTTTACTATCCATGTTCAGAATAAAGTGTTGTCCAATCTAGATGAATTTCAGGAGAGAGATTCAGGTTGGGCACTCGAAAATATTTTGAATCTGCAAGTGAGCATCAACAAATTCACTCCACAATTGGGTTCTTCATACATTGATTTGCCAGAGGTGATCAAAAGGAAACAGGCATGCATCAATATCAAGAATGATGATGATCGATGTTTTATTTGGGCAGTGGTATCTGCTATGTACCCAGCCAATCAAAAACGTAGTGATCGAACCTCCTCATACCCCCACCCCTCCAAAGTTTTCGATTTGAAAGGCATTCAGTTTCCGATGACAATCAAACAGATTCCACGATTCGAAAAACAGAACAACATTTCTATCAATGTTTACATTCTGAAGATGAATAAGAAGAATTTCATAACTCTGCCAACTTATCTAACCAAGGACAAAAAGGACCAACACGTCAATCTTCTCCTCATTCAAGATCAATATTTCGCTGATGATGATGATGATGATAATGATGGTTCAGCATCTCGATCCCTCATTCGATATCATTACGTGTGGATCAAGGACTTGTCGCGACTAGTTTCATCACAATTAAGTAAAATGAAGGTGAAGAAATATTTCTGTGATCGCTGCCTCAATTATTTCTACACAAAAGTGGGGTTAACTAAACATACCGAAGAATGTGTGAAGATCAATGAGTGTAAAATGAGGCTACCTACTGAGGAAAACAAGATGTTGAGTTTCAAGAATTACAAAAACAAAGAAATGGCGCCATTTATAATTTATTCAGATTTAGAATGTATACTCAAACCAGTTGATCATGACCAAAATTATCAGGAACATGAACCATGTAGCATAGGGTATTATGTTAAGTGTTCCTATGATGACTCACTATCATTTTATCGGTCCTATCGTGGTTCGGATTGTGCACAATGGTTTGCTGGTGAATTGAAACAATTTGCTATTGATCTCGAAACAGTTTTTTTATGTCCCTATGACATAGACCCTTTGACCCCTGAACAGCAAACGAATTTCTCAGATGCTACACACTGTCATATTTGCGAAAAACCCTTTAAAGAGGAAGATATAAGAGTACGCGACCATTTCCATCTCATCCCAAACAATAACTATCGCGGAATATCGCATGAAGGCTGTAACATAAATTTCAAGGATACACATGTCGTTCCAGTAGTTTATCATAATTTATCCCATTATGATGCAAATTTTATCATTAAAAATATCGCTTCTGATATGGAGGGTCGCGTCGATTTACTTCCGATTACGAAGGAAAAGTATATTTCATTCACTAAAAACATAGATGAAAATTTGATAAAGTTCAGATTCATTGATTCTTTCAGATTCATGAATTCATCTCTGGATACTTTAGCATCATATTTAGATAATTTTCCGCTACTCAGGTCCGAATTCAATGATTTAAACGATATTCAATTGGATTTACTTCATAAGAAGGGCGTGTACCCATATGATTTCATGGATGGGTTCGATAAATTCGATTACGGTTTTTTGCCATCTAGAGAGGCCTTCTATAATAAATTAGAGGAAAAAAATATTTCTCGAGAGCAGTATGTGCATGCACAAAAAGTATGGGAACAATTTGGTTGCCAAAATTTAGGTGAATATTCCGATTTATACCTCAAGACCGATGTTGTACTGCTAGCAAAAATTTTCGAACAATTCCGGGAAAGCTGTCATGGCACATATGGACTCGATCCTGCGCATTACTATACTCTCCCTGGCTTCACTTGGGATTGCATGCTAAAACATACTGGGATAAATTTAGAATTGCTAACTGATATAGATCAATTAATGTTCTTTGAACGTGGAATACGAGGCGGTTTCAGTGGAGTTTCCAAACGATATAGTCATGCTAATAATAAATATATGCCCGATTTTGATCCAACATTGCAAGATTCATACCTTATGTATTTTGATGTCAATAATCAGTATGGGTGGGCAATGTCCCAATACCTGCCGACGGGTAATTTCAAATGGGAAGAGAACGTCGAAAATTTTGATGTCACCTCAATATCAGATAATAGTGATGTTGGTTATATATTAGGAGTTGACCTCCATTATCCGCGAGAACTGCATGACAGACATAGAGATTTACCCTTTTGTCCGGAACATCTTTGCGCCCCTGGCTGTAGAGAACAGAAACTCCTGACCACAGTATATGATAAGGAGAAGTATGTTATACACTATCGGAACTTGAAGCAGGCATTAGATAATGGGCTCATCCTAACAAAAATTCATCGGATAATCGCTTTTGATCAGGCCGCTTGGTTAAAATCATATATTGACTTAAATACGTACCTCAGACAACACGCTAAAAATGAATTTGAGAAGAATTTATTCAAGCTTATGAATAACGCTGTCTTTGGTAAAACAATGGAAAATATACGGAAACATTCTAACGTAAAATTGGTTAGTAAATGGGCGGGACGTTATGCGGCTGAAGCGTTGATTTCAAAACCAGAATTCAAATCATCAACAATATTCTCGGAGAATTTGGTCGCCATTGAGTTGAATAAAACAGAGATTTATTTCAACAAACCAATATATGTGGGTATGTGTATACTTGATATTGCTAAAACAACGATATATGATTTCCATTATGGCTATATGTGCGATGAATTTGGCGACGATTGTTCTGTTCTCACTCACTTATTTATGAAATTCGTAACAAAGACGTATATGAAGTAATTCGACGAGACTGTCATCATCATTTCGATACATCTGATTATATATCAAATAATAGATATGGTATACCTCGTGTCAACAAAAAAGTATTAGGAATGTTCAAAGATGAATGCAATGGAGAAATTATAACAGATTTTGTTGGTTTGAGATCAAAGCAATATACGTTCAAATTACTCAAAACTGATGAGAAGGCGCCGGTGGATGAGCAAAGAACACTAGATGAAGAGGGTTATGATATAGCTAAAATTGGTGTGACTCTCTCGAATATTGGTACAACCAAAAAAGCTAAAGGTATCAAAAGGTCTGTAGTCAGAACTAAAATAACATTTGAAGATTATATCCACTGTTTGAGGAATTCTGTCGAGAAAAAAGTTCATCAAAATCTGATTAGAGCTAACAAGCATATTGTTTATTCTACGACACAGCAGAAAATTGCGCTAAGTCCTCATGACGATAAGAGATATCTCATCAAGGATTCATCTGATTCCCTCCCTTGGGGTCACTATGCTATAATGGATATATGAAAAACTGTATATGGTAGGTATAATGAAAAACGCTTGTAAATAATCTGGTTGTGACGATGAAATTGAATGTAAGTAGGTGATGTTCAGCTAAATTATCATAGGAGTGATATACAATTGAATCGTATCATATTTTAATGTGTATTCGTTAATATTGATGTTCTTGTTATATTAGGTTTTAGTAATATATCGCAATGTAGCGTTTATTATCCGAATAAAAATCTATGAACATTCATCGAGATAATATGTATTGTAATATATTATGTAAGTTAGTTGCATCAAATTGGCTGCAATTATCGAATTCGTTCTTATCGAACCAAGTATATGTAAACATATTTCATTATTTAAATCAGACATTTTCCGATATTGCCATCTATTCATACCGCTATTTGTGCACACTCATATTGTATTTTCCATATTCATTTGTATAGTCATTCACATTGTTTTTAATTTATTAATAATTATATCATGCAATGGAATCTGATATTCTTTTTATATCTTATTCCTATATATTACATCCCCATGTCATAATTAAGATCCTATGTTAGGTATTCCTCACGAAAATTCGTGTATATCCATTGCATTGTATGTATATAGATATCCTTTGATTATATTATAATCTGTAGATATGCGAGTTGTATGAATCCACAAACTGTATTAGTTAGGCTATCATTGTTCCATTTCTGAATGAATATATATTTAATGATATGAATATAGTGTTTTTATTAGTACATGCATACTCCATGTAGTACCTTTATCCATCCTGTATCCATCGATTCATTACCAAACTTCGAAAGAAAATATATACAGAAATTTGAGCTATACCCTCGATACTAAAATCGATGAAAAAATATCCGATGGAGTACTATATGCCCCTCCTTTATTACATTCATTACATGCATACTTCATGTAGTACCTATAACCCGATTTTTAGTATCTGTTGTTCCATTATCAAACTCCAAAAGGGAATATATAGATACATGAGCTACCCTCTAGATTAAAATCGATGAAAAATATCCGATGGAGTACTACGCTTCTCATACCTAATTAATAGATAGCTGCGATCGTTCAGAAAACCATGTTCTATTGATGCAGCGATTACCCTCATAAGTCGAAATATCATGATACATATCCAACATCCTCTCGGATACATCCTCGGTGAGATCGATATATTGCCCCGCCCACTCATATCACCCGTCGTACCGTCAGCCGCCAAGATTGCCCACCTGCCCTAGAAATGTTCAGTTTTGACCAGAATGAACCTTCATAAGGAAATACATGGGATCTTGTCCTCATAGCCCTATAGCATATCTACTGATGGAATAAAGAAACCTGGTCTATTGGAGGGTCCTCTCCAATGGTCTAATCACCCCTATCCGAGGTCCACTATGGTGAGTAGGCATGCTGTGAAGATGAAGATGGAAACAGGAACGAAGACAGGAACAAAGAAGTTGATGGACCTCCACAGTCCACAGTAGGGCTCAGTGGTGTGGCTCAGCCGGTCAGCTTGACCGGTTACTACTGGGCTTGATCTGGGCCACCTGTCGACTCTGGTCAGGATAAAATGAGCGACCTGGTCCTCTTGGGAATCATGACCAAGGTCGAGAGATTATCCCTTCAGCTGTTCGCACTAGAAGCCGAAGGCAGCTAAGCCATACCCTAACACCCTGTTAAAAAATTAACAGGTTGATATAACCTCTTGACAGACACGTGGAGAACAAAAAAAAACTGATATTGAAAGGAAATATTGCTCACCAAGTTGATAGTCATTGCTCTGCATATGACTTACCTTCTGAGAAGGGAGGAAGGACTTGAAGAACAATTAGTTTGGAGTCTTCATACGCTGAAAAAAAGCCGGCTGCAGGGCTTCCTGGGGACATCAGGCAGTCTCCGAAAAGTGGGAACAAATCCTACACAGGTCCATGGCCAGAATCACTGATGTTTTTGAACAATTTCAAAAAATTTCAAATCCCCCGAAGGGTTTCTACGGATTATACCGAGAAAAGAAAAAATGCTCAAACTGGCTCAAGTGCACACCATGACGGTCGCCGAGAAAAAGCCTCGAGATAGCTACCGGAAATCTCCTCCTAAAATTCCCTATCTAAACTTATCCTATCTGAAGAAGTGCTTCCTGCCAAAATTCAGCGCCAAATATGAAATCCTATTATTTCATTGGTCAGAAGAAAAACACAAGAATTACTAGGTCCAAACTAACAGAAGAAGTACCGAAGAAAGAAAAGAAAAAGAAGAGTCTTCTTTTTCTTCGGTAGTACTATGTCACAACATTGTAAGATTGTGCTTAAGTCCTACTCACAGAAGATGAGTGACATACTGGACAATGACGTTTGGATGACAATATTATAACCCTAAAATAAATTCCAGAAAATAAAGAAAATAATTCTTCCAACACCGAAAATACCATTTCAGATCGAAAAATCACCTTGGATAATCCCTGAAATAAACCAGCGACATGGGCTTTATCACACCTGCGAACACACTGGTAAGTCGTTTGTTTACTCTCGGAAGGGACAACAACATTGAACTATTTCTTCGAATTCTAGGCCTCTAGGATCAGAACGCCAGAAATCAAAGACTCCTGCAGCTTATATCATCACCTCCCATCGGCACATAGAAATTCAGAAGACATTACTAATCATGACTGTTATTATTTCTATACTGTTATTCAAAAATGTGTGATAAAGTGGTTCATTAAAAGTTACATTCAAGTACTTCAGGATTATTCTAGATCTGAAATGTTAATATTTACAAAATGGTAATGTATGAAACAAAAAAATGAAAATGATTCTTTGCAACTCCAAATGTTGCACTAAAGCACATTCGCTTGAATTTTCATGCAAACGATACTAAAAATTATTTTGTAGCAATTTCAAATGCTACAATATTCCATGATCCGCATCAACCAATGCACTCTTTTTCCCATATACTTATACTGAAGCGAATCAAGTCAATATGCTGACTAAAAGTACTCAGGCGATTCCGAACAATTACGCGGCAACTACAAAAAATTTCTGAAAGTCATCAAGAATATGAGCGTCACCATCCAAACAGAATCTACATGAAATGGAGGAAAAAAATGATACTGATTCCATTAATTATACCCATGCCATCGTTTACCATTCGAAAAGCCAAATTTACATTGGTAATTTTTTCGTCGACACGCCGAAAAATGAGGGTAGGCATGCGCGAAATGTATTCCGGGAAAAATGAATTCAATCGAACATTTTCGCCCGAATGATTTAATGTTTTTTTATACAGAGGGGTTGGGGACCGACCTTATAGGCTGTGGAAAACAATAAACATGGCAAGAATCTGAAGTTCCGTTCATTCCAATGAATATGGTTTAGAATCAATACTAATATAGAATATATCGGGTGTACCACTAAGAAAGGACGCCGGCTGTATCTCGGAAACTATTTGCCGCGCAGGTTTCGGAAAAAAATATTTATCATAAATGTGGCCACGAAAAATCTCTGGAAGTCATTTTCAAGTTTCCAGGACAGCCGCATGAGGGCATAATTGCATTGACCGACTTAAAAAACGGGTTTTTATGAGAATTTGATATATCAAGACATATCAGAAACACTCGTTCCATTTTCTCGAGTTGATTTCCAATCATTTTCGATCAAAAAAATTGCGCTAACTATTTAAATAAAAGAGGGAGGGAAGGATGAATAGTACTCTATAAAAACTCGTATTACAACAGTTTGGTGTAATGGAATTGAGCGATCCTGGTCTCATTATGAAGGTTTTTTTAGATTTTTACGATGAATCACGAATCAAGTTGATATAAATCCCGTGGTGGCCGCTAGATGGCAACTATTGAAAAATCAACCAATTTGCCTTTTTTTTCGAAAATTCCAAATGGAACTATATATTCTTCCTGCTATGATATGAAAGTAGAGTAGACGTGGAGAAAAATGGTGAAAACCGCGAGTTTCTCTTGAAGAACCGGAGAAATACTCGGAATAATATTGAAATTTGAAATGTTAGCATGTCAAATGCTTCCTCATTCGTTATCGGCATTTTGAGAAATGAGCAATCCACAGTGGAAACTTCTAATGTAACTCCAATTTCATTTTGATGTTTCTTTCATTTTAAGCCAACTTGTCTTTTCTCATTCCTGAGCCAATACTCACTACTTACATTTCAATTAGCTATGTCATTACTAAGAGTCTCCTTCACTATTGTGAGATATAACAGCAGTTTGTGAAACTAAAATAAATGGATTATTGAAATCATTATTTCATAGATACAGGATATTTTTGATTAAGATTATTGAAGTTAGATTCCTGTGGTGAATATTTTCATAATATTAAACTACTTACCAGATGAAGTGGGACAGCCAAAAAATTGACTAATTTGGATAGGCTATAACTCGAATATTTCTTGGCCGATGTTGGATTTCCAACCAAAGGAAGAAAGCAACATTTTTGGGCTATGCGTCATCGGTGTCGGCTTTTTATTTTTGTGATTCGTTCTCTTTGTACAGAGTGTGAATTAAGAACGGAAAAATTTCAAATTTTTGACGAATAATTTGGGAAATGTGAGGGATCCTAGAATTCTTCTTTAGATGTTGGGTGAATGGTTGGTCCGATACCTCGAGACGTCTTTGAAATTTTTTCATTAAATTGCGTTGCTATGGAAAAATCGCCATTTTATGAAATTCAATTTTTATTTTAAAATGTGGCCTTTCTTAGTTGAAAAGTAACAGCTAACATCTGAACTGCAATTAGGGATATTCCTACTGAAGATAATCAAAACCAGTGGCGCGCAAAAAGGGGTTTATGATATTTAGAAACGAAAAATTCGTTTTTATTGGAAACATTCAACAGTTTTATTGATCGTTACAGTTGAAGAGTTGTCATACCCTCAATTAGCATGAAGTTGACAAATTCAGAGGCGTGCAGAAAAGGGGCTTATGATATATAGAAAATAAAAAATCGTTTTTATTGAAATAAAAACAACAGATTTATTGACCGTTACAGTAAAAATGTTGCCATACATTTGATTAGCATGATGTTGACGAATTCAGAGGCGTGCGAAGGATGATTCTGTGATCATTGACGTATTATAGAGGATCCATCATTATAGACGATTCAAAAAGTTTGATATGGAAACATTTTCAAGTGTTGTTCTCTGTTCGCCCAGTGAAAATTTTCTTGTTCCATCATTTATGAATGAAAATTCAGGAACGAAACTCTGGTGTTCCTCGAACCGTACAATTTGATAATTTTGTCGAAAAAAAATCAAAAAATCTTCGATTTCTGCCCCCCAAAAAAATTTTCGAGTGTTTTTTCTTTATAAATTTTCTCGTCCTATTTATGATGAAGCATTTTTTTTCAGATAATTTTTTTTTCATTTTAACTACACGGACCCGATCATATGACACGATCAAGAATTTTTCTACTGGGCGAACAGAGAACAACACTCAGCAAAATTATTTAAAATGTTTCCATACAATGTAACATTTTTCAATCGCCTTGTATCAATGGCTTCTCTTATTTGATTATGAAACTGAAATTTTAATCTGTCTACGATTACAGAATCACCTTCTGCACGCCTTTGAATTTGATAACATCATGCTAATTGGATGTATGAAAACTTTTTTACTGTGACGATCAATGAATTTTTATTTCAATAAAAACGTTTTTTTATTTTCTAAATATCATAAGCCCCTTTTCTCCACGACTCTGAATTTGTCAACATCATGCTAATTGAGGATATGACACCTCTTCAACTGTAACGATCAATAAAACTGTTGAATTTTTCCAATGAAAACGAATTTTTCGTTTCTAAATATCATAAACCCCTTTTTGCGCGCCACTGGTGTCAATTATCTTCAGTAGAAATATCCCTTATTGCAGTTCAGATGTTAGCTGTTATTGTTCAACTAAGAGAGGCCACATTTTAAAATAAAAATGGAATTTCATAAAATGGCGATTTTTCCATAGCAACGCAATTTATCAAAAAAATTTCAAAGACGTCCCGAGGTATCGGACCAACCATTCACCCAACATCTGAAAAAGAATTCTAGGGTCCCTCACATTTCCCAAATTATTGGTCAAAAATTTGAAATTTTTCCGGCTCCTAATTCACACTCTGTACAAAGAGAAAGAATCGCAAAAATAAAAAGCCGACGCCGATGACGCATAGCACAAGGATGCCGCTTTCTACCTTTGGTTGAAAATCCAACATCGGCCAAGAAATGAACGAGTTATAGGTTATCAATATTAGTCAAATTTTTGGCTGTCCTACTCCATCTGGTAAGTAGTTTATTTCGAGTATATCTCACCGGTTCCTCAAGAGGTATCAATTCGCGGTTTTCACCATATTTCTCCTCGTTTGCTCTACTTTCATATAAGACCAGAATGAATATTTGGTTCCATTTGAAATCTTCGAAAAAAAATGGAAAATTGTCTTACTTTGCAAACGATGCCATCTAGCGGCCACCACAGGATCTGAATCGACTTGATTCGTGATTCATCTAGAAGAATAAAAAAAAACTTCATGATGAGACCCAGATCGTTGAATTCTGTTAGACCAAACTGTAGTGATGAGAGTTTTTTCAAAGTACTATTCATCCTTCCCTCCCTCTTTCATTTGAAGAGCTAGCGCAATTTTTTATGTTCGAAATGATTGGAAATCAACTCGAGAACATGGAAAAAGTGTTTTTGACCTGTCTTGATATATCAAATTTTCATAAAAACACGTTTATTAAACTGGTCAATGCAATTACGCCTTCTAGGAGCTGTCCTGGAAACTTGAAAATAATTTCCATAGATTTCTCTTGGCCACTTTCATCATTCATATTTTTTTTCGAAAACTGTGCGGCAAATAGTTTCCGAGATACAGCTGGCGTCCTTTGGAAGTGGTACACCCGGTACATCAAGAACACTTTACCTTTTCAACATCCAATTGAGACTAATTATCTTCGAATAGAAAAATCATCATCAAATTGGGACGTAATGATTCAGCATGAATTAAACACATCTGAATTGAAAATAAACAAATTCAAACTGAGACGAATCACATTCAAATTGGACATAACCAAAGTCGAATTGGGACAAAATGATCCAGTATCTTGTCAGTGACACTTTTTTCAAAAAAATGTGTAGAGGAAAAAAATATAGATCGATATATTGAAAAAATATCGAATTTTTACTTATCTTTGGATGTTTCGCGAACGAATCTGCTCTCGTTCTCAACATGAAAATACAAAATACAGACAGTACTCTGGAAGGAGTCCATGGTAACTCGAAGTGAAGAGGTGTAGTTCATATATGAGAAATCTAAAGTCCACAACTTTCATTGAAATTATCAAAAATCGTCAACGGTTCATGTTCAGGGCTCAAATCCGCGCATCATGAGCCGATAACCACGAAACATGTATCTTCAATGATCGTTGATCATTTCAATAAAAGTTGTGGAGATGATTTTGGGTTTCTCATCTATGGACATATTCATGAGTTCGAGAATAATGCACTTGAATATAGGAATCAGTGCATGAGGATTAATGAGGAATAAATTCCTGATCATCAGCGACTTACATGAGTACCGCAATTATTTATTTTCGATAAATTCTGTTCAATGATGTCGTGACGTTCTTCAGTAGTTTTGATCCTCCGTTTTCCTAGTTGTTTTCTAATTTCGTCGAGATGTTTCTCTCCTTGATACGCTGTTTATTTTATTATGCCGAATGTAATTGCCCCCCAAACAACATTATGACAAAACACCGCACAAATGTGATTTATAATATTGTCTACACATTTTTTAATATGAGGTATATTATTTCCAATATCAGGTACGAAAAATACTGTGATTGCTTATAACTAACTCCGATTTTGACGAAATATTGACAAATCGGTACCCAATTTAAAGTTATTTGCACTCGAATTGAATGGAATCATTCTTAATACGACTAAGTCAATCAACTTGAAATATGTTGATTCTCAATTTATTATTATCGTTGTGTTCACGCAATTGAGGATTACACTCACAAAATATATCTTTATTGAAACTTGCGTTGATTACAACATCTAACAATGACATATGTGTCAGTCAAACCTGACCTAACTGACTATATACTGAGTGAGAGTACACTGAAAAAAAAGATGGTAGTAATTACCAAACGTTTAGTAAAATAGGCGCCATCAGTCACAACTATCATCAAATGATACCACTACAACATTATATAATATTAAACTATGAGTATTATACTATTTTGTAGTGGTAATATTCGATATAGTATAGTATGTTGTCGCCCAGCACAAGTCTGGATTTATTCAACAACGATCTATACAGTTATCTAGACAAAAATAAAAAAAAACAGTTCACATATTTTGATTGGTGACATAAATGTGGACTTGCTGGGTGATACAAACGATGTCGAGGAATACAAAAATATCCTGAGTTCATTCAATTACATTCCATACATAAATAGAGTCACACGACCAACAAGCAAAACATGTTTAGATCATATCTTTTTGAGAGACAATCAATCAAAGAGAGAATTTAAATCATTTGTATTCAACTATGATATCACTGATCATCTTCCAATTGCAATTTACATTGAAAAATACAAAAATTCAAATAGTTTACAAGAAGCAAGTATTTACAAAAAATATATAGAATATGAAAAGCTAAAATCTAATTTGGAAAATGAAAATTGGAGAGACATCTATGGATCTAACGATACAAATGAAATGATGGACGTGTTCATACAGAAAGTAAAACAGTATATTGATAAAAATACAAAAATAGTGAAAATACGGAAAAATAAAAAATAAAATGAGGAAAAAATGGATCACCCCGGGGCTACAGAAATCTATTGATGAAAAAAATGAAATTTTTCAAAAGTTACAAATAAACCCTCACAATGAAACACTCAAAGAAAAATATAGAAGTTATAAAAATCAAATTAGAAAATTGATAACTATCTCAAAAAAAAACTATGCGAACCGACTGATAGAAAAAAATCCTAATGATTCCAGTGCTATATGGAACACTGTCAACAAAATATGTTCGAAGGAAAAAGCTAAAACAAACATAGACTCAATAGAATCCAATGACCAAAAAATTTTTACAGATAAAACTGACATCGCAAACAAATTCAATGAATATTACACAGACTTGGGACAGGACTATGCAAACAAAATAGAATCTCCAAAAGACTATAGAGAGGACATTAGCAACTTGGAAAGCAGTATGTTTCTGAATCCCACAAATGTAAAAGAAGTTCTTAAAGTCATTGGAGATCTGAAACCGAAGAAGGCACCCGGATGGGATAATATCACTGCGGAAACTTTAAAAAACATTAGTGCTCAAATAGCTGAACCTCTCAGTTTCATAATTAATAAGTGTTTCGAAGTAGGAAGCTTCCCAACTTGCCTAAAAATCGGCATTATAAAACCGTTACATAAAGGTGGAAACAAAAATAAAATTGAAAACTATCGACCCATTTCAATACTGTCGATATTTTCAAAAATATTTGAAGAACTTTTGAAAACCAGAATCACCAAATTTATGGATAAATTTAATATACTTTCAGATGAACAGTATGGCTTCAGAGAAGGAAAATCTACAGACGATGCAATTTATGCCTTAACGTCCGAAATATATAATGCTTTGGATAGAAATATTCCATCCATTTGCATTTTTGTTGACCTTTCTAAAGCGTTCGACACTGTTTGCCACGAACGTTTATTGAAAAAATTGTATTGTTACGGATTAAGAGGGAATACATTCGAGCTACTTAAAGACTACCTAGGCGATCGAAAGCAATTTGTCAACATCGACGGAACTCTGAGTGATCCAAAAACAGTGACCTATGGCGTACCACAAGGAACTGTTCTTGGACCTCTACTTTTCACGATATATGTGAACAATGTTATGAAATCGACAACAAAAGGTAAAATAATTTGTTTTGCCGATGATATGGCTATTCTCTACCAATCATCATCCTGGAAACAATTAAAAAGTGAATCAGAAGAAGATTTCCGGAATATTGGCGAATGGTTCAAGTTCAACAAATTAACACTCAACAGCCAGAAAACTTGCTACTTACCGTTCACCTCCTACGCCAACAACCTACCGAATCTAGGGCCACTAAATATTGATAATAATATACAGATTCTGGAGAAGGACTCAATCAAATATCTGGGAATCATTATAGATAGACACTTCAGATGGGATCTACAAATGAAATATTTAACCAATAAACTGAGGGGTCTGTTGACTAAATTTAGGATCCTTTCAGATTATCTAGATAATACACATCTCAAAATTATTTATTTTGCACTTGTCCAGTCCCAACTCTCTTATGGTATACTAGGGTGGGGTGCCGTGGCCGACTGCCACCTACAAAAATTAGGCGTTGTACAAAAATGGATACTGAGAATAATATTTAGAAAGAAAATCACTTATTCTAGTAACTTACTCTTCAGTGAAACAAAAATATTGGACATTCGGCAGCTTTTTTGTCAAAGAATAATATTGAATATTCATAAAAATAAAATAAAATTAACCTCTCCCACACACAAATATGAAACAAGAACAAAAAAAACACAATACAGCACTACATTTAGTAATAAAACAATTGGACAACGCTCGGTAGAATACTTAGCCGCCAGGCTTTGGAATACACTACCAAATGAATTAAAGAGTGTTAGGAGTTATAATGGACTCAAACACAAATTGAAAAAGTGGATTAATGCAACTGGAAGAAAAATGTTCAGTGATCTAGTAGACTTAAAGTACATGAGGTGAATATTCATTACAAAATATCGGATATTCCGACCTGAATATTAAATTTACTTGTCTCGATTATAGTGATGAATTTTGTTATATTTATATTATATATTATATTGATAAATTGAACAATGTATCCATAACTCACGAACTGTCCTTACCTATGTTTGATTTTGTCCATACCCACCTGATTTTGTCAATAACAACCAGATTTTGTCTATACTATTCAAACTTTGTCCATACTTTCCAAATTTTGTATATACCTTCCTGATTTTGTCAATACTTACTCAAATTTATAATTATCTCTACCATTTAACAAACTGTTACTGTAAGTCATATATATATATATATTTATATTTTTTTAATCTTATTTGTTTATCCTTTATTGAACTCACATTCCACTTTCTTATATATGTTTCTGCTATTTACACATCACGTCAAATCACGAACAAGCATATTTTTGCTTCTGTGATATTTTGTTTATTTACGAATTTTATTTATACCACTACTGCTTTGTACCTACACTTTTGTATGTGAATAAACATTTTTATTATTATTATTATTATTATTATATAATGTTGTTGTGGTATCATTTGATGAAAGTTGAGACTGGCGCCTATTTTACTAATCGTTCGGTAATAACTACTATCTTTTTTTTTCAGTGTATATACAACATTTCTCCGTTCCCTTTTTTTCACATAAGGATAACAGAAATCAATCATAAGATAAAAATGAAGGTGGCTTCGAAGATCTTGGAGGTCTTCTCCTCATTATTTGTTTGATGATAATGAGGGCAGAGGCAGAGCCTATTTTGCCCAGAAGTATGAATTCACATTACAATACAAAGTGAGTGATATCGTGAAAACATAAGAATCGAAAATATCGACAATGAGGGAAATCAACACATTTGGTACAGTCAGAATTTAGAACACTGGAATGCGTCGAAACCATTTTTGAAACTGTTCATGCATGGAGCTGTCACAACGGCCTCTGGGAGCGAATTCCATAACCCAAATACTATCTATTGGCGAAAAAACTTTGCCTGCCTGCCTGGGGTCCGTGTTCAGCTCAAGAATATGAAATGGATTCTTCAAAGGGGTTAATCTATCGTCATAGGATAAGTGCCGAGTGAGGGTACCATTCTGGTTGCCAGACGTTGTGTTCTCTCTAAGAGTTGTATGTCTTTCACTAGCTGGGGAGACCAGATTCAAACACCATACTCTAGTAGAGGACGTATATACGACTTGTGAAGTTGACCAAATAGTTGTGGACTAGGGTAGAGTCCCTGTATGTATAATTCCCTGTATATATTTGTCAGTATTGTTGTAATAAGAGTACGGACACTATGACAAGCAGTGACGGAAGGCATAACCCCAAATTCTCAAAATGACTTTTGAACAAAGACATGGATATGCTTTTCCATGCACTTCGGATCTTTTATCCTCTACTGCCGCGGTGAAGGGTACATCCATATATCTTTCTCTGTCTTTATTTTCATAAAGAAGTGGCGTCTCATCTCACTGGCGAGAAGGGGTCATAGTTTGTAAATCAATTTGCTGAAAATATTTCTTGATATACTTAACAAAGGGTATATTATTATGTACTTCAATCTATTTGATTTAAGGATGCACTAGTTTTTCAATAGATAGAATCAGGATTTAGTAGCCAGTTCTGATGGGCACAATGTAAATGAATGGGAAGAACAATTCAACCAATTAACAAACTTATATTTGTTCTCATAACATACTAAGACACTTCATAGGGCATGAACGATCAGAAAATTCGACAAATACAAGTATAATGATTATAATTCAAGAATAGTATATCCTATGACAAGAATACAAAATTTCAAATAATGGTATAGTGGGGTAATATGGCAACATGAAATTTAAATGCTCACAATCTAATAACCATCGCGCCTAGCTAAAAGACGATGGCTGCACGTTAGAGCTTACACAATATATTTTTGTGTCCAGAGTCGCTCGTTGCCATTTCTCCACACAGCAAAAGATTACAAGTAGAAATGCATATAAATATCATATTGCCATAATATCCCATACCAAGGGTAATATGGCATCACAGGTTGGGTAATATTGGAACATGCTATTCTCGTAAGAAATAAACTATTTTATGAAATTGAAAAAAAAACTAGCTTTTACAACATAACAGTATAAATTATCAAATTTTATGTCTCAGAGCTGTAGAGGTACTTGGTACTTGATCTGGAACACAATCTGCACAATGAATCATATTCGATGGTGTCCATATCTCGTGAACCCATGGTCACAATTCACAAATTGCGACCAATAACATTTTGGACCTTTTTTATCATCCACGCGGCATTGTGCTCAATATTCCGATTCATCATATATTCCAATTCTGACTCAACCGAGGACTTAACGCTTTCCATTGTAGGCACTTCTAATAACAGGTAAGGGTAATATGCCGCAGTTGAAAAAATATGAGGAATAATACCCCATATTGCATCATATGACAAATAAATTCCAAATACATATTTATTGAACGTATAACGAAGTGTTCCGTCAAAAAAAGAGGAGTTTATGGATCATTCTTCGGCATATAAAATTGACCTATAATATTAAAATTGAAATTATAAAGGATATTATTCCTTCGAATATGCATCATATTCATTCGAAAAATTCAAATATTGAGTACTTACTTCGTAAATCTTGCTACCTGAATTCAATTTCCATAGTGGCCGCTTCATATTTTCCTTCCATTTCTGTAACTGTTGTTGGTTAGAATGGGGGAAATGGAATAATTGGAAGGGCTCGCTTCAGTTTTTGCAATTCTCCACTACACAATTAGACATTTTAATTTTTGTAAACCTGAATTTTCAAATAATTTGATGTCATGTACGTTCATGAACTGTCAGTGCCCGCCAAATTGTTCATGTCATTTCAAATTTCTTAGGGTTATGCCTTCTGTCACTGCTTGTCATAGTGTCCGTACTCTTATCACAGCAAAAGTGTCGAATACATACAGGGATTCTAGACTAGGGTTGGTGAAACACTTGCGCAGTAGGAAGATGCGACTGTTTGCTTTGTGTACAATATCTGTTATATGACCTGACCAGGAGAGTTTCTTGTTGATGGTGATACCTAGATCATGTTGCTCGTCCACGGACGGCACTGTATTGTTGATGAAACAGTAGTTGTGGAATGGATTATCATTGCCAAAATGTAGTACACAACATTTGCTGTCATTCAAGGGGATGTCCCAGTCGGAGCACCATTGTTCTAGCGAAACTGTTCATTATGGATCTGGAAATGATTATTTTCAATTTGATCGAATATATTTCCTCAATTTGGAAATTGAAGGTCTTATTTTGAAAAGGTATAGATGTTGCAACACAACTTGATGAAAGCATATTATGAATACCGAATGAAGAACTCAGATGAATTTGAAGAATTATTGAGTCATAGAAAACATAAGGGGGATGAGTTTTTGATGAAAGGAGATATTTCCATCTATTTACACTGTGACTCTTCCTCTAGATGAATCTAGGAGGGCTGGGAGTTTCATCCTTGATTTTTAATATTCCATTTCAGTTTATGTGTTGATGATAATAGTCGTAATTTCTCAATTGAATCCTGAGAATCAGCAAGTAGCAGTAGGTACGTTCAAAATCAATATGTAACAAACAGCGAAGCCTTAAACACAAACATTGAATAAAACACATACTATTCTGAATGAAAAACTGCTCCAACAGCACTTTATCAAAACTCCTCCATCCATAGAGCACCTTGGCTCTGGAATTCATTGCCTGAGGAAGTATTCCCAACAATATACAGGGTGTTTCATTGGGAAAGGTGAATAATTCAACTGTGAATAGGAGTCACTGGGGTGATTGAAAAAAAATCATGGTTAATGGGTCTTCGACTTCTTATAACCGAGATACAGGATGTTTCATCATTTTTGTCCATATCTTCATTGTTTCATAACTTTCCAACCAACCTGTATATATTTTTTAAAAATTGGTACACTTGCTCAATCTACCCTGTAGAATTGATTGGGGCAACAAAAAATGATAAAATCCAGGTCCGGCTTCACTTAAAATCCACAAATTCTTCCTGCCAGAAAACAACACCCTATACATTCGAATTTCTCATTTTTTTGCCATATCTGAAAAAAACATATATTCAGTTGAAACAGATACAGGGTGGTGCAGAAATCTGAATTATGAACCATTACAAAGTTAAGATAGGGACATAAAAGCCGTTTTGATCAATAATAAATATTTTCGCAAAATAATTCTAGAGTTGAAACATCTCGATTTTTCTTACTCTAAATATCTCAGTTATTAGTCCTACTAGACCCCGAGCTTTGTGAATCGATTAAATCAGCTCTTCAGGAAGCATCCAGAGTGTCCCATTTGAAAAATCAAAGTTACTGCTACTTTCGAGTAGAAGCGGCAACGCCGGATTGTTTCAAATATTTCAGACGTGTAGATCATGTTAATTCATACATACCTTCGAATTTTTAGATTTATCCGTTGCCTGGTTTGCCAGAAACATCTAATTAACGCTTATCGTGAAAAGCCCTGTATAGTTTTGATGACGAACCTGCAACTAAGTCTGGAACAAAGAACGATATGAAATACTCCTTCTAAATGTTAAACTCACGTATACTGAATAGGAAGTAATCGAATTAATAAATCCCGTCTGATTCCAATTTTGTACCCCAAAATGAGCAAAAATAAAATTTTGAGCACATAATATGAATAGTTAAAATCGTCTGTGCACGAATAAAAATCTCATCGTTGAATAGAAATTTTGATGTTCTTTTCAGATATGGCAAAAAAATGAGAAATTCGAATGTATAGGATGTTGTTTTCTGGCAGAAAGAAGTTGTGAATTTTAAGTGAAGTCGGACCTGGATTTTATCTTTTGTTGTTGCCTCAATCAATTCCACAGGGTGGATTGAGCAAGTGTACCAATTTTCAGAAATATATACAGGTTTGTTGGAAAGTTATGAGACAATGGAGATATGGACAAAATTGATGAAACATCCTGTATCTTGGTAATAAGAAGTCGAAGTCCAATCAACCATGGGTTTTTTGAAATCACCTCAGTGACCCCTATCCATAGTTGAATTATTTACCTTTCTCCAGAACTTCAAAAAACATTCCAATACCTACCTTCTGTTCCTATCCTCCCTAGGAACGCACGATGTTCTTTGAAAATTATAGGGATTTCCTTCCGTGCGCTCCAAGCGATAAAAAAAACTGTTATTCTCCTCAATTATTGAATTCCTGTCATTTTTTCGAATGCATTAGCAATTGCCACATATCCGATTGTTCCAGGTAGGTGAAAAACATCCACATCCTTTGTAGGTATTAGAAAAGTATTAACATTCAAAGTTATACAGGGTATGTCACTACAAGCTTACATTATCTTCAAATCGAGAATCAGTCAGAAAAAATCCATGAAAATGTGCATTCTAATATTGAAAATGCGCTCTCTTCATCTGGAATATTTTCGACAAAGCAGTATTGCTGCTTCTAGTAGTAAGTAGTAGCAACATTTATATTTCGATTGAAACACTTAGGTATTTCATCGTATTTTTGAATTTTTCCTTAAGAGCTGATCTATTCTATGTATCACATTTCGGGTCTATAGAAAAAACAGAGATATACGGTGTTCAAAATCGAGATGTTTCAACTTCAGGATCTTATTTTGTGTCCAAACTATTTATTATTGGTCAAAACGGCTCAAATGTCCCGATCTCAAATTTTGATTCACTATTCACTGATACATATGCGAAACGGATACAGGGTGGTTCAAGATTCAGAATTCTGATCACCCTGTATCACTGCGTATCACCCTGAATCACTCCAATCATATAGTATTGGTTCAAAAATGGAACCATGTGGTACTCCCATATCAGTTGAAATAAATTCTGAGTCAATCTTCGGAATTTCATAATCATCATAATGTTGTAACGAGGCAGATTGTTAATGATTTTTCGAAAAAGAATAAATCGAATTCGAAATAAACAAATGGATTTTTCTTCTTGTGAAAAAGCGGAGGAAGGCATTTTGGCATGACGTTGAACTCGAGAACAGATGAAAGGAATCGAAAACGACTTTTTTTATATATAATATGGTGCATTCCTTCTGACAGTCTCGGCTCACTCGAAACGTTGAACTTTATCAAAAATTTTCTGGATGATTGGCTCCAAAAGGCAGACTATTCTCCTGAACTATTCTTCTTCTGGATATTTTCCCGAAAAAAAAACTTCAAATAAACAGATGCATGTGCCCAAATCAAAGAACAGGCATTGACTATAGGTACTTGATTGAGGAAAAGAGCAAAGTTGATAATTACTGAGGCCTAGGATAGGCCTCATGACAATTCCTTACCGATTATGGCATAAAATGGAGTGTGTCTCATTTGAAAATCGAGAGTTTGAGACGTTTCAGGTCAAACCGGAAGTACGGCAAAGCAAGTAGATGTCGAAAAACGTCAATTGAACTATAATTCTTAAACTTCAAAGTTCGCTTCAATGAATTCAATGATGATGAACAAAAATTAATGAAAAACTCTCGTTTGAACGCTCTCTGAAGAGTATAAAATGTGATGTTTCTTCAAAATTTCAACCCTCAACTTATAACCTCATTTAACACAATTCACATGATCATATGAAAGCTTGTCGCTATGATCAATATTTGATTGAATTGAAATTTCAAAAAATTAATATCAGCAGATTTCACAGAAATATTTTGATAGCTAGAGTCAAAGACGCAATCCCACATCTTTATCCCTTCATAAGTCAATGTTATCGAGAGCCTACCTATTTGAATTTTGGCAATGACGTCATTTTATCAGAAAGAGGTGTTCAGCAAGGAGACCCTTTAGGACCCGCCCTCTTCTGTTTGTGCATTGAACCTTTAACAAAATCCATCGTAGCTGATTTCAATTGCTGGTATCTTGACGATGGCTCTATAGGAGGTAACGTTGATTCCATTTTAGAACAATTCAGGAAAATTATTTCGTCTTCCGAAGAAATTGGCCTCAAATTAAATTTCGCGAAATGCGAACTGCTATTTCTGAATGAACATATAGACATCATAGCAAAAAAATTCAACAGTCTTGCTCCTGGTATGAAAATTGTAGAAAGGAACGATTGGAATCTTCTTGGTGCACCTATTTCGGATGAATCTCTAGCAGAATGTCTCGAGCAGAAAACAAACTCCCTGCTTCTGATGGCATCTCGGTTCAATATCATCCCTAACCATATCGCATATTTTCTCCTGAAGAACTGTTTAGCCATCCCGAAACTGATGTATACACTGAGATGCTGCCCTACTTGGCACTGTCAAGAGAAGCTAGACCTCTTTGATTCAACACTTCGCCTAATTTTAGAACAGATTACGAATAATAATTTCAGCGAATCATCATGAGTACAAGCATCACTTCCTGTGAATAAAGGTGGGTTGGGAATCCGAAGGGCATCTTCACTCACTTTGCCAGCTTCCCTTTCGTCTTTCAACAGCATTAAACATTTTGTCAAACAGATTCTACCAGATTCCTTTTCTGTTATTTCTGATCCTTTGTATACTGAATGCGAATCTATGTGGTGCTCGACTTCGAAAACATTGAAACCTGACAATGAATGTTCTCAGAAATCATGGGATCTTCCGTTGATTGATTTGTCATCCAAACATCTCCTTGACTCAGCTAAAAACTCCCCATTTGAAGAGGCTCGTCTCAAGGCAGTAAGCACAAAGGAATCTGGAGCTTGGCTTAATGCACTTCCTGTTGCATTCCTTGGAACATTATTGGATGATGAATCTTTCAGGATATCTGTAGGCTTACGTCTAGGTTGTTCAATTTGTACTACACATAAATGCAGATGTGGATCTACCGTTAACGAAAAGGGAGTTCATGGTTTGAGCTGTAAATTCAGTGCAGGTCGTTTTCCTAGACACTCTACTGTTAATGATCTGATTAGAAGAGCTTTGACAACTTCGGATATTCCAGCTATTTTGGAACCTTTGGGAATCAGTCGTGATGACGGAAAACGTCCGGATGGGATGTCTCTCATTCCATGGAGTCACGGAAAACCTTCAGTATGGGACTTCACATGCGTAGATACAGTTGCTGCTTCACATATCGATTCGACATCGAAAATCGCCGGAGGAGCAGCAGATTCAGCTGAAAAAATGAAGTTGAAAAAATATTCTACTTCGAGGGACCAATATATTCTGTATCCTGTTGCCATAGAAACTTACGGATCTTTTGGCCCCTATGCTACAGAATTATTCAATCTCATTGAAAGGGAACTCATCCATAAAACTGACGATAATAGAGCTCGATCTTTCCTGATTCAGCGTATTAGTATCGCAATCCAAAGAGGAAATGCATCATCAATATTGGGTTCTATTCCTTCCACTAAGCGATTGGATGAAATTTTTATTCGTTTACAAAAAACTTCGGAGTTCTATACTCAGTTGAATGAAAAAAGCTTCAATTTAACTCAGTCCAGCTCCTTACCCGTCATCTCAAATCCGAATCCTATCCACTGCCAAACTATTGTCAGAGACGATGATTGCTACCTCCGACCCCTCAGTAATCCGGACAATATTGCCCTAAGATCGCAGTTGCCACCACCTGTTCTGAATTCAGGCCTAATCGGTTTGAAAAATATCGGGAACACTTGTTTCATGAACAGCGTCGTTCAATGCCTGTCTCAAACTGAGTGGATGTTGGAATATTTGAGGAAGAATGCTTACTTCAATGATCTGAACAAGAGGTCATCAAGCAAGAAGGGGACTCTGATAATAGCATTTGCAGACGTCATAGAGAAGCTTTGGTCGAACGATCCTTCGATCCGAGTCGTATGTTTGGACGATCTGAAACTTCGGATTCAAAGGTTCGCACCTCAATTCAGAGGCTCCTCGCAACAGGATGCACAAGAATTTCTTTGTTACCTGCTGGAGGGGCTGCACGAGGACGTCAACATGGCCGTAGATGAACCGAACCCGAACCCAAAGCCAGTACTTATGGAAATCGACAAATCATTCAGTTTTAATGTCGACGCAATGGATTCGTGGTCGAGATTCTTGATAATGAATAAATCTAAGTTCGTCGATAATTTTGTCGGGCAGTTGAAGTCTACTTTGAGATGCACCTTCTGTGGATATTGTTCGGAGACATTCGACCCATTTTGGGAGTTGTCTTTACCGATACCACAGCGATCAGGCCAACTCAGCTTGTCACACTGCTTGGACTCGTTCACGAGTGTTGAGATTTTAGACGGCGAGGAGAAACCAACTTGCTCGATGTGTAGAGAGAAAAGAAAATGTTTGAAGTTCCCAAAAATTTTAGTTATACATCTGAAACGTTTCTCGCAGTCTGTAGAGTTCAGTGAGAAACTTAACACATTTGTCGACTTCCCCTTGATCGGCTTAGACATGAGCCCCTATGCAGCTGAAGATATCGTACCATGTCCTAACAATCTGTACGCTATCTCAAACCACAGCGGTACCACCTACAGCGGACACTTCACAGCCTACTGCAGACATCTATATACGAAAATTTGGCACGAATACAATGATTCCCTGGTTTCTTCAATTCCGCCGAACTCTCTCGTAAGTGGGGATGCTTATATTCTTTTTTATCAACAAGAGGCTCACCCCAAATTCGAACAACGTGATGTTGACTCTGTGAAAAGCTACTGCTCCGTAGCTGATCCCGATAGCACCCTTCGTACAGTCTATTCCGCTGATAACCACGACATGTTCAACACAGTCGTGGAGAAGCATGAAACTCCAGTTTACCTAGCTCCAGCTGCACACTCTGACCCAGTAGATATTGTTCACTCTGGTCCAGTACTGAATGTATACTCTGCCCCAGTACAGAAGGTATATTCTGCACCACTTGCACATGCTTGCTCCAGTACGTGCAGCCCAGTATGTGCACGCTGCCCCAGTCGTTCTTTCTGCCCCAGCTCACTTGTGAAGTGAATGAAGTGGAAAACCATTATTTATTTATTATGTTATGTTTATATGTTCATTCAATTTGAAATATATTCAGACCCATAAAAAAATTGAATTAGTATTAGTCACACAAGCGAATCGCGCGACAAGCTCTTATGATCATATAAATTGTGTATAATGATGAGGTTATGAGTTGATCGATAGTTGAAATTTTGCAGGAACATTTTATTTCATTTTTTGCAGAGCGTTTGAATGAAATCTATTTATTTAAATTCATCAATATTAAATTCCACTTCTGATTCATTTTTGAATTATTAGTTATTGCTGGCTGGGTTTCTCAGTTTCATCATTTCATCCAAAGCAGTCCAGTTCTTCAATGAGGAGACATTTCAAGGATTTTTCACAATATTTTCTGAATTTCTCCCAACGAGCCTTTTCATTTGATACCCTTATTGTGGAAGTGCATTAAAAATAACTATTTCGTCATCTTGGTCGGTCCGCCATATTGGATTCAGAATAACTTCACACACCAAATTGTGCATTGTCATCCAAACGAAACGTCCATAAAAAATTTCAGCACAATAGATTGAAGATATCTACTTCAAAATTGAGTTCAAAGATTCCACCCAGAATAATATACATAAATCCATACATTGTGAGTTGAATAGAAGGTTCTTTCGGCAACCGTCCAGGAAGTGCTCACCTCCCAGACGCTTCTTCTTCAAGAAAGTAGCATTCTTCCGGCCTAGTCCAGGAAGTACGTAGTTCCCGGATTAGGCCGGGAAGTATCACATCTTTGTTGTCACTGTAATTATGAAAATCTTGATAGATATGGTTTTGATAAATGTAGATGATAATTACCTTGACAACGAAATATCGGCTGACAGCCATTTGACATAAAATTAGTGGACATTTTGATATATGAAAGTTTGGTTGCAATTAGCACAATAACCTACTGAAAGCAGCTGCGATAGTGAGTTTAAAAATGTCCAATGAAACAGTTATAATGGGTATTCAATTCAAATTTCAGTATTTGATACAAATGAGAATCAATGAAGAAAAATGAAATGAACAAAGAAATATAATATAGAAATGTGTTGATTTGTTATTCTACATGGTTGTCAAAAAATAGTTTACGCTGCATGTCCAAAAACAGTTTTTTTTGAACTCGCAGACTTCTAGGACTCGCCTAGGGCATGGCCTAGAATTTCGTCTACTCGTCCAAAGAAATAGTATAATTCGAAAGGTTATAGAGGTGAGCCACCCTGGAAAAATCACCAGTATGAAACCTTGGGCTGAAAATTGTTTCAAGAAATCACAATTGACACTATGATTCCATGCCGGAATTTATATAGATTATGTATGGCATAAAAATTCAGAGAGTATACCTATACTAGCTGCCGAGTCCCTCAAAATGCAGTAAGGATCTTATTTAGGTATACCTATAAGCAGAGTTACATCCAAAACATACAGTGCTGTCTAGAAAGAGTGAATATTTTTCTGATGAATCAGTCTACAGGGTGATTTCATACAATAGCTATAGCTGAAATGATATTGATCCCACAAAAAAAATCAAATGGAAGAATGTGCAGTTCATCGTCATCATAATATTGCCTTCGCAATTTTGAAAATCTGAAAGTCTTTCAAAATCATAACCCCCTAGATTCTGAAAGTGTCAACAAATGAAAACGTTTCATTCAGAGCACTTGACATTTATTTTTACCAATAATTGTTTCTGATTATTGTGCCTTCGCCATTTCGACGCTATGAGGACGGACAGGGAACGTGCGACGATATCCTTCTCTCCGAGAAAGCTGAATACTCCTCACCAACAAAATATTATTCAGTCGTTGAACAAGGTAATTTAGAACATGCATATTATATAAAGCAAATCAGCCGGTTCTCTGAAGGTAGGTTACAGGAAACACAAATCTATAAATATTGGTGTATGCCGTTGGCGTTTCTTCTCACTTGATGAATTATTAGGAAGCCATTAGCATTCAAGCTCGAATTAGTTGAATCTTGTGTCTATGCAAACAGTTACGCTAACTACTCAATATAATAATGAACGTTCAACGTGAAACGAGAAGTTCTAAATCAGTTGTTAATGATTTTATAATATCAGGCCACGAAAGCATTGGCGAGGGCATCATTCCCAGGTAGCACATCATATTGGCTGGAACCCGATTTCATATTGGGCCGATATAGATATATCGTACATGTGAAAAATAATATAGGTCCAATATGAGAGTATATTGGACAAACAATATTGGAATGATAATATTGGTGGAATATTGGTTCATCCTGAGCTGAATATGGATTGTCAGCTACAATATTGGAGCAATATTGGTTGTAAAATTCGTTAACAATGTGTTGAAAAACATATCTATGAATGTTATATAATATTGTTTCACGAATGTCGATACAACAACATCGTATACATATTGTTCCCGACATTTACAACCAATATTGCAATTTGAACATTCTCCCCATGTCGATTCTGAAGCGGTTATGCAATATTGTATTTTCAAGTTAAACGGCATATCGGTTGGATATTGTTTTAACAATAGTTGAAACATTATATTCACCCATCTTGATTGATATCATTTTATCTATATCATGCGGAAGATATCGTATACATATTGTTTCCAACAATTATAACCAATATAGCAATTTGAACATTCTCCACATGTCGATTCTGAAGGGGTTTTCAATGATTCAAATATGAATATCAATAACGGCAATTCAATATGTATCTTATATCGGACATAGAAGAGAAAAACAATATTGTATTTTCAAGTTCAATTGCATATCGTGTGAATAGTTTTCTAGCCATATTCAGAAAATAATATCATCTTATATTGGCTGATAAGTGATTCACTATATCATGTAAGCAATATTGTTCACATATTGTTTTGAGAATACATATCGATATCGGAATTTCGATATTTATTCCATATTACGCACTCCTAAACCGATGTCGATAGATGGCGCTATAAATGATTGGTAACGTACTCTCATTGCCGATCCGACGAGAGAATTCAAATCTTGGCTCTAGACGATTGTGAAGTATTATAACCTGGAGTAGGGGTTAACCGTGATCAACAAGGCGGCTTCCCTAGGGCAAGGCCCTCCCATTGCACTCCGGCTGGTCTGACCTTTGTGATTATTCCTGATGCGAATAACTCGCAAATATTGGTATGAAAATATTCCACCAATATTTTGAAGACAACATAGCTACATAATGATTTTCAATAATGTACCAATATTCCCAACCAATATTGCACCAATATAACTTCACGAATATACCAGCAATATTGGTATGAGAATATTCAACCAATATTTCTGAGACAACATACCTTCATGATGATTTCCAATGATTCACCGATATTTCCATATATTACACCAATATTGCCGAATGTTCACCATTAATTTCTCGCCAATATTGATATTACATTTTGTGTCCGATATTACTCTACGAATATTCAACCAATATTAATATGAGAATATTCTACCCACATTTGGAAACTGATATTGTACCAATATCGCCGAATGTTCACATTTTTTTTCTCGCCAATATTACTTTCACAATATTTTGCCGATATTTTCGTAATATTGCACCGATATTGTCCCAATATATGTGTGCTACTTGGGTTTAGTTGTTTTTCAATTTTCATGTTTATGACTTTCAACATCTGAATGAATTTTTCATGGAGAAACTATATCGAATATTGATTTCAGTATTATCGGATATAAACATAGGTGGAGAATTCTGAATGAAGCCCTGTATATATTTTTACGCAATGAGAAATAGTGTGAATAATAGTGAATATTCCGGTCTTCAAATTACGCTCGATTTCCTAGTATGACGTGGTTGAAAGACGAATACTTCAAGCATTTTTTAGCAATTGCCTTTCGATACAACTCGAGATAAAAAAAAATACTAGTATTGTTATAACAAAGAATGAAACTTAAGAACTAATCAAGGGCGGTCCTGTGGTAAATCCCTAGGAAGAGTAATAATCATTTTTGTGATTGCAATAGCCTCGAATAACACATCTAACACTAGACATGTATCAACTTTATTGAACTCATACTTTTTTGATGAATTGTCACAAAATATCAACATCTGAGCAAACTAACAAAAATCTCCATGCCAATGTCAGTTTCTATCCAACACCCACTATGGATACCTCCACCAGCAGTGTTGCCACTCTAGTGGCAATAGACCACACTCCTCTTTCCCCGAGAAGTCTATGGGGTATAATCTTGAAGGTATCTAGGAGGACACCATTGTCGAGACGGCCTTACTTGAAAATCCTGAGCAGGTACATTTGATGTGTCATTCATTGGCTGCCTAGTAGCTTCAATAGATGGAGACTGCATCATTGGTATCTCTTCCACTTCTGATAAATGTCCCGCTTCCCCATCAGCCCTCATCCTGGATTCTAGCACGAAGTTGATCAGTATGTCTTCCATCGGGGGTGCCTACTCGGTATCTCACTGGTCCTGTGTTTTGAATGATTTGGGATGGTATCCATTTTTGACCAGGAGTATAAGATCGAGCGAACACATTTCCTTCCTCATTGTATGTCCTGATGTCCCTAGTCCTTGGTGATTTTGACTTCTGTTTTGCAATAATTTCCTTCCTAAAATCTGCCTGTACTCTATCCAGGAGTGTTATCAACTTACGGCCCATCATCACCTCGGCTGGTGATTTCGCAGTCATACTGTGTGGTGTTATATTCTGTATCAGTAGACAGCATGATGAAGTTGCCGATATATCATTACCAGACATTTTCTCAATGGCAGACTTCACATTTTGAACCATTCGCTCAGCTTGACCATTACTACTTGGGCGCTACATGATCCTGTCTTATTATAATTCGTCCTAGGAAATTCTTAAAATCATTGGAGATGGAAGCAGTACCATTATCGGATACCACTACTTCTGGAATGCCATGTGTGGCAAACAGTTCATGTAGCAGTTAAGCAAGCGAACGTTAGTTTAGTTCATTGTACCAGTATATCACCTGACGAAGCTATTGTGTTAGCGAAACATGACGTGTGTTTAAAAATTTTGTGGAAATCTTTCCGTTTGTGGAGTTTTTACTATTGATTTCAGTTCATTCAATGTTCTGTCAAAACTGACACCTCTGTCGGATCTGTCATTTTCGATTTTGTTAGAGGGTTTGACGTAATTATGGTTCCTACTGTTACTGTTGGCAGTCAACCCTACCTGCATAGGCTATATTCCGAATTCAACTGGTCAGTACTGTCAGTAGATCCACTGACTCTGCTGAAAATAAGTGTTCCGAAATATAAAATCGAAAATAAAGTGCTGTAATTCGGGACACGTTTTCATGGTTTTCATCAGTAGTCAGCAGCAGTTGATCAGCTGGTGTTTGTCAGTCTGTAGTTCCTCGTTTATCTGGATTATTATTTAATATTTAATATTCAACATGGAAGAGCAATCGATTCTTGTAGCCTCCATAGTTTTTACGATTATTGACGATGACGATTCAGATTCAGGCTCGAGTGATAAAGAATACTTCTTGGACATTTTGTTGCCATTGATTTCGAATGATGCACGAGATTGAGAATTGAAAGATTTATAGGAAACGTAATGATGATGAATTTAGGAGACATTTCAGGTTTATTTAGTTATTTATTTAGCCAATGCTGCTTCTTCTTTCGTTACCTCTACTACTTCATACTCAATATTCCCAGTGCTTATCATAACAATAACAGGTATTTTCTGATATTGAGAATGGTATATTATTATAACAACGGAAATGAATGTTACATTCCTTCCCCTTCTAAAATAATGACAGTTCACTGAAGCCCACCTACCTTTCGAAAGTTAGCAATTTCAGCAGAATATTGAGTCGAAATATTTGGAATGAATAGTATGTCTGCTCACAAGCATCTGTCACTTTCAGTGAATTTTTTGATTTCGGAATGAAAAATCAGCAGATTCACTACTGTCAGTTGAATTCGGAATATGGCCATAGTTTATTCCTTCAAAAGGGACATGCTAAGAGATGCTGCTTCATGCGCAAAAGACATGTCCTGTGCTTTCGTGAAAGTTAGGTCCTTTTTCGCCAGTAGTCGACGTTGGAGAGCTTCTTCTCTCACCCCGCACACGATGGTGTCACGAATCATTGTCTCCAGGGTCCCGCCAAAACATCAATTTTCTTCCAAATGACGAAGTTCCTTGATGAAACCAGCAATGCTTCTGGCTGTTGACTACGTCTATAGAATTTGAATCGGCACACCATCTCTGAAGTGCGAGGCGCGAAATGCCCACTGAGGATTGCTATTATTTCATCATAACTTTCACTGTTGACCCGGGCGGGTGCTAAAAGAGATCGTAGAATCTCGTATGTTGACAAACCGCAGAGGCTCAGGCGCACAGCTATTTACTGATTCTCGTCTGTGATACCATTAGCAGCCAAAAAGAATTATATCCTTTCTTGATACGACTCCCATCCTTTGGGATCGTTACTGTTGAATTGTTCGATGTTACCCAGGCCGGCCATCTTGTTGAACGTTTTTTCCAGATGCAAACTTCGTAAACTTATGAGGCTAATCCCATCCTTGTCGCCAAAATGTTGAAGCCTCAAATAACACTTCTTACACTAAACATATATCAACTTTATTGAATTCATACTTTCCTAATGAATTGTCACAAAATATCAACATCCGAGCAAACTAACAAAAATCTCCATGCCAATGTGAGTTTCTATCCAACACCCACTGGATACCTCCACCAGCAGTGTTGCCACACTAGGGACAATACACCACAGTGATGTTTCCAAAATTGGATACCTCTTGAGCATATTATACAGGTTGATTCAAAACTTGGTGTAGATATTTTTGGGATCAAAATGAATTTTTTTCTTGATATAAACGTTTGCCCTGAAATGAACTCTATCCCAAGTGTGGACCTCCCTACAACTTCCACAGAACTGGGTTCATATCATCTATCAAGCATGAAGAGAATGGATTGTTCGAAAAGACAGAAGCATGCCAATTTCCAGAAGACTTGATTCGATATTTCAGTCACAATCTCAGATAATCTTCTTTTTTGACAAAATCACAGTAGCTGTAGCTCATAAGGGGTGCATTTGAGGATACATGATTGAATTGGGACAATGAAGGGACAGAAAGAGAAATTTTGGTTTCTTTGAGCAAATATGCCTCGATGTTCCAGGCTGAAGTACTTGCGATACTCACCTGTTTCCAAGTAAACCTGATTATGGGATGTCGTAGGCCAATCACTGTATGCTCGAACAACAAAGTTGCAATACAAGCTCTGTAATTCAATTGGATCACAACCAATTTGGTGTGCGAGTGCAGAAAGGCCCTGGAAAACATTACAAAATCAAGAAGCCTGATGTGGGCTCAGGGACACTCGGGGATACCCGGAAACGAGGAGGCAGACAGACTAGCAAAGATCGATCCAGGACGGTTCCCGGTCGGACTAAAGCCAATATTCGGAATACCAAACAGTCTGGCAATGTCCTGCATGTAGGGACAGCTGGAAATTCAATTGCTCAAAATATGACAGGACACAATAACAGGAATGAGACAATCGAAGCTCCACATGAAGGAACCTTAGGAGGAGCTCATAATGAAGGTTCTATCTCTCATGAGGCGAGTTCTCAAAATTGTAGTAGGGCTCCCAACGGGACACAACCACATCAATAGGCACCTAGAGCTTATTGAGATCAAAGATGATTCCCTTTGCAGATGGTGCATGGAAGATGACGAAACATCATCGCATGTCCCCACTGAGTGCCCAGCACTGACACATCAGAGGGGGGGCTGTCCTTGGCAACCTAACTTCAAGGCCGAAGGACCTGAGAGGAATTCAGCTGAGGCAACACAGTGAGCACTATGAGTCTGAATAAGGAGGCTTACGTGCAGGGGTGTTCACCCGCTCACCAGTGCTCCGAGGAAGAAGGAGATATAGTGAAAGAGTATTTTTTCTCAAACAACATAATTGTCCTTATAATATTCGCATCGGATTCTGAGTCACCTTATATTCATAGTGCTTCTCTGTTTCTAATATTTTATTGTATGCAATTGATTGCAGCCATCCATATTTTTGGCAATAACAATATGCAGGCTATTTTATACTGAATTGGCATGTTCAGAATGAATTTTTTTCGTCAAAGAATCTGTCTTCTGGCTTTCATTGAGTTATGAGTCGGGTAGAATGAGCAACCATGAAAACAGTAACATTCAATTTGCATCTAATGATGCATAAAATACCGAAATTCATCACCAGAATTGCACCAGCAAGAGAATGAGCCCGGGCCCATATATTTTCTGGCATGCAACGACGAATTGCTACAGCTGTATAAGATGACATACTGCGTAGGAGCACAATGAAAAATAATGCAAATGTTTCAATGATTTCTAAGTATAGCGACTCTCATACAATAATTTGGAATACTTGATAATTCTCTTGGTGATGTGATATTCAATATTCTCTCTATGGAATTCAAAAAATTGATATGTGTCTCCAAGGGGGGATGGTGAAAGAAATCACCCCTCCATTAACACTCTCCCTCGGTAGGACCGCCTTGCAACTAATGATGAAATTGTTATATTTGTGATGTGACATCAGTATATCTTCCGTTGTCATGTGAATGAGAGGAAAAATAATTGGAAAGTCTTGTTAGTGATATTTTATTCGATGTGATATATTATGGAACTTTCGTCAGATCGATTTTGAAAACTTTGACATTTAGACTCGTGTATCGGCTGATTGTTTGTAACAAAAAATTGAATTTGTCGTTACATCAGTAGTTATTTCCACAGTGCGTTCCGTTTATTGTCGAACACATGAATATATACTCCCGCCAATAGCAGCTAACTGAGGCCATGCTTTTAATCCTTCGCGTGTCGACTGTCAGTTTGTTTAGGTATGTTTCATGTTCATGCATCAAAATAATCGGCGGAAAAATTACGATTTTGTGAAATATTTTGTGTTGTGATAAGCGAAACAACAATGCCTTTCAAGTGTTGTGTTCCATTTTGTCGGGGGAATCATGTGGGTGATCAAAAAGTTTATGCTTTTAGTTTCCCGTTGGACAAGGAACTATCGCAAAAGTGGGTATATGCAATTCACCGCGAGGATTTCACTCCATCTGAGTACAGTTGAATTCGTGAATTACATTTCACTGGAGATGCTATCATTACTTCATCAACTGCAACCAATTCCAGAACTGGCAAAACTGTAACAATAGATTTGAAAATTTCTATAGGCTCGAACGAGATGTTATTTCTACTTGATTTTCTAACTGTCCATCTAATTTATCGAAAAATGTAAAATTACGCACAAGTCGTAATGAAAAACTAGAGCCTGAAAATTTGGCAAGAGCACTTACCAAAATTAAAACTGAATTCGAAAATTACCAAAAATCATTTTGCTGCACAGAATCTCAGGAATTTCTAGTCGTATTGTTGCTATATTACACTTAGAAAAATTCAGTTCGAATTTTGTTAACAGAATTCAATTTATAATGATGAATTGATAATAAAAGTCAAATACTCTCTCATGAAAAGTATGAGTAGAGGAAAATTACTCTATCCACAAGCTTTGATTGTGCAGTTGTAACGTTCATTTTCTACGTTAGGTATATATCCTCAATTGAACACATTGATAAGTAACCTACCTCCATCAACTACCTGGTCATTCACTGTGAAGAGACATCATTTGATTTCTTAGCAACTTAGTAATCAGTTGGCCGATTCAATATCCACTGGGAGCAACGAGACAATGCTTAGCATACCTTTCAGTCCATCTGACTTCTATTGTGATAAACATCTAATGAACGATCGCTACGTCCTGCACTGATTGAATTGTTGGTATAAAAGTGGGGCCGTGGGCACTGTATTATTGTTTACGTTGTTTGGAATTTTCGGGTTATATTACTCAAGTAAAGTTAGCTGGAAGCGGTCTCGCCGTCTCGGAGCTGTTCTTCCTTTAGGTGATCATCGGTTCTCGTGCGTTCTCGCACGCCCTCGTGCTAACTGTCAGTCAGGGAACAGTACCTCTTGCACGAAGTGTAGAAATTGTGGGGTAGGGTAAGGTGCGGTATGACGCAGAAAGGACGCGGATTAAGGTGTGTCCGTGCTTGTTCCCAACAGAATTCGACGTTAATACTCAGGCGACCAAAATATACTGGAGATAAGGGTTTTCCTGACATATATAATTTCTTTATTTCTGGTCCCACAATTGATGGAAGTTCATCAAAGTGAAGGCACGTTACACGACCGTAAGTGAAATATTTATTTGGGTCATTCAGTCGCATTTATCGAATGAGGCTGTACAATCTTTTAATGCATTCAGAAATGCTTCCAACAGTACTTTGCTGATACTGTGAAATTGATTCGTGCAGGCGTGGACATACCTTTATCTGCTGCGCCCTCTCTCCTTGCATTCTGTCCCTAGAGGGATCGTCCCAGGTAATTTTGAATCGATGACCAGTGGATGACTTTGAGTGGGTGTTCTGTCTTTCGTTAGCTCTCTCTCTCTCTCTCTCTCTGAAAAATGGCTTGATTGCGTTTGACTGGCGTCTTCAGAATTATATTTGATTTTCATAATCATCTTTAATTAGGATTATGTTCTGAGGCCGCCATTTAGTGATTTGGGTAGTGATAATTTGTGTGATTCAACGTGTGTTGAAATTTTTGATCGATGACCCAAATTTCTCTCTTGTGAGGATATATTGTCGCCGCAACATTCCATAACCTCACTGGACATCGTGAAGTAATTGACGAGATGGAGAAGTCCTGATTGCAGGTGGGTTGATTAGTTATGTTTTTTTTTTAGTTATCATGAGAAAGGATTTCTAACACTTCAAGAAGTTTGGGCTGTGTATATTTTGGGGTTAGTAATGGAATTTCGTTTGTATCAACAGCGCCTTAGGGACTGGCTAGATTTCCGATCATCCGTCAAATAGGACTGTCTGGAACTCTAGATGCTAGATTGGACACTGTCTAGAGGCTAGGTTGGTCACTTTGGAAAACCTGGAAAAACTCTGGTGCCTAATAGAAAGAAACCCCGATTTTAAGGGTAGGTGAATTTAAGTAGATTATAGAAGTCACTATCTATTGTAGGCATCAACTGTTACAATATTGATTAAACCTTGTATCTGGAAAATTGTGCCCTACGAAGTGGTTCAGAGAATTAAATCATATAGGTAGCTGATTGAAGTAACTAAAATCACAACAGGCTGTCTAATTGATCTTTGAATATGAGTCCCAGATAAATTTCAGCTGATTTAATTGATCAAACTAATTCATGAGACATTCTATCAGTCGATCTGTTCATCTCAAAGTTAGTTGGTTCCTCTGCTCGTGGTCTCCTCTTGAATTCCAGTGTGATGGAACTTGACAACTCATTCTGTGGCATCATAATGTAAAAATACCTTCCTACCTGGTCAGTTTAGTGTATCAGTATATCAGATACTCCTAGAATATTTTGCATGTTGTCAAGCAACCATGGTCTAGTACTTCGAATGCAATGGTACACTATATTATACTAGGAAGTAATGTAACTTAACTTCTGTATTCGAATCTAATTCCATAAAAGTGTAGTGAGTTCTACTTTTGAATTAGAGATCAAGTCTGATTTTGGGAGCCAACTAACCTTTGATAATGCAGGTAAAAATCAGGATGTTAGCTATAATTTGACAAGGCTGTAAAGCAAGGGTTATTAGGTGTTGTTATACTTTTGGGGCAAATGATCAAAAAGTGTCTTATTGGATGACTGCCTAGTCACTGGGGTGGGTGATGGAATCTTAGTCCAGGGGCGAGGGGCTGTTTCTTGGTTTTCTTTTTTTTTTACTTTTCCTGGGGGATTTTGAAAATAGGGAATTGTGTCAAGGTACTGACATTTTTCTTCCCCAGGGTTTTAGTTGCGGGTTTGGTTCTGGGACCAAGATTTCCTCGGGTTCGTCAACCCCAAGTACTCGGTGAGGACTATACAGGGTGGCCCAATCGTAGTCTACATAAGGTGTCCCATGTGAAGCCCCTACCAGGTGGATCACGTGGACTCTATACAGGGTGAACCAGTTAGAGCCTATACAGGGTGGCCCGGACTAGGGCTATACAGGGTGGTCCTGATTCTGCAGTCGCCGAGGGATTTTTGGTGATGTCGACTTTATGTTGGAAGTGTTGTTGAATTTATTTGTGCTCTCCCCATTCTACTGACCTCTCCCTTATGAATTTGCTCAACCGGGATATTTGATTATTATGTTTATGATATTTAAATGATTTGTACCTGTTCTACGAAACGATAAGCTACCATTAGGGTTTATGAATATCTGCGCATGCCCCTGAGCTCAAGCGACGCATTTACCCCGCACCCTACTTGAATTTTTCTTTTCTCCTGAACGCTTCGTGGAATGGTTCAGTAAATTCATTTTGACTTAGCCATTGATCGTTTATTATGGTTGAAGGTCATAAGGGTGACCGCATCCCCTCTGTATAGGGTCATTATTTTGTGAGTTTCATTAAATGGGGAATTCTTAAGGAACTGTCTTGCATTTATTTTCATTTGTTGGCCCATACAACCTTAGATTCGATAGACTACCACTTGGTAATTTGTGGTAGTCTGTAACGTGCACATTGGGTGTGAGTGGGGGTAATTGAATTACCTGGCGCCCATTTATCAAACCCTCCCATCTCCACTGAAACGCTAGCCGAAGACCTTGGACCCTCGGGTTAATTTCAAGGTTACATTTTTGACGCCCAACGTGGGGCCTTGTTTTCCTAACTAGTGTCAAAATAGTGGTCAAGACAGTTCATTTGTAGTGGGGAAAAAAAATTTTTTTTTTTTGCTTCGATTTCTCCAACAATTATTTTTTTTCTCTTGTCACCTGGTGACTGTATTTGTTTAACTTGGTTGAAAAGAGTTCATCATGTCTCTAGGAATGAAGGTTAATAGATTGAATTCAGAGGAACTCTCTTATGAACTCAAGATAAGAGGGATTGCCCTTGGTACAGTAGAGGAGATGCGACACTCTTTGACCATGGCGATGAGACTTGAGAAATCCGGAGATAGTATTAAATACCCCAAATATCCCTTCACCGTAGAGGAGGATGAACTCGCCATTGAGAGTAAATTATTAGAATTAGACCCACTCATTAAGGCATTCAACGATTTGGCTACTAGTACTCAATTTGCTAAGCTCCAAACTAAACTAACCCACGTTTTAAATCGCATTGAGCATCTTGATGAGGATAAATCGGATAAGCGCCCACACTTCCTGGCAAAAGCTCTAGCTTTCCTTAGTGACTTGCAAAGGAAAGCTGATGATTTTGCCAAAATAGACATTCCACCTCAAGTTAGTATTTTGGGGCAGAGTAATTTTGGTAATTCTATTCCTCCAGCACGTAGGTCCTCGAGTGCTGCGCCATCTCCTACTCGGGCTAGCACAAGCCAGGTTAAACCGGTGTTGCCCATCAAATGGGACTGTAAGTTCTCAGGAGACAAGAAGGGACTTTCACTTAGCGCATTTTTGGAGCGGATCGAGGAGCTCAGAATTGCTAGGCACGTTACTAAACAAACCTTGCTTGAATCTGGTATAGATCTTTTTAGTGGTAGGGCCTACCAATTCTATCTTGCCTACCGTGATGAAGTAGCTAATTGTGAATTTGTGAACTTATTAAGGGAAGAGTACTTATCATCAGATTATAATGAAAAATTGTTTGATGAACTACGTAAGCGCACTCAGGGGGCCGATGAGTCCATTGGCATATATATTGCGGTCATGACAGGCTATTTCAATAGGTTGATATGCCCTCTGACGGAGGCTATGAAACTCAAGATTTTGCTGAAAAATATTGCCCCTTTCTATCAAAACCAATTAGGTCTGGTCGACATCACATCGATTTCTCAGTTACGTGAGTTGTGTAGGCGCCTTGAAGCCAGGAAGGAGTCGGTGGAGAATTTCGTAGCTCCCTCAAGAAGAACTTGCACTCTGGAACCTGATCTAGCATATGTAGACGTTGCCGAGGCTTTTGTTGATAATTCTCGTGATTGTGTTCCTGTCGCTTCCAGTCAAGTAGGTAGGCAGCAGGAGGCTCCGGCAAATGACATAATATGTTTCAGGTGTAACAAGCCAGGACATAGGGCAATTGGTTGTACGGTTCGCAGTGGTATGTTCTGTTATCGTTGCAAGAGGGAGGGGGTCACGGTTAGGAGCTGTCCAGATTGTTCCAGGCAGGGAAACGGCAACCGGCGCTCCTAAGGAATCGAGGTAGGTGTGCCGGAGGTGGTGACTCGATTGAAAAACTTCAAGTTATATTAGATTATGTACTGGATCAGGCGGCCGGGGACGAACGACCTTATTTGAAAGTGGACATACTAGGAAAGCAGATATTAGGGTTGTTGGACTCTGGTGCGTCCCGCACGATACTTGGTGGTAGAGGGATGGATGTAGTGCGTGAGTTGGGGTTGCCTCTAGATCGAAGCAAGACCACGGTTTGTTCGGTGGCCAATGGTAATCGCTGTGCCAGTATAGGTGTGGTTGAGCTCCCTGTCTCGGTGAAAGGGTGTGTAAAGTTGATAGAGGCCATAGTTGTCCCTGAGTTGTCCCATGTATTGATCCTTGGCACTGACTTCTGGAGGACCATGGGAATCGTCCCAAATCTTCGCCAGAACGAATGGCAATTCTCTAAAGACCCCGTCCTGGTTAATGCTGTGGAACATGTGAGTGGGCAAACTCATTTGACGACCATGGAGAAAATGAGATTGCAGGCGGTATTGGATCGCAACATGTCGTTAATGGGTGGAGGTCTCGGTTGTACCACGAAGGCGGAGCATGTTATCCACACTGATAGTCCCTCCATAAAGCAGCGGTATTATCGTGTAAACCCTGTTGTACAAAATCAGATAGACAAGGAACTTCAGGAGATGTTAGAGTTAGGGATAGTGGAACCATCTAATAGTCCTAGGTCTTCTCCCATCCTACTGGTTAGGAAGAAGGACGACTCATTTAGATTTTGTGTGGACTATAGGAAGCTCAACGCTGTGACAGTTCGAGATAGTTATCCACTACCCCTGGTGTCTGATACACTGGATAAGCTCCGGGATGCCAAGTATCTATCCAGCCTGGATGTGAAATCAGCCTATTGGCAGGTACCTATGGCAGAAACTTCGAAACAATATACGGCCTTCACCGTGCCGAATCGTGGGCTATTTCAGTTCCGGCGGATGCCGTTTGGTCTGCATAATGCCCCTGCTACGTGGCAAAGGCTTATAGATACCGTGTTAGGTCATGACCTTGAGCCATACTTATTTGTATATCTAGATGACGTAGTAATTGTCACCCAAACGTTGGAACAGCACCTGACAGTGTTGGAAGAAGTGTTTCGTAGGTTGAGAGAGGCCAACATCACAGTTAGCATCGATAAGTGTCAATTTTGTCGCCCGGAAATGAAGTATCTAGGTTATGTCGTGGATAGGAATGGCTTACATGTTGACCCAGAAAAGGTTAGCGCAATGCTAAAACTTCCTACTCCGACAAATGTCAGCGAAGTCCGCCGGATTGTTGGAAATTTCTCGTGGTATCGGCGCTTCGTCCCTGATTTTTCTTTCATCATAGCCCTAATTACTGGCCTGCTTCGTAAGGGTTGCAAGTTTAGTTGGTCGGATGAATGTGCTAACTCCCTTCGTCGGATTTAGGAGTGTTTGGTGGCAGCACCGATTCTGAGCTGTCCAGATTATGACAAGCCATTCGAAGTGCAGACGGATGCCTCTGGTTATGGGGTGGGAGCCGTCCTGACTCAGCCGTATCCCGATGGCGATAGGGTTAATGGCTACATCAGCTGTTCACTCACGCGGCAGGAACGGAACTTCACGACCACGGAACGCGAATGCCTAGCTGTACTATGGGCGGTGGAGAAGCTTAGACCGTACCTGGAGGGTGTGGCTTTCACGGTAGTCACCGACCATTATAGTCTCCTCTGGCTTCAAACACTTAAGGACCTGACTGGACGTTTGGCTCGTTGGGCTGTCAGGCTCCAACAATATGATTTTAAGGTTGTTCATAGGAAGGAACGGGACCATATTGTTCCGGATACATTGTCTAGGGCCGTTCCGGTTATCGATGCTGTGGAGGACGGGAATTCCGACACTAAATTTGAGTTCGAAGATGATCGCTGGTATTGTAGAATGTTGGAAAGTGTCAGGAGGAATCCGTTGAAGTTCGCTGGTTGGAGGGAGACAATTGGTCGTCTTTGGAAACATTCGCCCTCTCCATACCCAGAGTTGTCTCCACCTGTAGATTCTTGGAAATTAGTAGTTCCAAAACGTGAACGTCCAGCAATCGTTACTGCGGCCCATGAACCTCCAACTTCTGGTCATGTTGGAGTCTACAAGACACTGGCGAGGGTGGCTACGCAATATTATTGGCCTAAGATGAGGTTTGACATATCCAAACATGTCCGCCATTGTACTGTCTGCGCGGCTTACAAGGTGTCCAATGATCTTCCTACCGATAAGATGGTTTCGAATCCGAAAGTTGATCGGCCCTGGGAAATGATTTTCACGGACCTGATGGGTCCTTTACCGAGGTCGAAACGTGGTAATTCGTATATATTGGTGGTGACGGACTATCTTAGCAAATTTCCCCTCTAGTTTCCCCTCCGAAAGGCAACGAAGGAAGCGATCATCCGCAAGTTGGAAGATGAGGTATTTTTGATATTTGGTGTCCCTAAGGTAATAATTTGTGACAATGGGCCACAATATCGAAGTAAGGAATTTGGTAAATTTGCTGAAAGCTATCAGTGTCGAATCAGGTTCAATGCTCATTATCTCCCACGAGCCAATCCAACTGAAAGGGTGAATCGTTCCATCAAGACCATGTTGGCTATGTATGTGTCAGACAACCATCGAAGTTGGGATGAAAGTCTCACTAAAATCGGGTGTGCCCTTCGAACATCGAAACATGAGGTAACCAAACTCACGCCATTCTTCATCAACTTCGGTAGGGACATGAAACTCTCAGGGGGTGACTATGTGTCTAGTAGAGAAGTAGGCATCGAGGACGGTACAACGGAGTGTGTCAGTAGCAAGAATGAGTCTTTTAGGAGGATGTTTCAGGAAGTACGTGAACGCCTTGAGGTAGCTGGGAAAAAGGCGTGCGATAAATATAATCTTAGACGTCGTCACGTTGAGTACTTCCCGAATCAGTTGGTTTGGAAAAAGAACTACGTCCTCTCAGATGCAGCCAAGTATTTCAACCAGAAGTTGGCTCCTAAGTATGTCGGACCCTTCGTGATACACAAACGAATTTCACCTTGGACCTATGAACTGCGGGATGCGGCCGGGAATGTGAAAGGTACCTGGCACACGAAAGACCTCAAGCCTAGTCCGGATGATGAGTAGACCTCGTGAACATGGGCTCTGCAGAAAGGGGCCTGAGAATACTCCAGCCGGTGGGTAAAAGTCCCACAACTGGCCACCCTCAAACCTTTTTGATCTGGTTCCCAATTAGTAGGTTATCACGGTGTTTGGTATTGAATCATGTTCCCGCTGGGTCTAGCAGTTCATGGCTTCTGGACAGTGATATTGTTCCTCCCGTTCTCGTCTCGTGTCTATCTGTTATGTAGGGTAGCCGTTGTTTCTTGGGTGGTGAGGTGATCGACAGGCGACCTCAAAATTTTACTTGATTTTCGAAATCTTCCTTTACTGGGATTACATTTTGAGGGTGCCATTTACTGATTTGGAAAATGTTAGTTTTGTGGCTTGACGTGTGTTGACATTTTTGTCCCAAATCTATCTCTTTGGAGGATCTGATGTCGTGACGCCACCGCCATCTTTGCACCGACGGTCTACATATCGCTGTGTCGGGGCGGGGGTGGGATGTCTTGGAACACATAGTTTCGAGATAATCGACATTTAAGTTTTACATTGGGGATGTCTTGAAGCATATAGTATCGAGATATTCGACTTTGAAGTTTTACATTGGTCTCTGGGTACTCTCCCTATACTTCAGCAATATTTTCTCATACTCATAATCGAAACTGTTTCAAGATGTCGGGCCCTTGTTCTGGCACGGTGATATCGTAGGTACAGTTTGTACTGCCAATAGAGAGTTAGAAGTCCCTCGGGTTGATCCGTAGTTGGTATTCGAGAAGTCTATGATCGTAGTCACCTACTCCGAGCCGTTCGTGCACCGTTTGGGTGTTTAAATATTTTTTTTTGGTCATTTGCGCGAGGGTTTTTGTTTGGTAGGGACCTATTCGTAGTGGGGGCGGGCAGGTCGCGTTCCCGGTTTCAGGGTTACGTGCTCGGGGCTAGAGAGCGAATCCAGGAGCTGACCGGTCGACGGAATCGCGAGTTGCCTACGGGCGCCCGTCACTATGGCCCGTCAGTACTCCTGGATTCGGTCAAAGGTCCCTGGGCCGAGGGAGCGCGGGATTGTCCGCCGCATTGCGTTGTGGAACAATCCCGAATGTTTTGTTGGGTCTCGCACCGGCATCAGCGCCGTTTCAGGGTGGTGGGCCCTCCTGTCCACTAGGGTTGTACTGGCAGTCCTTGGGCTTGACCTAAATCAAAATTTATTTTACATGTTTCGGCTTCCATGGCGGGTGACCAGTGCGGCACGGATGGCGGGCTCGGTCGGCCGTGCGCGTGTCGGCGCGTCTGAGGGTTGCTGATGTAATGTCGACCAGAGGGCTGGTCCACGACGCGTCTGACATCTTCGCGAGGGCCCCTCTGAGGCTCCCTTGGAACGCCGACACTCGGGCGATCGTCAGGATCATCCATCTGTGGGGCGACTGGGACCCAAGATGTCTTAGGACATATCTTGTACTAAGAAGGGTACAAGTTTAAGTGGGGATAACGGGGGTGATAGCAGTTCTGTGTTCCCGGTTTGCACATGTGCGCTTGGGGTGTAGAATTCCGTGTATTCGTTATTTGGGCCTTTCGTAGTTACTTGGATTGGCAATTTTTTGTTGTTGTTTATTTGCGCGAGGATTCTTGTTTGGTAGGGACCTATTCATAGTGGGGGCGGGCAGGTTGCGTTCCCGGTTTCAGGGTTACGTGCTCGGGACTGCCGAACGAATTCAGGAGCTGACCGGTCGACGGAATCGCGAGTTGCCTACGGGCGCCCGTCACTATGGCCCGTCAGTACTCCTGAATTCGGTCGAAGGTCCCTGGGCCGAGGGAGCGCGGGATTGTCCGCCGCACTGCGTTGTGGAACAATCCCGAATGTTTTGTTGGATCTCGCTCCGGCATCAGCGCCGTTTCAGGGTGGTGGGCCCTCCTGTCCACTAGGGTTGTACTGGCAGTCCTTGGGCTTGCCCTAAATCAAAATTTATTTTACATGTTTCGGCTTCCATGGCGGGTGACCAGTGCGGCATGGATGGCGGGCTCGGTCGGCCGTGCGCGTGTCGGCGCGTCTGAGGGTTGCTGATGTAACGTCGACCAGAGGGCTGGTCCACGACGCGTCTGACATCTTCGCGAGGGCCCCTCTGAGGCTCCCTTGGAACGCCGTCACTCGGGCGATCGTCAGGGTCATCCATCTGTGGGGCGACTGGGGCCCAAGATGTCTCAGGACATATCTTGTATCCAGGGGGTACCTGGTACAAGTTTCAAGGGGTATAGATAGTAGGAATTTCAGTTTGTTTTGAGTCTAGGGAAAAATTTGCGGGCAAATTTCTTGAAGTAGGGGAGGGATTTGTAACGTTCATTTTCTACGTTAGGTATATATCCTCAATTAAACACATTGATAAGTAACCTACCTCCATCAACTACCTGGTCATTCACTGTGAAGAGACATCATTTGATTTCTTAGCAACTTAGTAATCAGTTGGCCGATTCAATATCCACTGGGAGCAACGAGACAATGCTTAGCATACCTTTCAGTCCATCTGACTTCTATTGTGATGAACATCTAATGAACGATCGCTACGTCCTGCACTGATTGAATTGTTGGTATAAAAGTGGGGCCGTGGGCACTGTATTATTGTTTACGTTGTTTGGAATTTTCGGGTTATATTACTCAAGTAAAGTTAGCTGGAAGCGGTCTCGCCGTCTCGGAGCTGTTCTTCCTTTAGGTGATCATCGGTTCTCGTGCGTTCTCGCACGCCCTCGTGCTAACTGTCAGTCAGGGAACAGTACCTCTTGCACGAAGTGTAGAAATTGTGGGGTAGGGTAAGGTGCGGTATGACGCAGAAAGGACGCGGATTAAGGTGTGTTCGTGCTTGTTCCCAACAGAATTCGACGTTAATACTCAGGCGACCAAAATATACTGGAGATAAGGGTTTTGCTGACATATATAATTTCTTTATTTCTGGTCCCACCATTGATGGAAGTTCATCAAAGTGAAGGCACGTTACACGACCGTAAGTGAAATATTTATTTGGGTCATTCAGTCGCATTTATCAAATGAGGCTGTACAATCTTTTTATGCATTCAGAAATGCTTCCAACAGTACTTTGCTGATACTGTGAAATTGATTCGTGCAGGCGTGGACATACCTTTATCTGCTGCGCCCTCTCTCCTTGCATTCTGTCCCTAGAGGGATCGTCCCAGGTAATTTTGAATCGATGACCAGTGGATGACTTTGAGTGGGTGTTCTGTCTTTCGTTAGCTCTCTCTCTCTCTCTCTGAAAAATGGCTTGATTGCGTTTGACTGGCGTCTTCAGAATTATATTTGATTTTCATAATCATCTTTAATTAGGATTATGTTCTGAGGCCGCCATTTAGTGATTTGGGTAGTGATAATTTGTGTGATTCAACGTGTGTTGAAATTTTTGATCGATGACCCAAATTTTTTTCTTGTGAGGATATATTGTCGCCGCAACATTCCATAACCTCACTGGACATCGTGAAGTAATTGACGAGATGGAGAAGTCCTGATTGCAGGTGGGTTGATTAGTTATGTTTTTTTTTTTAGTTATCATGAGAAAGGATTTCTAACACTTCAAGAAGTTTGGGCTGTGTATATTTTGGGGTTAGTAATGGAATTTCGTTTGTATCAACAGCGCCTTAGGGACTGGCTAGATTTCCGATCATCCGTCAAATAGGACTGTCTGGAACTCTAGAAGCTAGATTGGACACTGTCTAGAGGCTAGGTTGGTCACTTTGGAGAACCTGGAAAAACTCTGGTGCCTGATAGAAAGAAACCCCGATTTTAAGGGTAGGTGGATTTAAGTAGATTATAGAAGTCACTATCTATTGTAGGCATCAACTGTTACAATATTGATTAAACCTTGTATCTGGAAAATTGTGCCCTACGAAGTGGTTCAGAGAATTAAATCATATAGGTAGCTGATTGAAGTAACTAAAATCACAACAGGCTGTCTAATTGATCTTTGAACATGAGTCCCAGATAAATTTCAGCTAAGTTAATTGATCAAACTAATTCATGAGACATTCTATCAGTCGATCTGTACATCTCAAAGTTAGTTGGTTCCTCTGCTCGTGGTCTCCTCTTGAATTCCAGTGTGATGGAACTTGACAACTCATTCTGTGGCATCATAATGTGAAAATACCTTCCTACCTGGTTAGTTTAGTGTATCAGTATATCAGATACTCCTAGAATATTTTGCATGTTGTCAAGCAACCATGGTCTAGTACTTCGAATGCAATGGTACACTATATTATACTAGGAAGTAATGTAACTTAACTTCTGTATTCGAATCTAATTCCATAAAAGTGTAGTGAGTTCTACTTTTGAATTAGAGATCAAGTCTGATTTTGGGAGCCAACTAACCTTTGATAATGCAGGTAAAAATCAGGATGTTAGCTATAATTTGACAAGGCTGTAAAGCCAGGGTTATTAGGTGTTGTTATACTTTTGGGGCAAATGATCAAAAAGTGTCTTATTGGATGACTGCCTAGTCACTGGGGTGGGTGATGGAATCTTAGTCCAGGGGCGAGGGGCTGTTTCTTGGTTTTCTTTTTTTTTTTACTTTTCCTGGGGGATTTTGAAAATAGGGAATTGTGTCAAGGTACTGACATTTTTCTTCCCCAGGGTTTTAGTTGCGGGTTTGGTTCTGGGACCAAGATTTCCTCGGGTTCGTCAACCCCAAGTACTCGGTGAGGACTATACAGGGTGGCCCAATCGTAGTCTACATAAGGTGTCCCATGTGAAGCCCCTACCAGGTGGATCACGTGGACTCTATACAGGGTGAACCAGTTAGAGCCTATACAGGGTGGCCCGGACTAGGGCTATACAGGGTGGTCCTGATTCTGCAGTCGCCGAGGGATTTTTGGTGATGTTGACTTTATGTTGGAAGTGTTGTTGAATTTATTTGTGCTCTCCCCATTCTACTGACCTCTCCCTTATGAATTTGCTCAACCGGGATATTTGATTATTATGTTTATGATATTTAAATGATTTGTACCTGTTCTGCGAAACGATAAGCTACCATTAGGGTTTATGAATATCTGCGCATGCGCCTGAGCTCAAGCGACGCATTCACCCCGCACCCTACTTGAATTTTTCTTTTCTCCTGAACGCTTCGTGGAATGGTTCAGTAAATTCATTTTGACTTAGCCATTGATCGTTTATTATGGTTGAAGGTCATAAGGGTGACCGCATCCCCTCTGTATAGGGTCATTATTTTGTGAGTTTCATTAAATGGGGAATTCTTAAGGAACTGTCTTGCATTTATTTTCATTTGTTGGCCCATACAACCTTAGATTTGATAGACTACCACTTGGTAATTTGTGGTAGTCTGTAACGTGCACATTGGGTGTTAGTGGAGGTAATTGAATTACCTGGCGCCCATTTATCGAACCCTTCCATCTCCACTGAAACGCTAGCCGAAGACCTTGGACCCTCGGGTTAATTTCAAGGTTACACAGTTAGTTCTGTATTCGCATATTATAGTCAACACAATCATTTCTGAACTCGAGAAAATATTCTTGAATTTTCATATTAAACTGGCATTTTTAACTCAATAAATCCTCAAATTTCTTTCTGAAAACGGTCATTTGCCTCGTGATAATGAATGCAGAATTCATTCCAATGATCAAATTGCAACTCTTATATTCACATGTACTACAAACACACAAAAATTCGAACAACAGGATATTGACAACACTCACTGTCTCATTTTTTAGGTAATGGAAATTCTTCGAGAGAAATATAGGTAATTATAACAAACGGCATGTCTATCAGAATAAAAAACCTTCTCACCAATTTTTTTTCGATCAATCTAACGATAACTTTATGTTTTTCCATAATAAAATCGAATGGGATGCGACGAAGGGCTCAGTTGACGACTGGCATCATCTTCTCACCGATAGCACTTGAAAAAACAGCAAAATCGGCTCAATAATGATCTAAAACTGAAATTGAAATACGCGGTCGCCTTATAGCGCCATGAGCGCTTGTCGTTTTGAGCCGCTGTGAGGCCTCACTAAGGTGACGTCACCACGGAGTCTGCAGGCCTTGTTGTATCGGGGTGACGGGGGTAACGGCATGAGCCGTACATCTTCAAGTTCAATGAACCTACTCGAATATTCCATTCAACAAAACCATTATTCGATGACCCTTCTATTCATGGATAGAAAGAAGACTGGCCATAAATATCATTTCTGGAAAATGTTTTATCCATGCGGATGAAATTACATAGTTGAAAATATCACAAAGGTAACGTAGTTTCACTTTATTTATTTCGAAGAATGATCAACTCTTGAAAAATCATTGATCGTATAACGACATATATAGTTGGTTTGATTGAAAATGACCTTTTCCGTCGACCTCGTATTAACGACTAAGTTTAATGTATATGAAATCGTTTATTAATGACCCCTATTAATGAACGATTTGTCTATTAATACACGATTGTTTTATAGGCAACCAAACATACACCGCGTACATTCATTGTATATGCTATAAACTTACGGAATCTGCATTCAAATCGAAAATATGGATTTCATCGACGATTTTCCGTTAACGGGTTCGCCTTTCCAAGTTTCTGACACGATATTAATCCCTGTTTTGTAACACAAGGAATTTATTTCCTATGTTGATCATTTCGACAAATGTCAAATGTGTCTATGTCAGTAACAAGGCTATACTGGGTGATTCTTAGCAGTTTCCGGATGGATGATGATTTGGCGAACCAAGTTTTCTTCATTGCAGGAGAAATGAGAAATATAGTCGACGGAAAAATTTTGTAACCAACTTGAATATTAAAAGGCGATTAATGATCTCGAACATTAACGCACTCGCTTCGCTCGCACGTTAAAATATCTCGATCATTAATCGCCCTCATTAATACACTAGTTGGTTAAATAACTATTTTTACCACTACAAAATTTTTTTATCCATGACTTATGGGGCATGCACCCTGTATATACTTTTGCTCAGGTGATGGACTTATCCGTTTCTCAATCTCTTTCCATATAGATTCTGGATATGGAAATCGCCAGTAATTACTTACTGATGATGATGCAATCTATTGTCTATGGGAAACTCAAATGTGTGAATTTTGAAATACTGGCCTCTTGCAGGGGAAATGACGTTCTCCATACGGGATCATTTCTTGAGCCGCTGATGTCTGACATGGGGGAAATACCAATTCAGGGCCATCAAAACCTCGTACCAAAATGTTTGCTGAATGAACAATTACGAGAACCATCACTGTCGTATCTCTCATCAACCAATGAATGCAGATCCTGACCTTAGTATTTGAAAGCTGGAAAAATGTACTATCTAGTTTCGTACGTAATGGATGAGCTTGTGATATATGAACTGTCGTCATTGCGGCTTAGTCTTTATCAGTACCTTTGCTATCAGTATTTTATTAACAAATATCCTGATCTTAAAATTTTCCTCGAATTCATGAAAATTATAAGTGAACGAAGGTGACAATAGATCGTAAATACCAATATTGAGTTTTCCCGACTCTCATCGATTCATGGATATTTTCATTGATATCAAAGTATTCCAAATCATTTTGAATGTATACGTGCTCTGACAAGGTCACAGGATCATTCATAGTGAACTGAACTCTAACCGCTTCTCTTGACACGAAACATGTTACAATTTCTACAATTATGCAAGATCATTTCTCTCATTTTTTTTTATCGCTTGGAGCACACGAAAGGGAATCCCTATAATGTTTGAAGAACATCATGCGTTCCTAGGGAGGATAGGGACAGGAGGTAGGTATTGGAATTTTTTTTGAACTTTTGGAGATTATATGTTGTTGGTAATACTTCCACAGGCAATGAATACCAGAGCCTAGCCGTGAGATCTTTCTTTCACATTCGATATATATATATATATATCGATATGTTTCTGTCTCGATGTTTATAATACTGTATTTAAAATCATTTATTCTGAATATCATTGACTGGGAATGAACACTGTTTTATTTGGAACATGTTTCTAGAATTATGAGGGTGTCAATTTCTGGAATTTGAACCTGATGAAACATAATTTGAAGAATAGTATTAATCGTACGGGGTATGTTGTCCGAGCGGTCTGAAGCACTCATCATATTCGCTTAGGACCCGTTGACGATGCCAAGGTACTATCGGTAGAAGGCTGAATATCTTAAAAAAAGGTGTGATCCACTATAAGCTGTAGGCTCTGCTATTCCTATAACCTTGCACAAGTTTCGACTTCCAGGGAGTCGGTCGAGGAGTCGGTTGAAAACTTAGCAGGAAAAAACACGTTCGCTGCGTATGTTGAAACAATTGAGTTTGTTTTCAGTAGGAAATATTATATTCGTGTCAAGTCTGAACAATCGAATGTAAACCATCCGTGAAACAAGATAAAAGTTTCAGAACTCAAATTATCAAATTAACTCAGTATAAATATCGAGTTATCATGAATAATCCTTCAATATATCAAATGAAAGATCTGGCATTCCATAAAATATTTTAGAATTGAATTTTTCAGAAGATAGCTTCATTTATCTATATCACAACAATCATTCTCAACACAAATTTCACAAATTTTCTTCAGCACTTACCAATAATCGTCAAGTTGACTCGAGTCATTCTCGTAGGGGACTTTAGGAAATCAACTCTGCAATGAAACATCTGCTCATCGCCAAGTCTTGTCGGCGAAATACTCATGGCCGCTCTGTTATCGTCCAGAATTCTCAGAAAAAACCTGTTCTGCAGGGATGAGTCAGCCCAACGCACGGGCTGACTTCCGCGTAAGTCGTACTTGTAAATCGGTGATTCGTCCACGCCTTTGTACCACAAAACGACACTGATTTTATCAGGAGTTACAACGGGAGTGAGGTTACAAGGTAGGGAGGCGGTACCGCCGTCCGAGGCCTCCATGAATTCGGTAGCAGGTTCGGCCTCACCAGTCACTAGGAGGGCCAGCACTAGCACCAGGAAGACCGACGTCGACATGATCGCACTACATGACGTATTCCACAGACTCATATATGTTAATGTGCTTGGAAGTGCTCAATAAGAGTAGTACTCCGCGTTTCGTGCACCTGAAACAATAAAATTCAATGTCACTCGTGATATGTTTGTGAGAATGTACAGTATAATTTGTCCCAAAATGTCACTGCCTTCAATATATGTTTCTATCAAGAAACCTAAAAGAAAAATTTGATAGCATGTCAGTGACACTTTGTTGGAAAAAAAGTATGAAGAGAAGAAATATAGATATATTGAGAAAATGTCGAACTCTTATTCAGCTTTGTATGTTTCAGCGAATCTGCTTCCGTTCTCAACATAATGATGCTAAATATTTTTCTTCAAAGATTCTGTCCTTTGTGATGATGTGAGTATACAAATGAGTTACAGGATGTTTCCATATATCAATCTTGAATCCACCATTCACATGTTCAGTTTCCAGTAGTGAATACCATGTTCTATCTATATCATCTGAACAGGAAGCAGTGCTATTGCCTCGGTTCAGAAGAATGCAAGCGGATGCCCTGATTTTTCTCTTCTGATTGTTATCTTCCTTTCCTATGGTCTCAATATCATCACACTCTGCTATATGAACATATCCTTACTGAGAATTGACAACATATGGCAGAGTGAAATAATATCTTCCAAACGAAGACAATAGCATTGCTACCTGTTTAGTTGATATAGATAGAACATATTCACTACTGAAAACTAAACATGTTAATGGTAGATACAAGATAAATTAATGAAAGCATCGTGTAACTTGTTTGTATACAAACATCATCACTCATCCATATGCCAACATCAGTATGACACTGAGAATTATCGAACTAGAACAGAATTTTCGAACAAGAATATTTTACATTTTTGTGTTGAGCACGGGAGTAGATTCGTTTCCGAAACGTCCAAAGATGAGTGAAAATTCGATATTTTTTCAATATATCTATATTTCTTTCTTCCAAACTTCTTCCCGAACAGAGTGTCACTGACAAGCAATTGTGTTTTTTTTTAGGCTCCCTGATAGGAAAATGTTGTTGGAAGCAGTGACATTTTGAGAAAAATCATCTGATTTGTTTTACTACACATATATTGGAATGATACTTATATTTTCATTTTGTAGAAACGAGGAGAGAAAATCACAGATAATCATGTTGAATGAATGTAACACTTCCTCAATTATTAACCTTCTGACAGTATAAAATACCAACTTTATTCACGCAAAATATCAATAGGGCAATTGGTACTTGTTCTAACTATTATTCTTGACTAACTTCATTTCAATGAAGGGGATGGAAATATAGTAGGTTACATGGAACCCGTAGTATATATGTAACACTGTCAGATTGAATGGAACACAATAAACTCACTTTATTTATACACAATATCAAAAAATGAGTTGATAGTAACTCATCCAACCTCATACGAGAAACTCGATAGACCTTCTCAGTATTTATTTATTACCACTTGATTTGGCTCAAGTAATATTATTAGGTCGATTAGAATATGATTGAAATTCTCAGAATGATGAATTATAAGTCTATATTTGCTCAATCTCCCAGTTATGTATAAATTCATTCAGCTGAAGTAGGTAGAAATGAGTATATTTTTTCACAAGGTACTCATCAACTTATGAAATATAATGGAAGACTTCGCCCTTGGTGGCCAATCAAAATTCTCTTTCATTGCAGAAGCAATATTATGAGCGCTTTATAACACAAATAGTTTAATTTTGGTGAAAATGGATTGAAGTAGTCTATTAAGCTCCTAATGGAAGTTATTCAGAGGGGAAATTACTCTTTAGAACTTCACATATGATTGGTCGAAAATCATGTAGGTGCATCTGCGTTACATCAATACTTTCGATACTGGTACGAGTAGAAATAATAGAAAATGGGATATCAATCACCATACAACCAAATCAGTGAGTTCTAATCATTTTCGAACTTTGAATAATAATCAAGTAAATAATATGAGAAACGACCAAACCTATGATGAACTAGATGTGAGAGTTCCAAAGATATCTGGCCTGACAAAAACTCACAAAAGTCATAATTTCAATCAACATAATATTGTCATTATTCTTTCATGCATTCATATTGTCGTCCATTTATATTTCCCTACTACCGATAATATTTTGCTGTGATGAATATTATGATGTTCGAATTGGTCTTCTCATTTCAGCTACCTATGTATGTAACCGACTCCTTTGCACTCAAATTCGACTCATTCCAAACATACCAGTTGATTTGAAATTTGCCAGGTATACATAAATAGTTCGGGTGAAATTTTTGTTAGACACACAAACAGGATGGCGGCTGCAAAATGGCAGACGAGTTCTCAAATTTTCATCCGATTCTATTCAAAATTGCGGTATCAGTTGGTTTTCGGGGCCGGAGATTATGATGCTTTTCAATATCCTGGACAAGTTTTGCAATTATGATCCGAATCTATTCAAAATTTGTATCTGTGGGTTCTCTGGAACAGAGATTATAATTCTCTCGTCGATATTCCAAAATTCGAGATGACGGATTCAATATGGCAGAGGAGTTCAGTATTTATAATCAGATTCTATTAAAAATTTTCTATCTGAGGGTTTTCGAGGTCGGACATATTGATTCTGTCGTCAAATTTGGTAGATTGAAGATGGCGAAACCAATATGACAGACGATTTTTGTGATTATGATTCTTATCTATTCAAAATTCGTGAGTGGAAGTTTAAGGAATATAAGATTATGATTCGACTGTCAAAGTTAGAGAATTCGGGAAGGTGATTCCATTAGGTATGGCAAACGAGTTTTATAATTATGATCTGATCATACTCAACATTTGTATGGCTATCGACGGTGGAGATTATAATTCCTGCGTCGAAATTAGGAAATTCGAATCCAATATTGTGGAAGATTTTTGTGATTATATGATCTGATTTTATTCAAAATTGGTCAGGTTAGGTTCCAACGAGGTCGAATATAATGATTCATTAGTCAAAATTGTCAAATTCAATATGGAGGATACAATATGGCGGACAAATTTTGTAATCATAATCCGATTCTATCAGAAACAATTATCTGGGGATCATCAGGGTGAGATAATATTATGATCCTTTCGTCAGAGTGGGGTACTCACAAAAAATATTAGAACACCAATAATAACGCTTCCGAAGATAGCCAAACTGAAATCAAAAAAATAAAAAACTAGAGCGACACGATTCCATAGGAAGCTGAACTGTAGAGGAGTAGAAGATTTGATGATGGGAGTATGTTGATGTACTGATTATACGGATATGCTTCCCAGGTAGCACAGGTTAGTGGAATGACGTCATAATGACGTCTTTTTTAGGTCATCATTGGTCAATGACGTCCTCGACTTCAGAGGGACCTAAAAATGACGTCATATTTCATGACGTCTTATTGACGTTCAATATTGGACGTCTCAATGACGTCCCTACAATGTCGTATATTCGACCAAATAAGAAAAATCAGTCGCTTCCTTACTTTTTCATCGTTTGTTAATTGTACGTACTAAATTTGTGTTTGTATATACAGTGTTTTCGTGAGTACTGATGAACAAATTTATTTTCAGTCAAATTATGCATTTTAGAGGAATCTGCTGAGAACGGTCGATTCTCGTTTTTAATTTGCCATATATTTATGAGAAAAATTGAATATACATACATGGTGATCCACGTTTGAGTTATGACCATAACAATTTTGTTAAATAGAGCACCTTATATATATTACTCAATCTTTGGAATAACCATGGGAAGCGGAATTCGAAAATGTTCAACACAAATATGTGTATTGTATAGGTAAGTGCGTCCAATAAATTAGATGCTCTCGTGAAGAAATATCTATCTATGTATCTTATATATTTCTGAGAAAACAGGAGAAGCTTTTATTTCTAATTCGACATTAATACGGAGGAATCATCAAATATACAGGATGATACACGTTTGTATTATGACCCACTGTGCAAGAACTCATACTATTAACGTTATTTCATTGTAACCAAGATACGTTGTAACGTTGTGAATTTGGTGCTATTGACATCTCAAAGATTATCTTAGAGTCGTTATATGTCCACCAACAGTACAATATCGCAGGACGTCGCAAGAACGTTGAGTAAGAGTCGAAACTGATACATGTCATGAAACAGCTTTGTTACAGTGAAAGTACATTCTCAAATAGTATTTGCGATAACGCTTTTACGTTCCATGTCTTCATTTCGGAATGTAAAAAGTACATATCCCTGGACGATTTCATAACATTCCTGTTTCATTATTGTTGAATCTCTTGTAACATTACTAGGATCTTTCGAAATATACAGGGTGATACTCCAAAAATGTCCACACTTGTAACTTGGTTATTTCTAGACCAATATTCGTGAATTCTGAAAACTAATACTGGTATAATCACATCAGCAAGATTTTATCACACTGGGTTTTTCATAATATGTGGGACGCGTCCACTCATTTCTCCCACTACAGAGAACGATAAATAGGTATAATGAAGCAAACTTGGTTCAATCATCTCGAATTTATCGAAAGAAATAAAAAATGGTTGGTATTTTTAACAACTTGGAAACAAAAGAGTTCTGGTCAATTCTTTGAAGGAGCATTTATTATTGTTTTGAGCTGCCCTATCACATCTTGATGTGCTTCCCATATATTTTGAAACATCCAGTATACATTTTCTGGCTAAAAAATATACCAAATAGTTTTTGAATTCTGCGATCGGTCCAGAAACGACCAAATTTACAAGAGGGAACATTCATGTTGGATCACCCTGATATTTACTAGTCAGCTCCATTGCTAAATACCTACTTATCAGAGGAAAAAAATAAATTCAGAAACGTATTCAATCAATGTATGTAAGGTAGAAGTACAATTGGAAATAAATGGATATTAGATTGATTAATTATCCTTCCACGTATGTCACTTCAATTAGTTCAGTTTTATGATTCTATGGGCGAATATATTTCAAGGCTGAGGATTTCTTGAAATGCACCTGAAACACCAAACAATTGTTATACACAATATCAGCATCAAATATTCATATCATCCTACCTCGATTCTGCCTCGATTAGTTCCCTTCCTGATGGCGTGTTCTTGATTCTCGATACTTTCACCCTACTCTGTGGCAGTGGGTGGATTTTAGAGTGTTCTAGCCCAATTTAGGAGTTGATTTTCATGTTGTCATCATTTTTTCATACGCCGTTCAAGAATAAAGGACTTACTGATTCTTGTGTCCCCCAAATGTCTCTATTTTTGATTGAATGAAATCCCAGATACTTGGATTCTGAAATATATACCATACCTGAGTAATAAATTTACATTACCTATTATATGCATTTCACTTTTTCATACCTGAACTTCTCATCAGGCAAACAGCAGATGTGTATTCCATCATTTCTACTAAAGTTGTCCAGAGCTCACGCATGTTCTAGTAATGTAGGTATCAGGTTCCGAGGAAACTTCATAAGTACTGACCTGTAAACAATGTAGTACATGAAGACATTGATATATTCCAATGAAAGCTTCCGTGAATGACATGAATCAAACTATTTTGAGGGAGCTTGTTGGTGTTACATTTTTCTATATTGCATATGACCTAACCCCAAAAATCAAATAATATTACTGAGTTCATTTAAAACAAAGAGAGGAACAATAATAGAGGACTTGTAGTTATATTCATCACATAATTATATATTCACTGAGGAAGATACCCGACAATAAATTATGACTAAAGCCATTATGAATCAGACAACTGTGTGCTGATACATAAACAGAAAATTATGATTTTGGTAACTCAACTCACCTATCTCACCATGTTTTCCAAAAAACGCACTTCCACTTGATTTTATTGACTATTAGTCTACCTCAAAAGTCAAATTCACACTTTATTGTGAGTCACATCAAACACAACACAACACAAACCACGCCGTCCGTCATAACCACGACAGCATCATCTCTCAAAATGGCGAATATTAGCAGAATAGCACAAAGTGAGAAAGATACGTGTCTGATTCGAATCAAGTTCGTGATAATAGTCCCTCGGAAAATGATAAAAGTACGTCACATAAAATGTTCTGTGGATGAAATAAGAATACTTTGGAGAAGGCGTTGGAATATTGACTCAAATAAGATCACATAGACGTGCATAGGTCAGTTTACTGTTACGAAACAGCGACGTGTATCTGGGGATGTAGCAGAGTCAGCCCAAATAAGGGACGAATTAAAACGTCCCAGAAATATGTTATTATCACTTATAAAAGATGTATTCTCAAAAACGTCACCAAAAGTACAAGAAATTAACGTTACCAAACATCCCCGGGATGTTCCTTGCTCAGTGGGGACGAACACGACACATTTTTCAAACGGATATATATTATTGAATTTTCGTAATCAAATGTATATCACACAAAGGGTTTGTACACAGGGCGTTTGTTATAAATTCAGTTCTCTCGTAACATTGGATCGCCATTAAAATATAAAGATGACGTAATTTCTCCTACACGAATCATTCTGTATATATTGATTCAATATGAGATAAAGCTTGAATGAAAATAAAATTCTACGGCTTCGAGCATTATTCTCTGAAAAAAAAATATTTTTTTAATTTTCAACAAACTTATTCGCAACTTCGCAAAAAAACTTTATTCAACGAACGCACTGTATACAAACTTATATATTTTTGAATCCTGCTTTCCATAGAGACTCCAACAATCGAATATTTTATTGGGTGTTCCTTTGAAAAAATGGTCGCGGACGTTATTGTAACTCAAACTTGAATCACCCTGTATATTCAATTCTTTCTCAATAATGTTGGTGATTTGGAATAAAAATCGACCTTTTTCGGGAGATTTCTCAGCAAGGAATTGTATGGTTATAAGTACATTGCTTGGCTACTTTATTTACTTCACGCGAGATGACTCAGTTCAACGGACACACTGTATACAAACCCTATGTGTAATATATTTTTAAATTCAGATTTCCATGAATATCTCAAAAATTGAATGTATCTTATATATAGGTTATTATCGTTTCCAATTGAAAAAATTGCCGCGGACGTCTTATCTTAAACGTGGATCACCCTGTATTTATATGATTCTCACTTTCAAATGTGACAAATCGGAAATAAAATCGACCTGTTGCAGAGGATTTTTCAGAAATGGATAGTTTAGCTAAAAATAAGTTTATTCAGCTTACATCTCGCCGACGCTCGCTACATAATTTTAGATACAAATACGAATAGCTAACGATATTGTCATATAAGGATCCATAGGTAGTAGCGATAGCGCTAGAATTCAACAGGACTGCCTGGGAGGACCACAAACCAAGTTACCACAACGTATAGTTACAAAATGAATGTCATCAAAGGTTTGTGGTGTATTATTATGTACCAATAATACCGTATATATATAAACCTCCTAATTTTTTTTATTTCGTCCTTTATTGGTCATCCAGCGACGTCATTATGACGTCTAAGTATGACGTCATATGGCTGTGACATTTTGACGTCATTATAGGGTCTCTCAGACGTCATTTTTGGACGTCCATTTCGTCATTTTATGACCAAAAATTGACGTCAATTGGACGTCACTCTGCTACCTGGTTATATCTTCCATGTTGTGCATTCACCAACACACTCCTATTATCTACTTCTCTTCAGTTTTCTATCTATCGAAGGGTGATTCTTTAGTTTTTCAAACTACTATTTATATCATTGTATTCCGATATTTGTCATATGTATCATTGGAAACTTCGATCTGTTATTAGCCTAGGTGAGCCATGTGAACTTCAAAAGTATTTAGGCATTATTTATTTTTTCTATCGTGATTTTCCACTAGGAAAATGGTAATTTTATAGTATGTTAGTAGTTTTTTTTCATGTATTGATATTAACTGTGATTCCTTCCTTTACACTCAGTTTCATTCACTTGAAATCACTTCCTTGGAAAACGTTTCATTCCAGGACAGGAAGGAAACTTCATTATTTTATTTTTACAAATTCATGTCTGAGCACTCAAATGAAATATCAATACTGCAAATGAATAATGAATAATAGTCTTGTCCATGAAAAGGATACACAGAAATATGTGACAAGAATGTGACAAGTAATAAAATTGACGATGATATGACATATTTCAGAATAAAAGCCAGTGCATCAACATGATTTTCAACAAATCAAGTGGAGTTCACATAAATGAATTTTGTTTCTGAAAGGCGTCCACAGTGGTAGGTTAAGCTTTTTATCTACTCACTGCATGGAAAGTTAGCGTTGGCTTTCTCATTTGAGGACACAAAGCAGTCAATTTACTCCCATGGAAGGACAAAAATATTACCTTTCGTGGGAGGTAGAATGAATTTGCTTCAGAATGCTTCCTCGGTATAGAGATATACACATAAGATTTGTGCTACTCGGGTACCTGATCAGTGTGTCTATCACTACTATAAAACAAATAACAATTTCATTTTCCATTTTCCAATTATCTCATTCACTTCCTCATATAAGAGTCAATCGAAACTTTGGATAAAATGCAATAATTACCAATGTGATTGTCAAATTAATTTTCGTTCTGTAACCTTAGATCATGTAAAACCTTAGATCATGTAACACATTGATTTGGATGGAGACTAGAGAGATAGACCGCTTGAAGCACAATTTTAAGGGCGACGCTCTCAAATATATGTGTTCGTGGATGCAATCATATATTATATATCTTGAGAGCAAACGTTCATTTCCTTCCATGTGTGTTTAATCAAACTTTACACGCGGAAGGAAATGTATACCTTTTTGCTCCCTTGATATATAAATTGCTATTAGGTTGGCAACTCGACATAATTCGGAGTTAAGTGTGAATGTCATTTTACCTATAAACGCATAAAAAATTATAAAGATTGATTTGTGAGTTAAAATCAAATTTCATGTGAAGATGCAAATAGTGTACGGTTTCAGCTAGGAAATGAAATTTGAAATTAAATTGACATTAATGTTTTCTGATGAACGAATGAGGCTTCCTGAAATTCATTTGGTTATCCTGGGATAAAAGTGATGCTTTCTGCAGTACAGGTGATTTTTTGATATACAGTTATTGCCGTTTTCTGACATACAACTGACAAAAGTGTAGATGATTTATTCTATCGGAAAGCTACTGTATGATATATATACAAGGTATTTGGTCCTGGTCCTGTTCTTGCAATGAAGAGGACATACCTTGAAATAACTGCTCAAGATACGGAGTGCTGTAACTTCTGAATCATTCATATCACAATTCGGAATGTTGGTGGGTAGCAAGTATCGCGAATTTCAGACATTAAATTATCATTCCTGGTGGAACATATTCGATTATACAATCTGCATTGTCTGAATAACGTCTTCCGGATTAAACAGATGGGAAATAATACTAGGTAAGAAAATCAGATGTCTGTATACCATGAAAAAAAAATCACTTTTCGAAATCATGCATTCATCATCTCAGGAACACCAAACTTTCTCATTGCTAGATATTTCTGTCGTCAATAGAAATCGTGGCACTATCAATCCATAAATTCAGGAATATATCAATCATTATCAGATGAATGTTTCATCAGCAGAAAGTTCAGATGTTGAAAAATGTGTCGTTCTTCATTCATATCAGGAATATGGGCGATGAGTGAGTTATGGTTGGCAAAACTATGTATTGAATTAGTTGAGTTTTGGTGGAATTCGGAAAGTAGTCAATGAAATAGAGTACATAGAAGACAACCCTGTCTATAACCGCTTTGAAACATTGATTCCGATTAGTTGATCCTCTCGCAAAGTTCTAGACACAAAGTATCAGGAAATACATGTCCATATAATCCCAATATCACATTTTCAGAAATCAAGTATCTTTCATTGAGAGTCATCATATCAATACCGTTTTGATATCTTGGTTCTTCGAATTCCACTTTCTATTATTTCGGTAGCCTATATAACGCTTATTTGCTTTCCTTGATGGAAGAGAGCAAATTAATTCGATTTCTCGAATTGTATACATACTCAAGTGCATTTCACATGGTCGAAGTGAGCTACTCGATTTATTTCAGCCTTGCGATATATTCTCATTACAGTTACAATAGCCACGACCCCATTCTTGAGAGAAGAAACCGATATCTCATTCAGGTTGTTCGATATTGAGTTATTTCTCTTTCAAAATCCGTCGTCAAAACCCTAGCTTTATGCTGCGCCATGCCTCTTCATTCTGCCTTTGGCAATTTATTCTGAACGTACGCTCAGAATATCTGATTATGTTCTCACGCATTCCAAAATCCAGTCCCGAAGTAGACAGGAAACTAGTTAACATGATATATTAATGAAATTTCTTGGGCTTCTTGCCTTCCCAGCTGAGATTGAAAGAGACATGATGTGAAATCCACAAAAATGGTCTTCGAAAAAAGCATCGCATGTCAAAGTGTGAGGCTCGTGGAGTTATTCGAATAAAAATCGATGATATAGCTGTTGAAGAGGGTTTCCGTCAGAGACGAGACTGCTCAATTTCAAGCACAACATGTTGGGACCTATCACAATGAATTCGTTTCGTGCCTGATGGTTATTTTGGTAGATATAATAAGTGTTATTATAGCTGAACTTGATATGAATAATGGATGATTATGTTGAGTATAAAAGGAACAGATACATCCTCTCTTATTTTGAGCAGCACCACTCTTGAATTTTCCATTCGGTTTTTTCATTGCTTAGTATACATGAAAGAGAATCCCTATGATGATCAAAAACATCTTGCATACCTAGGGAGGATAGAAAGAGGGAATAGGTGTTTCTTTCGATCTTGGAGATTGAAAGTTCTTGAAAATACTTCCTAAGGCAATGAATTCCAGAGCGTTCCCATTCTTCATAGGGAGATGAGTTCTGATATAGTGCTGTTCGACATATTTCGAGGTTGACAACAAAAGTATGTGCTGAATGATAGCAGAGGTTTCATGAAGAACATTTCCCGTGGAAGTAATAATGAAAAAGTGCCCGCAGGACGAGAAATTTCTTCTGGCAGTTTTCTGAATATCCCAAGGGCAACCAAACTCTGAACGTGAAGTTGTCTTTTCGACCCAAACAAAATGCTCGAGTGTATAATTTGGTAAGAAAATTCATTGAATGCGTAAATAACATAATTATTGATGGATTCTCCGATTTCTTTGCTCGAAGACTCTCGCGAACATTCCACAGATCACATACTTCTCTGACAACGCAAATTTAGGAAAAATATACATCATCAAAATTCTGTTCACAATTTTTGTTGTCAGGATTTTGGAGGTGAGGTTCAGTTTTGTCGCCAAAAAAGTTTTTACTTTATTATAATGACAAAATCACAGCAGCTGAAAACAATTCTTATACATAAATTGTCATCTCAAAATTCATAACAGCGTAAACAGTCAATCTTTTGGAACAGGAGGCGTTCTGGTTCAGAATGTGAAAAGAAGCCTTACACTCCTGTTCTACTACCAGCGTCACATATGATGGAAGTATTCTAAGTGGCTGACGAGTTGAAAAACAAGAGAGGAAAGAGAAGAGAGAAAAGATAGAGGATAACAAGTAGAGAAAGTAGTAAAAAGGAGTGGACTTAGTTGAAATTTGCTGAAATTTGCTGAAATTTGCCGAAAACTCGAGCAGATAATGGAACTATTAGCATAATGTTCATAGTTATTTGTTCATGTTGGGATTCGGAAGTGAAAAGTGGAGTGCTTGGTTTGTCCAGTGGAATTTTTTTGTAATTCCTCTCGGAGGAATTCGTGGATAACGTCGAGAGGGAACAGTCTGGAGTGTAAACTTTTTTGATACCTGTAGCATCATTGTAGCTGAACTAACGTTTGGAAGATTGTTCCCTATGCTCAGGAACAGTCAGTATTAGGAGACGACGAATATTCAAATTGTGCGTATATCAGTTCTGGAGGAAAGCTCATAGTGTAGGTATGGAGGGGATCCGGATCTCAGGACTTTGTGAAATTCATATGTCATGTGAAGGTGTTATACATGTTCAACCAACCCAGTTCTCCGAATTTAGATGAGATATTGTTCTTTTTCTTAATGCCATAAATTTATTAATTCATCTGATATAGGAGTTTTGTGCTTCCTAGATTCTAGTGGAATCAACACCAATGCATTACAAAGGATTTTTTTTTGTATCACAGTTCGAGTAGAATCTCTGCGAGTATATCAGTTTAAGAGTTATATGCATTTCTGAGTTTCTAGGAGATATGTTCCGTGTAATTTTACTTTATATCCATTATCAAACGTATCAAGGTTTGAAAGGAATGGTCTAATTGTCAATTCTTAAGTTCAGAGTCTAATATTGTCTTGGCAGGAAAGCCACGCACAAGATTGATTGGAATTGAATGTTCGGTAAGAATATTGAAATGGACATCTCAGTCAGATTCCATGATACTATTTGCCATAGCGATATTTGATCGATCGAATGCGAGAAAGACTTGAGTATCGTCGGCATGAAAGTGATAGCTAACAAGTTCCAATATGTTGGAGAAGTTTGATGTATAGAGGAGGTAAAGAAGAGGGGCTATCATGCAACTTTGAGGAACACCTGACAAAACTTCTTCAAGGGAGAAAATTTGATCATCCATTTTACAGACGGACTCGCTGAGATCATAAAAATGGAACAAAAACAGAAATATTCTATGATTCATCATGTAAAATGCTTTGGAGTAGTCTAATAGCACTAGAATACATATTTATCTGTCATCCAGCGCTCTCAGCATGTCAACCACAATATCAGAAAGTGTTGTTGCACAACTGTAACCACTTCTGAACCCAGATTGTTTAAATGGCAAATAATTTTTGTCGTTTCGAAAATGATCTGAACTGAAATTCTATGATTTTTTCTGATATTTTCAATAACGTGAGTAACACACTGTTACATTCAAGATCATTTCAAGTGTCTGGGTTTTTCACTTCATGTAGAGGGATTACTTCTGCCTTTTTCCAAGAGTCAGGAAAGACCAGAATTTGAAAGAGCGTCAATTGAATATTAGAATAGTCACTTATTGTATTCTAGAAACTGTCATTCGTATATCAGAATGGTTAATTCAATTTCCAAAAACAATAATTGTATTCCAGAATAGTCAATTGAATTTCTAGAAACGTCAATTTTGTATTTTTAATGATATTTCCTGAAATTCAAATTACACTTTCTGGTATCCAATTGACTATTCTGAGATACATTTGACGCCTTCTGGAATTGTATCGACTATCCTGTATACAATTATTGAGTGAATAATACCCTTATGATCCATTGTTTTTTCAATCGTTCATTCATGTTGATTCTTGATTCTCGTGATTTTTCCACGTGATAATTTCCATTCAAGTATCATTTATATGCTTCAGAATTTTGAGAAATATTATTCATGTACTGATTCAAGGAGGAATCTCAACTGAAGTTTGATGTGGAATGATTCGTTATGCAGGATCTCAAAAAGAAATCAATTGTTGTCATTCAGTTCCATGCATGAGTATTTTTATTTCATCGTTTGATATTTATTTACTCTTATCCACAGTCAGATTAGGTGTTTATATTGAACTATCTAAGGTGCAGGACCGTGGAATTATGGATAGACTGTGAAAAATCCTATTGAGTTGAGCTTTTCGTCAAAATAGAAATGCACAATTAGTTTTTATCAAGAACTCAAACTATGTGAAATGCAAGTCAAAATTGTGCACATGATTTCTCTAACATTTTTCATTCTCCTGAGACATAATGTGTCATTATGATTCAGAGGTTAACTACAAGATGGTTTCACAATTCGGCGTGGACCTGAATTGACACAAAGTTGTGTGGACCTTGAGTTGAAATCAACTCAAAAAGTTCTACCGTGTATTCAGCAGTTGGGATATTAATGGCCTATTTTGTTATTGAATCAACTGGATTGCATTGTAATATTTCAAAATTTGAGTTTCAACATTGGAACTTGAAATTGCCTCATGAATCTCGAAACAGATTGAAAATCATGATATTGCTTTCGTTTTTCGATACCCTAACGTATATCGGGTTCTCATTGATAGAGACGTATTCGAATCACCAAACCACCGCTGGTGAGCTCACTCAATAGTGTTGTATCAATGGAAATCTGGATGACCAGTTGAATCGCATTTCAACTAATGAACAAGATACCAACATCAATCACGACATGATGACAAGCTACTTTGATAAAAAGCTCATACCATATTCCAGTTGGGAAAACAACAAGCAATACGAGGCTAGTCCTTTTACTCTGCCTGCCCGATATTGACTACTCGACATATCTCTTCTGCTTAGCTCTGTTCGGCCTAACTAAATATTCCTATGAGTGCGATGTTATTTATCTCCGATGGTATGTATGATATGTTTGGTTGCCAACACGACGATCGCACCCAATGGGCACACGTACGTTTTGTAAACGTTTAATCATCGTAGATCAGGTTGAATACACCTTAATGGTTGAGGAATTCAACGTTGATATATGGTTGAAGAGAATGACGTTGAAACTAAACGTTTAATACACGTATTGGAAACTATATGTCATAACGATTCATGAAATTCGTACATTTATAGAACGTTTTCCCAAAACATCAGACGAACTCTTGAGATAAACGTTCCTTCAACGCAAATCCTTCATAATTTTCTTACTGATTGTGGGGAAAAAATCGGGATAAAAATCGTGAATAAAACGTTATTCAACTACATTTTCCAGCCTTCATTCGACTTCATTCATTATACCTTGTTGTTAAACTATTTTTCAACTCATAGTTGAACTGCTATCAGTTATATAACGTTCATTCGAAACGTTTGTTGAACCCTTGGAATGATCGTTTTTTCAACGCCATTCTTTCAACAAATGCAGCTGCTGGTCTGGTCAAGAAATCAACGTGTTGAAATTATTCTTCAACAACGTTTCTCCACCGTTATTTGCCAACGTATAATAAATGTTGTTATCAAACTATTTTCCACATTTGAGTAGAAGTGCTCACGTCCTCGTGCAATGATAATTTCACCTAGAACCCAATTGCTTGCACTTAGTATCACTTATATATCCCGACAATTCGAATCACATATCTTTTACCACCACATTTTCAACTTATGTGTAAGCAAACATCAGATCACATTTCTCTTCCCAGAACTCTAAAGAAAGATTGCCGCAACAACCTCTCTCTAGCAAATTTCAACACTCAGCTATAACAGCAGCTCAAAGAACAGATTTTTGCAGTCATCATATCATATCTAAATATGATATACTCGTACCTCTGAGAACAGATCACAGCAGTTACCTTCCTCCACAACATTTCAACATCCAGCTACCGCAGTAGCTCGAAGAACAGAATCGCAACATGAAATAATGATTCTGAGGACAGATCACCTCTGCAGTCATCATTCACAAAATTCCAGTATTCAGCTACCGCAGCAGCTTTTCATGATAAACGCAGTAATCGTTCTCAAACAAAAGCGATGACTATCCACACACACAAATGCAGATTCACTATCGCCATTCTGGAAGAATTTTTAGACTTTCGTATTATCAGTATTTCACTCTTCCTCTTGAAATTTTTCCAAAAAGTCCAATGCAAACATCAGATACTTGAACTTTTCTCCTCAGAATGCGGTGAGGAATCCGTGTACGAAGTTTGTCGGTCTCATTCTGACTCACCCTGTATAAATATTCTTTTTTCATGATCATAATTTATCTGCGGATATTCTATTTCAATACTTCCATCCAATCAAGGGGTTTGAACTTGAACGTTGGAAACTTGATATTTTAATCGACCTCAAATCGCAGCTTCGTGATTAAGGTTCCTCAATTCAGAATTTGTTTCACGTCCTGTATCATGAATATCCATTCGTCACACATCCGAATAATGACATTATCATTATTGTTGCTAGTTGAATTTATATATATTTCATGACTCTGCGGCCTCTGAAGCCACGCAGAGTCGTGCTGGCAGAAATCTCCGTGAGCAGCGTATGACGTATGCCTTCTATGGAGCCGATTATCAGTATGACCAGTTCCACAGAATGCTCCGGATGCGTATTTCCTAATCCATGTGCAGTAAAGAGCGCCACATTATACTCTGTGTTCTGTACTGCACATTGTTTTGTAAAGCATCAACGCATACATAGTACGCTGATCCAAAGCCAAATACAATGCAGACGCAGCAGACCCTACGGGTAAATTGGCTGCTATTGAGCACACTATGCATAGAAGAATGAGACAATTTTGAATATAAACCCATAAGCAGTCCAATCGAATTTCACGCCATACGTCAAAAATGTATTATTGGTGAAAAGTTCTGAAGATATTTCAAATAGTTGGGAACTGGAACAAGAAATAACTAGAGTCACTGGATGGTATTAGTTAAATGACAACGGTTAGGGTTTTTGAATGTTTAGATTTATGAAGTTACACACCTTGCATTGTGACAAGAGCACCATAGTCGTCCCGCGCTTTTTCATTCAAATTTTTTTGAATTTGACAATTCATTTTATAAGCGTCAGAATTGAAATAAAATTTCATAATTATTATACTTTCGAGATAAAAGCAGCTATGGAAATCACTTGCTGTATAATAAATTGTGCCAATTTTGAAACAAATGCATATCATTTATTCGATTATCCGAATCAAATAGCAAGCATTTGCTTATGGAAGGAAGATATGAAACGGCCTGGGTGGAAAATCAATTTGAAGACGAGCGAAATTTGTGAGGTACTCATTGAAATCCACTTCTTATAACAGCATCTGATTAGAATGAATCTATATTTTAGGCCCATTTGCAAACAGAAGATTTCAAAATCTGTTTGAGAGAATCTAATGTTCCATCAATTTACAAAGCAGACGATTTCAAGAACAAAATTCCATTATTATATCATCACACATGATACAAAACAAAATAATCATGGAAAAAGGGAAAATGATCGCAAAATTACATTATGAAATTGAAAATTTGAAAACGAAACTAAGAAAAGCAAGTAAACTACAACATGATATATTATTGAATGGCGTTCTTGGTGCTGACCGCAAATTCAAAATTCAGCAGTGAGAAGGAATATCAAGGGAATTATTATAAGGGCCTTAATCACGCTGGAGGTTATCGTTTTGCAGATATTTTCTATATCGATCCATGTTACTTAGCTCCTAGGGTGCTAATAAGTGAAGATGCTGAAAACCTAAAAAAACCAAGTATTTGGTGGTTCTCGTCAAAATAAATTACTTTTTTTTCCCATGAAATCTTTATCGAAAAATGATTTGTTCTCTGTATTTCAACACCCTGTATCTCCGAAATGAAGCATTTCCAGACACAAGCTTATATAGACTTTATTTCTTAAAATTGACTCAGGAATACTTCACTGGAGTACAGTTCCACATACAATAAGGAATTATAGCTATAAGTTTATCCATATGTATATATTCTCTGATATTAAAATGTTGTTACATGCATTTTTTTCATTTATATAAATCTTGCTCTGCTAGAAGTGTATTACTATGAATTGAAGTGGGTGTTTGTACTCTATATCCATTGTCCATCTGAGGCTATGATTGATTTGACAGAAAATATAACATCTAAAATCGTAACTGACAATCAGGCGCTACTAGGGAAATTGAAAAGACAAAGAGCAGAATATATGTCTTATTCTTTCATTCACTTAAACCATTGTATTATAGAAAATAGAAAAGGACAAAAGTTCAGCTGTGTCCGAACTCTTATCAAACTAATACCATCCAGTGACTCTAGAAATAACTATTGTTATATTTTATGTAGGTACCTACCTATACAGGGTTATTCACGTAATTCGACATGAAGCATTGTGCATGGCTGAAGCATTTGATTTCCTGAAAGTTATTTTTTTTAGACGTATCAGTGCCAAATTCTGAAAATAGTTTAATGTTGTACAGGGTGTGCCAAAAACACTAAATGTATCAAAGTTGCTATTTCTCGAATGAAATGCCCTGTATATTATTGTATCTTCAGATTCTAAATATATCACACTTGAGGTCTAGCAAGAATGACTACAGAGACATAGGATGTTCATAGAAAAGAATATTAAACGGAATAACAAATTGCACAGATTAGTCCCCAACAGACATTTCTGGACCTGAATTGTGCTTTTTAAACAGCGTATATCTTCATGAATTAACGGTAACGGTAACGCGATCTGAATGTGAAGAACTTAAAGTAGCTAAATTCGTGGGATCGGTGATGGAAGAAACATGGAGAATCCAACCAGAATAGTTTATTTATTGTGAAGCTTCCGGTTTTTCCAGAAATTACGTCATCTCTGTTATTTTTAATGTCCCAGATTCAACTCCGTGTATTATACCCCGTACATAAAATGAACCATTTTTGAGTTATTCGATTTTTTTTAGAAGAAGTGACATATCGAACATATATGACATTTTTATGTGAATTGCAATTTTTTATGAGATGCAGTTAATCAAAGTATAGATATGGTATGATATTATATGAATTCGAATCAAAATTGTGAGCAGAATTCAGAATTTTGAAAAATACAGGGTGTCCCTTTGTTAATAACAAAGATGACGTCACTTCCGGAAAAACTCGAAGCCTCACAATAATAAAAATATTTTAGTTGGATCATACACGATTTTTCACCGTGCCTCAGGATTTTCAGAATCGTGTTTCTTTGTTCTCCATATAATATAGATCGCGTTAGCTGAAGAATATCGTATTCTAAGAAGTAGAATTGACGATTCAATAATTAATTTTTCTTTCAAAATATACTACCCACGAAAATCTATCAGATGGTCAACAAATATCATTTCATGGCCTCTATATCTGAGAATAAGGTTCATCACAAAAATCAGAAAACTATATCTATAACTAATTTTTTTGACGAAAATTAGTTTCAAAGTCGTGGTTTGTCCATTGACCATCAGTCACCTCCATCAGTTTTCTTCTATCTATCCACAAATTATTGTGATTCATCCCGCACGTGCTCTGAATTCCACTGGAGTAAGGAAAGCATTAGATGCGTGCGCTTTCACGAACCCTTGCGCGTTACAGACTGGTGTGTGTCTGTGTGGATTTACCAACAAACTTCATATTTTCCGAAGCATAACACAGCACTGGGGCCTCGTCTATTTCATGCGGATGCCTCGAATGATAGTAGAGCACTCGTAATTCCGCAATGTTATAAAGGCCGAGACTACATACACTGTGCAAGAAGACATTATGATTATCATCATTATCAAAAGTATCATCATAATTATATTGATCTTAATGTTGGGATCTAGATCCTCGATTGATTTCACATGTTCAGTCGTCCACAAACCTGTACCAGAAACAGTTTTTTGTTGAATGAAGGTAGATTCGGTAGATTTTGATCTGGAATTCAAAGGAAATTCCTCGGGAAATTCTCACTCAATAATGGTGAAAAATTATAACCCGCGGCAAGCCTAGAGGTTTGTTAAAAAAATTCCATTGAATTGAAAGAAAAAACTGTTCAAATACTGTGTCTGAAAGAGTGCAAATACTTCAAACATGAATAGATATCAGCCCAAAAAGAAGTTGACAGACCTACTCAACACAATCTTCAGGTAGAACACTAATGAGAAGATTCACGACATGAAATGACAAAAGGGTGGAATTTGAAGAAATCTCAGAATTTTCGCTTATAATATCACAAGAGCTTCAATTATTTCTGAAAATTTTCTCGAGAACACGAATATTTTGGAAATTCTCCCTAGTCGAAGAAGAGGGAGATTTTTTGAAATGTTCGTGTTCAAGAGAAATTTCCCGGATATTGATTGAAGCTGAAGTGGTATTCGGTATTTTATTGCAAGTATACCTACATAATATCATATGGTAAACTGTCGATAATCATTTTTATTTTTTGACTCATAGAATGAACTCGAAATAATGTAAATTCAAATGTCATTCAACCTATGAACGACAGGAAATTTCTAGTATAATTTCATGCTTCGTCCCCCAAGGAGGAGGAAAAAATGTCCAAGAAATTCGTTTAGTTGCTATGAAAACGATACGAAATACAGGCTTAAAATTGATCGAAGATGTCTGGTGTGAGATTTTCAAGCTAATCTTCAACGAGGAGTGTGACAGTATGAGACTACAAGCCTACTAGGTAGGTATCTTATGATTCTCAAGTAGAACAAACAAGTGCCTTCATCTGCTCCAGCAACGATGAAGATAATAGCAACAAGTATTTTGAATATATTCTCACTTATTTTGAGGTGTGAGGTCAGAAATTGGAGTGTCAGGAACAGCTGAAGAATTATTATTGAGGGATCTCTCATGGTCAACTGCAAGTAGTCCGAAAATATATGACAATGATCATACCGGTTAATTCATATTAGACACCATGATCGAGGAATTTCAGTTCGCTGTCAGAAAAGTCACTGATAGATGAGATATTGAGAACTATTGAGAGAGAACTAGAGTCATAGAATCAGATTATTTTAGAATCAGAGTGATCAGGGGTCATGCTCTGTCTAGGGTTCAAGAGATGTTATCCATTTGTGATCACTTGTATAGAAGAACCCCTAATAGGAAGGTCAACTCCAATACCAAAACACATCCAGATTTCATCCATCCATTTCAAATCCACTCAATTCACTTCATTCTGTGTGAGAAAATAATTCATGTTCTGAAATTCTTTCAAATATGTTATCGACACTCTCATAACTGGAGACAGTTATTGTTGAAATAAGTTGAGAACCCACTCAACAATACCATCTAATAGACAATAGCTCAAAACCATATTTGCAGTCACTCAGAAAGATATTCCAAAGTGCAGAAACTATAACATTGTAATGATATTTCCCTTAGAGGGGCTCTAGATACATCATAAGGAACACAGGAGTACAACGATTATTCGGTAACACGCATCCCAGATTAGTCTCCAACCTCCCAATGATTCCTACATTCATCAGCATATTTCCTAACACTCAATATATGCCGCGGTCACGAATAACGTGACAGAAGATTCTGGAATGTTCTGGAAACGATCGAACAGAAGGAAGGGTGCGGAAGATCATTCGAGAACTTTCGAGAAGCAAAGCCTACCAAGGGATATCATATATGAACGGCCGGACAACTGCCGCCAGTCAGTCAAGCACCGAGTGTCAGAGAGCAAGTCATATACCGCGTGATATAAATCGTTTAATATAAATAGTAGTTATAAGTTCGATATAAATTAGTGTTCCTTGAGTAAAAAATATATCTGTTCGAAAATAAATAGTGTCGTGCTCGCTTCTGCACCCGTAACAATATAAGCACCATTCACAGGTATTGCAACTTTGTGGAAATTTCAAACATGTTATTCAAACCCTGAATAGTTCGAATCGTCATGAACGTGAGCAATGAATCACAAGAGCGAAATGATATTTCTATTGACTACTACGTATGATTTTATCAATGGTTGTTATGTTGTACAAATTCATCACATCACTGAGTTGAATTGCTCTTCCGGCATTGGCCAAAAATTCTCGATGTCATTCGCAGAGGCTCTGTGATTTCATATTTTCAACCAACCTATGGAACTGGATAGTTTGGAATGTAATTAGTAACTTCAGGTGCGGTTTTGTTATGTATGTTGACAGCGACAGATTCCAACATTCATGGCAAATTATTCCTGGTAGTTATTTCCTGCAAATTTCAATATTTTGGTATACAATACATGCCAACTTGTTCGTAATTATTCGATGAACGATTCGTGGGATATAAAGGTAACTTTAGAAATGGGGTGGTGAATTCGATATTGGTTGGATTGCGATGCATGTTTTCTGAAATACAATGATCCATATTTTTTTTTCGATGTATCATGAATTGATATTTATCATACAGAACGTGGGAAAAAATTCTGAATTGAGAAAAGCTAATCACGAATCTGCTATTGAGATCTATGAAGATAACAAGTTTCCATCGTTCAAGTTTGAACCCCTTGATTGGGTGAAAGTATTGAAGAGAAATGTTCTCAGATATAATTATGAACATGGGACAATGGATAAATATATAAAGAAATACATTGAAAATCCGCATTTTTTATGTGATGAAAATATCAATTCTTCCTCGATTTATTCAACAGGAAAGATAAACTTTTCTGACTATATGCCACGAGGAACATTGGAATGCATCTATTGAACACAAACGATAAGAATTTCAAAACAAAATCTTTTGGAGTATAGAATCTGCATTCTCCTTCATGTCAAGATATGCACATAACCAAAAACTACTTTTCTGGCTATTTGCCACGTCGAACATTGAAGAATTGACATCATCTCTCAAATAGGATAAAATAATATGATGTATTATGATATAAGGATATAACTCACCAATATGTTCAGTATTGAAATGAAAATTTATTGAATTCTATTCGATTTGAGATATGATGTTAATTTTCAATTTCAGAGGATTTTGATCTATCATGCTCTCTTTTTGGATATCCAACAGATATCATTCAATGTTCGACGTAGCAAATAGCAAGGAAAGTAGTTGTTCTCTGTTGAATATTCAGAATTATATTATGTGCATATCATTGAATGAAGGAGAATGCAAATTCTCTACTTCAGAAGATTTTGTTTTCAAATTCCCATCGTGTTTGTTCAATAGATGTAATTCAATATCCTTCGTGGCATATAACCAGCAGAATAGTTGTTTTCTGTCGAATAATCCGTGAAAGAATTGATATTTTCATCACATAGAGAATGCGAATTCTCAATGTATTTCTTTATATATATCCATTTTTTAGTGTTCATCAATTGGAATTAGAAATCTTTATTGCTTATACATACATACATAATTCTACATAATTACATAAAGAGTAGCAGAGTAATAATAGATTCAAAAATATTGGACCAGACTGATAGCTACCTAAGCAAAGCTTGTATTGCAGTCATCAACCTGGATTGGATAGTATAAAGTGTACCAGATACTGCTGGCTGAATAAATATATACACTGTGTCCATAAAGTCACCCCCCCTGGTTAACTATTGAACGGATGGGATTATTTTTTCAATTTTTTTTTGCTCCTATGATAGTTTCAGTGCTATATATTGTTCCAAAAAAAAAATATGTGGGCGCCATTTTGGAAGATTTTTTTAAATGGAGTTGGGGGTCGAAAGATACCTCGATTGAAAGGTCTTTCGATTCTCTATACAACCTCAGAATCTCAGACGAAAATATTCATCCAAAACAAAATGTCGGATGATAACGTTTGAAATCTCACACCAGAATTCTTTCGACTAGATGGCTATTGAAGTACTCGCATGTGATCTTCAAATCTCTATTGGCGTGAAGAAGAGTTCTTTATTCATGAAGATATCAATAGGAAGCCATTTTGAAGAGAATAACATGGTAGTCAATTATACCTTTGCTCGATTGTCTTTCCAAATTCTGCAAAATTTTAGAAATATTTATTCAAAATAAAGAACAATGTTCATTCCACGTGACTACTATGTTATTCTCTTCAAAATGGCTTTCTATTGATATCTTCATAGATAGAGAACTCTTCTATACGCCAATAAAGATTTGAAGATCACATGCGAGCACTTTAATAGCCATCCAGTCGAAAGAATTCTGGTGTGAGATTTCAAACGTTATCATCCGCCATTTTGTTTTGGATGAATATTTTTGTCTGAGATTCTGAGGTTGTGTAGAGAATCGAAAGACCTTTCAATCGAGGTATCTTTCGACCCCCCACTCCATTCAAAAAAATCTTCCAAAATGGCGCCCAGGCGGCATTTTGGAGGATACATATTTTTTTTTTGGAACAATATACAGCACTGAAACTACCATTGAAGCAAAAAAAAATTGAAAAAAAAATCCCATCCGTTCAATAGTTAACCAGAGGGGGTGACTTTATGGACACAGTGTATATATATACACATAAATATAAACATTTTACATGAGAGTTGGGAGAGTTATGAGGGGAGAGAGAATATAGCACCTTGAACATATTCTAGAAATTGTCAGTCAAGTTCATATATAGTTTTTGAGTATGTTATGGTTCTGATTTACATATTCTTTTAGTTTCAAGTTCATTTCTCTTCTGTAAGAAATTTGTCTGATATCAATATGGACAAGGTTCATCAATTTATATAGGGCCAATATATAAAATAAATCTCTGTGTGTGAGTTAGTCTACAGCAATAAGGGACATTTGTTTTAAGTTCAGACTTAGCACGTGTGTTATAATAATTGTGGTTTACATATGAGATAGATTTATTTTGCATCCAAATCAGGCAGTGATAGGTATACAGTTACCAAGATACTGATTTTTTTCGACGGCTATAACACAAAATTGCTCTCGTTTTACTATGTTTGATATCACAATGACTTCATTTCGTTATTATTTCACAAAATCTCATCTCTCATGAAATATAAGATTTCAAGCAATGACATCAACTCTGTCTAATAGATCAGCATCACTCAAGAGTGAGCAATGAGCCGCACAAAATAACAAATTCAGCGCTCTCGCTCTAGACTACTCATTTCGAAACCATTCAATATTTCCAAAATTTTTCCGATTCTCGCTCTAGCCAAAGGATCAAGCTAGGTCGGATACTATCTCATTTTTCGAAATTTTCAAAGAAAGCGTGGAAAAAACGTTCTCGGAAAAGTGCTCAAAATTAGTCAATTTGGCGAATAAAAAAATGCGTGTACCTACATGAAATAACCAATTTCCAAATAGTATCCGACCTAGATCTATCTTTCAACAAACCACACAAATAAAAGCAGCTCTAAATATTGATCGATGTCTATACAGGACGTCAAGAGCCGTTGCTCTATATTCTCACAAATACGCACGATTTGGTAGATGATATTTGCGCCTACGTGAATCACCCTGTATAATATAACAGAAAAGTTGACTTCAACTGACGTTACAGTTGAAATTCAAGAAAATAATGATTGAAGCCTACTAATAGTATCTGATGAGTCATTTCGTTGGCTTCTTGGTTTTTCAAGATCGGATTATCAAAAGCATGGCTTAAGGCTTTCAGCAATCATCAACATACAGATTTACTGCAGTAAATCTGTATATTATGTAACTTAATATTGGATAGATATCCTGTTGTTGATACTTTCCATATTACTTTTTGGTGATAGAGTATACACATTTTCCCGCGATTGGCCATCTAAATTTCTGATTATGAAATTGAATCTTTCAGAATATTTACCGAAACCATAGACAATTGGAAGTTTGTGAAACCCATCGTGAACCCTCAAATCATCCGATGTTCATTGCATCTCCTCAGCATGATAGTGTACCCATGATAGATAATATATCTCATGATCTATTTTAGAGAATACAAAAAATCCTAATTTTTCCACACCTCTCGACCAATGAAGAGTGTCGTAAGTCTTCATAACATATGTTAACGTAATGGATATAACCAAAAGGATATAACACAATCAATGTGTTATCAAGTAAGATTCTATAACCGGATTACCCGATGAATATAGGTAGAATTCTTCGTTACGAATCTGCTAGGCAGATTATTGGCAATATAAATAAATATTCGGATGCCGTGATCACCTTGACTAATTGGCGAACTGGATGAGTTGTCCTTTTCTAAAAAGGATGCTTGTTGATTTATGACTATTTTGTAACCGCCCACTGCTATATCTTCCTAACCCCCCCGGACTTCAGGTATAGGTGAGTTTTGTCGCGTTTCTCAACCTTAACGCCGTGTGGCAAAAGTGAGCAATTGAAATCGGTTTCATTATGTTTAGTATTGAAGTGTGATTCCTTCCCAATGAATCTGTTCTTTGATTCTCGTCGATATCTTCTTTTCAAGAGAAGATACAAAGGTTTCAAGAAAGTGTGACATTTTCTAATTGTCATCAACAATATTCCACAACCTACGTGAACTCATATATCACACTGGTCTTTGGTTGCGTAGTAACATGGAAAGTTTTGTTCAACAAAGTTCAGTATTTTGCCATTCTATAGGAAACTGTTTTTTTTTGTATTGAAAATGAGTCCCGAGGATGTTGCACGTACTGTTGCCTTTAATGTGGATGGTCGCAGTATACGGTATATTGCAGAATACTTAGGCCATCGCTAAGGCACAGTGAAAAGTACTGAACATAATGCGATTAGTCGGTCTCGTCAGACTGGTGAGTATGTACATACGACGTAGGGGATCAGGTAGACCACGTGTTACCAATCAACGTGATGACCATCTCATCAATCTAACAGTATTTCGAGATCGTGGCACACCATCTACAGTTATGAGTCATAGAATACAAGATGTACAAAATAGACTAGTTTCTGCACGAACCATTCAGCGTAGATTGAAAGAAAGAGGATGTCCAGAAGACCCGCTGCATGTCCTCTGTTACTTTCTGCACATCGCACAGGGCGTTTTAATTTTGCTTGTGAACATAGCTACTGGGGAGCCCAAGACTAGGCGAATGTGTTATTCACGGAAAAATCGCGTTTTTGTTTGCGCTCTCCTGACTAACGTGAACATGTCTGGAGGAGGCCGGGTAAACGATTTGCTCAGTGTTGCATATCTTCAAGGACGCCATTTAGAGGCGGTAGTATCAAGGTATGGGGAGGAGTATCATTAAATGCCCGTTCGAACCTGGTGCTCATAAAAAATGATTCTCTAACTGCTGATCGTTACATCCGACAATGTTTAGCTGAACATGTTATACCCTCTGCCGGCTTTGTTCGGAAAAATTTCATTCTAATGCAAGATAATGCCAGGCCCCATGTTGCGCGAATCGTGACAGAATACTTGGACGAGGTAAATATTCGGCGCTTAGAGTGGCCCCCGCGTAGTCCCGACCTGAATGCTATTGAGCACGTTTGGGACATGCTGGGTAGACGTGTTCGGAATCGCCACCCAGAAACATTACCGGATTTACGGAAAGCCCTCCTAGGATAATGGGGAAATATTCTGCAAGAGGCCATCGACAACTGCATTGAGAGTATATGCTTCGTCGCATAGAGGAAGTACTGAGAAAACGCGGTGGCAATACGCGATATTGATTTTTTGTTATTTGTTTTTCATTTCATGTTGTTCATGTTCTTGTAAGTTCTGAATAATTGTTGATGAATATAAAAAATGCCATATGTTCTTGAAACATCATGCATCTTCTCTTCAAGAAAAGATATCGACGTGATTCATGGACCATTTTGTTAAAAAGGAATCACCGTTCAATACTAAACATGATGAAACAGATGTTAATCGCTCACTTTTGCCACAGGGCGTTAAAAAGTTGAGGGGGAAAAAGTTACTCTTGTTTCTCCCTGTATAATGATTAGGACAAAAGATGTTTTTTGGAACAAAATATCAAGCTGATCTTGCGGAATCTGGTTCTACGCTTTGGTCGAAATTTCATCGAAATCGGAAGAAGATTACGAAAGTTACAGGGCGAACAATTTTGCTAAAAATTTCACTGTCCGGAATTTATTGTCGGAGAGTGTATATAGACTTGTGAAATATCTGATTGGTTGCTGTCTTCAAGAAACACGTTTCAGATATGATTTACTTGTGATGTCCATGACAAGCATATGAAATTCCCATCATATCTCTCTGTTCTTCGATGGAAAATGAAAATCTCCAATCCACAAGAGTGGACTCCTATTGTGAAAACTCTACTGAACTGATATAAGTCGAATCAAACAAATCTGAAAAGTTTGTTCCAACGACAATCTTCAGAAAAGAGTTTTTGAAGGTAATTTTACCATAATAATATGCAACTGAAATATGTTGTGTAGAACCCACATGATCATAATGAAAAAAACTGCTTGCAGAAACATACAAATTCAATAAAACGTCCGAATAGGAATACGGTATACCGTAATTCAATGTTGATATTTTGCAAAATTTCTGAAAATTATGGTTCATCGTTTCTTGAAAGTTAAGCGAGCCAACGTTAGTTTAGTTCATTATACCAGTATATCAACTGACGAAGCTACTGTGTTAGCGAAACATGTCGTGTGTTTGAGAATTTTGTGGAAATTTTATCGTTTGTGAAGTTTTCACCTTCTATTCTAGTACTTATGAAGTTATAACAAGTGTCTATGCAAGTAATATATTCGTTGACACCCACAATAACAACTTGAGTCAATTCAAACTCGTTGAAACTGAAATAGCGTGACATGATAAGTTCGAGAGGAAACAATCCTTGTATAATTAGATGCATTTTTAGGCAATCATTATGTCACCAAATTGAATGCACTTCTGTTTTGAGGTAGAGTTCATTCTACTTTCGACGTTTGCCTTGTATGAATCCTCACAAGTAAACCTGTGTTCAAACAGAAAACATATTATATTTTGAAGTGGTTGAATTTCGTAGCACTTCTTTAATCAATTTTTGCGTTGACTGCATAATATCTAACTAACCAACCATCATAAGGGAATGAATGTTTAAGTACCCCGTCTCTCATGATGTTGGAATAAAGTAGACAGGTAATAATTCATCCGATTTGAGGCAGAACTTTATACTCTCCGAGAGGTTTGCTATTCAGAAGTGAAGATTTAGTGAATATCCTGGTTTATAATTCTATAATGAATGAGGAGGAATGAGTTATCGATTTTATAATGCTATATCAATAATAAGAATAACCTGATACTATAATCACATTTTGTTGTTTCTGTTGAAATTTTCACAGTGAGTGTACGCTATTCATGATGTGACTACATGAAAGTTTCATGAAACGACATAATGAGGTTGAATGATACATCTGAATCTTGTGGCTTATTTCAATAAATGAGACGCAGTACTTACTTACTTATCTTTGGCAGAGTGGAATGAATCATAGTAAAATGAGATAACAACCGAAAAAGAGAAATCAAGGAATCCGCTTGCATTCTTCTGAACGGAGACAATAGCATTGCTTCCTGTTCAGTTGATATACAGAGAACATGGTATTCACTACTAAAAACTGAACATGAAAATGGTAGATTCAAGATCAATAAATGAAAACATCCTGTAACTCATTTGTAGACTAAAATCACTCATTCATATATGGCTACATCAGTATAACACTGAGAAGTGTCAAACTGTAAGCAGAGCACAACGTTCAAACGAGAATATTTCGCATTTCCATGTTGAGAACTGGAGCAAATTCGTTTCCGAAACGTCCAAAGATATGTAAAAGTTTGATATGTTTTCAATATATCTAAATTTCATTCCTTCAAACATTATTTCAATCAAAGTGTCACCAACAAGCTACTGGATGTTTCATTTAGGCTCCCTGATAAAAAAAAATGTTAAACGCAGTGACATCTTGGGACAAATCATCTGATTTGTCTCACTACAGATATATTGAAATAATAGGAATATTTTTATTTTATAGAAGCGAGGAGAGCCAATCCCAAATATCGAGTTAAATAATGTTCAAATTTGTTTATTTCTCGAAGTGCATGAAATGGAATTTTCATTATGTTCGTAAAACACGGTGCGTACTCAGGAATTATAGAGGAAGATGGCACATATTGAGATATTTTTTCACTTCTGGGGATAATATTATGTTCTTGGGAATGCTTCTCACAAAGAATTCTATCACCCTGTCGTTCTAGAAAGTCTAGTTATGTCCGAATATAAAACATTCCAGTCGATTTTTCGATCGAATTATGTCGTCAATCATTATTTATGTATAAAAGGATCATTATAAACATGGTTTGAGTTCAAAGTTCTACTAAGGTGTACACGCCCATTCTATCTCCCTAGACCCTCAAAAATATCTGGAAGTTCCCGATTTCACCAGGAGAAGTTATCAAATGGCAAGACCTCACAAGATCGTCGTTACAAAAAATGAGTACACCATAATTTTGGGGATTACCTGGAAAACTGCAGTTCATATTGAAATCGATTCGTATTTGGTCTCTTGAGCAGGAGAATTCAAGCAAGACTCCTCGAATTCATTGATTAAAATTTTCGCAAAGCCTTCAAAAAGGTACGGATATGGAACGGTCAGAGAATATGGCGATTCAACTACATGGTGACCAAAATAATCCTGTTGGTCACTCAGGTGATTCGAGGCCAACTCATCATTTCAAGAACAGCAGAGATTGAAATAATCCCACTTGGAGTTCGAATTTTTCTAGGAATGCACATAATGTTGAATGTTTCAGGTATGATTGTTGTTAGAAATTGTAATCTGGATAAGAATATTCAGTGTGAAGGATGTGTTGTGACGGGTCATCTACAGGAGGATTGTTTCGATAAGACTACCATTACAAATTCAGCTGAGGAGGAACTGAATTAATCTTCAGTAGGTACATACATCAATATCAGAATCAGATGAAAATAGTATTACACAAATTGAACATCGGCAATTCAGAGATGAATATATCTTTAGCCTCAAAGTTGATAATTTGGATGTTACATTCAAAGAAGATACTAGAGCAGCTGTCACCTTCACAAGTAATATTTTTTTTAAGCAAAATGTTTCTGAATATTCAAATTTTTGTGACAGATCTGAAGTGAATTACGTATATTGTGATAAAAATTCGAAAGTTTCGAGATTGTATACAGTAACTGTTCAATATAATGGAAAATATTTTGATACGAACATTTATTTAAGTAACAAATATTGATCGACAATCATTGTTGGGGAGAGAATGGATTGAACAAATTGGTTTAGATTTCAATCCTCATGTAGACAGCACATATTCGATTCACTTTTCAAAAATACAAACCCTTTTTAGAACCAGGTTTGTCAAGAGTCAATGGAATACAAATTACTTTCCAAACCAAAAACGAAACAGGATTTTCGAAGAGCTCGTACTGTACTTCTCAAAATTCCAAATTCACTTGAGCAGGCAATAATTGTTCTTGAGAAAGCAGGCATTCTGAGAAAAGTAATTACATCAGAATGGGCTACACCTGTTGTACCTGTCCCAGAATCAAATAATAAATTTCGCCTTCGTGCAAAGAGATTTCAGTGTTACAATAAACTCGCAATTACTTGTTGATGATCCTCTGTTAGCTACTATTGATGAGCTCTCTGCATCGATTGAAAGTGGAACAACTTTTTCAAGAATAGATTTGAGGCAGGCATACTCACTACTTGAAGTGAGACCAGAAGATAAGCATTTCTCAACAATCAATGCGCATAAAGGACTATATCAATGAAATAGACTTCCTCATCGCATCAGCTCCTGCAATCTGGCAGAGAGAATTGGAAATTATTTATGAAGGTGACCCAGGTGTTTACTAAATTTTTAGATGATATCAAAATCATAGAATCTACAGTTCGACCACATTTGGATAGGCTTGAAATGGTTCTCGAACATTAACAACAGTACATTATCAGAATAAACATTGAAGTAATTGGATTTTCCGAAGAAAAAACTAACTAATGTGGTTAGGTTATCGAAAAACTTGGAATCCAAGAATCCTCTTATATGGTCCGAGAAATGTGAATGTGCATTTTTGAAAGCAAAAGAAGTTTTCCAAATCAATGAATGTTTGGTGCATTACGATACACAATTCCATCTTGTTTCATCCATAGGTGCTAGTTCATATTGGGTTGAATGTGTTTTGTCACATATCTATCAAGACGAATCAGAACGCTGAATGATATTCGAAGAAAGCATAATAAAATTGATGAGCATATGCCATATATTCTCGATAAAAAAGTTCCATCAGTTTCACTACACAAATAAATTCATTTTGTTATACACATGATATACCTTCGATACACATATTTCAACAAAATAAGATATTACCAATTCAGAGTGCGATGCGATTGCAGCATTATGCACTTTTTCTGAGTATATTCAATTTTGAGATGAAATACAAGAATCAAAAACATACCTAATGCATGTACAGATTGTCTCTCAAGATTACCAGTTGAAATCACAAATTCACACACATATGAAGTTGTGGATGTTTTCGAATTGAGTGTCATCGTAACAATTCCTATTACATCGAGGAAAGTTGCTGAATGTATCGAAGATGATGGTGATTTGAAAGACATTCAACATGCTTCAGAAACAGGACAACTTTTGAATGTAAAAATATTTTTGTAATAATCATTATGAATCCAGTTCACAACAGGAAGTTCTGATGATGCCTCGCACAGTGGTATACCAAAAGTTTCACCACCTAGTATTTACGAAGAACATTGTGGTAATTCCAGGGTTGTAAAGACAGGAGGCCTAGCTCGAGGTTACTGCTGGTAGCCCGGCATCGATCCTGATATTGAGGAATTAGCAAGAAATTGTCCAAATTGTAATTCTGTAGAAAATGAAAATGATGTCCATTAATGGGAACCTGCAAATGCACCATTTCGAAGAGTTCATGTATATTCTGCAAGCCCTTTCATGAGTCATAATTTATTTTCCACTGGTGGATGCCTATACATATTGGCCTTTGGTTTAGATTGTTCAGAATATGACTGCGAATACAAGGATGAAAATTTGTACAGAAATATTAGCCACATTTGGAATACATGAGTATTTTGTTTCAGACAACAGGCCAACATTCATCTCGAGAATATTTTAAATAATTCTTCTGCGAATAAATGGTGATATTTCAAAGTCAACAGAACATTTCGTTCAAATACTCAAGGTATCGTTTGAATCCCTGAGAAAGATTTCGGAAAGTATCGATACTTTTAGGATCGATTTATCAATACTAAGACGAGTATCGAAGTATTTATAACATTTGGTATCGATACTGTCGAATGGCAACTGTCACCTTCGGTTTTGGAGTTCTGATCTATACATATAACTCATAATTTTGGATTTATATATATATGTATATATAGACATTTTGTATTATGATCGGAGTTTTCTGAGGATTGATGCATGATGGTAGCTCATGGAAGAGGCATATTAATCAGATGTTATCAATAGGAACAAAATCTACATGTTCATCTCATGATTCTGTTTTTGAGTTTCATTTTCATCATCAGTGCCTATCGAGAATTACAAACTCAATTCCAATGTATCATCACCACACGGACATCGAAGAGGAATATCAGATTGCCAGTTGACAGAAGAGACGATTTTCAACTTCGAAGTTGTTTTTCACTTCCTGTTCAAAATAGAGATTTCAAGTTGTACATTATGATTTGAGAACTGATGGAAAAAAGGAGCACCGGTCGACAAACAATATATAGGTACTGTTATGATAATAATAATAATAATAATAATAATAATAATGATAATTACTTCATTTCCAATTCAATATCTGTAGATACATGTGTAAATAACAGCATCAAATGAATCAAATATAGATAATTGAATAGTATACCTACAATAACAATAATGAAATATATTTAGAAAAATGATTGAATGATAATTTAATTTCGATATAATTAATATGTTGGGTATACAAAATATATATTCAAATCTAAAATGATAACGAATACTACAAGGAAGATGAAATGTTGATGAAAGTAATAAGGAAATAAATAAGTGACGGAAAGAAAAATCACAGGAGCATTACGCTTGAGTGTGATTTAATCTTGTTTATTTCTCAATATAGATTATAGGTATTTTTCCTATCAATCATCTGGTGTATCTGAAGTCTTGGGATTGTATTCAGCCATTCATTAATTTTAATTTTCAGTTGGTTCTTGGGATAGATGTTCACTTTGATATTTTGGGGCAGTTCGTTAAATATCACACAACTAATGTAATTTTTTTTTATCGCTTGGAATAGGTGGAGCTCTTTTTAGACATTATTTTCAAGATCCATTTCTGGCTCATTTCTAATTTTTCTAGGTAAATATTATGAACCCCTCCCCAAGCTGCAATACCATATGAAATATGTGATTGCACGAGCGCATAATACAACATTTTCAAATATCTGAATTCGAATAGTTCTGAATATAATTTGAATTTGCCTATTACAGATCTGATTTTTGTAACAACGAAGTCAGTATGATGATTCCACCGTAAATGTCTATCAATATATAATCCCAAATATTTTATTTTCTCCTCTGAATTTATAGTGACTAGTTGATTGTTATTGATATGGAAATCTAGGGTATTGTATTCTGGGAAAGGATCTGAATAACAACTGAAGGTGAGGAATAAAGTTTTTTTTTAAATTTATGGTCAAAAGCTTGTTACTATAATAGTTAGTTATTAGTGAAAAATCTTTTTTGGACAATTTTTCTCAATTCAGACCAACTAGAGCTTTTGTAATATACTGCTGTGTCATCGGCAAATCCAATTAGTTTTTTTGCACTGGGTAATTTTAATAGGTCATTTATATAAATGTTGAACAAGACGGGTCCAAGAACGGTTCCTTGTGGGACCCCAAATTCAATAACTCTCTCGGAACTCAGTATGTTGTCCTCGATGTTGTCTATTTTGACACACTGGGTTCGTTCAGACAAGTAACTTGTCATCACTCTCAAGGCCATGCCTCTAATACCCACATTCTCAAGACATTCCAAGAGTTTGGTATGACTTACGGTATCGAATGCTTTGGCTAAATCTACAAAGATGCAAAGAGATTTTTGACCTTCATCTAGGGATTTGTGAATTTTATTTGTCAAATCAACCATCGCATCTTCTGTAGACTTGCCTTCCTTGAATCCGTATTGTCTGCTAGCCAATATATCATATTTTTCAAAAAAATTGATCAATCGCTTTTTTAATACTTTCTCAAATATTTTCGCTATGGTACTTAAAAGTGAGATCGGTCTATAGTTGGATGGGTCCTGTTTGTTTCCAGTTTTATAAATTGGTAAGATAATTGCAGCTCTCAAGCATGATGGAAAAATGCCACTAGTTATCATCAAATTAATCAAGTACGCCAATGGTTTTGCAATGAGCTCTCTAAGTAGGTGGATGGTTTCCGATTTCATATTATCCAACCCAGGTGACTCACCTCTCTTTAGTTCTAGTATGATTTGTTGGATTTCATGTTCATTCGTTTCTTCTAAATATATTGAATTGCATATTCGTGTTGCATCGTGCTGGAAATTCGGGTCGACTGTAATTTTCTCTGCAAGTGATTTCCCGATATTACTATAAAAATCTACAATTGTTTCAGCTATCTCTCTCGGATTAGTAGTAGACGAATTATCAGATTTTATAATCTCTTCAATGATGTCTTGCGATTTATTGGTTTTATGAATGTTCTTAATGTTTTTCCACAAATTTGAGGGATTTGATTTATTCTGTTCAATTTTCGATTTGAAATAATTGATTTAACAAATTTTTATAAGTGAATTCAGAGAATTTCGGTAGCGTTTGAATTCAACACATTTTGCCATATTATCAGGGTCATTTCTCATCTTTCTACCTAGTTCGTTTTTATGATTTATTGATTTCACTAACCCATCTGTTATCCATTCCTTCCGTTTAATTCCATCACGCTTCAATTTTTTGTTGTGGGTTGATAGTTCAATATTTTTCTTCACGGTTTCAATAAAATATGCCGTTGCTCTATTAGGGTTCCTCATTTTGTAGATACTCTCCCATGTTTCACATGCGAACAAATTTCTCAGCTTCACTTCATCAACAATGCTCCTAAATTTTAATTTTTCAGTTTCGTTCTCTTCTGTTCGTGTGATATTTTTTATTTGCGAAATTATGGAGAAATGATCAGTTAAGTTATTTTGTAAGATTATTGGACAAAATTTGTCTTGCTCTAAGGTAGTTTTTATAAATATGTGATCTAGACATGATTTACTGTTGTTGAAATTTCTTGTACATTTATTCACATAAGAGATGAAACCAAATTCGCTCATGATATTCAGAAATTCCTCATTTTCAACGCTCTCCCCCAGAATATCAATGTTCATATCCCCCATAAAGATATCAAAATCAGCTTTGCTACGGGTTTGTGATTGAAAATGGGTATATAAATTTCTGTTAAATTCGAATGGACAAGTCGACGGAGGTCTAGATGTTGCTCTTATTCTGATGGTCTTTGATTTCAGTTTAATATCTACCTCTGATAGTTTGATTTCATTGAATTTCACGATATTGCAATTGTATTTTAAATTTCGCTTCAAATATATTATCAAGCCATCATTCTGGTTGAATTTACTTTCATTATACAACAAATCATAATTTTCTAATTGCAGTGATGTTTTATCTTCAATAGTTCTGGTCTCGTTATGTAATAACACTTTTCAGAATCCATACTACATATAAAACAACATATACAAGATTTTCCTCCTGGTCATGACTCTTTCCGGTTCAATAACCTGGATTGCCCTCCATTCTATTGTCATTCAGAACTCTCCAGCAGTTAGTCATGAGATTAGATGATTTTCCTCCGAAGGTAAATAATCTGAGGTCATAAGTCATAAGTCATAATTGCCAACAAGCCTGCGACTAGCAATGTATCGAAGGCTAGAACCAGACGCTATATCACGCTCTATCAACGGCATACCGCCACAGGAGATCAACTATCACAAATGGTCTTATATCACAAAAAAAATTATTCCATAATTCGATAGAACTCACCCAAACTAGCTCACCACCGCAAACCGTTTCTTGCTGTGAGCTCCCTACGTTTTATAAAAAATTATTGAAATCCCCGATTTTTCGGACCTCTGAAAACGAGCCGATGATGTGATATCAAAACCCTAATACTGAAACAAGACAGAGATGAATGATACATGATTTCTGACAGAGTGAATTAGCGCGAGATCATAGTTGAAAGAATTGATATATCAGTTGACTCAGTCTCCGTCGGGCGTTTGGTATTTTCTTTTAACTATGGCGAGATGAGGTTTCTACGTCATGAGAGGGTCCGTTTTCAGAAAGTACTATTATCAATGTCCAAAAATAAAACATTCCAGTTAATTTTTCGATCGAATTATGTTCGTCAATCATTATTCATGTATGAAAGGATCATTATAAACATTGTTTGAGTTAAAAGTTCTACTAAGGTGTACACGCCCATTGTATCGGAGGAGTAGGCATGTGCCAGCTGACTGTGTCGGTCACTTACCATAGGTATTCTATCATTCACAATTCACAAATATTAACTTCATAATCCGATGAGTATTTTGATTCTTTCCATTATGACACCATGATAAATTGAGCTAATGAATATCTTGCTGTTATTGACGACACATTCAATACCTATACATACTCACAAGTACTATCCCTGAATTGGAATGAATTCGCCAGAATAATGTATACGAAATAAAACTTTATGATAGGCTTCGCTCCTAGAAATATAAGAGTGATTGATAAATAATAGCTCACTATTTGCCCTGAATTCATCATATTGTAATGATATTTCCCTTGGAGGCGCTTTAGACACTTCAGCAGGAAGGCAGGAGTACAACGATCATCCTGTATCACGCATCCCAGATTGCTCTCCAATCTCTCAATGATTCCTACATACACCAACATATTTCCGAACACTCAATATATGCCGCAGTGACAGAGAACGTCACAGAAGATTCTGGAATGTTCTGGAAACCAATGGATGGAACAATTAGAGAGAGAGGTTTGTTCTAAGAAGCTTCTAGAACAAAAAGAAGGAGACGGAGGATCATTTCGAGAAGGTTCTCGAACCAAAGCCTGCCTGTGTTCTCATATATAAAACGGCCGAACAACTGAGTCAGTCAGTAAAACAGCGAGTGTCAGAGAGACAGTTATATACCGCGTGTTATAAATCGTTTCACATAAATAGTAGTTATAAGTTCGATATAAATTAGTGTTTCTTTAGTCTAAATAAATAAGTTCAAAAATAAATAGTGTCGTGTTCGCTTCTGCACCCGAATAACGTTACAATTGGTGTCAGAAGTGTGGGATATTCCAGTGTGAAGTGAACAGACCGTCGTTATGAAGAAATTACACGAGTTGAGAGTGGTGGACTTGAAACGCGAGTTGGAGGAGAGAGATCTCGACACAACAGGGATCAAGGCTACACTTCAGCATCGTCTCATAGAGTATATGGTGAACGTAGGTCAAGATCCAGAGACGTTCATCTTCGAGGAACCAGCTTCAGCGGAATCGATGTTGGCTGGTATCTCGGAACAGATAGCGGCTCAGCGACAGGACATTGCGGACCAGATGGTGGCTCAGCGACAGGACATTGCGGACCAGATGGTGGCTCAGCAGGAGAAGATCACAGATCAGATGGTGGCTCAGCAAGAGAAGATCACGAAACAGATAGCGGCTCAGCGACAGGACATAGCGGCTCAGCGACAGGAGATAGCGGATCAGATGCGTGCTCAGCAGGAGAAAATCTCAGCTCAGCAAGATCAAATAGCCTTTCAAATCTCAGCCCAACGAGACGAGGTATTAGCTCAGATGACCGCTCAGCGAGAAGAGGTGCTGACACGTATTTCTGCTTTCTGCAAGAAGTTATGACTCAGATCGCTGCTCAGCAAGATCAGATCGTTGCTCAGCAAGAACAGATCGTTGCTCAGAAAGAACAGATCGTTGCTCAGAAAGAACAGATCGTTGCTCAGCAAGAACAGATCGCGTCTCAGCAGGATAGGATTATAGCTCAGGTTTCAACCCAATTCGTCACTCAGATAGAAGAAATAGGGAAGAAGCTGCAGCTCGAAATAGAGAGAAGATCTTTGCTGGAGAAGTCTGGAAATGGTCAACGACTCATTGAAACCACAGTAGGGCCAGATGCAGTGACAGTGACTAATCGAGTAAAACCACCTACATTCGATGGAAAAATATCGTGGCCGAACTATCTGAAGCAGTTCGAAGCAGCTTCCAAAGCCAATGGGTGGACATCCAAGGACAAGGTTGTGGCTCTGACAGTAGCTCTAAGGGGTGATGCATCGAACATCTTACAAGCCATTCCGGAAGGTGAAGTCGATAGCTACGATCATCTCGTCAAACGTCTCGACATGCGATATGGACATGAACATCTGCAGCAAGTGTTTCAATCGCAAATGAAGAGCCGTCGACAGAGAGCCAACGAGAGTCTTCAAGAATTCGAAGTGGATGTAGCCCGATTGGTCCACTGTGCCTACCCGTCAGCCCCAGAGTCCCTTATGGAATGTCTAGCTGTTCAAACGTTCGTGGATGGATTGCGGGATATCGAAATGCAGAAAGCAGTTCGCCTGACTCGACCAAAAGACCTCACCAGTGCTCTGGCAGCTGCGCTTGAGATCGAGGCCGCAGCAGAAGCTTCCCGAGGATCAGCGAGAGTCCGAGCAATGAACGACAGCGGAAACATAGCGGAAAATACCAGGCAAGATCCTACTGAAGCCTTAATCAACGCCATCCAGGGCCTCTGGAATAAGAAGAGGAGACCGGTACGTTGTTGGAATTGCGGGGAGTTGGGCCACATCCAGAGAGCTTGTAAACGTGCGAAACAGGCTGCTGAGGAAGGATCATCTTCCACGCAGCCGCAGGAAAACTAGAGCGGGTCGACTTCGAGGGGGCAGCTTCGACCCGTAATTCTCAAGACCCTCTCATCTTTGTGGCATCTCTACGGCGTGATAACAGCAGCATTTACGTAGATGGACTGATCGACGGAAAGAAATGCGCATTGTTGGTGGATACTGGTGCATCAAAGACAATCCTGCGACGTGGACTTCTGACGTCTTCAAGAAAGCAACTTCTGAACTCAAGATGGCGTCTGAGAACTGCTACGGGTGAAGCTGCCACCGTTTATGGGGAAATCGATGTGGATATATCGATCGGGACCGTCAAATTTACACATCGAGCTATCATGGCAGATATTGAAGAAGATGTTATTCTGGGAATGGACATCATGGGTGCGCAAGGAATTCAACTGGATTTTAGGAGCCGAACACTCAAGGTGGGTGCCGAAGAGATCTTCTTACATCCACGGGTGGATGTAGCGGCAGGGGTAACGTTAGAAGAGGACGTCCTGTTACCGAAACGAAGCGAGACCATTGTAGCAGCGCGGATTGAGGGTAAATTGGAGCAAGGCAGTCCCATCATCATTGAACCCAGGAACGATGACGAGGAAGTTGGACGTGGAATTCTAGTCGGCAAGGCTTTACTGTCAGCAGACGACCATGTACCTGTTCGATTCATCAACATAAATAATTACCCTGTGACGATTGGCAAAGGAACGAAGATTGGATCCTGTGTCCCGGCAGCCTCCATAATCCACCAGGTGACAGCAACCACTGATGGGACCGGCAAGTATGAAGAACTCGTATCTGCTGCAAGCGACTCACTCAACAACCGACAGAAGAAGAAGTTAACCGAGTTACTGCAGAGGTATAGATCCATTTTCATACCTGCCAATGGAAAAACAGGTAGAACCAACATCGTCAGTCACAAAATCGATACGGGAGATACCAGACCGATTCGTCAACCAGCCTGAAGATTACCACAGGCCAAGAGAGAAATTGCAGAAAAGATCATCCAGGATATGGAACAAGACGGAGTAATCGAGCCATCCAATAGTCCTTGGGCTTCACCAGTGGTACTAGTGAAAAAGAAAGATGGAAACACTCGTTTCTGCGTGGACTATCGCCGATTGAACAACGTGACGAAGAAGGACAGTTATCCTTTGACTCGAATTGACGACACACTCGACACGTTGGCGGAATCGAATCTTTTCTCCACTCTGGACCTGAAAAGTGGATATTGGCAGGTGGAAATGGATCCGGCAGACAAGGAAAAGACAGCTTTCACCATCGGCACTGGATTATGGCAATTCAAGGTAATGCCTTTCGGACTCTGCAATGCTCCGGCCACCTTCGAACGAATCATGGAGAATGTGTTGAGGGGACTCTCCTGGAAGACATGTCTGGTTTATCTGGATGACATCATCGTGATCGGTAAAACTTTTGAAGAACATATGGCTAACCTAGAGGAAGTTTTCAAAAGACTTCAGGCAGCAAACCTCACACTCAATCTGAAGAAATGCCATCTGCTGCAGAAACGGGTTAACTACTTGGGACACGTCGTAGGAAGGCAGGGTGTGGAAGTCGACCCTGAGAAGGTACGAGCAGTGAAGCAATGGCCAGTACCAAGAGATAAGCATCAACTCAGGAGCTTTCTTGGGCTCTGCACTTATTATCGACGTTACGTTCGAATGTTTTCGGATATCGCAAAGCCCCTGACTCGTCTCACCGAGGAAGCACGTCCCTTCCACTGGGATCCAGAATGCCAGGCCGCCTTTGATGCTCTGAAGGATCGCTTGACCACGACACCGATTCTTGGGTATCCACTTCCACAAGGACAATTCATTCTTGACACAGATGCCAGTAATATCGGCATTGGTGGAGTCCTTTCGCAGTATCAAGATGGGCAAGAGCGAGTCATCGGATACTTCAGCAAGGTGCTATCGAAGGCAGAACGAAACTACTGCGTTACCAGGAGGAAACTATTAGCCATGGTATAATCGGTGGAGCACTTCTATAAGTACCTCTATGGGCGAAAATTCCTACTCAGGACGGACCACGCTGCATTGAAGTGGCTCCTGAATTTCAAGAACCCCGAAGGCCAAGTAGCTCGTTGGATCGAGAGGCTCCAAGAATATGACTTCGAGATAGCACACCGAGTGGGGACGAGCCATAAGAATGCAGATGCATTGTCCAGAAGGCCATGTCCACCTGAGTGCCCACATTGTAGTCGTTTGGAGGATAAGGAAGCAGCCCTCTATAGAACCACCGTTGTCAATGAAGATTGGTTACCTGCAGCAGTCAAGCAAGAGCAAGAAAAGGACCCAGAACTTCGGAAGCTTCGAGAATGGAAGAAAGCGAATCGCCGTCCTTCTTGGCAAGAAGTAGCACCATCTTCACAGACTTTGAAGGCGTACTGGAGTCAGTGGGACTCCTTGGTATTAGAAGATGACCTGCTCAAGAGGAATCTCGAGAGCGATGATGGGTCGGATAATCGGATGCAGTTGGTCATTCCTAGGAGCCGAGTGTCGGAAGTACTTGGATATGTACATGATGGAACTTCAGGGGGACATCTAGGAGTGAGGAAGACATTGCAGCGGGTACGAGAGCGGTTCTACTGGGTGAACTGCAGTGACGACGTCAAGGAGTGGTGCCGTAAATGCACCGTGTGTTTTGCCAGCAATGGGCCTCATCGTAAACCAAGGGCACCTATGAGACAGTACAATGTTGGAAGTCCTTTCGAGAGGATTGCTATGGATATTGCGGGGCCGTTTCCAGTGACTGATAATGGAAATAAATACATCCTTGTCTGCATGGACTACTCCACCAAGTGGGTGGAAGCGTATGCGATCCCTAACCAGGAAGCCGTAACTGTCGCCGATGTCCTGATGGATCAACTCATCAGTCGTTTTGGGGTGCCATTGGAACTTCACTCTGATCAGGGCCGGAACTTCGAGAGTGAAGTGTTTAAGAAGATGACCGAGAAGTTAGGAATCAAGAAAACAAGAACAACTCCATTGCATCCACAGTCAGATGGCATGGTGGCGCGAATGAACCGAACCATAGGGAGGTATCTCTGCAAAGTCGTTGATCAATACCAACAAGACTGGGATCAACATCTTCCTTTCTTCTTGATGGCCTACAGATCTGCGGTACAGGAATCTACAGGACATACTCCGGCGAAGGTTCTATTTGGACGAGAGATGAGGCTTCCATGTGACTTGGTCTTCGGATGTAGACCTGGTGAGGACATAGTGGGGGAAGATTACGTCACGAATCTGATGAAAAAAATGAACGATATTCACGAATTGGTTCGTTCTAATCTGAAAATCGCCAGCGATCGCATGAAAGACCGGTACGACATCAGAGCTGGGGGTGCAGGATACGCAGAAGGAGACCTGGTGTGGTTGTACAATCCACAAAGGAAACGAGGTATTTGTCCAAAACTACAGAGATCTTGGGAAGGACCTTATACCGTCAAGAAGAAGATCAACGATGTCATATACCGCATCAATAAAGAACCCAGTGGCAAACCAAGAGTTGTTCATTTCAACAGACTAGCACCATTCGAGGGAACACAAGATCAACAAGTTCAACAAATTTGTCCGGAAGGAAAGGAGCTTACATTCGACGAATTCATTGGGACATACAGTGGTTCATCAAAAGCAAGGTTTGGCGTCACCAAGGAAGAGCACCGCGACCTTTTTGCCATTCCTGTAGAATACGCACTAGCTCACTGCGTCGCCGAGGATCTTCAGATGTCTCAAGGAATAGCAAACAAGTTCATGAGGAAGTTTGGGAAGTTAGAGGAGCTTCATCAACAAGGTCCCTCCGTCGGTCGAGCACTAGAAATAGAAGATATCAGCGCTGAAGGGAAAAGGTCTCTGTTTTATCTTATAACGAAAGGAAAATCTTCTGAGAAACCCACTTACAAGGACCTCTGGGAGACGCTAGTCGACTTGCGAAGCACCATACTCGAGAAGTACATACAGAAGATTGCTGTTCCAAAGCTGGGGTGTGGACTGGATGGCTTGAATTGGAGAATTGTAAGGAACATGCTAGAGGTTTTATTTAGATTCACCGGAGTTGAAATTCTGGTATGCTGCTGGAACTCCAAAGGAACTCCAAGAGAGAAGACAGTGCCATGCTATTTCTACCATACTGCAAGTTGTAAAAATGAAACCAGTTGTCCCTATCTTCATAACGATCAGAGTGCATTCCAGGAGGAATGCGTTTTAAGGAGGGGGCAGTGTAATGATATTTCCCTTGGAGGCGCTTTAGACACTTCAGCAGGAAGGCAGGAGTACAACGATCATCCTGTATCACGCATCCCAGATTGCTCTCCAATCTCTCAATGATTCCTACATACACCAACATATTTCCGAACACTCAATATATGCCGCAGTGACAGAGAACGTCACAGAAGATTCTGGAATGTTCTGGAAACAATCGATGGAACAATTAGAGAGAGAGGTTCGTTCTAAGAAGCTTCTAGAACAAAAAGAAGGAGACGGAAGATCATTTCGAGAAGGTTCTCGAACCAAAGCCTGCCTGTGTTCTTATATATAAAACGGCCGAACAACTGAGTCAGTCAGTAAAACAGCGAGTGTCAGAGAGACAGTTATATACCGCGTGTTATAAATCGTTTTACATAAATAGTAGTTATAAGTTCGATATAAATTAGTGTTTCTTTAGTCTAAATAAATAAGTTCGAAAATAAATAGTGTCGTGTTCGCTTCTGCACCCGAATAACGTTACAATATTATATCCCTGTGTCCATTAGAATTTTGTTATATTCATTGAAGCACACGAAAGAAAATCCCCATTATGATCGAAGAACATCGTTCGTACCTAGAATGGAAAGGGAAAGGAGGCAGGTGATGGAATCATTTTTTGAAATTTCGAAGGTTATAAGTTCTTGGGAATACTGCGCAAAGTAGTATTGTTTCGCACTCATTTGCGTGCGCAAAGTAATACTTTTCCGCACTCAGTGCGCAAAGTTATACTTTTCCGCAGTTAGTGCGGATATGAGTGTTATCCGCACGGCGTGTGGATAAGTAAAACTACCCAAAGATCTCACTGGTATGGAACATTCATATTCATTTTAGTTGCTGTAGATGTACTTTGAGAAGCCGTTATTCCTTATACATTTCAACCGTTCTTCCCGATATTTGTATTTCACCTCAATATAAATATTGGGAACAATTGATTTGATTGTCTAACATTATATTTTATTAATATGTAATTGTATTTGTTGTTTGGCTATTTCTATCAAGTTAAACTGAAAATTTTTTGCTCAAGTAGAAATACAATAAAATCAGTTAATTTGTGAACATCTGATTGAACACAACCAATCAAATCAACATTGAACTGAAAACAGATCCCATGGTCTGTTTTCACTATATTATGTTGCTATGGATACATTATGTTTCATTTCGATTTTGACATATTAAATAATTAATATTCCAAAATGTCACGATTTGGCTGTAATACTGATGAGAATATCGATGAAATTATCAAATCAAATATCTCAAAGAATACTGTTTACAGTAAAAAATGTGTATGGAAAGCCTTTATGGACTTCTGCATTGTTAGAAAATATCAATTAGATGGAAATCGGACAGTGGAAGAATTGGCGTCGATTTTAAAGGATTGGGCTGTGAACATGAGAAAAAAAGATGGTACAGAGTTCAAAGAAGCTACTGTTAAAACCATGTGGAACCTAACAAGTAAGCTTTTTTTTTTTTTTTTTTTTTTGTCGAGGTGGTTTAAATCCTTTATGGACACCATATGGGTCCTATCCCCCATATGGTAGTGTGGGACTCCCCTGACTCTAGCCAGGGTTTACCCACTAAAATCTCCACCCCGTTTGTAGGCTCGTCTGACCATGTCTCCGACGACACTTAGGCCTATGGTGGCCCATTGTATCTTACCTAATGTTCTTTATTGTGCCCACTCCATTATCTCTGTACCTTGAACAAGTCTGTACAAATCCTTCACTGGATGTGAGTTGAATATTTCTGGTTCGCCAACTGGTTGCCCAAAGATCTTCTGTCTTCTGCGGTCCAATGCCTCACATCGGCACAGTATATGTGCTACTGTTTCTGGTTCCTTGCCACATAATCTGCAGCTTGGATCGCCATTGTACAGTCCCATTCTGGTGAGATGCTCCTTTACTGGCGCGTGGCCAGTCATGAGTCCCGTAACAGTTTTTATCTGTGCTCTGTTCAAGTTGAGCAGGTCTACGGTTCGTTTATGACTTGGTTCCTTAATGTATTGTTTCCCATGTCTGTTTCTTGGGATGTTTTCCCAGTAGCTCTTGTGTTTTGCCTGAATCCAGTCTTTAACTGACCCTCGTGCTGTACGTTTTGGTACTCCAAGAGTCTGTCCTGGATCTGGCTCGTTGTCCGACCCTCTTCTTGCGAGTTCGTCAGCCTTCTCATTGCCAGCGATCCCCTGATGACCTGGCACCCAGATTAGCTTGACGCAGTTCCGGTCTGCCAAAGTTCTCAGTTCCCTCTTGCAATCCCATACCAGTCGAGATGTCACTTCCTGGCTTTCTATTGCCTTAAGTGCCGCTTGACTGTCTGACATAATACGGATCTGCTCGTTTTCCACAGCTCTCCTGTTATTTTCTTCCGCACATTGGAGAATTGCGTACACCTCTGCTTGGAAAACTGAAGCGTACTTCCCCAATGAGTAGCTGAGGCTGGTTTCCGGATGTTTGGAGTATACTCCTGCTCCTGACCCATTCGCAGTCTTGGACCCGTCTGTATACCAGATCTTTCCCTGCAGTATGGTGCTGAGTTCTCCGTCATTCCATTCAGATCTGTCTGGTATGGACACTCTGAATGAAGTGTCAAATATATATCGTTTCGAAATGTGATCTGTTCTCATATTAAGTATGTCCCTGTTCACTATTCTGACGATGCTCATATGTCCTGTTCCTATGTTAACATTGCCCAGTGTATTTTGCAGTCTCAGGGCACCAAGTCTCGCCTCCCCCTGTACCATCAAATGGAGGGGAGGCAGATCCAGTAGTGTTTCCATGGCTGCGGTTGGCGTTGACTTCATAGCCCCCGTGATTCCTAGACATGCAAGTCTTTGTATCTTGCTCAGTCTTGTTATAGCTCCTCTTTGTAGTGTCTTCTTCCACCATACCAGAGAGGCATATGTTATGGAAGGCATCACCACCCTGTTGTACAACCAGTACAGCATGTTTGGTCTCAGTCCCCATTTCTTCCCACAAGAGCGTCTGGTCATCATCAGTGACGTTACCGCTTTTTTGGTTGTCTTTTCCAGTTGTTGGTTCCAAGTCAGTTTCGGATCTAATATCACCCCGAGGTATTTGACCTCCTCTTTCAACTGGATTGTTTCGCCTCGAAGTTTGAGAGGACCTAATCCCTCTAGTTTATGTCTTCGTGTGAATGCTATCATGGTGGCCTTGTGAGGACTGATATTCAGCCCTTCTTGATCCGTCCATTCCGTTACCAGTTCTAGAGCCTGTATCATACGATCTCTGACTGTGGTATTATACTTTCCTTGTGCCAAGACTACTATGTCGTCTGCGTATCCAAGGACTCTATGTCCACTGTCATTGAGTACCCTCAGTAGCCCGTCCATAACCAGATTCCACAGAAGTGGGGAGAGTACTCCTCCCTGCGGGTATCCTCTGGTCGCCCTGGCCTCTACGGTCTCTCCCATCACAGTGGTGTAAATCGTTCTGTTTCTCAACATTGAGTCTATCCAGGCCACACAGGGTTCCTCGATTCCTCTCTGTCTGAGAGCTCTAATTATAGAGTAAGCTACTACAAGAAAAATATTATGAAGAAATGCATGTTATTATAGACCCATTCAAAGGTGTTGTATTTCAACAAGCGCGAGCTGCCCGCGATACTATACGAAGAAAACTATTTACTACAATCGGATCCCTGTAAAAGGAAACAAAGTTCAGCGGCGTTAAGTGCAGAAGAAATAACAAAAATGATAAATTTGTGGGATGAGAATACCCCTGAAGGGCTGCAACGGAAATTTTATCACATAGTCGCCGTTGAATTAGCTTGGAGAGGTGGAGAAGCTGCTGTTTGTTTGACTGACTTCTTTCGTATCGAAACAAATAACGATGATTCTGTATCAAATCGAGTTGAATATAACCCTGTATTCAGCAAGACTTGCCAAGGTGGTTCGAAAATGTGTGCTGACAGCAAATTTTTAGTCGGAAACAACGACAGCAACGTATGTCCCGTCAGGTTATTTAAAAAATTGTTATCAAAAAGGGGCCCAAATATCAAAACGAATAGATTATATCTAAGAACAAATCGGTACTGGAAAGCCGAAAGTGATAATTGGTTTGATAATATGCCCATTGGAAAAAATATTATTCAGAATTGGACAAGAACGTCTGCAGAAGCGATTGGCTTGGAAACCAAGGAGAAAAAAATCACAAATCACTCCAATAGATCAACCGCGGTCAGTCGATTGGCCAAAAGTGGTGTACAAGAGCAAGAGCTTATAAAAATTACTGGGCATAACAATCCCAACTCAATAAAACCCTACCCTTGAATATTGACGAAGAACATCACAATAAAATTATTAACAGAATGCGTAGTGGAAATGCATCTTCATCAATTATAGAAACTAACACGGCTGGATCTTCATTACATTTTTCTGATTGTTCTTTTGTTAATTGCACATTCAAATAAATTGTTTTTGTTTCTGTTCCTATTTTTTGCCGCATTGTCAGCAAAAAATTTTCTATCCGAATAATTCTCGAACATTGATAAATGCTCAAAAAAATTTTAACAACTTTCTCAAGCTTGTTGCTTATAGGCAACAGACCTCCGCCTACGGCGTCGGTCTGTTTCCAAGCAACAAGTTTTCGAGATCTGTTATAAAATTTTTTCGAACAATTATCAATGTCCTTGGGTTATTACTACTGAAAATTATTCAATAAATTGAAATTCAAGTTGATTTTTTTTTTCATTTTCGTTGTTATCTGATATGAAACTCGTAAGGAATATGTGATTTTCTATTATTATATTCCATTGTTATATGTGATTTTTGTATACTTACTTTTTTCAATAAGTTTTAATTTTTTTTTATTTTCCTTCTCATCTAATATAAAGCTCGTAGGGAAAACGTCGTTGCTAATACGTGCGCAAAGTGTCTTTTCCGCACTCAAAAACTTATTGGAACTCCGCTCCGTGTCGTTCGCTTAACTGTATTTGCGTGCGGAAGAGTAACATATTAGGCACTCGTTAGGAAAATAATTATTGCCGTTCTATAGATGAAAGAGTTTAAGTGAAGTGTTGTTTGACATATTTCAAGATTGACAACAGAAATATTTGCTGACTCGGCCTGTCGAGTTCGTGGGTGGTATTGCTGGTGATGGAATGATAGCAGAAATTTCTGGGGAATATTCTCCGGTGAAGTATCTATAGGAAAGTGGGAGGTCGCCGACTTTTCTACGGTCTTCTTATGAAGTCAAAGTATGAGTGAGTGTGGCATCACCCTTCATTTGAACGTTATTTTTGCTGCGTTATCAGAGTACAAGATTGAATTCTATTCTCAAGTCCGAGGATCACTAAGGACTCAACAAGTCACTCGAAGTGAAGGACTATACCCATTGGGATTCAGGCGTGTCTTTGCCAGAGTTACGTCAAAGACTCCAATGGAGTAGAGATCCTCAATATTGGTCGAGGCAACTTTTTATCCAGGTCCTTTTTCCGCTTGTACTTTTTCTCATGCTCGACAGGTATTACTCTCGAATCCAGCTAATAAATTCCAGTACTGAGTTCTATTTCAGAGATATTCTAGTATTGTTTACTTTCAACTCGTAGGTTCGTAAATTTTTGTCACAATTTCACCTGTATGTTATATTATTGTCTCATAATTCCTATACATTTTCAAATCAACCCAATAATTGCCAGAATAGTTTCAATCCAGGAAAGCTTCAATATTCATATAGCATGTTGTAAAGAACGAATATTTGTTGGATATTTGTTTCAATAAATGGGTATATTCATTATTCCCGATATATTCAGCTTCCGATAAAACTGTTGAGTTGATGATGGTATGGAAAAGTATCACAATATATTATGCATTTGTTGCATTGTTCATGTTGTATAACCGATATTTATCGATTCTGTCTTGAAAACTAGGGGTCATTTGTTGGAGTTGAAACTGACATATTCCACCGCTACTGTTAGAGCACGATAGTTAGAACACATCATCAGGAGATGCATAGGAATGAAACTCTTACTCAACTCACTCCACTGTAGGTTGATTATCAATTCATCTTCATTCCCTTGTTCCCCTTGAATAATAAAATTGATAAAATAGACTCCTGGTTTACTGTAGGCACCTTCTGCGCCTTTCTTCACAATTGCTGAGCATTTCGCGAGCAGAGTCTCCTCCCATTTTATACTCGTGAAAATGACTTTGAGGTTTTTCTTATTCATCATTCACCTCATAAAGTCTGGTTACTGAGTTATCCGAATGAGGTTCCATACAAGAGCCCAAGATTTAAAATGGTCACTTCATAATAACTGTATTCGATACATTTCGAAAGAAGGAGTTAGTGGCAAAATATGAACCTGTGTCATGAATATAAATGGAATATTTTCGAAATAAAATCGATGACTGAATTTTCACAGGTCAACTCTTTCGATAATCGAACGGTTTCCATAATATTTTCACAATCATCAATTATGAAATTTGTTCATGAACACTATTCACATGACTCAATATTGCAAGGATATTCTGTATATTCACAATCCAATTATCACGCTAGTGCAACTGGAATGCAAGGATATTCTGTATATTCACAATCCAATTATCACGCTAGTGCAACTGGAATATAAATAAAGCGAAGCGAATTCATCCGTTTTCAGTTATGTGAATCCACGAGTGAATTTGTTATTCAAAAGTAGCACATTATGCGAAATAATGGGCCATATTATTTCACATTCTATATTCAATACATAATTCGGAATCACTGAGTGCAGAGCAGAATAAACATGGATTGAAACAAGTTGAAACTGAAGCAGCCTACCTATCATCTTCGACACCTACTCATACTATGGTTCACCTAGTTGGTTTGGTTTGAGAGGATAATAACTATGATTCGATCTTGAGGATCCTTATTGAATTGAAAATCATAGCTAACATGTATATACAAGGTGATCACATAACAACCGACATAGAGCAGAAGCATGTAGGGGGTTCCAAAATATGGCAATTTAACGCAACTTACCTCTATACCGAGTTGCTTCCCTAAAGAGTGAAGTTATGAATTTTGAGAAAAATCAATATCTCCGTTATTCTTGAACTTAGAGCAACCAAATTTGGTACAATTCGTGGATGTATTCAGGGCGTTACCTACTTGACAGTAACTAGAGTTCAATTGAGATTTGTAAAGTGGGTATACCGGGTGGCGCACCATTAATATTCAACAGAATTTTGTTAACCCTCGATGGATTTTGAAAATCTTCGATTTGTTTTGTGGACAATTCAATTCAAAAACTTTTCTTATTCCAGTAAATTCTCGAAAAACCTCATCATTTTCATCACAAACTCAAATAACTGAAAACACGAGCTCTAGGTGTGTTATTTAAAATCATCGAAAATTCTAAAGTTGGCTATGAAAATAAACGTTCAACTCGACTATGAAGCAAGTGAGTTGTTCAATTAAGTATTTGTTGTTAGAGTGTTTTTAAAATAAAGGAGAAGTTTTCTTTTAACGAGCAAGTTGACATGCTGTTAGTGCTAGGTTTTTGTGAGGAGAAGAAGTGTAGAAGAATATCGTAGAAGATTTCCTAACCGTATCATTCCCCATAGAGAAACATTTTCTGATGTTGGAAGACGAGCTAGAGAAACGGGCAAGTTCTTAAATAATACTCGAGAACGTGCTGTCGCACTCAGGCCGCAAGTTGAAGTAGCCATTTTGGATGCTATCAAAGATGATCCACATATTAGTACTAGGAATTTATCTCGACGAATTGGTATATCGCAGAGTTCTGTGCATCGAGTTATCCTTCGCAATCTACTACACCCTTATCATGTACAAAAAGTCGAAGAACTTTTACCCAGAGATTTGGTTCAACGTGTCAATTTTTGTCAGTTTATTCTCCACCAAGATGATAAATTCCAGAAAAAAATTCATTTTACGGATGAGGCGACTTTCACTCGCAGAGGTATCACAAATCTCCATAACTATCATGAGTATTCTGACGTAAACTCACATGCAATAACTCCTCGGCATTTCCAACGCGAATTCAAAATGAATGTTTGGATGAGAATTATTGATCGATATTCAATTGGTCCTGTTGTTTTATCGAATCGGCTGAATGGTGAAAATTATTTAGAATTCCTACAAAACACCCTCCAGTATCTACTTGACGAAGAACTTTCACAACTGAGGTTGCAACATTGGTTTATGCACGATGGAACACCGCCTCATCTTAGTATGAACGTAACAAATGTTTCAAACCACCAGTATCCCAATAGATGGATAGAAAGATGGAATAATTGCCCACAACGTTGGCCCCCAAGATCACCCGACCTGAACAAATGTGACTTCTTTCTGTGGGGAACGTTGAAAGAATTTGTGTATTCTCCGCCCGTTGCGTCTCGAGAAGAATTATGGAATCGCATTATTCATAAATGCACATCTATTAGGAATAATCAACATTTATTAGATAGGGTGAATTTCAATTTTCGAAGAAGAATAAATCAGTGCGTTGAACAATTTCTCTAATTTATCGATAAACAATCGTTTGTTCTGGTTGTTGTTCAAGTTTTTTGTGTTTATTTTGGTTAGTTGTTAATCCCAGTTTTTCACATTTCAGTATATCTGTACTTACTTTACGTATTTTGTTACGTATCTGAATAATAATTTGCCAGCCAATTTCTACTGATCACATCAAATGACCTATTTTCTTGTTTGACGTTTATTCTCATAGCCAACTTTTAAATTTTCGATGATTTTGAATAATACACCTAAAGCGCGCGTTCTTTCAGTTATTCGAGATTTTGATGAAAATGATGAGGTTTTTCGAAAAATCACTAGAGTACGAAAAGTTTTAAAATTGAATTGCCCACAAAACAAAGCGAAGATTTTTGAAATCCATCAAGAATTAACAAAATTCTGTTGAATATTAATGGTGCGTCACCCGGTATACCCCCTTTACAAATTTCAATTGAACTCTAGTTACTGTCAAGTAACGCCCTAAATACATCCACGAAGTGTACCGAATTTGGTTGCTTCGAGTTCGTGAATAACGGAGATATTGAAAGAAATTTATAACTTCACTTTCAAAGCCTATAACTCCTTAGGAAAGCAACTTGGTATGGAGGTAAGTTGCGTTAAAATGCCATATTTTGGGACCATCTACATGCCCCTGCTCAATGTCGGTTTTTATGTGAATCATCCTGTATAAATACATGTATATACAAGTATTGACTTAAGCTCTCTATATCAGTAGAAAGAACAGAGGTAGGTACCTAATTAACGCGTTCATCCCAATGCACTTGTCAAAATGTTGATTTATTGAATACATATAGATACAAACCTATTGAGTTATACCAACGATCAGCAAACCATTATCCATAATCAGCTATCGAAGTAGTAGTAGTAGTAGTAGTTTGTTCTCAATGTCAAAATCTCCAATGAGACGAATGGGTGCCCACTTCCCAAATAGTGTCAGATTCTTACTAACTAAAAAACCACTCATGAGTCCGGCAAGCTCCTCTGGAACCGTCATCAGGCATTACTTCAAAGGAGCAGACTATTATATTGTTGTAGGACTCTTCTATTTCTATATGTCTTCACTATTTCTTTGCACAATCATCTCTTTTAATTTTTTCCTTTTTCCTTGATAATTTCGTTCTCGCTAATTTATCCACTACCTCTCAGTTATTTTTATTTTCCAGGATTTTCTCCACCATGTTTTCCGGTGTCAGCCTTCCTGTCTCCATTCTGGTTATCCTTCTGTAGTCCTCGCAACGAGAGCATCCGAACATCGTATGTTCGACATAGTCTTTCATTCTGCAGTAAAGGCTCTCCTCCGTTTCACTAAATTTGAATCGATATAAATACGCATTGAAGCATCCATGCCCGGTAAGTATTCGTGTAAAAAAATTTCACTTCTCCCGATTATCTGTCCACCCATGGTCTAGAATTTCTGATCAACTTCCTCGTTACGACATTGTTATATATCATCGACCTCTCCTCTACCAGTAGATCTATTGGGAGGTTCTTGCAATCACCATCAACGCTTTGGTTGATGAGGTCCTGTAGGCACAGGTTATTCTTATAACGGCTTTTCTTTGCACGCTCAGCAGGGTGTATCTATATACTATTTCTTTCATTGCTCTCTTTCAAACTGTTGCACCGTACATCATGATCGACAACGCGACAGAGCAATGTATTTTTTTGTTTCCTTCTCGAGGTCCATCGATGTTAGGCATCAGCCTGGTGATGTTCCCTATGGCTTTTTCAGCCTTTTCAGCAATTTTTCTGATATGCGTTCTCATTTTCAAGTTCCTGATTCTTGGCTCTGAATGTTCACGTCCTCAATTATTGTTATTGTGACATTTTTTATATTGTTCTACCTCCTGCGAGTATAAGATGCTCTGATTTTTCAGGAGCTAGTTGAGTAGAAGTAGTAGTAGTAATAGTAGTAGTTGCCTCCAACAATTTTTCCTTTACTTTCCTCAAAAGACTTGAATGTTCTTCAAAAGCAGACCCAGTTACTATTATATCATCAATATACGAACAAATTTTAGGTTCATATTTAGGCCCGAAGATGGCGTCAACTAAACGTTGCTGTATTTGTACAGCATTCGAAAGTCTGAAAGGGATTGTTACAAATTGGAATTGACTCTTTCCTCCGACACTGAATGCAGTTTTCTCCCTTGAAATTGGTGACAATGGCACCTGCCAAATCAATTGTAGGAATATACTTTTCATCCCTAAGTTGAGCTGAAATTCTTTCGATAGTTGAAAGTGGATATCTGTTATGTCTAGTTATTGCATTGAGTGATCGGCCATCAAAGCAAAAACGATATTCTCCATTTTTCTTTTTGACTAAAAGATTTGGGAAACAGTAAGGGCTGTTCGTAGGCTCAATAACTCCTAAACGTAACATATCATCCAGCTCTCTGTTCGGAATACTCGGCATATATGGGGACAAAACAAACGGTCTTTTTCTAAAAGGATGTGCATCACCTGTATCGATATCCAATGAAATCTCATTCGTACGTCCTAATATGGTTTTACTGTTGATTTCTCCAAATGATCTGATGACAGCCTCTGCCTGAGTTCGTTCGTTTGCTCAATGTCAATGGAGGCATGTCAGGGCTACGTTCAGCGGCAGGTCTGGACCACCGTAGTCGGACCATAACAAGCATAGGAGTTCTGAACGACATCGGTCCATGTATTTGTATTTGTCACGTTCACGTCACGTTGTATAGTATCTGTCAAAGTTGTCATGAGAACCCCCATTTGATGTGATAATTCTATTTTCATTTTGAAATTTAAGTTTGTTTAAGTAGTTAAGGGCGCCGTACATTATGCTATTTACCAGCAAGTTCGATGCAATGCAATTTTGAATCGAACAATGCGCATGCGTCTATGATATTTCACGGCAAGTTTCATGCAAGTTTCGTAATAGAACCAGTCCTATTTTTCCTGCAATTTCAAGGCAAGTTTAGTAAAATTTTTAGTAATATTCATCGTAGCATCTTGATAAAATACAAATTTTCTCCATAACGTGGCCTGAAACACCAAATAACATCAAAAAGTACATTGAAGGCTCAAAAAACCTGAAAATAGTCAATATGAACGAGAAAATATGACAGAAATATCTCAATGTACGGCGACTTGCAATAAAATGAGAAAATTGCTAGAAAATTGCATTGCCTCAAACTTGCCGAGAAATAGCATAATGTACGGCGCCCTTAAGAGTGATTTTTGAACGATGGTGCTTGTTGAAAGCAATTCGGTGGACATTCTCAAATATATTGATAATAGATATCGGCCGATGGTGAATGGTGAACAGATTACCATCTTTGAATTGTCGTTATTCGTGTCAAGTTAGAAGTGTACAGAAACCGAAACTTGAGATTATTGGGCAGGTTCTGCAAACTTCTGCTGTTCTGAAATTGTTGCCATCCAGCGAACGATTGTACATGATTGTGTTTGCTCTTGTAGAGCAGGCAATATACAGGGTGTTTCATAATTGAATGTCAATATTCGAGGAGGCGATTCTTGGGCTCATTCTAAGAAGAAAGTTTCATATGAACGTATGACCTAAACGTCCCAACTTTTGAGATACAGGGTGGTAAAATTCTCGAAAATTAATATAGCCTACTACAATGAGAAGTTATAATTCGAAAATACCAAATACGAATACAAAGTTCATGAACTATGAATTGTATTTCTGAAATTTGATCTTAAAAATAAAAACTATTTCTCTGCATTGTGATATTGTCATATTAACAATATTACTATAATCATGTAGTGAAAAGCTTTTTATTTTTAAGCGAAAACCGTGCATCAGATTGAAAAAATTGTAGTGATCAAATTTGCTTAGAAATGATCGGGAATTCCAGGAATGATTTCAATTTGGAGATTAATCAGTGGCGTACCATCAATGTCTGCCAAAATAGGTATGTGAAATTCCATACGAACGCCACTGGTGGCAACAACAAAAAATGTGGTACGCTAACTGATGCCTCTTGATACATAGTACATGTATGCCAAATTTCATCAGAATATCTGAAGTGGTATTACAGATATTAATAAAAAACTATTAATTTTTGAGAACTTTACCACCCTGTATCTCAAAAGTTAGGATGTTTAGGTCATACGTTCATATGAAACTTTCTTCTTAGAATGGGCCCAAGAATTGCGTCCCCAAATATTGACATTCAATTATGAAACACCCTGTATATGAAGTAGAGCCTACAATAGCGTTCACTAATGAAGACAAGGATTGACGAAACTGTTGTATTTTCCTACGAAAGTGCTGTTGTTCTATCTTTCATTATTATAGATGTTATTTGTTTTCCATTATATGCCTTACATACATTTCCACAAGGGAGCAAGAAGAACAACATTTGAGAAGATTTCATTGATATCAAGAACCTGAAGAGCAAAGTACATAATATATGTATTCATTGTGTATATTGTATTCCTCTCCAACAGACTACTTTCCACAACAGCATCGATTTTGATGAAGAATTTGCAAAAATCTATGATATAAAGAATGAATGAAATAAAGTTTTAAATTATTCATATTGTTAATTATATTCTAGATTATGTTGGAATAAAACAAAATTAGGTGTTGTAGTTGAATTATTTATTATAGGTACTGAGAAAGTATGAAAATTCGGAATTGCACTGGATTGTCTATTATATGGAAACTGCATTGGCATGTTCACAACAATAATGATCAGTCGTGGTGAAAGTTTCATGAAAACTGGTAAGGAAGGTCTACCTATTTCAGCATCTGTGTCATCATCATATTCATTCCTGTTACTCATTATAAGTTATAGTTGGTATATATTGGAGAATGATTGAAGACACATTTATGCTCTGTACCGAAATGCCACTCTTATTTTCATTTAGATTCATATAAATCACAGGTTTTACATGTTGGTGCAATGTATAATTGGTGAATTCTGTGAGTGTATCGTATATCTGCTCCACAAAAAATATACATTTGAAATCGATTTCCTCTGAAAGAAAAGAACATTATATAAAACACTGATTAGATGAAAAAATGAAAGAAATTACCTTTATACCTAATCTGTTTCTCAGAAGTATCTACTACAGACAGACGTACATTCGGGAATGGGCTACCCCCATTTTTTTATATGTTCTGTCACATTCTATATGATTCTGCATTTGGTTGAAAAGCTGTGTATATACTTCTTGTATCTTTATACTGTTTACACTGCGGCACAGAGCAATATCTCTTGAACTTGCTGGCCATCATGTTATCTCACTTGCGAAGAGATTCGTTCACATTCAAATGCATATGCATGTCATAAATTCATGTCAAATATAACTGACGTTTACTGACGGAAACAATGGACTGAACGATTCAGACCATGCTTGGCCTGATTTTTAAATGAGACTACGTGGACCATGGGCTGGTCCATAGTCTGACTACGGTCTGAACGAATTGAGACGAATTGACCATGGTCCGACCTGCCGCTGAACGTAGCCGAATCATCTTTGAAGTCCACGCAAATATTGAACTGTTCGGCAAAGTCTATACCGGAAATCAATGACTGAGGCAGTGAAGGAACGACAAAAGCATTAACAATCTGACAGGAGTCTTCAATAACGATTGGTAAATCAACAACACCTTTCACACCTTCCTGTGAACCATCAGCTGTACTAACATGTCTATAAGAAGTCTGAATTACTTTCAAATTGGAATTTTCAAACCACCACAACCAACTATCGAGGCATTAGAGCCACTATCAAATAAAACGATGATATCCTGATCGATCAGTTTGAGTTTTATGTACGGTGGATGATCTAATGGTTTCTGTTCAAGCACAGGCAGAACATTCAAATTCGAATTCGAATGTTCATTACTGGAATCACTTATGCTGTGTCCAGGTTCAATAATACTTGGTTCACCAAGAATAGAATTAGAAGAATTTAGCTCAACATTTCGGGGTTCAACTATATTATTGACATTATAACTATTATTCGTGCCATCAGGATTATTTATATTATAGGTGACCTATCTACACTGGAGGCTTTGCTGGTCACGAAGCAAATCTCTCCTCAGTCGTTTCTTGACCTTGAACAATTCGGACACGTTGCAGATTCTACATCTGGTAATCCACATTTGGAACAAAAAACTTCTCATTTTGCTCTTCAATTCTGAAAGAGATGGTTGTCTGAATTGCAATTCCAACATACAACATCATTTGATGATTGATGATTTCTCTAGGAGCATTGCTATTATGCCTAACAAAATTCGAACTGTCAGTTCACCTTGACTAGAAATTGAAGGACCTCTACTAGAAGTTGATGGACCATTATCATTCCTGAAATGTCTGTGTTTGTTACTGTTCCTAAATGTTTTTCTAGAAGTTTAATTCTGAAAAGTATTCCTAGTTTTCTTCCTACATTAGTTACTCTGTCCATACTATATTGTCCATAAAGTTCAGAGACTTGGAGACTTGGTGTACTTTTGTGTTTGAAGTAGTTTGCCAGTGCCAACTGACCAATAGACTCAGGCAGAAGATTTTGTCTCAGGTATTCGATTTTAGGAACTTCTGCAGGAGTATGGGAAATTCTTGAAAAAACTGCTTCTATATGTAAATGGCCACCGGCTCATTCTTTCTCTGTTCACGCCGTTCCACTTGCTCCCAGATATCTTCATCAGCATTTGCATGCAAGAAGTCCCTCTTGAGAAGAGCAACAAGTGATTCTCAATTATGTACAAAAGATTCAACGCGGCGAAACCACACACTGGTATCACCTTCAAAGAGCTCGATTCGAAAAAACTGCTTTCTGGTACTTTTGTGATTGAGCTATTTCCGTGATACGGTCTAGAAACTCATACAAGGTTTTGGAATTTTCACTGAATTTTATTCTCCAACTAGATATGGGAATTGAAATTTTTGAACAAGTTATCACTTGTGGTGCAACATTAACCACTGGGGAATTCACACTGTTAATCAAATTCTGGGTTTCATCTTTTTTTTTGTCATGCAGATCAGCTCCTAGAGTTGATGCTGTAGCTGAAGGCTCTTGTTTAGGAATTTCCAAATCAGCGACCTAATTTTGAGGTACTCTATCCTCAATCAGTAGGAACTTGTATCTATCAAATCTCTTTGTGACATGTATTATTTTTCATTCGCTTCACTCAATATTTATCGATACTAATTTTAAACATAGGCTACACTCACACCACAGACAGTCTTTGACTTTGTGGTTTTCTGTTTATTTGTGAAAAAATTGTTATCGTCGTCATCCAAATGAAATTGTATTTACACATTTTTTTTATACCAATAAACTATATTATTATTATTATTATTATCCTTAATTATCAGTGAGATCTCCTTTATCCGCAAAATCAATGAAATTCGCAGCAACCTGCGTAAATGTATCATTTATTTCATTCTGTTCTCTGACAGAATCAAAACCATAACTTACTGAATCAATCAACTTTATTATCAGGAATAACTTGCTCCCTCTCTACAGCGAATTACGTTTCTCGCTAACATTACTTGTTGTGATAATTTTTTAAAAAACAAGTTCAAAACCCAGCTCATAATATACTGAATGATTGACTCCGAAATTTTCTCAATTCATTTTGTCGAAAATTGTGCATCAAAATATTCAAATAGAGAACTAAACGCCACTTCCTATGGCTTTTCACTTTTTCTCCCTGTACGTACACCAGGTATACAGGGTGATGTATATCAAAACCAAAAACATATTTTTGGAAAACAGTGAGAGCTTCGTTAATATATAAAAAAAATATTTCAATAATGAACTTCAAACTAACTGAAATCTATATCAGATTCAAGCATCAAAGAAACATTATTTTTCTTTCCTTACAGCATCATGCAGCATCTGTAGTTCAGAATAAGAAGAAATATTAATTTCGAAATATCTCCAAGATTTACCATCACATTTGATGTCGAGAATAAAAGATTTAGAAAAAATTATATCTCTACTGAGAATCCATAATACTGAGAAGTCAAGATCGTCACCTCGAACTTTATTGTTTTTTTTTCTTTAGAGAAATTAATCACATTATTATATTCGATCTGAGAGATGATATTAATTCTCAATTTTAGAGGAAGTCGATCTTTTATGCTCTTCTTTTGGATATTCAACAGATATTCAATGTTCGACGTGCAAAAAAAAACAACAAAAAATAGCTGATAGCACATTTCAATCTATTTCGTCGTATACGTACGTATTTCTACCGTATACGTGGAAATGATGACAATTTCGAAAAATTTTTATGATATAACTGTTGAAAGTTTTGGTGCTTTGAATTACAAAAATTTGAATTTTGTCGAAATCATGAGAGTAACCAATTTTCATCAAGAGTGAATTTTTTGTAGTGAAAAAGTTACGCAATCTGAATTTCATACACAAACTTTTTTCTTTCCATTGGCGTAGAAGTTTTAGATCTTTTTCAAGGAAAAAATCAAGGTATACACCTATGGAATGATATTTATCATAATCATGATATGGGTTTCATTGACCGATGAAGCTATGCCGACGTATCTTTGAGTGAAATTTCATGAACTGTTCCAAAGTTATGACGCAAAAACGATTTGAAAATTGTTACTTCAGAGCCGTCTAGCGCCCAAACTGAGCAACTTTGTTCTGAGGTAAGTTCGCTTGCATCGAACTGTTTTAGTCTGAGGAATATGTGGGAAGTTTTTGTAAAGACCCTCCAAGGACACCCTGTATACAGGGGTGTTTGAAAATTCAGTATCAAAATTTCGGAGGCTAATTTTTCAGGTCAGAATAAGACTCTTTTCTATGAACATGTGTCCGCAAAAGCTTCATTACCGATCTACAGAGTGTTGAAGTTTCAAGATGTTATTTCAGTTTTCGATATATTCAGATCTCTGAATTACAATGGGAAAGACCACTGAGGGAAGAAATTCGTGCAAACCTCTTTCAATCGACGAATCCTGATTTACATTTTATGTACAATCAATATTATGAGTTGAAGTTGAAGAGAATCGAATCTATATCGTTTTGAAATCAGCATATTTCATTCGATATTTCAAACAGCCAAATATGATGGTGGAGTCGTGACGTATTAGTCCCGAACTGTAGCTATCTCTCTCTGATACCTCGTCAATCTGCAGTGTTGCAGTGTAATTGGTCAGTTCAAGGACAATAGGCGTGTTGGGACTAAGACGTCGCACCAGTCACACCAATGAATTGATGAAATTTCAAATGGCGCAGGAATTGTGTGTTTTGAAATGGACATATACTAATTTATTTTTTTCATCGTCTTAGCATGAATGAAAAAATTCAAAATTAATTCACTGGTAGTTTTTCAGTATAGAGTTCACGATAATGTCGTTTTAAAAAATCAGTGGTCTTCCCCATTGCCAGTTCAAAGTGACAATTGTCACTTCAAACATATTTCGCAGCGGAATCGTCCAAGAAGAATTCTTACAAGTTCAAGTACCAAAAAAATCAACAAAAAATAGCTGATAGCACATTTCAATCTATTTCGTTGTATACGTACGTATTTCAACCGTATACGTGGAAATGATGACAATTTCCAAAAATTTTTATGATAATATATATCTGTTGAAAGTTTTGGTGCTTTGAATTACAAAAATTTGAATTTTGTCGAAGTCATGAGAGTAACCGAATTTCATAAAGAGTAATTTTTTTGTAGTGAAAAAGTTACGCAATCCAAATTTCATACACAAACTTCTTTCTTTCTATTGGCGTATGATATTTATCATAATTATGATATGGGTTTTATTGACCGATGAAGCTATGCCAACGTATCTTTGAGTGGAATTTCATGAACTGTTCCAGAGTTATGAAGCAAAATCGATTTGAAAATTATTACTTCAGAGCCGTCTAGCGCCCAAACTGAGCAACTTTGTTCTGAGGTAAGTTCACTTGTATCGAATTGTTTTAATCTGAGGAATATTCAGAAAGTTTTTGTGAAGACCTTTCAAGGACACCCTGTAAACAGGGGTGTTTGAAAATTCAGTATCAAGATTTCGGAGGCTAATTTTTCAGGTCAGAATAAGACGTTTTTCTATGAACATGTGTCCGCAAAAGCTTTATTACCGATCTACAGAGTGTTGAAATTTCAAGATTTCATTTCAGTTTTCGAGATATTCAGATCTCTGAACTACAATTGCCAGTTCATAGTGGGAATTGCGAGTTCAAAGTGGCAATTGCCAGTTCAAAGTGACAATTGTCACTTCGAACATATTATGTAGCGGAATCGTCCAAGAAAAATTATTTCTGTCACGAGCACTATCACGAAATATAAGATGGAGATGGGGTGTGCTAGTTGGAAGTTCGAATACACGCCGAAAACTCATGAACCAGGATTTGCAAATGTCTGTGATAGCCAGCTAGTGACGTAAGCACATCCCACTGAGCAGTAGCGTTTCTTATTGCTACACACCAACAAATACCAAGAGTAGGTACTCTATAATCGGTTTGAATACACCTCAAAATAATTTTATCGATTGAATTATAAATCAGGTGTTTTCCAGACACAAGATATGGAATGTATCAGAACTAACTATTAACGTATATTTGTAGCCAAAGTTTTCATTCATATTCTAGGAATTGAGGAGTGAGAACATATGAGAATTGATTCAAGTGTCGGTACTTGTTGAGTCATTTCAGTAGCTGAGGTAACGTATTTCAATAAGTAGTCAATGGTTCAGGATGACTTGGATAGTGGTTATCATCTATCACATACAGGGTGTTAAAAAAAAACTGACATCCTTGCTAGGGTAGGTAGAACACTGCAAAAAAAGTTGTTTTTTTTTTTTAGTAAAAAAATGTCGTAACGGCATCCGTTTTCATAATACAAGGTGTTGAAAGAATGATTCTTTTACACATTCTTCACGATTTTGTCGAAACTACTGGCAACATTGTGATGAAATTTTGTATGGATGTTTCTTGAAATCTGACACATCGCATGAATTTGTTTTTGTATCTGACTCTCACTTTTAAGACTAGTTTTTTCAATTCAAATATGACATGAACTTGAACATCATTCAATTCTACACCAAAAAAGTACTCCTGTTGAAACTCGATAATATGTTCCGTTTTCGAAATATTTATTTGAAAATAATGGAGCAATAGCTGATGCTGGTATAAAATAAATTTTATTGAGTTCAATTAACTATTTATCCAGATTCAAACAACATAAAATCAATCTTGTGCTGAAGTTGTTGATGTAACAAAGAATCATAAGTAAAACATCGAGAGATATTTGACTAGAAACATGAAATATTGAATCAGTTAGAGTAAGTGTTCAAAATGTCCTACGTTTCGACGGATACATGATTCTATATTCTTTTCTAAAGAATGCATTATTAATCTAAACAGTTGAGGATCAGCTATTAGGTCATTTGAGTGATGTTCAGTTATGTCTAACAACTCTTGACGTGAATTTACCTCTGTAGCATAGACTTATTGCTCAAGATACAACAAAACGGTGTAATCCATGTTCTTAGTCAAATCTGTTTGGAAGTTATTCTTGTGATTCATTGTTAAATCAATTTAGCATCAGAAATGTATTGTTGTTCTCGGTTTTCAATAAATAGGTAATCATTCTTCATGATTCTCACTTTAATACATAGCTTTATACCAGCAAGAGTTATCACTTCATCATTTTCAAATGGAAATATTACGAAAACGGAACACAGTTTCGAGTTTTACCAAGAGTACCTTTTTGGTGTGAAATTGAATATGTTCAAGATCACATTGATTGAGGAATTTAACCTCAGAAAATTTATATTCAAATGTACTCGGTACGAACCGTGTAACTAGCGTCCTCTATGAGAGTCAGATATAGAAACAAATTCATTCGATGTGTCATATATCAAGGGACATCCATGCAAAATTTCATCACAATGTTGCCAGTAGTGCTGACATGATCTTAAGAAATATTTGGAAAAATAATTTCTTCAGCACTCAGTATCTTGATAACGGATGCCGATACAACATGTTTTTACTGAGCAAACCCAACTTATTATGCAGTCTTCTTCTTACCCTAGTATGGAGGTCAGACAATTTTGGAACACATTGTATCACAACCTTTTATCTATGAATATTCCTCACATGAGAATGTAAGTGGAAAAGTGGCATCTTCGTTCGAAAGCAAAATAACTAGATGTATTGGAAAAACAGAAAGAGAGTGCACTCCTGACGAATACATGATATCGATCATTGACATGGTCGTTCGGATTTTTCACGTGATAATATTATCTTTTTCACTCAACTTTTTTCCTCTTTCCAGTCTCTGGCGCTTCATATTTCTGATGATCACATGCTTTCTTGGGAGATCGAAACTGCTGAAATGAATCAATTCCTTGCATTGTGGACACCCAGAGGGGGGTGCTTATTCAAATTACTTACTATTGTTGCTCTATTGCTGAATAAATAACGTTGAATTTACATTCAAAAGTCGATCCATTTGTTCATTTCCAGTATCCTTGCATCAATGATTTTCTAGTACTCCATAATACTGACGAACATGAGGTGAGAAATGTTATGAATTCTCTCAAATATCAATCTAGTTCAGGCGTTCATCATATCTCAATACGAATATTTCAAAATATTTCAGAAAATGCACTCATATTCAAGGATGTTCTCATGAACAAAACTTTTCAATATGGTATATTTCCCGATTTCCTGAAAATATCTATGGTGATTCCTCTGCACAAAAGTAATGTCCATGATAATCCATCGAACTATTGACAAATGACAAATTCCTCTCATCCCTACATTTGCGAAAATGATTGCCTTTTAATGCTAAGCTATATGCCCTCTGACGAAAAAAACTCGCATCAATATCATGTGACCAGCAAGTGTGAATTGTTTGTTTACACACTGCATTGTGCATTTGTGTGATGATAATAGTTGTTTTATAAGTGATTATTGGTTTGATAAGAGTGAAAATGACCAGCAGAGCAAATTGTTGTGCACCTGGATGCAACTCTGTGTATAAAAAAAAACCAATTTGACTATTCATCATTTACCAAGTGAGGATCAGAGAGTTGAGCATATTGGAGAATCTGGAATGGCGACTTTGGTTGATAGGAAGAAACTGTGGGAGATCTAATTGAAAATAGGAAGGAGAGTTACCAAAAACATGAGAGTTTGTTCCAAACATTTTGTTGAGGATGATTTCATGACTCTGCAATCAGCAATCACACTTGGCGTCAAAATTCTAAGTTTTTTGACAGAATGACAGCGCAAGATAATGAAGGTTTAAAGGTCAATTGACAGATAAGTTACGATCAGGTTATCGCGGCTTCCTTAGATAAAAGTAACACAATCACCATTTCTCAGTTAGGTTTTCAAGCTGGAAATGATTTATTTTCCAGCCAGCACTTTGGATTCAGGGGTGTCTCTCAGAAATTGATAAAGTCATATTCGTCAGGTCGAAGCCAAATTGTTAAAACGACCACATACTTTGATGAGTCGAATGTGAAATGTGATGTGCCTCAATGGTCTATACTTAGACCAACGCTTTCTTCACTCTACATAAATGACTTGACCATAGCTGACATATCAGACAAAATAACGCTGTTCGCGGATGATGAGTATCTTCTGGCATAACGAAAATGTCGAAACACTTTTTGATAATATCAAGTATTTTATGTCTGAGGTTGAACAATCGCGTTATTCGTATCAGTTGGTAACTTTGAGAAACCAACTCTATCATTGTCTCTCATTACATGCCTGATGTAAGTATACTATAATGAAGTTTTTGACCAGCTCCATTACTAGACTGGTTCTACTTGAATTTCACTTGTTCGAAAGAGCGAAACCTGAAAACCTGAGAGAGCGAAGTAATGCATTGATTCCTGGCTTTCCAAAGCTTTTCCTGATTGTTAACTCTGATAAACACAACCCTAAAGACTTCAATATTTTTCAACCCTTTGATAATGATATGAAATTTGATTGAATTACTTATCAGTTGAAATGATGGATGTTTACCTGGTCTTAACTTTGTTGTTAGTGGATATTTTTCAGTCAAATTCATTCAGTAGCATAAGCAAGGGTAGTAGACTCTGTTATTGTGCCCATATAGGGTTAAATATTATTTTTTCCGCATTTTCGTGAGTTTTAGAACATGAATGACAGTTCCTGCAGTCATATTTGAGGATCTCGACCAATGAGAACCTAGGATCGAGCTGTCCTTGTATCGAGGTAAAGGGGGGAATATAAATACTAAAGACAGCTAAGGGATCACTCTCTTCTTTTTTTTCTACATGTCTACACTACCTGATCTACGTCATATATGCTTTGCTCTTCAAGCTCTGGGTTCTCTTGCTGATCTCTCAGTGCTTTTATATTTAATTCCAAGCCAGTGTAAAATGTTAATGTATAGTGATTTCCTGTTACACATGTAAGTTTGTACATTTTCCACCATTAGTATTAATCCTGTTCATAGATTCATTTCATTCCTGTTGTTTTCCATACCGATACTCACCCGACCTGTGTAAAGAATCCAAAACTTTGTATTTGCGAATAAACGGTTTTCGTGATTGCATATTTCAGATTCCTTTTTCTGTTGTCATTGTTCTCAGTTCCGAATAGTTCCAATTATTTATTCACTGATTTTCAATATTTTCATTTGTCAAACTTGCAGATTATTATTATTGACTGACGACTGACACTGACAAGCCAGTGGTCGATAGTTCTTCTTCTACTTTTCCTCAAGAAATTATGTTTTGTGAATCCGGGTCTCTGTGCTTTGTGTCTCGTCAGGCGATGATCTATGTTTCATGAAATTTTGACATGGATAGAAAAATATGATTAACCTCACTGAAACCCTGAGATAGAAAATGAGAAAATCGAAGGAAAAGAAAAAAATAAATAGGAATTGAATCTGGTTGTTTCGTTTGGAACTGTGTTTCCGATTCTCCAGCTAGACTTAAAGAAATAGTTGAATAAATAATTTTTCAGACCTAACCTGAAAATACCAGAGACCCGAAAGATATTCACTTCGATTCCTGTGATTATCCAGAATAAAAATAGCAACCAGTTTTTCAGGCTAAACCCAGGGTTTGTAATTGAAGCCTACACTCCCTTGGCTCCTTATTGATTCCAGGTCGATTCAATACCATCGAACACTGGTTTATACTGAAGGTACCGAGGTAGTTATTCCTCCTGTACCTTTCTCCACTGTTGCTACTCTGGGCCTCTGTACAAAAATGTTTTGTGCAGAGCAGGTAGAGTAAACTACCTCAAAAACAATCTGGCGTTCAGGAACCTCCCTCCCCCCCGTCAAATACCAGAGTAGTCTCCGCCCTGAACAGAGCGCCAAAGGTAAGGGCCCCAGAAATAAAGGCCGTTACAATACTTCCCAAGCAGATTCCTGAAATCCATTCACCAAGGCTTCAGCGGCTGGAAATGCAATTTGAGAAATATTATTCGAGAATTGAATACGTACCCAGGAGATATTTTTATATACCTGACTGTTCATCAAGAAATTATTGTAGTGAAATACTTGATATAGATAGAAATATGAGTTAGATGTGTTACTCTGTACAAAAGCATCTTGTAATGAGTGAAACAGTAGAAGAAGTTTCAGAAATGAACTGTAGTGAACAATATTTTGGGAAACATAGATTGTTGACAGAATGGGTGGAAGAGAAAATCATACTCAGGAGAATTGGACATTTCACATAAAAAATAAAATGATCTTTATGTTGATGAAAATTGAGTTTTTCAATAAGGATCGTATTGTGGTACCCAGAGCTTTAAGGTCAGTGATGTTGAAACTGTTGCATGAAGGACACTTTGAAATGACAAAAACAAGGAATAGGTCACGTTATATTTCGTTCTGGCCGGTAATGTCTTATGAAATTGGTAAATTAGCCAACTTCTGCGTCATCTGTGAGGAACACAGATACACATATATCTAGATCTGATAAGCTGTCAGCTTTGCCGTTCCAAAAGGTAGCTTCAGACATTCTTCAAGATGAGAAATCTGATAATTGTAGACTATCTTTCGAAGTGGATAGGGGTTTCGACGGTAAGAACGAAACGAAGTTCTGATATCATTTAAACATTCAAACAAGTATTCGCATCTCTTTGTATACCGGATATTGTGATTTCCGATTATATGCCATATTCTTGTTATGAATGTGAAGAGTTTGCGAAAGAATCCAGATACAGTAGTCCGCCTTACCCCTGATCGAATGGGCTTGCTGGAAGTTCTGTTCAAATTGCCAAAAATTTGTTGAGGAAATCTGAAGATCCCAGTATTCTACTAATGGACTGCCGCAATACTCTGATAACTAATCTAATAAGATCGCCAGCTCTACCTTCATTCGATAGGAGACTTGAAACAAAACTTCAAGAAATTGAGAATCCATACACTGAAGCATTTGATGAAGATAAAGAGTAAGAGAGAAAAAAATAGAGTTTCGAAATTGTATCACGATAGACATATGAGAGAGAGACCTGACTTTCAAGAAAAAGAACATGTTGTGAATGAGAGAGATAAGTTGTGGGTTCCGGCTAAAATTGTTACTGAATATGATCAGACTTTCCGTTTATATCTCATCCAGACCAATTCAAACGTTTTGTGGAGAAATAGTTTTGATTTGACAAGTCGACAAGCAAAGATTTGTCCGATCACGGAGGTCCTAATGAATCTATAATATTGCCAGATACGTAAAGTTCGAATCACTATAGTAATAGTATATAAGTGGTTTATCAACGAGAGCTCATGTCGATAAAGAACCTGAAACAAGTCTCGACACCATTACTCATGATCTTGTACAGTTCAAGAATGACAACAACAATGAGGAAATTAAATGTAGGCCACCTAGACCTAGTGGGATGCCTTCCAGGTTTAGTGATCACGATATGAGTTAATTTTGTATAACTCCGTCCCATATGAGTAAAATAAAAAAATGAGATGTAGGCCACCTAGAGCTAGTGGGATGCCTTCCAGGTTCAGTGATTTTGACATGACTTAGTTTCGTATAATTTCGTCCTATCAGGATGAATGATAATATAATTTGTTCTTATCACCCTGTTTATATTATATGATATCATCATTGTTCTATTGCTTGTCAATGTGATATCAGAGATGTAAAACAATTATTATATTAGAAAAACAAATAATATAAAGATGGACCTAACTCGTTATTTTAATATACATTACCACAATACCACTCGCGAGATATAACTGGAGAACATGAACTTTACATTCAGGATTTGTTATATATCTTACTCACTCTAATCCATGAATCAACGTCATGAACGACAATGCATCCAAGATTCTCAGGTTCGCACTATGATTCCTTCATGTTGGTTGAGGATATGTCAACCTGATTCTTCCTCACCAAATCCAGAGGAGTGTGATATATGTGAACTCACAGACATAAATTTCTGGTCATAAGCTCTCAAATAGGTGTAGGTGGAGCGACATACTTTGAATATTGAAAAATTATGATATATGGAATGATTAGTTTGCTATTCCTGAAACTTCCGAGAATCCCGAAAGTCAACCAACCTCACCACAAGGCCCAGGTATCAACCAAATTTTCTAGAAGACACGTTCCAACCCATGCCACCATTTCGTATTGGTGCTGTTATCTGTACTACACTACGCGAACAGTCGGAATATCGATTGTCCTGCTCTCGAATCACCAAATTGGGTCCTGCTACATTTCGTTGACTCTTTCTTTCTATTTCCTGGACAGAAATACACGGGAATGATACTTTGCGGGTATACATGTGGAGATATATCATCACTGAAGACAAAATGCGAGGGGTTATGAATATGAGATGAATGGATAAATTCCTTTATTCTCCTTAAGACGTCACAAAAGTAGAGGAATAGTCAGGTTGAAGAGTTGAGTTCACACTTGGTGTCCAATCTTGATGTAATCCCTCGACACAAAGTAATATGCCTGAGTAATCTCATCACTTTTATCATCATATTACATACTCATCAACCAGTCACTAACGGAATACGATCGATGAACATGGGTTTTTAAAAAACACCGAAATTGAAATCGAATTATGCAAGAATATTTCCAGGTCACCACTATCAATATTGTTCAATGTTACTGAGCATATCAACCGACATCATGACGATCATGTTCCTGTCAATTATCATCATTATTATTATCATCAATAATTCTCTGACTACGCTGACGCTCTTGTTCTTGTCAGTACACTCCGGTCTGTTCCGCATTCTGTGTGGGGTCTTAGATTCCACTTCTGAATTCAGAATTGATTTTGATTATTCACTTTTAGCTAGGTATGAATATTGCATAGGTATGGTGGTATTCTTACAATATAACATTGTGGGGCTCGAAAACACTCACTCGAAGGAGATGTTTGTGGATCTATGTTCTGGTGGTGTTCTGATGATGTTTTCTGAATCTTAAGGATATTCAATTGAATCTGTACTCTTCATAACCCGCTCGTTCATTTTGTCTCAGATAGGATTGTATTGAACTGTGATTAACTCTATATGACTTGTCTGAATTTGCGAAACAACTTAGTACCTGATATCATTCCCTAACAACACAAGTAAATCCTAGAGACATTTCAGGGACGTCTCTAATTTTATTCTAGGACATCTCAGAGATATCGTTTGTCGAGACGAAGTAGGTACTAGGGACGTCCCAGGGTCATCCATTTTCCGACAAAAAATACATCTAAGGGATGTCCTTCTGGTACGTCCCTGGAATGCACCAGGGATATCCCTTCGACAAAAAAAAACGAATATAGGTCAAGTAGGGATTGAACCTGGGACCTTTAGCTCATCAGGCACGCACCTCATGTACTGAACAGTTTTATAAACAGTACAAAATTGCAACCTGAATGAATACAACTTTGTTAGGATTTCATGTATAATCATTATCATTCTTGGATGTTCGAATATGAGGGGCATTATGCATTCACGATTTCTGTTTTAGAAAAATGGTCATCTCTTCAGAAGATCTGAGACTAAATTCTTCATTTTCATTACAATTATTTTCTGGAACATAGACAAACATTTTCAAAAAGATTCAACTCAATATTGTGATGAAATTCAATGACTATGATGTGAATGTATATCAGATATCCCAAGGACACGAATAGGATAAGCTATAGGAATGTATCGGGCGGGATGTCCACTGGACAACCACTGCGGGACATCCCCTGGATGCCCTAATTATGTCCTTGTACCGCGGGACAAAAAAGGGACATACCTAGGACATTCCTGTGTTGTTAGGGTTGTGACTGTTTATAACTTTCCTGCTCTTGATAAATTTGCAATTGAAATCCATTCTGGAACATGAGGAGAAGTAGAAGTTAATTTTCTCGTCCCAGAGATGACAGAATTCGATCGATGGTAGCATATATTTTTTTAACAGACCATTCGATATCTCTGTCAATATCAGAGTCGTGATGAAAAAAGTCATATGAAACAGGAATTCAAGAAATGTGAAACTACTCGAGCATTCCACGAAAATACGCCAGTGATTATCATCCTGGACTTTCTGGAATAACAAGAGTTACAGTAATGCTGGGTCGGGTATGTAACACTCTGAATAATCCTCAATCGTTATGAATAACTTGTTGATCGTTCAGATCAGATGGATCAACTAACTTCTATCAGACGTAGTATAATATAACGAACAGCTATTGTTCTCGTTTAACCAATCATAGGAAGTATGCAAAATGATAACTTCATTCGATAGTAAGTTCAGTAGGTACCTTTGGGGTAGTTTGTACCTACATCATGAGGTGAAATCAAATCTGGCTGTACCTACTTGCTTCAATAATATCTGCTTTCCCGGAAATCTCTGCTATCGGTCCAGGCAATCTTGAAAATTGAGATGATCCTAAAATATGTATTATACAAAATACCGTGAGCCGCTTCAGTCGCTCCATTCATCAGATATTACCGAACAAAAAATGTGTATTATACTATACTATAAGTTCCATTATTCTTTGTGGTGGTGATATTTGATGTAGTATACTATCATACAATCTTGTTGTTATATTATCAGAATGATGTATTGACTTTTACCGAACCATTTGGATAGCCTGCGAGTGGTGAAATTTGCAGAACCTAGAGTGTGATCCAATTATTCATCAAATCGTCTCAACAAATTCCACTGCAGCATGTTATTTCGGATTGGATCAAACTTCATATTTTGAGATCGTGTTTTGTTTTCTTTAGGGAATTTGACTAAAAGAACCCTCAGAAATAGTTACTCGTGCTATACGGACGGAGTTTTTCGACGACAATCTTTATTCGTTTAATTTCTAGGCAACATAATTATTCACATGAGTTCATTTTAACAAAGAGGAATTCTCATGTAAAAATGTACCTATCTCCATTTCGAAATCTTTCGTCCTATAACGTACTCCGTTTATGACTTCAATTTCGAAACCGTCCTTCATGATCACACGAGCAAGCGGTCCGACATTTCACAATGCATTAATGTGTTGTTACTATAAGAAGATTCACTCAAGAATTTCAATTTTCCAATGATACCAAGAGTTTCAACTTTTCTGAAGAATTTTGAAGCCAACTGCTTGATAGATGTGTGCGTGTCTCTACACTGCATGCATAATGTATATTCTTTCGAATTATTGCCATCTCATAGAGATTTGAACATATTGATATGATTTTAATTGCTTCAGGGCGGAAATACTCATCAGGATATGAATTATCAATCGATCAATATTAGGTCCGTTTCCTATGATGATATGGCTTTGAGAACGCATTACATAATTTGTCCGTTTTCAATGGATAACTAGATGAAGGTAATCCATAATCAGAGAGATCTATCTATCCTCATTCCTGATGATGGCTAATAGAGTTTGAGGCGGCTTGCTTTGTGAATATGCATACAGTGTGTTGAGTGAAAACATATTTATATGTGTTCTTCATCATTTTCGAGGGAAGTTTGATCGATAAAGTGAATTTCATGAATTTTTCTCAACTCAGTATCACAGAGAGATGGAAATCAGTTCAGACATGTTATCTTATGTATAGTGTGTATCCAATAAATGAAAAACTGCAATATTCTCTCATTTTACGGAATATCTTAAACAATCACACCGTTTTGAACAATAAATTGATGTGATATTCAGATTGGTGAGTTGGTATTCGTATGATAGCTATCAAGGATATTATTATCATTATCTGCTCAGTATAATGACAATGCTATTGGGTAGGTGATAAATGCATTCTGAATTCATCTAGGAAAAGCGCTTGAGGGATAGGAAGATTAGGATGAGAATAGATCTGATCCGATTGGAGCGCGTTAGCGGCGTATCAGAAATGTTCCTGAAGGGGTTGTCAGGTGGGGTTGATGCTCGTTTTTTCTGAAAACGAAATATAAATCACCAGGAAGCAGAACACCAAGTCGTGTCTACATTTCTTATAGTGATCAGATAACATTATCAGATCATCGTGTATGTTTCGAGTCCATACAGGCTCATCTTCATTGAAATGTGAATATTATACAATATTATATGAAGTTGAAACTATCCAATACTCTGAAGTGAACTGACTTATATAAAGAAGGATCAACCTGTGCGCAAATTCCCACATAATTGAGTGCATTTGATATGTTGAAACATTGGAAAATATTTATGAACATTTTCAAATTTCTCTTTGCTCTCGCAAAATTGGTTCTCAGGCTCCAACAGGTAGTGAATAGAAAGTATATTGCCAATTAAAATCCATGAGGCAATGAATGGATGAAGTCTCTGAGGCACACTATGTCAGAATGACATGACGTGACAACTGACACCGTAAGACAACCTACACGACACGACAGGTGATATAGCAGCTGACAGATCCCAGTAAAGACAAACATTCTTGAGATACCACATGCATACCTCGCTAGGTAACAATGCGAATTACAAGAAAACATCATCGGTATTGCCAGAGGACTCTTCATTCCATAAAACATTTGCAATATTCGTCATATTCCATCAGATTTCAGACTTGAGAATTCAGGTGAATTTGTGAGCCTTCCTAACAACCGATAGACTCACTGAAACCTCACAATCTTGACAAATTATATGTAACAAACTGATTCAATTAATTTCGATACTGAATTGGGAGTCGCTCAATACATACTGCGAGTTCCATTTGGTATCCTGATATCAATTATATAATGACCAGATGGGTACAGAACAGCAGTCATTGTGATTTCAGAGGGACTTTCAATTCGAGTCACGGATGTGATGTGTGGCATGAATGTGATACCCTCTAATTCCTCTGGGGTCAATCTGTGTTAACTGGGATGACATGACAGTAGACATGACAGATGATATGACAGCTGACATAACGTATCGCGCGACACGACAGCTGACAAAATAAAACACGCGGTACAGAAGACAGTTGTTTTTCTTCTTCCTCAAATTACAGAATCTCCAATTGCCACTTGACAAAATCTCCCAACCGAAGTATGATCCAACTGAAAACTCAGATAGATATTTCTCGACTCTGTTATGAGCGAGAGTTTATCATGATGTTTTCAATATTCTCTGTCATTTCTGCAATGATATTTGTATTATCTGAATACTATTGATTACATCTCTCAATTGTTAGTTAACGACAAAATCCCTATTGTGAACAGATCAGGTGTGTACCAAATCGCTTGTTCTGAACCTAGTTGTATTGCCCAATATATCAACCAAATTGAAATTATTGATCATAAAAATATGATTGGGAAATATAGATCCCAATTTGAAGATGAATTTGATACTACTAGGTCCTTTGCTAACCATGTACTCAACGCTGAGCATTCTTTCAATGTCAATCTCAATGATGATACCAAACTCTCGCACATCTGTCAGAAAGGTCCCTTGCTTAACTTCCCCAATATTTCTGCTATCAACATATCAACAAGTCTATTGAAAATTCAAATGTTACTTCGTTGAACGAACAAATATATCTCGATTGTGAAACATTTTTTCAATTCAATAGTTCTTTCATGAATTTATCTTTCCTTGTTCAGACCATTCTTCCTTTTTTGTCGTTAATGGCCCTAGTCGTTTTTGTCGTTCATGGCCCTAGTCGCTTTTATCATAATCATCAATTCTGGGTCACTCCTGGTATTCATTCATTTGACGTCCTGTGTGTTCGTCCTGTGCATCGTAGTACGTTCCATGATCTGTGTTCCTCCAGGAGCTTAACCTTCTGTTTTGGATGGCATATTTTATCAGCTGTCGCGTCGTGCTGGATGACATGTCAGCTGTCATATAATCTGGCATGTGAAGCTGCCATATCGTCCGTCGTGCTGCGTCGGTTTTCACACAGAGTCAGCTGTCACGTCATGTCACCCTGCCATGATGTAACTTGTTTACCTCAATGATTTCATTCATGCATTGTCACGTGAATATCCATAATTATTATTTTAGCTACCCTGAGGGGCCTGATAACCACTTTTGCAGAAGCAAGAAGGAATATGAGAATTTGAATTGACAATTTCTGATGTCTCAACATATGTTATCGTTTCAATCATGTGGGAATTTAAGAACGGTTTCTTTCTTTTCCTTCTCCATGTTAGTTACTGTATTCCAAAGTATTGTATATTTTCAACTTCATATATTATTTTTGTTGAATGCTCATTTTCCGCCGAAGATGTGCCTGTATGGCCTCGAAACATAAACAATGATGTGATTGAGTGAATTATTCACTAAGAAAATCATGGAGACGATTCTGTGTTTTGGTCCCTGGTGACAAACCATTTCACTTTGAGATACGATGAACTATTACCATAGATTGAAGAAGGAATCATTGCGGAATTATCTTTTTTACTGATATGATTCATTTCCATCTGTTCAAATATTCTTCTCCTGCATGGGATGATATTAGGACAAAGTACTATCTGTGATCAAGACTTCTTTCATCAACGATATTTCTATATATCAGAGACTAAAATCTATAGCAGGATGATCACACTATACTGTCTCACCACTAACCATACGCCATGTGTTCTGATAAATATATCAGCATCTTCAGGAGGAGATAAGAACTTGTCAATCTTGTTTTTTAGACAATAGTTTCGAGAATCAAACTGTCAATCAATGACCAACATAATCACATTTCATCAAGAATGTGAATCTCCAATAACGATTAGGATTCGATCTCCTGGAGTTATGTGGAATATGTGGAAATACTTATAATCAATTAAATTATTTGTGATTTCATTATGGAGTGGAGAATCGAAGGAAATATCAAATTACTAGTTGCCATCATACCGTATGATTATTCCGTTAACAAAATTACACCAGGAGGTACCTTCTTGACATCATTGTTTTATTAATAATTCAGACTCACTGAAATATATTCAATATGATGGTTATGATAATTCATTCTTGAAATGAGCAAACAACTTATGGGAAATAACAATTTCAACAAGGCCAGCTCAACAATGAATATGTATTAAGACCCTTTTCCAGAAAGTTATTACCTACCATTCACATTGCTCTTCACATCTGTCCCTTTTTGCAGCTTCGAATGAAAAGAAGTAAGGAGACCAGGAGAGTATGTCCTTTTGTTGTGAACGGGTGTAAAAATAATTTGCATTTACCACGAGGGTGTTTGACGAGATTATATTGGAGAAGTTGGAGGACTTTTGCAGAAAAGAAAAAGTTGAACTCTCTGGAAATGTCTTCCGGCTAGTTTTGAAAGTATCTTAATAATGAAATCAGGAGATGAAACCTGTTTCACGTGTAGCATTTGAATTTTCTACAAGATAATATTAGCTATTTATTTTGATGAAACTTATCGAATTACAGTAGAGTAGCACTGTGGTGTGCTAAGATTTGTTTTTATTTTTCTTTGGTGTAAGAAACATAGTCTTCAAATTCTTACCTTATGAATTTGAGAAGAAACCATACTCACAGTGAACATTCAGTCTGACATATAGTAAATAATCCTTGAGTAGTAGAACATTTAATGAAACAACCATATCATATCACACACAGTTTTGAATGAGATCTTTTAACAAACAAATTCAAATAGTAGAGTACTCATTTCTTCTGATATTCTATGTGCTAATAGGAGGTGATGATGTAAGCTGCAGGAGTCTTTGATTTCTAGCGTTCTGATCCTAAGGCCCTAGAATCGAAGGAAATATTTATATTGTAATCCATTCAAAAGTGGACAGACAACTTACCGTTGATGTTCTCCAGGGCGATAAATCCTATTTCGCTGGAATATCTCAGGATTTATGATGTTGTTCATTCTGAATTGGTTTCAATTTGGATAAATTCTTTGTTTATTTTTGGGATAATATTTCAGGTTATATTTTCATGTGTCATCAGGATGTCACTGTCACTGTTGTCATACTGCAGTCATTGTGGACTGTCATTTGTCTTCTGTGAAGGATTTGGAGATTATTCCTATGAAGACAGAAGAAGAACAATTCTTCTTAATAATTAGGGCGTAAGCATTTCTTCGACCAATAGGATTCTCGGATTTCATATTTGGCGCTGATTTGGGATTTTAACAGGAAACTAGGGTTTTTGACTAGTTAAATCGAGGGTAGGAGAATTTCCGGCACGTACCTACCTCACTTTTTCTCGGTTAGCCATGGTGGCGTGCACTTGACCTGTGAAAAGGATTTTGATTTTCTCTGTGAAAACCGTAGAAACCCTTAGGGGTATTTGATTTTGGGAAGCCGTTGCTTACCGGTTAGTGGATGGAATCTCCGTCAGGAAGCCATTAGTGGGATTTGTTCCTGGAGACTGCCATGAAGTCTTAGAAGCCATGCAGCCGGCCTGTTTCTGTTTCAGTCCTTTGAAGCAAGTTCTAATAACTCTTCAATCCTACCTCCCTTCTCAGAAGGTAAGACACAGCCATAGCAGATTCAGCAGTGAAATCTTCGAAAATATATCCTGTTCTTCAGTTTTTTTCTGTTGTCTCCACGTGCTCTGTGTGCCCTCTCAGGAGGCTATATTCAGATTATTTCTTAGGGTGCTAGGGTGCAGCTTAGCTGTGCTTCGGACTCCTGGTAGCGACCGGCCCTCAGGATACTCTGCTCTACCCTTGTTAAGATCCCCCAGTGGATCTGAGTAATCCTGCAAGGTCTTCGGATCTTGGCCAGAGTCGACCATGGAGACACCAGATGAAGCCCAGTAGCAGCTGGTAGAGACTGACCCCTGGTTATACTGCATCCTGGAACTCTGCTGACCGTGGAGGTTCAGCATTCCTCGTTTGTGTTGTCTTCACCTGCAGTGACCTATGCTGCACATCTACACTCATACCACTTGGGACCTTGGATAGGGGTGATCTGGACCATTGCAGAGGACCCTTGGACCACTATCAGGTTTTTTTGTTCCACCTTCAGTGTTTCACATTTTGCTACATATATTATACATATAAATTTCACATCTGAGACTGGTTGAGTAATCACATTTTTTACAGTATTAATTCACAAACTGGTGAAGCTCTTGTGAAGCTCTTCCATAGTATACTATGTGACTGCGGTTGCTTACAGTTCATTGCACTATCATTCCTTGACTAGTTATACAGTCCGTTTTATAGTTGATATAGGATTGTTACTATACTTATTTTCACTTATTCTAAAAATATGGTAATTGTCCTGGTATAGGTAGGAAAATTATGATAGAACCACCATGCAATTTACTTAACCTACACTATTGAAATAATACAGTACTTTAGTGATTATTTTTCATCATGAAACTGCAGGCCTCTACATAGGTCCATATATAACCTTGTCTCTGGTGGTGTGAAATATAATAGGTCTTGAATTTTATTTTGGTTTTCATTCTTCCATATGTCCAGCCCAGCCTTCTAAGAAAATATACTTTGAACAACTTTCAGATTTTTGATTGTCTCTGGTGGTGTGAAATATAATAGGTCTTGAATTTTATTTTGGTTTTCATTCTTCCATATGTCCAGCCCAGCCTTCTAAGAAAATATACTTTGAACAACTTTCAGATTTTTGAAAAACAGATTATTTGGAAAGAAATTTGGTTTTCTCAATTATCCAAATTGTAGGATTTTTATAAATTGAGTGGCGTCCAAGAACTTGAATTTTCTTCACCATCTAGCCTATAATTCGAACTCACTTATCTGTTCTCCGATGTACAGCTGCCGATAGCAAATGTGTTTGACTTTTTAATAATTCCATCCTTTTATATTAAAAGTTGGCCACACACGTGGGGCGACGGCAGAAAATCTGAGTGGTCCAACGAAAGGTATTTTTTTTTTGTGAGAATTCAATACATAATATGTCTCGACACGTTGATTCCGCTTCAGTTTCAGACATATTTCCTAACCTGTGCATTCAACCCGCTGGCATAGGATTGTTACAACCCTAAAGTTCGAATGGAAAATCAACTCGACTATCATCTGACTGACTCTCATTCGGATCGGTACATCATATTTCCAATGATACCTCAATTGTTCAAAATTGATCAAAAAGTAAATGCATCATTCGATCTATTCAGAGATTTCCATTGATACAGTGTATTGAGATACTAGAGCAGAATACGTTGAAGCCAGAAATGAGTGCAGCCAACCAATGGATGCATCAAAAGAACCATACAATGCCGAAATGAGATCGAAACTCATAGATTCTGTAGTCGGGACGAATTTCACTAATAGTTCATTTTCACCACTCTCCAAAGCTGACGGCAAACAACAACATCACAGCAGGATGCTTATTTATTTGCAGAAAAGTTCGCAGCGAACTCCACTCTGGGAATCCAAGTAAAAGTACCGCCCGATAATATTCCCGTTGGAAGTCAAATGCCCGAAATTGTTTTTGCGTCAACGCACTATCAGGCGCATTTTAGTTGGTCTCAGAATAAATAAGGCTAACGGTCCTGATGGAATTCCACACACTATCCTCAAAAAACTCCCACCAGATTTGACACCTATCCTTCGAAAGTTATTCACCATCTCGTGAAAAGCGGATATTTTTACATCTTGCTGGGAGATAGTTAGAGTCCAACCAATCGAAGAAAAAGAGAACGAAAGCCGTCCCAACAACTACATGCCTATTGCCCTGTTATCAGTTATCCCTGGAGTGATAGTGAAAGCCATCAATATTGTCACGAATGTGACTTATTACCTTTGCTAGTTGGGATTCGCTGAAGGTTGATACTCAATGAAAAAGACTCAAGTTTGAACAACAAAAACAAATACGGATTTATTAATGATGAATTACAATTTTGACATTCCTTGAAGAGGCATTAGGTTGAAGATTTAACGAATAATAAAAATGGTACTTACAATGATCTAACACAAAAACTTGGGGATGTCCCAATTGGGACATCCCCGTTGCCACAAGCAACCGTCCGCTATTCGGACCAAAAGTCAAGTCCCTCTTGGTACGTGGATTCCGATCGATCACCTCAAATGTTTATTTTATTGAAAAATGTTTTGTCACGAATGAGGACAGTTGAGTTGCTGAGAAATATAACAAACTCGATAAATTAGAACAGTGAAATAATAATTATAGTAATAGTAATATTTGAGAATAATTTGGAAAATATTCTTTCGTGACATTACTCCCCCCTCCAAAAATCACTCGCCCCGAGTGATTGGAAATTTTGAAAAAATACCATCCACATACCAAGAGACGAAATTACAATACATTACTGAAAACAGGTTTACAAACAGTTCTCCAAATGTTGAGGTCTTCTTCTCGGCTTACATACTCAGATGATCAGCTTCTTCATCCATAATACCATGATACCAACATGATTTTGTCTACCTAATCCATATTTGAGTCCATTATATATTCCAAATTTGACTACAACCGGCTTCAGCAATGATATTCGACAGAGGTTTATTATGGTTTGGGTATTTCGATTTCCGATCCTCCCATCGGCCATTGCCTTCACCCTTTTCCTCCAAATCATCATCATGATTTGCTTCTTCACTTCAAAATTATGGTTTGGGTGCTTCGATTTCCAATTCGTCCATTTCCTCCAAATCATCAACATCAATGCGGGCTCACTTTTTCCTTGAACTTCAATTTCATGGTTAGCCATTTTTATGTTGATATATGGATGGGGATGTATACAAGCATTGATACATCTGAGCCAACAGCCTGGTGGACTATATCATGTTTCTGCTACTTTGGTTACATAATTATTCATTCTACCTGCCTTCAGTATCACAACACGATGTATAGTCCTAAAATGAATTGTATAATCAAGCAACATAATATAATTTTATAAGATTGGAAACTGCAGTGCATTTATTTCTCAAAAATGTACCTAATTAAATCAAGGATGAATCATCCATCATTCCATCGATTGCAATCGTGTTCATGAGAATAACGATGTGAAAAATTCTATTCTGATTAAATGATTTTCAGATAGGTATATATATATTTCCATTTAATGACAAAAAAATTCATACTGAGTTTTACTCATTTTGATATGCCATTTTATGGCATACTCAACTTAAAATAATTTGAGATGGTCAAATTATTGATGAAATGCTATACCATTGGTTTCAATTTACGATTTTTGAAACAATAATATAGCAAATCAAGTTCATTAAACCACTCAGAAGTTTTTGGAGCTCCTCAAAAACTCCAAGTTTCTATATATATATATAACCCATAAAAAATAACAATCAAAACCACCCTGGATAATTGATGAAACCTATATTAGAACTATTATATTATTTTCATCTAGGATCAACACACTTTCTTACTTTTTCAAAATCATATCAACCTATTACCTATATCCATGTACCTACATTTCACTGATAAGTACTCTCTTCAATAACAAAATATATCCAGATTCGCCCTGAAGTAAGCGACTGAATAACTCCTCTTCACAAATACCACACCAATATTAATCTTCAAATTTTTAGAAATCATCAGAACCTAGAACCTAGGAACAATTTAGACACTACGATCTCGTCACCTTACCATAATCAATTATGAATATCACATCATTCTTCAACAATACTCAGCATCATCCAGATACTTGACAGGGATCGAATTCAAGTTTTCATTCATATTCATTTAACTCGCCGTCTATATGGCCATATTTTCACACTGTCTCACTATTCAACGGCAGCTCATTTGCTCAGCCGGACAACAATAATGAAACTCCCTGAAACATAGGTAATAATCAATTATTATTTACTATAGCTAGATCCACAAAAGATACGTGAGAATCATGAAGATTTTCACTATTCACCCTTATATAGCCTTGCACTTCAAACTAACATACTATTAGGAAATCCATGATCCTTTCCATCAAGGATAATCATCATATCAAATTCCTCACATATAAAATTTATTCACATGGTACATTATAGGGTACCTACTGTATGTTATGTACCAGAATTCTCTAAAATATAACATCATTATACCCAACCCGCAGATAGCAATAATGAGCATTATTTGTTATCTCAAAATGAATTTCAGTCTCCGAAATTACTCATCAAATAAATCACTATCAACTTTTTATATACTAAGCATTCAAATAAAAACGAAAAATTTATTGAACTTGACCTACTTCAAAAATCATTATTGCTACCTATGTAATGCACACTTCAAGTTTCTTTGCAAATTCTGCGTCAGCAGAAATCCCAACTGCAACTACTCGTATTATTTTTTTTCAAACAATGAATTGATGATTATTTCTTAAAACATTTAAAAAGTCAGAATGAGGTACTTTTATACTCTATAATTCTAAGAAAAACGTCTGATTACCACCAGAAACCAAATTTACTCTTGTATGAGTACAGACGGTTTTAGCATGCCGAACTGTAACGCACTACCAAAAAAGGCCTCACATGGAAAAATTCCTATGTAGAAGCAATTCAGTTTTAGCATGCTGAACTGTGAGCTAATTTTGGCCAGTGCCTCACGCAAGAATCCAAATATTTCCCCTTTCAGACTACATTGAATTTGAATTTTGAAAAACAACCCCTGAATTCAAAATTTTCTCCCGTATGAGTACAGACGGTTTTAGCATGCCGATCTGTAACGCACTACCAGAAAAGGCCTTACATGCCCGGTACCTCTCCGCAGGCGAGAGGTACCGGGATCGATGCCCGGCGCCTCCACCATATGTCACGAATGTGACTTATTACCTTTGCTAGTTGGGATTTGCTGAGGGTTGATACTCAATGAAAAAGACTCAAGTTTGAACAACAAAAACAAATACGGATTTATTAATGATGAATTACAATTTTGACATTCCTTGAAGAGGCATTAGGTTGAAGATTTAACGAATAATAAAAATGGTACTTACAATGATCTAACACAAAAACTTGGGGATGTCCCAATTGGGACATCCCCGTTGCCACAAGCAACCGTCCGCTATTCGGACCAAAAGTCAAGTCCCTCTTGGTACGTGGATTCCGATCGATCACCTCAAATGTTTATTTTATTGAAAAATGTTTTGTCACGAATGAGGACAGTTGAGTTGCTGAGAAATATAACAAACTCGATAAATTAGAACAGTGAAATAATAATAATAGTAATAGTAATATTTGAGAATAATTTGGAAAATATCCTTTCGTGACAATATTAACAAATACCTGGTGAGCTCAGGATTCCTCAATATTAGACAATATAGCTTTTGTCACCATAGATCAACAAACTCGAGATCTACTTGCCTACGTCACTGATATGGCAAGCTTCATGAGAAAAACATGAAAAATATCTAGCTGTGGCATCAGAACTATCGAGAGCATTCGATCGTGTTTGATACCAAGGAATCCTTTACAAACTACCATCTCACGGCTCACCATCTCAGCTATGTCATCTCTACATCGAGTGTTCTCTCAGGCAAATCACTTCAGGTGGTGCCATCAATTCCTGGCGTTTCACAAGGATCAATTATGGTATCAATATTGTTCCTACCTCATATCAATGATCTGTTGGGAGCAACCAACGCCGCGAAAACTGATACCTATATTTTCTCAATAAAGGCGGATATCAGCATGCCTGATATAACAATGTCTGATACCAACATTTCCACCAAGTCAACTCTTTCTGTGCTCGGTGTGTCCATCAGCAATATTCATCAAATAATCATATCAGATCCATCGCGGAAGCTGCTTTTCAAAAACTTGGATTTTATATTTGTGCAAAATTGTACCTCACACCTCAACAGCTTCTCATAATTCACAAAGCACAGATACGACCTGTTCTAGAATACTGTTCTCTCATATGGGATTCAGCACCCAAACATACTCTGAGGCTCTTTGATTCCATCCATAGGAGAGTAAGTCGTCTGGTGGATGATTCCACACTCACTAACACTTTGACATCATTGGAACACTGACATTGAACTGAACACTGAACATTGGAACACTGTGCACTTAGCATATTATTTTGTTGTCAACCTCGAAATATCTCGAACAGAACTATAATAAAACTCGTTTCTCAATAGAACGAGAGAGCTCTGGATTTCATTGCCTGAGGGAGTATTTCCAAGAACTTATAATCTTTAAACGTTCAAGAAAAAGTCCAACACCTACATGCTCTTCCTTTCCTCCTTGGGTACGCACGATTGATCTTTGAACGTTATAGGGATTTTCTTTCGTGCGCGCCAAAGCTATATGAACTGTTTCATACCACGAAAGTAGATGGTCTTTGAATCATGAACAATTATAATGACAACATATTTCGATTATTTCAGCACCAATTACACGGAAAACACAATGTTTTGATTTTCCTATCCTAACCTTTTGGGGGCTTTCAACCATTTTTGAAGTGTAAAATGCAAAAGTTTCGGGATTGGAGCAAAGGACGTTTGGTGCTCACTTTATACTATTCAATGACCATAATACTAGCTATCAATATTATAATCTTGTAAATTGTGCTTGAAATACTTAGGGTCAATATCAATATCGATAACAGAGAAATAATGAGGGAAATATACAGTCCAGTCATGTTCACTGGGAGTTTTCCTACTACATTATTCTATAACTATAGCTTCAGGAACCATGTACTTCTATCTATATCTTGGCAAATATAATAAGGTGAATTATTATAATCATCAAGACCACAGAAACGTTAAATCTTAGATACGGAAAAAAATAATCATTCCAGAGGGGTCAAATGATTTTTTTCGAGATCCAATTCATGCAGATGATGAAAATGATTTCAAGTTCTCCTTGGAATTCATAGGATAATTCACAAAGCCATTGTACGTGAAGAAAAGTTGAAAAGTGAGTGTCATGTTCATATATTGCCAGCAGTCGTGAATTTTTGGTACAGTATTCGCTTGTATCACCTATTTTTCAAGTTAATTTCCGAATAGTTCGACTATCATAAGGATGGACACTATCATCAATCATACCCAGTCAAACTTCCTAAGGGCGAATTTTCGCCAGTTATCACTATCGTAGATTCGGATGCGACAGGCATACGGGTGACTGGGAGTAGTGCTAGAAACTAGAGGAACGAGTTGAAGAACAAGGAAGGCAAAGGCAGAGTACGGACCACTGAGTGGCTATGCTAGATAAGGATATTTTTCACGAAACAATGACAATGAATTTATTATATCATCCAGAAAGAGATCTAGAACTCATAGTCAATCGAGAATCATAGCGTTCATCGACTATGATCACCAAACAGTTAGCTGGCCTGGCATGGACTGGTCTGTCGAGATAGCGGAAATTCACTTATAATGAGGAAGTTGAGATGGTTCACGTTGTATGTACCGTATATCGATATAATGAATCAATTCAACGATTGTCGTCTAATTCGTTAGTAAACAGTTCATCGATATTCTGTTACCATACGATCTTCGTAGTTGAACGAATATTTCGTTTGGAAATGTCGTTTGTCAGGTGTCGTATTGGCTTTCATCTCGTTCAGTACGGGAATTTGTTCGATTATCGGTACGATTTTTGGTGGCATTGAAGTTTTTCCACAATAATGAGGACCACATTTTCAATGCTTCGCTTGTAGAGCTACAAAGGTGGTGATACTTTTCATACAGGTAGGTTCTATTTTGTTATACTTCATTAATTATCAACTTCTTACCATTCAGACAGATCATTGAGCAAAACAGTGTTTCATTATCATTTGGTGAATCTTCAGGTGGTCTTACTAGTATGGAGATACCTGCTCCAATTCATAGGATAAAAAAAAATACTGGAAACGACGTTGATGACATTGATGATGTAGATGTAGTGGATTTCTATCAAGAAGGAAATAATACACACGTAATCATATTCTCAAAACCTACTTTATCGAAATTTAAATCTCCTTTACAAAAAGTTCATATAATTTCTGAAAGAAACAGTGGCGACAGATTTCAGATGAATCATTCAGAAATGAATATTTTGCAAGAAGAATAAGATGGAAAATTGTCTTTCATCATCAAATGCTCAGTTTCTTCAAAATCTCCATAATTTATCCTGTTTATTGTAGTTGCATTCATTAGTGTTTTCACCGAATGATTGTTTCATTTTCTTTCATGATTTATTCTCTTCTCTTTTTATTCTTATGTTTCATTATTATCTCCTTCAGTGAACTTGTTTATTGTCAAATTATTCAAGCAAATAGGTTCTGAACATGTAGATGGTGAAGTCACTAACTCCCTTTCATGATTTTCCTCGTTTCTCAAACCTATTCCTGGGACATTGGGCAGTTCCTCTACCATTACTTTCCTTGTGAGATATGATGATCTAGCGTCTATTTCTGTGAGTTGTTTCTCTGGTGGACCCATATTTCCAGTTGATTGAAAGAAAATTTTTGAAACGCGACCTCTATTTCTCACTGCTGATTTCGAATAAGTAAATGTCTGGAAATATGTAGTCCTTGTTCTGCATCGAAGAAATGCTCCCGTTTTCTATCAACAAACATCTTCGGTTCACCCTTGCATTTATTTTCCTCGTCAAATTATCCCAAGCCTTCTCCGAAGCATCGGGCTCCTCTGCAATGCTTTTGTATTCCCTGTAGTAGAGGTTTGCCTCCAATCCATCTCAATATACTGGTGTTCTTGATTTTCAATTTTTTCATTCGGAATCGTCCATCAATCGAAATGATTATTGGGGAATAGTTAAATATGAAGCACCAACCTCACTTCATTCGAAGGTTTTGTTAATTATTTTGTTGGGACGTGTACGTTCACAAACGAATTCATCTGTGAACGATAAATTAGAGAATAAGGGGCAGATACCGAACTAACAGGCAACCCTCTAGTTCTCAGCAGGTGAGTGATAGACAATATTATGCATTATTATTATTTTTATTTCATTAGTAAGTATTTTATTTTTTAGTAAGTATTTTATTTCCAATATACAACAGGGTGTACATAGCCATTGGCATAAGGAATAGTATCACTGAGAAAAGTATTTACAAATCAGTTAATTTTGACATGAGTAAAGTATTTACAAATTAGTTATTTTGACAATAAATGAATGAATGAATGATATCATATTGATATATAGTAAAGGAGAAGTTTCAACAATAATAAATGGATGATAATAATAACGTAAGTATCAAGAGTAGTATAATAGATCAAACTATATAGTTTTCCGGAAAAGATAAGGCAAAAAATTCATTGAGGTTGTAGAATACATGCTGGTGTAATAACTTTTTCAATGACTGTTTGAATTTTATGGCGGACGTTTCCTTCATGTGGTACGGTAAATGGTTATAAACTTTTATCCCTGTATACAGGGGTCCATTTCGAGTTTTTTCGTAGTTGTAGTTAGGCAAACTTATGTTTTTTGTACGTGTGGAATACTGGTGACGGTGACTTGAATATTGGAGAATATCACGTTTTTTGTGAATCAATAGGGAAATCTTTAATATATATGTATTAGTTAAGGTGAATATTTTATTTTGAAGGAAATAGTCTCTACATGAATCCCGATAATTTAATTTGAAAAGAGTGCGGATCGCGCGTTTCTGAATTATAAACGTGGACTGTATACCGACAGAGTTACCCCAAAATTCAATCCCATATTGCAACAGACTATGGAAGTATGCAAAATATACAATTTTTGAGACCTGAGGATTTGTGTTCGCTTGGACAGTTCTTAATGCGTATATTGCTTTGGTGAGTTTGGAGTTCAACTGGTTTATATGTTCCGTCCAATTGAGTTTGCTATCGATAGTTATCCCCAGAAATTTTGTGAAATTACTCGACTCAAGACTTTCTTCGTTCAAGGTAATCTCAATATCTTGGGTATTTCTATATGGATTGAACATAATATTTTGAGTCTTTGATATATTTAATGATAGCTTATTTGACGAAAACCAGTCTGCTAAACCATCCACTGTGATTTGCGCTTTTGAGGTGAGGTCATCAACCGAGAGGCCACTGATAACAACGCTAGTGTCATCAGCAAAAATAGAAAATGATATATTGGGAAAATTACAGACTATATCGTTTATGTAGATGAGAAACAGTGTTGGTCCGAGGATAGAACCCTGGGGTACGCCGGTTTCTATGCGACCCCTTCCTGATTGATAGTGTTCGATTCTGTTCTGTGCCCTATATTCTACTCTTACCAACATTTCCCTATCTCTTAGATAAGTTTCAAACCACTGTTTAACAATCCCTCGGATCCCATAGTATTCTAGTTTATTCAGCAAAATTACATGATCCACACAATCGAACGCTTTGGAGAGATCACAGAATATACCAAGTGGAAATTCTCTTGATTCCAGGATATTGTGTAATCTCTCCAAGAGCGTAAAAGCTGCATCGGTTGTGTTAAGGTTTTTTCTGAATCCAAATTGGTATTCTGTCAGAATATTTTTGGTGTGCAGGTAATTTTTGAGTTGATAATTAACTATCCATTCGAGTAGTTTGCTGAAGTTTGCTAATAATGATATGGCCCTATAATTGTTTATCTCGGATTTATCACCCTTCTTGAAAATCGGTACTACCACAGATGTTTTGAAACAGTTAGGAAATATTCCAGTGGATAGAGACATATTGAAAAGAAACGTGAGAGGGGCTTTCAACAAGTTGATATTATTTTTTATGACAGTCATTGGTATTTCATCTATTCCTGAAGATTTTTTCGGTTTCAGAGCACTAGCGCAGTTAACAATATCCGACTCGGTGATGGGCGCAAAATTGAGGGAGTTCAAAAAGTTCATATTCATTCGTTTAATGTAGTTTTCGCTTGATGAATTGCTCGTGACATTGGAAATGTTCCTTGTGCCGGCATTACAGAAAAAATTTAGAAATTCGTTGGCAACGTTGACTGGGTCATCGATTAGAGTATTATCTTTTTTTATGTGTATGTTATCAGATAAACGACTACTTTTACCAGTTAAAGTTTTTACTACGTCCCATGTGATTTTGCTTTTGTTTTCGGCTGATTCAATTTTATTTCCAAAATAAGTACATTTTGCACATTTGATAACTTTCTTCAATATTTTTAGATATTCGGCTATATATTCAAGAATTGTTTGATTATCAGTCCAACGTTTTAACTGCAGAAGAAACCTTTTGTTTTTGCAAGACAGTTTTATGCCTCTTGTGAGCCACTCCTTGTGAGTTTGTTTATCCCTCAATTTTAATCTAATTTTTGGGTATGCTTGTGAGAAGCAGGGACTGATGATGGAATAAAACATTTCAAATGCAGAGTGTATTTCGTTCCTTTCATACAGAGAACACCAGTCAATGTCGCCAAGAAGGTTCGAGAATGTTTCATTATTTTTATTATTAAATACTCGTTTTGTTATGAATGGCGTGATTTCACTACGTTGGCTAAAATGATGTTGGAGTTTCAATATTTGCGCGGAGTGATCCGAAATCCCTATATCTTCGACATAGGATTTGTACTTGAGATTGGATTTTATGAGAATATTATCGATTATTGTAGATGATTTGATAGTTATTCTAGTAGGGTCATTTATGGTTACAATAAGTTGAAACATCTGTAATATTGATTGTAGGTCAGATAGGTTTTTGCTTGCGACGCTAAAATCGACGTTGTTTGTTGGTCGTAAAAAATATAATGTGGGCATCGATAATGTGATGACTATTGATACACGGCTGGTGTTTTATAACTCACCCCGTATTCGTGTATCAATAGGTATCATTTCACGATTGTTGCATAAAATACTGTCGAAACTATCAATATTGCGATATATCCCAATAGGTATATCTATATCATTAACTGCCATTATTTTTGGGGCATTGTGATTGATACTCGATTGGGATAAAATGTCGGATAGTTAGAAAAAATACATATCATGTGGAAATATATACCCTTACACCTTTTTGATTATTGTCTAGTACGTGCATGTATAGGTAGAAAATCCGTTTCATAAATAAGAATGTACATGTTTTCATTTGCAAAAATCTGATTCGTAATAAAAATACATGTTGAAATGTACATACAATACTGATAAATCTAAAGCAGATATCCAATTTGCGTTCATGAGGAAGTTAAGCCAATTGGAGATATGATCAGTTCAATAATCTCCAATGATTCATCAGCAGTATCATTTTCTATGAAAAATTCTGAAATATATTGAGTGATTTTGGTTCGTTTTCTATCCAAGCCACTTTGTACATACAAGTCGTCTATTTGTGAAATATTCATGAATATAATAAAATAATTGAGCACCATATCTTGACTATTTACTATTTGAAAAAGGAAGATATGGAACAATTCAACAATTCCATCTTGATGTTGGCGAATACACGCAACAGTCGTCTGATATTTAATTGCCATTGCTTCGAATTAGTCACGAAAGCTTGAACTTAACATGGAAATTACGCTTATCTGGTATATTGAGTTGAAAAACGCTATGAAATTGTGTTATGAAATGTCCTCTGACTCTCTGGAATGATTCGATCATATATAGGTCAGCTGAGTTTATGAAATATGGTAAGTATGCCATATTATCGATCAAGTTATACAAGTGAACTGATATGGATAAATATTGTGCTTTGATATAGAAGTATTTCATCTTCGAGTATTTTTGTGATTTCAGGTATTTGTCGATATCTTGAATGAGAAGTCCCAGAGGAAGGAGCTTGGAGGAAAAGCTTGCTTCAAAATATATGTTCTCGATTCCTATGAATTTCATAACCAGAACCGACTCAAAGGGATTATACGATGATTCTACATTCGAATTGTTTCATGACAATTTCATTTCAGAGCAATACTATTCTTGATAATCCCCGCAAAAAGAGTTGGTTTGAAACAAAGTTGCCTCTTCTATCGTTCTTTTCAATATCGTTACTTAACAGGTGGAGACAAAATCGATCTTGATTATGGGTTCAATAATGCTAATACATCATTTTCTGTCCGTTCAGAAGGCAAAGTAATGAAATGTGGTTGTGAAATTCTGTCGCAAATTCTCATGAAGAGATCTATCAGATTGACAACTAAAGCGGCGATGAAATTTCCTGAAATATATCCATAATTTTTTCTGTGCAGAATCGATTTTGCCGCTTCAAAACTACGGATTTTGGAATGAAGAGCGGTATGGCAGCCCGTTCGCCGACAAAGACGACGCTTCGGCCGCCCCACATAAGTCAAAAGAAATTTTGGGTACTCCGAGTGTTCATGAGCGTAAGAAAGATATCATATCGTGATGATATTCCCCTTAGAAGGGCTCTATAAATATCATCAAGAAGGCAGGAGTAAAACGATCATCCTGTTACACGCATCCCAGATTGTTCTCCATCATCCCAATGATTCTTACATGTACCAGCCTATTTGCGAACACTTAATATATGTCGCGGCAAATAACGTGACACAAGATCTAGTATAGTGCCTACGAGCCCAAAAATGGTCAGATACTTCCCCTTCTGAGTAAAAGCAAATCCTTTTGAACAGGCATAGAGTAAGTAGAAATAAAGAGATTCAGGGGCAGACCCACCCCTGAAACCCGCGGAGACACCCCCACCCCCTTCTCGAAGGGGTGGTGCGCACAGTTGCATATAAATATTATTTTCTCAAAAACGGTGAGAGATAGAGATTTGTGATTTACGCCATTCGAAAGAAAATTGAATTGTACATCTGATAGATATTTTTTGATTGATCAAAAATCTCAATGTCACCTCTCAATAAAAAATATATGGGAGGAGGGAGTTCTAGGCTGTCATGTTTTTCCTCATAACTATTAAACGGCCCAAAGAATCGAAAAAATTGTCGAGAGAAAAAATGAAGCTTGCAGTTTTTTCTATCGAACGATATATATAAAGTTGGAGATATCTATATAAAGAAGGCATCCAGTGGCGTACGAACACATGCGCGTTTGGTAGATTGATGTGTGAAAAATGATAAAAATTACCTACCTACCTACCGTTTGTGCATGCAACGTGAGAAATGAACATTTTACTATATGACGTGGGAGGAAGATGTTGATTTACTCATCACACAGACTAATAATTATGTAGGATACTACTTGGATTCAAGAAGGAATGTGGAAAATCTAACAATAAAGGTACAACAATTTAAACATTTTTAGTGTAATAAAAACAATCTAAAAACATTAAAATTGACTCATCAACTCCGAAAACTACATAAAACAATCTGGGAACATGAAAATTAACTCATCAACTCTGAAAATTAAATAAAACATATATAAAATCAGGTACTACAGCGCTAATTGCAGCATTCTTTACAGGTACATAATTGTGTAGGTACATTTTAATTTCCTCAGGAAACATTTGCATTTATGATCACAAATTTTACATTGGCATTTAATCATTATATTTGTTTCCAATCTGTCGTTCTTGAAGTTGTCCAGAGTGGTATCCATTGTTCTTCTTCCAATGTCCATCCCCATTGGGAGGGACAGGGTAATTCCAAATTAGCAGTAGCTAAATTGCCCCAAATATGGCCTCCCTGATAAATACATCTTCTGGCGTGTAGTGAAAGTGCATTGAATGTGGGTGGAAGATTCTCAATAGACCTATTTTTTTTGTAAATAAGTCCATTCGACAAACATCTAAGTTTTCCGCTTCTGAATGTTTATCGTACAAAAATATGACATACTTTTCTAATATATATGTAACTGATTTTCATCAGGTTGTTTAGGGCGAAGTGTCAGCTCTATTAATACATCTGTTACGACAGAAAAAACATACCATGCTTCTCAACATTTTCTTTTTCCTTTTCCGAAGAAGGCTGATGTTACATCGCACCCAGTGAAAGCGTGAAACATTGGCAGACCCAGGCATTTCTCTTTCAATTTATCAGAAATTTCTACGCAAGAAATGTACTTCATATTCTTTCCCGTACCAAACTCTATCCAAATATCCTGCTCTTGATGCTGATACTGATAGAAAATTGCGAGAATGATCACATCAGTTTCCACAGTTTTTATCAAGATTCTTTTCAAATTATTTTCCATACAATTTTGAGTATGAACAAAAATCCGAGTATCAGCTTCCTCATGGTTGCAAACACCAGTTATTTTATTGATTGCTCAATTGTATTACATACTACTACTGTATTCTCGGGTAATGGCATGTCTTTGAGGTGGTTGGAAATTGAATCGAACAATTGTTTCTTATTTTCCGAGTCTCTCAAGAAGTCATTCCAATTTCGTGGAATGCTGGTGTTTTCTCTTACCAATTTCCTTTTCCCTTTTCCCATCTTTTCTCTTGTACTTGCCTTCAATCTCTTATCAATATAAATATCCCAGATTACATCAATCCTCTTAGAGGTATCTAAAATTCTTAGAATATAAGGCTCTACAATAAGAGAGATATATTCTTGAAAAGTACAGCAAGCCTTGGGTTGTAGTATGTGTACTAATGCAGCACCATCAATCAATACAGCATCAACATCAGTTGGTTTACTCTCAACTGTTATGTATTTGTCTAAGCATCGTAATAAATCTGATTCCGTGCCATGGTACATTTGACCAAGTTGAGCGAGTGAGGGTGGATAAGGATGATTCTCAAATTTGAAAAAAAATGTCAGGTCACCATCTCTATTCTGTGACACAACGTGAAGTCTACTGAATAAAGTAACATCTGATTTTAATTCTTTCACTTTACTTGATTTATTCTGCTTATTTTTTTTATTCTTGAAGGGAATTTTATTATTTTTAGTGATTGGTTCAGAAATTGATTTTTTCGAGTGTATCAACCTATCATAGAAAAATGCTCTGCATTGATGGACGCCTTTATCTAATAACAGTCTCAAACATTCGTCATTCACGACAATTCTACTATCTAGAGCGAATAATTCAGTTGAGGTTTCCTGGAACGGATTACCATATGTTTTGAAGGTATCTGATCCCAATGAAGATGGACATTGGAAGAAGAAAAATGGATACCACTCTGGACAACTATCAAGAACGAAAGATTGGAAACAGATATAATGATTAAATGCCAATGTGAAATTTGTGATCATGAATGCAAATGTTTCCTGAGGAAATTAAAATTTACACCATTATGTACCTGCAATTAGCGCTGTAGTACCTGATTTTATATATGTTTTATTTTATTTTCAGTTGATGAGTTAATTTTTATGTTCTCAGATTGTTTTATGTAGTTTTCGGAGTTGATGAGTCAATTTTAATGCTTTTAGATTGTTTTTATTACAATAAAAATGTTTAAATTGTTGTATACCTTTATTGTTAGATTTTCCACATTCCTTCTTGAATCCAAGTAGTATCCTACATAATTATTAGTCTGTGTGATGAGTAGATCAAATTCTTCCTCTCACGTCATATAGTAAAATGTTCATTTCTGACGTTGTATGCACCAACGGTAGGTAGGTAGGTATGTTTTATCATTTTTCACACATTATTCTACCAAACGCGCATGTGTTCGTACGCCACTGGATGCCTTCTCTATATAGATATCTCCAACTTCATATATATCGTTCGATAGAAAAAACTGCAAGCTTCATTTTTTCTCTCATTCAATTTTTCGATTCTTTGCACCGTTTAATAGTTATGAGGAAAAACATGACAGCCTAGAACTCCCTCCTCCCATATATTTTTTATTGGGAGCTGACATTGAGATTTTTGTTCAATTAAAAAATATCTATCAGATGTAAAATTCAATTTTCTTTCGAATGGCGTAAATCGCAAATCTCTATCTCTCACCGTTTTTGAGAAAATAATATTTATATGCAACTGTGCGCACCACCCCTTCGAGAAGGGGGTGGGGGTGTCTCCGCGGGTTTCAGGGGTGGGTCTGCCCCTGAATCTCTTTATTTCTACTTACTCTATGCCTGTTCAAAAGGATTTGCTTTTACTCAGAAGGGGAAGTATCGACCATCGTAGGACCTTAGCTAATCGTGGAATGTTCTGAAAACCATAGATGTAATGATTAGGGAGGAAGGTATTGTTCTATGAAGCTTCTGGAACAAAAGGAGGGTACGGAAGATTATTCGAGAAGGTTCTACAAGATAAGCTTACCAAGGGATCTTATACAGGGTGATTCATATAAGAACCGACATAGAGCAGGGGCATGAAGAGGGTCCCAAAATATGGCAATTTAACGCAACTTACCTCAATACCAAGTTGCTTCCCTAAGGAGTTATAGGCTTTGAAAGTGAAGTTATAAATTTTGAAAAAAATCAATATCTCCGTTATTCTTGAACTCAAAGCAACCAAATTTGGTACACTTTGTGAATGTATTTAGGGCGTTACTTGACAGTAACTAGAGCTTACTTGAAATTTGTTAAGGGGGTATACCGGGTGGCGCACCATTAATATTCAACAGAATTTTGTTAACCCTTGCTGGATTTTTTAAATCTTTGCTTTTTTTTGTGGGCAATTCAATTATAAAACTTTCCTTAGTCCAGTAATTCCTCGAAACACCTCATCATTTTCATCAAAAACTCGAACAACTGAAAACGCGTGCTCTAGGTGTGTTATTTAAAATCATCGAAAATTCAGAAGTTGGCTATGAAAATAAACGTCAAACTTGACAATGAAGCAAGTAAGTTGTTCAATCGAGTATTTTATCGATAAACAATTGTTTTTTCTTGTTGTTGTTTGAGTTTTTTGTGTTTATTTTGGTTAGTTGTTAATCCCAGTTTTTCACATTTCAGTATCTGTCCTTACTTTACGTATTTTGTTACGTATCTTAATAATAATTTGCCAGCCAATTTTTAATTTTCACAATTGATGACCTACTTTCTCATTGTACGTTTATTTTCATAGCCAACTTTTGAATTTTCGATGATTTTAAATAATACACCTAGAGCGCGCGTTTTCAGTTATTCGAGTTTTTGATGAAAATGATGGGGTTGAAATCCATCGAGGGGTTAACAAAATTCTGTTGAATATTAATTGTGCGCCACCGGGGATAACCCCCTTTACAAATTCCAATCGAGCTCTACTTACTGTCAAGTAAGGCCCTTGATACATTCACGAAGTGTACCAACTTTGATTGCTTTAAGTTCAAGAATAACGGAGATATTGTTTTTTTTTCAAATTTATAACTTCACTTTCAAAGCCTATAACTCCTCGGGGAAGCAACTTGGTATAGAGGTAAGTTGCGTTAAATTGCCATATTTTGGGACCTCCTACATGCCCCTGCTCTATGTCGGTTCTTATGTGAATCACCCTGTATATAAGGACGGCAGGACCGCCGCCATCCGTCAGTCAAGCAGCGAGTGTCAGAGAGACAGTCATATACGGCGTGATATAAATCATTTTGAATAAATAGTAGTTATGAGTTCGATATAAATTATTGTTCCTCCAGTTGAAATGAATCAGTTCGAAGATAAAAAGTGTTGTGTTCGCTTCTGCACCCGAATAACGTGAGTATTTTATCTACTCACCGGATCGGAAGTATGCGTTTGCTACCTAATTCAAATATACAAAGCTGTCAATTTACTCCCGCGGGAATGAAACACACATCATCTCTCGTGGAAAGTGGAATTGATTGGCTTCAGAGATACAATTTTCCTTTTTGAATTCAATGAATTATATGATCTCTTGACTTCCTCATGTCCCAAACTTGATCAGTACTCTCAAATGTAATTACACAATGAATATCATATATATATAGCACACAACGTACTAGAACGTCCCTATTTGGTACAATTTAAGTCCGAATGTCCCAGACCAAAAATGAGTGTTCTTGGGACGTCCCATCCCGTACATCTCATGCAATGTCCGAGCAAGAACGTCCACGGAATGTCTCAGCTGGTACATCATTCCAAATCTCCCAGAAATTGCATCCCTTAGACATCCCACGTAACACATATTGTAGAATGTCCATGCAAGGACGTCCCTGGCATGTCCCTAATGGGATATAATTTTTAACGTTCCTTCAGGAACATCCATCGGATGTCCAGAGTAGTTAATATTCTGGCATGACCCCAGATCTTATATAATGTCCCTTCTAGACAACCATGAGATGTCCCTGATGGTACATTCCTTCAAATATATCTGCACAGACGCCCTCAATATTTCCAGGATCGTATAAAAATCGAAATGTCCCTTAGGGACATCCTTCGAATGTCCCTTAGGGATATTCGTCGGATGTCCCAATTGGTACATGCACTTTACTCTCCCAATGTCCGAGAAATAACGTCCTACGGACGTCTCAGTCGGTACTTTCGATATGTTGTCCATGCGAGGACGTTAACTTACACCTCGCCGACGAATGATTGCTCGTAGGCTATAAATACTTCTCGTCAATGGAGAGGTTTCCTGAAACTCTCAGATTCAGAAATTATTGTTCAAGGGTTTTGTCTCCTTCCGGTGATGAAATGAAGCTTCGATAGAGAGTGCAAATGTCCTGTATTCAATTCAAAACAGAGTACTCTGAGGCTCAGATCTAGTACACTCACTCTAGTATTGGTTCAGCAATAACTGTTCTAGAGTTGTTGCCTTGAAACAAACAACTAACCATCGCTGAAGCAATGACCAAAACCTCGTGACTAGAGCAGAAATCAATGTTGAAGCAAGAATCAATTGCAGCTAGACGAAAGATGCAGCTGAAGAATCATACAATGCCAGGATGACATCAAAACTGATAGATGTTCCCAATGGCTCCCGTTTATTTCAATCCCTTGCTGAAGCAGTCAGAAGGAATTTCTCTGATTGTTCATTACTACTACTCTCCAAAGCTAACGGCACATCATCAACATCATCATGAGGAGAAGCGAACATTTTCTCAGAGATGTTCGAAGCAAACTCAAGTCGAATGCATGAAATCGTCTTTGGTCCAAGCACTTTCAGGAGCATTCTGCTTGGTCTCGAAACAAATGAGGCTAACGGTCCTGATGGAATTCCACCCATCATTCTTGAGGGATGTGCACCAGTATTGACCCCAATTCTTTGTGGGTTATATACCAGCTCCAAGAAGTCAGTTATTATTTCATCTTGCTGAAAAATAGTTTGAGTCCAACCAATTCCCAGGAGAGAAAACAAATGCCTACCAAACGACTGAAGGCCAATTGTTTTTTTATCAGTCTTTCCAAATTGATGGAGAAATCTATCAACATTGGGCTGATAAAATATCTAGAAATCTCAGGAATCATTGAAGATAGACATATTATGGCTTCTGCCACCAAAGATCAAATGGAGATTCACCTCTCTACGTAATTTATATATGAGAAGTCGCTTCAGGAAAACATGGGGAATCTTCATGTGTAGCCTCAGACATACCACTTCAGATATGTCAAATTTTATCGAGTGCTCTTTCAGGTAGGTCGTTCTATCTTGAAGTGATAACGGAGTATCGTCTGATACCATCATAATCAATTCCGGTGTTCCACTACAAGGATAATTTCTGGCACCAACATTGTTCCTATTTCATATCAACGATCTATTGTGAGCAAACACTTGCCCTATTCACAGCTCTGCAGATGATAGTTGTCTCCATACTGCGTTATCTTCAAGAATTTCCATTATTTGTCAGGATACTAAAAACCAACGCTGTCGATGAAAATTTTGCGGGAATTACAACCAGGGGAACCAACAATCTAGTTGAATTCAACGCCCCCAAAGTTCAAGACACTTTTTCCTCTAGGAAAAGGCGGAACTCGAACTCAGTATTTCTGATATAACAATGTCTGGTATCACCATTCTCACCAAGACCACTATATCTACGCTCGGTATCACCATCAGCGATACACTAACATTGAGAAATCAGGTCCGATTCATCCCACAAACTACTCCAAAAAAACTTGGTTTCTTGTTCCGTGCAAAAATCTAATTCACACCTCAACAGCTTATCATGAACTACAAAGCACAGATACGCCCTTTTCTACAGGACTTCTTTCATGTATGGGGTTCAGCATCCAAACATGCTGATGCTCTTATATTCCATCCTACAAGGAGTCATACGCCTGGTGGGTGATGCCTCAGTCACTAACTACTTTCACGAAAAATGTTCCTCAAGAATTTCTGCTATAATTGCATCACTAGCAATAATAATCATACGAATTGGACAGGCCTAGTCAGCACATGTCTACATGTCTTCATCGTTAACCTTGTAAAATGTCGAACAACAATACCTGAACTCGTATTTGTTGAGTCATGAGGAAAAAACAACAATGTTTTTGGCACTCCAATAATATTCACCAAATGATCGATTCTAAACTTTGCAATTTTACAGGATTTTAATAATGAGTGAGATATTCTCTCAAACCCTAAAAAATCGATGTTTTTGTTGATTTATATTCACTGAAGATAATGTTTCTTCCGATTATGATCAAGTCGCTGTCTGTAAGTTAGGTATTCACTAATAAATCTGTCGTCCTGCCTGTGAAGCTAGTGTCTGAGATTTCTGTTATTCCAACATTTATATTATCATAGAAATAATGATTTTTCCTCAAAATGTAATATTGTTAGGTATCTCATTCTTTGTCTTTGTAGAACACATTATAAGATAAGATAAGATGAGATATTCTTCTCCAGATAAAACAGGTTTTGTAGGAAAGTGCACAGTAGTTGTGCTAAAAGGATAATTATATCTGAACATTTTACGAAAAAAAATATAAAAATACAAAGGAAATGAGTTCTTAGTATACCTGAAACAATACAAATCCATTTCGTAACAATTGAAATTGGTTGGTGTATACCATTTCACCGATGTGCTGAGATTATATAAGTTAACGCTCACACTACTCATTCACATACAGATGAAAAATAAATAAAGAGTTCAGAGTACCTTTATCTGAAACAATGGAACTTTACAAATGCTTTTTATAACCTTCCAGGTATACACATATCACATATTATTATCATTGAGAAAATCAAGTACTGAGTAGTTGGCTTCATCTTTCAGAAGATTGTTCATTGATTTCTTGAATTTATTGAATGACATAAACTCATAATCGGTGTGCAGTTCATTGAATAGTTTCGCACTACTACAACAACACAATATTTTTGAAACCATTCGGTAATGAGGAACTTCTACATCTACTTCAAACAAAAATCAAAAATAAACACTCCTCAGGCCCGGATGAGGTTTCAACATTTTTAATGAAGAAATGCCTCGTATACATAATTGAACCATTAACTTACTTGGTTAATTTATCTTTTATCTCTGGCGATTTTCCAACAAAACTAAAGACGGGAAAAGTTGTCCCCATTCACAAAAAGTCGAATGCCCCACTAATGACAAACTATCGACCAATTACTATTCCCTCGTGTTTCTCAAAAGTCTTCGAATATTCCTTTCTTGAACGGTTCTTGAACTTTTTTGGAATTAATAAGTTATTTTCAGAGAGTCAACATGGATTTCTCACAAATAAATCTATTAATAGCGCTACATTATTATTTTATGAGAAAGTTATTGAATAAATCGAAGCTGGAGAATGTACTGTTGGGATCCTGCGATCTTAGCAAGGCATTTGACTGCGTTCAACACGACATCCTGTTTTCCAAATTGTATACGTACGGAATACGAGAAGTAGCTTTAGAATGGATCACATCTTTCGTCAAGAACAGACGACAATATGTGCCAATAAACTTTAAAGAAAATACTTCTTACCGTAGAGTAAATTCTGACTACCAAGCTGTTGGTGTAGGAGTCCCTCAAGGATATGTTTTGAGACCTATTTCGTTTCTATGCTATATCAATGAACTGGATAGTCTCACCAATAATTCGCATTATGTAGTTTATGCTGATGATACTACTATACTCATATCAGACAAAAAAGACGAAAATCTATCGGAACACTGCCACAAAGTTATGGATTCAGTGATCTCTTGGCGTAGTGTTAACTCACTCCTCTTTAATGTTGAAAAAACTAACGTAATGAGATTTCATCATCGGCAAAAACTTTGTTCAAATATAGATATATCTGTGCATGGTGATCTGCTGGGGAATGTTGATGAGTTAACTTTCCTAGGAATCGGCATAGATGAATGTTTAACATGGAAATACCATTGTAACAAATTGATAAAGAAACTAACTTCTCTCTGTTATATGTTTCGGAGACTAAAAACAATACTTACAGAAGAACAGTTGTTGTTGCTCTATCATGCTCAAGTTTCCTCCCGAATCCGCTATGGTATAAATTTTTGGGGTAACTCTACTCTATCACCGGATGTTTTTATTGTACAGAAAAGGATTAAAAGAATAATAGCAGGCATGTCTAGTCAACAATCTTGCCGAAATATTTTTAATAGCCTTAACATTTTAACTGTCATTGGTGTTTTTGTATTTGAATTATGTGTTTATGTATTTTTGAACAAAGAAAAATTCTGAATTGACTCGGCCGTTACTAGATGGAAATCCATGATAAATGTAAAAACTTCACAAACGATAAGATTTCCACAAAATTTATTAAACACACGACATGTTTCACTAACACAGTAGCTTCGTCAGGTGATATACTGGTACAATGAACTGAACTAACGTTGGCTTGCTTAACTTTTATATAACTTACCTTCCAACTGAAGGATTAGTTACCTGTGGACAGGTACGATAAACCTTCATTTTCGGAAATTAGGCACAATATCTACATTAAATTACGGTATACCGGATTAACTTGAACGAGGTGATATCAAATACATATTATTACTTACTAAGAAAACCAATTCAACAGAGGTGAACTATTAAGGTCAAATTGATCATTAAGTAAAATGTCAAAATTTTTGAGTTTGTTGATTTCTAATGATTCAAAATGATTGAGTTTCAGTCCTTTATTTTCTATGTGCAGAATTTCAGAATTATCATCAAAACTATGGTTTTCTTCTAATATAATGGTTGGCGTATGTTGAATTTGTTTTCTTTTTCATAAAATTCATCTTATGTTCATGAATGCGCTGATTAAACGTATGACCTGTCTGACCGATATATACCTTAGGACAAGATCCACATTTGAGTTTGTATACCCCTGAATTTTCGAATTTAGAAGTTTTGTCTTTATTATTCTTGATAAACCATCCCAACGTGTTATTTGTTCTATATGCCACTTCCTGTTTATGTAGAAATGAAGCTAATCTCTCAGTTGATGATCCGAAATAGGTTGAAGTTCTATAATTTTGATTATTATTCTTGATGGTAGAATAAACTTCTTGAATAGCTTTATGATGAAGTTTTTTAGAAAGAATACTGTCTATCAAATTAACGTTGTATCCGTTGTTGACTGCAATCTGTTTTATGATATTGAGTTAATTTCGAACTTCTTGGCATCGAAACAGAAATTGCATTGAAAGGCACTGTCAACAATATTCGTAACAAATATCTAGCCTCAAACACCATTAAATCCGAATTTTTGAACGATAATTTTTCTACGAATGATATGAACATAGTCAAATTTATAAAAATCAAATCAACCCAAAACGATACCATATTTATTAGAGCAGATAAAGGAAACACAGTCATTGCTATTGACAGGAATGATTATGTTCAAAAAACCCTTGATTTCTTGAATTTAGGGGAATTTAACATATTGAAACGTGATCCTACTAATTCCTACCAATTACAGATAAGAATTTTTTCGAAAAATTCTAAATCTATTTTCAAGGAAGCCGAGAAATTCAGATTAACTATCATGAATCCTCAACCTCCAAAACTGTATTCTCTCATAAAATTACACAAACAAAATTATCCTATTCGCCCAGTAGTTTCATTTGTCACAGCTCCTTCAGTTAAACTATCAGAAAAATCAATAACGTTGATAAAAAAACTATTGTAATTTTCAATCAAAATTCAGTTTGAGGAATTCCTATGATTTGATAACTGAAATTCAAAATTATACTCTACCTGACAACACAAAATTCATTTCATTTGATGTACAAAACCTTCCTCCAAGTATACCTCCCGAAGATACCATACTTTTAGTTGAGCAGTTATCAGATAAAAACCATGTTAATCCGATTATCAAACAAGAGATCTTAGACCTTCTGTCGATATGTCTCAAACAAAATTACTTTCAATTTGACAACAAAATATATTACGCGTCAAAAGGGTTGATTATGGGAAATCCACTGAGCCCTTTACTTGCTGAAATCTTCATGGACAACTTGGAGCGAATAATACATAAACATTCATTGATAAAACAATGTTTGTATTGGTATAGATACGTAGATGACGTTATAGTATGTTTTAAAGGAACCAATAGACAATTAGACACTTTCCATCAATATATAAATACTATTCATCCAAACATTAAATTCACAATAGAAATAGAGACTGAAAATTCAATCGATTTCTTAGATTTGACAATAAGTAAAATTAACGATAAACATGATTTTTCAATTTTCCATAAACCTTCCCATACTGATATCACTATTCATAATAATTCAACACACCCTTATCAACATAAAATTGCAGCATATAATAGTATGATACACAGGCTAGTGAATGTCCCTCTTTTAGAAGTAAATTTCAATAAAGAACTCAATATCATAAAACATATTGCAGTCTACAACGGATACAACGTTGATTTGATAGACAGTATTCTTTCTAAAAAACTTCATCATAAAGCTATTCAAAAAGTTTATCCTACCATCAAGAATAATAATCAAAATCATAGAACTTTAACCTATTTCGGATCATCAACTGAGAAATTAGCTTCATTTCTACATAAACAGGACTTAAAAGTGGCATGTAGAACAAATAACACGTTGGGACGGTTTATCAAGAATAATAAAGACAAAACTTCTAAATTCGAAAAATCAGGGGTATACAAACTCGAATGTGGATCTTGTCCTAAGGTATATATCGGTCAGACAGGTCGTACGTTTAATCAGCGCATTCATGAACATAAGATGAATTTTATGAAAAAGAAAACAAATTCAACATACGCCAACCATATATTAGAAGAAAACCATAGTTTTGATGATAATTTTGAAATTCTGCACATAGAAAATAAAGGACTGAAACTCATTCATTTTGAATCATTAGAAATCAACAAACTAAAAAATTTTGACATTTTACTTAATGATCAATTAGACCTTAATAGTTCACCACTGTTGAATTTGTTTTCTTAGTAAGTAATAATATGTATTTGTTATCACCTCTTTCAAGTTAATCCGGTATACCGTAATTTAATGTAGATATTGTGCCTAATTTCCTAAAATGAAGGTTTATCGTACCTGTCCACAGGTAACTAATCCTTCAGTTTGGGAAGGTAAGATATATAAAAGTTAAGCAAGCCAACATTAGTTTAGTTCATTGTACCAGTATATCACCTGACGAAGCTACTGTGTTAGCGAAACATGTCGTGTGTTTAATAAATTTTGTGGAAATCTTATCGTTTGTGAAGTTTTTACATAAAAGAAAAATTCACAACTGATAGGAATATACATGGTATAAGTACAAGAAAATGTGACAATTATCACATTCCAATGTGTAAATATGAGATTACACGTAACTCTCCCAAATACTTTGGACTCAAAGTTTTCAATAAACTTCCCAGTCGATTGGAAATCTTCAAAAAACTCAGTCATTTCAAAACGAACTTGAAGCAATTCCTACTGGAAATGAATCCCTATACTTTAGAAGAATATTTTTCGGCAGCCTAGTCTTTTTGTTTCTGTCTCTGTAATATCTAAATATTATCATTTTATCTTATGTCTCTGTCTGAAACTGTCTAGTTTTAAGCCTTCAATCTGACGATTCCTATACATGTATAAATGTCTAATGGAAAATAAACGATTGTATTGTATTGTATTGTATTGTACTGTAATAAACGCTGTTCTCAAAAAACGATGTGTTATGATGAGGAAATAGGATCATTTTGATTTCAAATACCTTTCTGTTCACTATGTATCTCATATTCAACTTTTTTCCTGCTATTCTATCTTCTTGGTGAATCCAATAAACGGAAATCAATGATAAAATTGAATCATTTCATGACCATTACCTTCATCCTCTTTTCACGATAAATTCCACTTTGCGTGTCGAAGTTCCATTAGGTCCAATCCAATGATATGGAATAATATATTGAATATAGATACGAAACATGGCATTCGGTGTGAATGGAGTTGAATAATGATACTATCAAACACATGTTGAATATCAAGAATAGATTCGAATTTTCGATCATTCGATATGAATAATGCATGATATTGTACCAGCATGGCCTAGATCATGACTTTGGGAGTTGAACAACATTTTGCATTCTCCTGTGATCGAATAATTCCTACAGGAGAAAAAATTGGAATATTTTGGGTGTTCATCATGTTCATCATTTCTACTTCAATTTGGAAAAATTTCATCATATATTTTGGTGCGCACGAACAGGACTTTTCTTTTCGTTCGAGAAACAGCGTTATTCCCTAGGAATGATGAGGATTGGAAATAGTTTTCTCGTTGAGTATCTATTATTTTCAGTGTATATACTTGAAAATGCGCTACTTTCAGAGCAAACTCCCATGAAAGCCAGAACTTTTTTATTCAATATCAGCTGAAAGTTTTTTTTATCGCTTGGAGCGCACGAAAGGAAATTCCTATAATGTTCGAAGAACATCGGGCGTTCCTAGGAAGGATAGGGACAGGAGGTAGGTATTGGAATTTTTTTGAAACTTCTGGAGATTATATGTTGTTAGGAATACTTCCTCAGGCAATGAATTCCAGAGCCTAGCCGCTCTTTGGATGAAGGAGTTTTGATAAAGTGCTGTTAGACATCTTTCGAGGTTGACAACGAAAGGATGTGCTGACTGGGCTTGTCTAGTTCGTCTGACTGGTATTGCTATTGAAGGGATGGTAGCAGACATTTCCGAAGAACATTTCCCGTGGAAGTATCGATAGAAAAGTGAAAGGTCGCCGACCTCTCTACGGTGTTCCAATGATGTCAAAGAGTGAGTGAGTGTGGCGTCACCTACCAGGCGAATGGCTCTTCTCTGGATGGAATCTATGAGCATCAGCGTATGTTTTGGTGCTGAACCCCATATGTGGGAACAGTATTCTAGAACAGGCCGTCTCTGCGCTTTGTTTATCAGTGCATGCTGCCAACACAGGTGATGATGATGAGCAAATATGAAGTGCAGGTCATGATGACTTATAGGTTAGGGGTTATAGGGAGTAAAGATGCTCAAAATACCAACTCACTCTCGTCATGCTATGAAGGGTAATTCTTTTATATTTTTCCTATCGCTTGGTGCGCATGAGAGAAAATCCTTATAGTTCGAAGAATATCGTTCGTTCCTAGGGAGGATGGAGAAAAGAGATAATAAACCTTCGGGAAATGAATTCGAAAGCTTTGCCGTTCGATAGAGAAACGAGTTTTGTCAAAGTGTTGCTCGGCATATTCCAACGTTGACAATGGAAGGATGTGCTGACTGCGCTTGCCGCCTCCGTCTGACTGGTATTGCTAGTCGTAGAATGATAGCAGAGATTCCTCAGGAACATTCCTCGTGTGAGTATCTATAGAGAAGTGAAAGGTCACCGACCTATCTACGGGGTTCCAGTGATGTCTAAGTGTTAATGAGTGTGGCATCACCCACCAGGCGAATAGCTCTTCTCCGAATGGAATTCTATAGCATCAGAATATCTCTGGGTGCTGATCTGCATATGTGGAACGAGTTTTATAGAACAGGTCGTATTTGAGCTGCATAAAGAAGAAGTAAAGAAGCTGTTGAGGTGTGAAGTAGCTTCTTGCACAGAATAATAATTCGAGTTTTCGTGAATTTGCTTCCCTGATGCATCTGGCATGATTATCCCATGAAACAGTGTTGGTGATGGAGATACCGAGCATTGATGAAGTTGACTTGTTTGAAATGGTGGTACCAGACATCGACAGATCAAGCATACTGAGTTCCGCCTTCCGGCGGCGTTAAATTCAAATACGTTGTTTTTTATCCAGGCTGTGATGTGAGCAAGATCTTCATTGACTGCATTGACGTACCTTCATCGTGAAATCCTAGTATCTTGGGAATAAATGTCGATTCTGAAAGAAAAAGCAGTATGGAGGGTACTATCATCTGCCAAACTCTGAATAGGGCAAGTAAGTGGTTGCACCCAACTGATCTTTGATATGGAGTAGGAACAAGGTTAGTGCCAAAATTGATCCTTGTGGAACGCCGGTCGTGAGTTCTACGTTTCCTGGAAAGAAATGTGAGTTCAGGAAGAGAACGCAGTAAGGTTGCTTTCAACAGGTCAATGATATCAAGTAGGAACAATGTGAATGTCAAAATTGATTCTTGTGGAACGTCGGATTTGATGACAATGGTATTAGACAATACACCGCTCACCACCACGTTGAGTGAACTGCCTGAAAAACAACTCAATAATAAATAGAATTGTTGAGGTGGTTAGCAGTATGATGGTTGTTTGGGAAGGAGTACTTGGTGCCAACCACGGTCGAATATTCACGATATGTCTAATATCACAGCTACACAATTCACATGTTTTTCTCATCAAGCTTGTTATGATTGATTTTTTATTGCGAAAGCCCTATTGTCTATCATTGATGATTCCTGAGCTTCCCAGATATTTGATAAGCTCGAGGTTGATGACTTTCCCCATCACTTCACTACTCATAACAGGGCAAAATGCCTGTAGTTATATTGGTCAGGATTATGTTCTCTTCCTTGGGAATTTTCTCGAGGATTTTGAATTCTAGCTATTTCATAGCATGATCGAAAAATGCAAATATGTCTGCAAAGGTATTTGCTTTCTCCTGCGATGCTGTTGCTAAAGAGCCATCGGCTTTCGGAAGTGGGGAAGATGAACTATTAGTTTAGATCAAAGTTTGGCATTCTATACCTCTTTTCATGCCGATGATCACGGATATTTTAGCAGCACACTGTGAAGGATCATCATCACTACCAAGTGGAGCTCGTATACATTTACGATGTACAGTGCTAAATTTCTAGTGGGGAACAAGTCCAGTGTGTTGGCTGAATGGTTATTGACATTCAGAATTCGTGTGAGATTCTCAATGAGCTGCTCTAAGCCACGAGTGAGGGCGAGAGCTTCAGCTGGTTGTGCAATTTCATCCGTTTTGTTGGAGTATACGAGCCAAGCAGTGTTGTGTACATTGGAATCGCACATGATGATGGTTTCGTGAAAGAAATTGGTTCTATTTCCAACTATCAAGTTTATATCAGCTGACATCGAACTTATTTGGTTCCGAAGTTGTTTTACGATGACATGAGAGATTCAATTCAGAATAGAGTCAATGGCCTCTTTGAAACCTGGAACGTGTGTGCAGTTCGTACCCAGGACAAAGCATATAGGTCGTGTTAGTGAATGTTTTGTCTCAGTCAGAGCCAATATGCCTGGCAATTCAATCCGAAAGTATCGATGGACATCGTTGATATTCCCACTGCGAATGTGACATAGGTCGATCACGAGGACTTTTTCAGCCGATGGTCAACCCCCTGTAGCACCTTTCACCCGGAAATTCGAATGGACAGCTTTTCTACTTCCAAATAATTCTACTCGAGGAAAACACACCATCGCTTTTTTGTATTGAAGACGAAGGTTGGCATGAAAGGAAAAGGAAATGGTATCAGGTTGATTTGGTCACAGTCATCAACCATGCAGCTATCGAAATACGAGTACAACCCATTCCATGACTAGGGATACCACCCAGCTCTGGAATTCATTAATTAAGAGATATTTCCAAGAACTTTCAATCTCCAGAGGTTCAAAAAGAAATTCCAACACCTACATGCTTTTTCGATCCTCTCTAGGTACACACGTTGTTATTCGAACATTACAGGGATCACCTTCAGCGCACCAAGCGAGGACAAAATCGGATAATAAAAATGCGATCCCAGATAGCACACAATCTCCTAAGCCCGTCCCCAATGTGTCGCCAAACGCCTGGAGAGGACGTTATAGTATCGACAACCTAACAACATTATCAGGCATGGGGCATGGATTCAGCACCGTCATTGTCCTGGATGAGTTGTTTCAGTGCCAGCCTGAGGAGGATTTCGTGTCTATGGATGTCTTCAGATGACATTCCATTGAATAACGTGTCATTTAAGCCAGAAGGCAGAAACAGGAGAACAAGAATTGGGGTTATGTTTCACATGTCTCATGAATTGTTCAGAATACATTATCATGATAATATTGATAATTTTATCAAAATCATCGAGGATTTCTTGGTTACATTCATCATGCACTCATCAAATTGGTTTTTCACAAAATGATTACGAAAAGAATCTTGACTGCAAGAAATTCGAAAGAGAACTATCAATAACAAAGATTATAATCTTCGTTAATGATGCTATTTCTCCCAGAATTTGAGGAACAAAGGTGAGTAAATCAAATCATTTATATTGCTGGACAAGGAATATCGATACCTTATATGTGTTAGGAAGTTATTGAGGACAGAGACCTGATGATATTATCAGAACAGAAATGTCTTTCTAGAAGATATTATGGCTTCTTCGGAATGTATGAAAAAATTCATCACATGCTTGAACTTTCAGTAGAATCAGCATCAGGAGAAGTATGTCAAGGCTTCAGAAATTACAAACAATAACTGAGGAAAATTCGCAACGCAATAAGATAGGTATCTGATGATATTAACGTGAGAAAAAAAGAATAGAGGTAAGTGAATCAAATCATAGATACTACTGGACATAACATATCAATACATTACTCGTTTCAGAAGGTTCCTGAAAATGAAAACTTGATGATGTCTCTCAAATATATTCAGGCTCCTTCGGAATTCAATTATCTGTTGATATTAACGTGGGAAACGAAATAATAGAGGTAAGTGAATCAAATCATAGATACTACTGGACATAACATATCAATACATTACTCGTTTCAGAAGGTACCTGAAAATAAAAACTTAATGATGTCCTTCAAATATATTCAGGCTTCTTCGGAATTGAAAAAAAGACATTGTATGAAGGCATAAACTTACACTAAATTCAGTATCAGGAGTATGGGTACAGGGTTGAGGAATCACAAATTATCACAAGGACAATTCAATTCACATCAAAATCAGAACATGACAAGGATCATAATATCATTCAATTGATAATGCTATTTTTCTGAGAAAAACGTAATGAAGGTAGGTCAATCGAATCATGAATATTACTGAACATAAGGAATTGAAACATTGATTGTTTCAGAAAGTTATGGTAAACACCAAATTTGATGAAAACTTATTTCTTCATATTCCATATACACTGTAATTTTCTTGATTTTTTTTTCATCTCCTGCATGTCGCTGTACACATGACTGATTGGAAGCGTTGAAAGATGTCTTCGTGCTATTTTGAATGGATACAGCTTGAAGGTTCAAACGTTTTCAACATTTTTTAGTGGGATCGAGTTGATTTTGAACAACAGACCTCTAACCCACGTGTCGATAGATCCGACAAATTCTGAAGCACTTACTCCAAATCACTGGTCCATTCGGAAAATTCGATAAGAAGTTTTCGAAGAAGGAATGGCGTAAAACTCAACGAATGGCTGACTCATTTTGAAATAGGTGGGTCAAGGAATACTTGCCCTCATCAACCAAGCGCACTTAATGAACACAAAACACAGAATCATTAAATGAAAATGATATTGTGATCATTGTGGATGAAACTGCACTTCAAAACCTTTGAGGAATGGGCAAAGTGGAGAACATTACTTGGTTCCGATGGAAGAGTAGAAGTGGCCGACGTGAAGTATGATATTTTTTGACGGCCAGTCTCCAAACTATATCGACTCAATATATTTTCCCATGTATAATAAATAACGACTTTCATCAACGTTACATATACATTCTATTTCTTTCGATTCATTATCTCCAAAAATTTTGTTTCTCCTTGAAACATAACCTATTCCTAATCAACACTTATACAAGAATGCAGTTTTCATCATCAAATGCCAATTATGGCTCATTTGTTTCCAACTCTTATTCGAAATGATATCGAACACCTATATCTTTTTCTTCAAGATCGTGAAGTCATGTCTTATTTTGATATTCTGCTTCTACTCAATCATGATATAAACGTTCCGAATATCTGTAAGAACTCGAACGAAGAATTTCTTGTTCGTGAGATGCTTGGGATGACTTGAAGAACTCACACTAAGGAGTTCTGAGGCAGATCAGGTTCGGATTAGCTGTAGAAACTTGCAGTAAGAATATCTTGTTCACGATACATACGTGCTAAGCTTAGAAATTCACAGCAAGAATTCCTTATTCAAGTGAAGTTCCCGCTAGCTTACGGAACTCGGAGTAAGAATTTCTGGTTGAATAACTTCAGGAATACGCAGTGAGAACTAATTCGATAACTGAAAGGTGGGGTTCAAAGATTTCTGTTTGGAACTTGAAGGAGAACTTAACACGCTTAGTTACGCCTATATAGATATTTGCTACTTCACGGTAGCAGTTCACATATGATTCTAATGAGGATTCTCCCAAGATCTCGCGGAGAGATCTGTGTTATTTGGGTTGAACTTCAATAAGTTCCACAATCTGAGGCGCTGTTGCCTGCTGCAGATAATGAAATAAAAATACTTCAGAGACTAATGAAACGTAAGAAACTCCGTTTCCAGAACGAGGTGAAGTTCCGAACAAATCTACTGAAACATTCTGGAATGGGAACTTCACTTTCTTAGGTAATTCGTAAGATATTTTCATGAATCCTGAGCAAGCAGAAATGCTAACCTTTTGTGAGCTAAAAAAGTGGCGATGTCTCGCATACTTCCTGATATCCTGTAGCATGCTTGGCCAAAAATTTAGTGCATATTGACACATTTAGGTATTGACACCAAGGTGGGCGGCTTGAACATCATCATGACATTATTTGAAAACTGACAGCCTCTGCTGCTTAGGAAATTCTAAACTATTCTCACCAATGTGACGTACCAACTATCTGTGTTGTCTTAATTTCTTGGAATGGCGATATCGTTCACATCTAGAGGGCCTCTAGAAAGTGCATCAGGAAGTACTGTTTCGGACCAGGACCTATTCCACTCCCAGTCAGCTGCTTATGATCTATAAGGCACAGATTCGATCTGTCCTGGAATACTAGTTCCATATTTGCGAGTGCAGCACCCAAACATACCCTGAAACTGTTGGATGCGGTCGAAAAAAGGGCAATTCGTCTAGTGGTTGATGCCTCGCTCACAAACTCACTCAATTCTCTGGAACACCGTAGAAAAGTTGGCGATCTAGCTAAATTTCATAGATATTTTGATAGACGATGCTCTTCTGAGATATCAACAATTGTTTTCCCCTTGACAGTCCCCGCGTGATAAATCCGTCGAATTGAGGCCTCGCACCCCTTCGTGGTCACTTTGGGGACCTGCAGAACATCTCTTTCCAAAGACTCGTTCATCCAACGAACAACAAGGCTCTGGAACACATTGCCAAGCGAGGTGTTCCCCGAGGCATATAACCTCCAGAAATTCAAGAAGAACACCAATTCCTACCTTATTTCCCTTGTTTCTCACGATGTTCTCTGAACATTACAGGATATCCCTTTTCGTGGGAACCAGAACATAAAAAAGGAGGTCAATCTCCACGCCTTGTCGAATAAAAAGAGTCTGGCGCATGGTGATTGAACAGTGGTGTTTGTCCTAAGCGCAGTCACGACTGTCTGAGGAGGAATGCAGGGTTTACTTCGGAAACGGACTGAGTACTCCCCTTTCTCTCAGAGAACCAGCTAATCAGCTGAACAGTCTCCTTGCCTTGTTGGGTGGATGGTGACTGGCCAGCAGTGTATATGCTCATCACAGTCATCACCAAATGAGCCTAAACACCAAGCAGAATGTCGAAATGGAACCTGGAAAGGATCGGATGGGTTCAGAAGTCATTTTCAGGTATTATAACATATTATCTTTCTTCGACTGCCTAAAGCGGTCTCAGATTGCCTCCAATATATAGAAAACTTTGATAACGTGAGTTTGATTTCACCGCTATCAGTCCAGTGCTGTTATTCTCAGCTTCAGGTCTTCACCTATGATTGTGTTTGTAAAATTGAGGAATCAAAAGTGGTCCAAACCTTTTTTTTCTACTCCTCTCTTCATACGATACGTTCGGGTTATCTCTCCCATGTTCGCAATTCATACTTTTTTCGTGTGACCAAATGATAATTCCATGCAGAGTGAAGGTATTTTCGTAACAAATTTGAGTTTTGGCATCGGTATTCATCGTAGTTCATAGATATACATATCCATGTATGTACCATTTGATCTTAATTGAAACAATGTTTTTTTTATCAGAAGCTGGTTTCATTTGCTATCAATATAAGATATGGTGAAAACAAAGTCTAATGATTTACAAGAACCCCGATTCAATGTTTTTCGTGTAAACGAATTCGTTAGTATGGAATAATACCTCTTCAGTGCGGAGGGTGCCATCACGCTGATCCCTCTTCACGCTTTGTCGCATAGGAAAAAGAAGTCAGGTGACCAGAGTCTGAGTAGTGATATTTGTTCAGAGCACAGTCGAGGATGTCTAGGGACAGATACATGAAAGACTTCAGCAACGAAAGAGGTAGTTCGTAAAGGAATTTTGGATAAAATATCAAAATCCTGGCATTCCGTATCTCTCTCTTATGCTACTTTGGGGCCCCACTAATCAAGAATAGTAGGAGAAACATATAGTACACCACGATAAAACGAATGGTGCCGAGTTTTTTATTTCACTTGTAAATGAAGTAGTATTGGGGATTCATTCATATGTTTCGGGTGCTTACTGTGAGGCTCTGGATCGAGAACAAAACAAAGGCCTACAATATTTTATATACCGGTCTTATTATTAGTGATTATTTATCCATTTTCCGACGCGTCTGAACTTCTATCCTGAAAAAACTCTTTCTCTTCACGAACATCTGCCTTATTTTCAGTTGCAACTGTGAATTAGGCAGAAGAAACTTCTTTCATGATATCGCCTGATTTACAGTTGCAACTGAACATCACAGAAAATCCTTTATCGTGGGAACCAGAACATGAAAAAAAACTCACAGTTGCAACTGTGGATTTAACGATAACTGGAAGAGAAAAGTTTCTCCTGTCTAATTTACAGTTGCAACTGTAGATTAGTGGTAATTTACAGTCGCAACTATGAATTAGTCCATTGGGGCTGACTCACATTGGTATGCCAGATCAGTATTCAAGGAACTTTGCGAGCATTGATTCTCTGAAGCGTGAATCCGATCCAGATAAGTCCGTGTCTACTTCGATCGCTTTATGTGAAGCTTCCTCCTGAAAGGGGAAACGGCGACCAGTCACAAGGGTCAAATCGACGATGGAGGAGACGGTGCCAATCCGATCTCAACATCGAAAGCTGGGCCGCGTCATGCACACTCCAGAAAATCTTTTGTTCGGTTTATTGCTGTTGTGGGGAAATACAGCCGGGTTGATTGAAAATAAGAATAGAGTGAATTATTGTTGCGGAATTTTCAGAAAGAGTGCTCAGATTCTGCTATCGTGCAGTTTATCAACATCACTATCTATACGTTTGCAATGAAATCGATTGAAAGTTATTGTGATAATACTTATATCTCACTAAAGTATAAAAGATTCCATGCCATAGCCAAGCATCGGGAAAAAATAGTAGTTGTGGCGATAATGAGAATGACCTTCTGACTATTCGAATGTGGAATATATTTCGAATTGAAAGACTACTACTAAATTCCAGAAAACAAAACAGGTTTTGCTAACATAGAAGCTTCTCCAGGTCCACCTGAATCCTTGCATTTCAATTCTTGAAGGGATCAATTCTCTGCAGAATCACTGTTTCCAGCGAAGGAACTTCACCGCTATATAGAATTAGGAGAACTCATCACTTGAGATACTCCGCGTATGATCGAAAAAAACAGAAGGAATTGTCTGTCAAAAGAGGGTATAGATTATAAAATGAAAAGAGGAGAATACATGTATGAGAGCGATGTAGTGTCAAATAACGAGATGCAGCTTGAGATTCCTGGAAGCCGTGTGTCGAAAGTACTTGACAGAACTTCGAGAAGACAGCTTACAGTGAAGACAGGGCACCAGCGACTACGTGAACGGTTTAACAAGGTGAACCAAAAGGACCCCTATGAGACGTACTATGTTGAAAGCCCTCTCCAGAGGATCGTTTATCGTACTAAGATGCTGTAACTGTCGTCGATATCCTACTGATCATTCGTCAGTCGTCTTGCAGTGCTATAGAAACCTCACTCTGAATACAGGGTTGAAACCTCAAGAGTAAAATGTCTCAGGATATGAGCGGCGAACTAGGAATCAGGTAGACTGAAATCTCAACTCCTGACATTGTGAAACGCGTGAGCCGAAACGCATTTCTCGACTCCGGAAATGGTGAATACATGGTCGGTGAGACGATTCGAGAAATGATAATGTGACACTTATGGACTTTGTGCTACTTGAACCCTCTGTCTGCCAAAGGTGAGCTTGATATTCTCCGAATATAATGAGGAATTCATTTTGTTCGTTCTGAGATATACAAAAAATCCGATCACATGAGTGACAAATCTTTGTTTTATGAACTCCACAACTTTATCGAATGATGCAACAATTGAAGTAATGACAAAGTTGTCCATTGAAAAACTGATTTACAAAAACGACTGACTCTTTGGATCAGTCACAATCTCATACCTCAAGTATTTTCAGACGAGATGAAAACATCAGGTAGATTACTCTGTTGGTATCTCATTCCAGGAAAACTATCTGGTGTTAATATGTGTTCACCATCCCAGCCCAACGATCGACACCAAGTAATGGGCTAATTCGTTTATTACATCCTCATAAAATTGATAAATGATGCCAGATCGAAAGATATATTGCTTGGTTGTGCCAGATTTCCTTTGGCTTGAATTCATGGCTTATATACGTTTTTTGAAAGATGTCATATGAATGCTTCAAATGAGATATAAATAAACCATTCCGATTATAATCAGAGTCCATGATAACAAAACAACTCCCTCTATAAAAGGCCTTAACATATCATGAACATTGGCAGAATATCATCAAGTAATGATCTACAATTATAATATTCAATATCAACAAAAATTGAATCGCATTCGAAATGAAAGGTGATCGGAGAAATGGAAGGAAAATTGATTATTATTATAAACATGATAGGTATTAATAATACATATTTCCCTACATATCGATGCAATGAAGCAGAATGCATCAGTACATAGCTACAAAAATTCAGCTTTTTTGGTAGTAGGTAAAATATTGTACTATATTCGTATATCGGCTTTCTCATTATTTTTATCTTCGGGAGCGTATGCGTGAAGGATATGTCATGAAACAATGAACAAGTATCATAACATGTCACTATTGAAATTGAATTATTTGAACAATTTGAATAGTGATTATAGACATCAGAAACCTAATAATTTGTCGTTGAATAATAATGCTTTGATAGTTTGTTTGAGTGAAACTTCTCCATTATTCTCTGAATTTCAATTATTTCATCTACAAATGAATGTCATAAAAAAAGTCGAAATAATTGGGATCAAACTCTCGAGTGAAAAGTTTTTATCTAGAGGTTTAACTCTAGGAAACACACAAGATATCATATATCATCAGATGAGCAGGAAAGTTCCAACTTCTTGAAAGTTGTTTATTGGATATCGCCACAGTTGTAGCTGCCGATGAGATATAGGCAATTCATTCCAATTCAAACTTCGTAAATGAAAGATACATTGAAAACTTCACATCCAGATATTTTTCCTCGGAATATTTGTTGATGCAATATTATTTCTGAACACAGAGAATCATTAACTAATATATCATTCTCAATTGCATTCACGACCATCATTCAAGATTGTCTTTTCTGGATAATATTCCATTGACCAAATAGGCAAATCCAAATCGTTTGAGGTTCATCAGTCTCCAAAGAATGAGTACAACAAACAACTATTTCATCTCGTCTTCGGTAGAAACGATACAGTCTGATTGAGAACATAAACACGAAGGAGATTCAATAGTATGTTAACCAGGATCATGATGGTACGTCAAATTCGACTATGGAGTCGCTATGGAATTGAAGCAATTTCACCTGACAAGATGTGATAGTAACTATCGTGAATGATGAATGTCTCAAATTCATTTGATCTCGTCATTCAGAATTCAAAATTTTAGCATCTTCATATACAAACGTTGTTCGAATCAGAACCAATATTTTTCTATATTTATCTTTTATCTTTTGGAGCGATTGTCATTATCGTCTCAATGACAGGTCGGCTTCTATTCATAGGACTTCAACTACTGAAAGGTCACGTGCTCTGCGAGGTCATTTTGAAGTAGGACTATTCGTTCGTCTTCATTCATCTTCGTCATTTTACATACAGTGTGAATCAACGAAAGGGAATAAATATGATGATGAATAAATGAGGGGGTGTTAACAAAAACGTTCGGACACGTCGATTGATATCTTCAGGAGTGCATCCGTTTCAATACCTTCAAACTTTCTAGACAGGGTGTGTCATGTAACAGCGGCCGATAAAGAGTTTCTTCTTTCAAATGGAAAACCTACTATCGATAAAACTCTCGACGTGACTACAACTAGCTCTTCCGAAAATATCGAGTGGTTTGATCCGAATGGAATAAATTCAATAATGAATAAACGGGGAAGTTTTCAAAAAACGTTCGGACACGTCATTTGTTATCTATCTTCAGGGGCAAATACTTAACAATAAACACCCTATATTTCTTTCTCCACTACCTACTTATATTCAACTAGTCTGGAAATTTGTTTCCTGAAATAAGCGAGTACCTTTCAATAATTGCGTCCGTGTGTTATCTCCATAACCAACCATCTCTATTGTAAGAAAGCTACTATAAATAGATTTTTATCATTCATTGGATATCGAATCAACCTCAAGCGATGTAATTTTAACCAGCTTGAGATTGATTCGATATCCGATGAATGATAGTTTACCACCGTGTTGTAACGAGTAGGAATAAAACACGGGTCTGTAATAGCCCTCAGTTGACCATTAGAACCGCAAATGAATTTGAATAGATTTACTTTCGATATGTTGCGACCAGAATACTTATAGATTTACGTAACTTTTGTCATATTAGTATAAGATGAAAAAGGACATGATATCGAGAAATATAGGTGTTGGTTTTTCTACTATGCCTTTTTTCCAACAACCTGATATCATTTTTGAATTGTCAAACGGACAAGGCTAGCTCGGTCCATCGGAACGAGGTCCAAATAGTTTTCTATCTTCAAACATATACTGTAAGGGGTCTGAGATGAGTTTATTACTTCTTGCCCATGCAATGACAACCAAATAATAAGTTTAGTTCCTAGAAAGAATAATGAATTCTCAAGTAATTCTTGTTAGGTTTGAAACATATGTTGATGAAGGTTATTTATGGTTTCCGTTGAATAGATACAAAATAGTTGTGAGATTTCTAAATACCACCCAAACGATGGAATAACATCACATGATTGTCATCATGTCACGTGATACACTAGCTTTACGAAAGTAATGTTTGTCACAATTTTGTGGAAGTTCGTTTATGAATTTTGTTCAGTCCAGTTGTGTCACGTGATATGCGGAACGCTGGTAAAGTAATCTGTTATGTGAAATATACACTTTCATTATGAGTTGAAGAAATATCAACTACTCGAGTTGATAGCTCAATTATCATGGCTCTTTACGATTAATATTCAATCATCACTATTTCTCAACTAGTCTTTGGAAGCAATGAATATCAAGTCAGTTTTATGTCATTTAGTTAGGTCCAGATCCTATTATTATTCACTGTCGTTCACTTATTGTCCATCTGATAATAAAAAATAGTTAATTCAGTTAGGTAACCAAATAGTTTGATTTATGGACCTCCTTTCTATTCCTTTTCCAGTTTTATTCTAGATTGAGAGTAAAGTTAACGTAATTGTTGACGATAAAACTTCGAATTAACTTGAGTCGAAGAATGGCTCTTTAAAAAACTATAGAGAGTCTTGAGATGTTCTGTTTATTTTATGCCGAAGATGATACCTAACAGATGAGATAATGAAATGTTCCCTCACTTTCTGTGAAATCTGGAGTATGAATCAAACTATTGTAATGATATTTCCCTTGGAGGGGCTTTAGAAACATCAGCAGGAAGGCAGGAGTACAACGATCATCCTGTATCACGCATACCAGATTGCTCTCCTACCTCCCAATGCACTAGCATATTCCCGAACACTCAATATATGCCGCGGTGACAGATAACGTCACAGAAGATTCTGTAATGTTCTGGAAACAATCGATGGAACAATTAGAGAGAGAGGTTCGGTCTAAGAAGCTTCTAGAACAAAAAGAAGGAGACGGAAGTTCATTCGAGAAGGTTCTCGAACCAAAGCCTGTCTAGTTATCTCATATATAAACGGCCGAATAACTGCCGTCGGGGAGTAAAACAGCGAGTGTCAGAGAGACAGTTATATACCGCGTGTTATAAATCGTTTTACATAAATAGTAGTTATAAGTTCGATATAAATTAGTGTTTCTTTAGTTTAAATAAATCAGTTCGAAAATAAATAGTGTCGTGTTTGCTTCTGCACACGAATAACGTAACAATTGGTGTCATAAGTGGGATATCCCAGTGTGAAGTGAACAGACCGTCGTTATGAAGAAATTACACGAGTTGAGAGTGGTGGACTTGAAACGCGAGTTGGAGGAGAGAGATCTCGACACAACAGGGATCAAGGCTACACTTCAGCATCGTCTCATAGAGTATATGGTGAGCGTAGGTCAGGATCCAGAGACGTTCACCTTCGAGGAACCAGCTTCAGCGGAATCGATGTTGGCTGGGATCTCGGAACAGATAGCGGCTCAGCGACAGGATATTGCGGCCCAGATGGTGGCTCAGCAGGAGAAGATTACGGAACAGATTACGGAACAGATAGCGGCTCAGCGACAGGAGATTGCGGCTCAGCGACAGGAGATAGCGGCTCAGCGACAGGAGATTGCGGACCAGATGGTGGCTCAGCAGGAGAAGATCGCGGATCAGATGGTGGCTCAGCAGGAGAAGATCACGGATCGGATGGTGGCTCAGCAGGAGAAGATCACGGATCAGATTGCGGCTCAGCGACAAGATATAGCTGAGCAGATGGCAACTCAGCGAGAAGAAGTTCTGGCACAAATTACTGCTCAGCAAAATCAGATCGCATCGCAGATCTCAGCTCAACGGCAAGAGGTATTGGATCAGATATCGGCTCAACGGGAAGAGATATTAGCTCAGAAAGAAGTACTTGCTCAGTTTTCTGCTCAGCAAGATCAGATTGCCTCTCAGATATCTGCCCAACGAGAAGAAGTATCGACCCAGATATCAACACATCGGGAAGAGGTTCTGACTCAGATCGCTGCTCAGAAAGAACAGATCGCGTCTCAGCAGGATAAAATTATAGCTCAGGTATCAACCCAATTCACCACCCAGATAGAAGAAATGAAGAAGGAGCTGCAGCTCGAAATAGAAAGAATAGCTATGCTGGAGAAGTCTGAAAATGGTCAAGGACTCATGATTGAAACCACAGTAGGGCCAGATGCAGTGAGTACTACCAATCGAGTAAAACCACCTACATTCGATGGAAAAACATCGTGGCCGAACTATCTGAAGCAGTTCGAAGCAGCTTCCAAAGCCAATGGGTGGACATCCAAGGACAAGGTTGTGGCTCTGACAGTAGCTCTACGGGGTGATGCTTTGAACATCTTGCAAGCCATTCCGGAAGGTGAAGTCGATAGCTACGATCATCTCGTCAAACGTCTCGACATGCGATATGGCCATGAACATCTGCAGCAAGTTTTTCAATCACAAATGAAGAGCCGTCGACAGAGATCCAACGAGAGTCTTCAAGAATTCGAGGTGGATGTAGCCCGATTGGTCCACTGTGCCTACCCGTCAGCCCCAGAGTCCCTTATGGAATGTCTAGCTGTTCAAACGTTCGTGGATGGATTGCGGGATATCGAAATGCAGAAAGCAGTTCGCCTGACTCGACCAAAAGACCTCACCAGTGCTCTGGCAGCTGCGCTTGAGATCGAGGCCGCAGCAGAAGCTTCCCGAGGATCAGCGAGAGTCCGAGCAATGAACGACAGCGGAAACATAGCGGAAAATACCAGGCAAGATCCTACTGAAGCCTTAATCAACGCCATCCAGGGCCTCTGGAATGGGAAGGGGAGACCGGTACGTTGTTGGAATTGCGGGGAGTTGGGCCACCTCCAGAGAGCTTGTAAACGTGCGAAACAGGCTGCTGAGGAAGGATCATCTTCCACGCAGCCGCAGGAAAACTAGAGCGGGTCGACTTCGAGGGGGCAGCTTCGACCCGTAATTCTCAAGACCCTCTCATCTTTGTGGCATCCCTACGGCGTGATAACAGCAGCATTTACGTAGATGGACTGATCGACGGAAAGAAATGCGCATTGTTGGTGGATACTGGTGCATCGAAGACAATCCTGCGACGTGGACTTCTGACGTCTTCAAGAAAGCAACTTCTGAACTCAAGATGGCGTCTGAGAACTGCTACGGGTGAAGCTGCCACCGTTTATGGGGAAATCGATGTGGATATATCGATCGGGACGGTCAAATTTCCACATCGAGCTATCATGGCAGATATTGAAGAAGATGTTATTCTGGGAATGGACATCATGGGTGCGCAAGGAATTCAACTGGATTTTAGGAGCCGAACACTCAAGGTGGGTGCCGAAGAGATCTTTTTACATCCACGGGTGGAGGTAGCGGCAGGGGTAACGTTAGAAGAGGACGTCCTGTTACCGAAACGGAGCGAGACCATTGTAGCAGCGCGGATTGAGGGTAAATTGGAGCAAGGCAGTCCCTTCATCATGGAACCCAGGAACGATGACGAGGAAGTTGGACGTAGAATTTTAGTCGGCAAGGCTTTACTGTCAGCAGACGACCATGTACCTGTTCGATTCATCAACATAAATAATTACCCTGTGACGATTGGCAAAGGAACGAAGATTGGAACCTGTGTCCCGGCAGCCTCCATAATCCACCAGGTGACAGCAACCACTGATGGGGCCGGCAAGTATGAAGAACTCGTATCTGCTGCAAGCGACTCACTCAACAACCGACAGAAGAAGAAGTTAACCGAGTTACTGCAGAGGTATAGATCCATTTTCATACCTGCCAATGGAAAAACAGGTAGAACCAACATCGTCAGTCACAAAATCGATACGGAAGATACCAGACCGATTCGTCAACCAGCCCGAAGATTACCACAGGCCAAGAGAGAAATTGCAGAAAAGATCATCCAGGATATGGAACAAGACGGAGTAATCGAGCCATCCAATAGTCCTTGGGCTTCACCAGTGGTACTAGTGGAGAAGAAAGATGGAAACACTCGTTTCTGCGTGGACTATCGCCGATTGAACAACGTGACGAAGAAGGACAGTTATCCTTTGCCTCGAATTGACGACACACTCGACACGTTGGCGGAATCGAATCTTTTCTTCACTCTGGACCTGAAAAGTGGATATTGGCAGGTGGAAATGGATCCGGCAGATGAGGAAAAGACAGCTTTCACCATCGGCACTGGATTATGGCAATTCAAGGTAATGCCTTTCGGACTCTGCAATGCTCCGGCCACCTTCGAACGAATCATGGAGAATGTGTTGAGGGGACTCTCCTGGAAGACATGCCTGGTTTATCTGGATGACATCATCGTGATCGGTAAAACTTTTGAAGAACATATGGCTAACCTAGAGGAAGTTTTCCAGGAGAGAAAGATGGAAACACTCGTTTCTGCGTGGACTATCGCCGATTGAACAACGTGACGAAGAAGGACAGTTATCCTTTGCCTCGAATTGACGACACACTCGACACGTTGGCGGAATCGAATCTTTTCTCCACTCTGGACCTGAAAAGTGGATATTGGCAGGTGGAAATGGATCCGGCAGATAAGGAAAAGACAGCTTTCACCATCGGCACTGGATTATGGCAATTCAAGGTGATGCCTTTCGGACTCTGCAATGCTCCGGCCACCTTCGAACGAATCATGGAGAATGTGTTGAGGGGACTCTCCTGGAAGACATGCCTGGTTTATCTGGATGACATCATCGTGATTGGTAAAACTTTTGAAGAACATATGGCTAACCTAGAGGAAGTTTTCCAGGAGAGAAAGATGTGTAAGGTTATTTACTCTGAGATTGGTTATTTAGCGCCGTCACTCGGGTTTTCAACTAATATACTCGGGCGCCACCTATTTTATAGTGGTAGGTCCACTTGCACCAGGTAACTTTCAGTGGAGAAAGTTTAATCCAGGGGTCTGATGAATACAACTGTCAAAGTGACTTGAGACTTGATAGAATTTACTCCCGGATGAAGAGGTGTCCCAAAACTAATATATAGAAAGAAAAGTCAATTAATATATACAGCTTTATTTAATTAATATTTACAACAGGAAACTACTAGTGACTAAATATGTACATGTGCCTACTTGAAGCACTGACTTAAAATGCTATGATTCCCTCCTACTGAGACAAACGGCTTTCGAAGTAAATACTCAACGTGATTCACACTTGCCATGCATAAAGCTCATTAAAACTAAAGCCCATATCAAAGCACGTAAGCAATACCCAAACCATATTGCAAAAATCCACGCTCAAAGCAAAACTAGCAACAAGCTCTAAATGCAACATATATACACAGCCTAAAGGTAATGATCAGGTGATACGTCACTCTTAGATCGTTTTCAATACTCTAACACCCGATAAATCTAACGATCAGGTGATACGGCACTCTTAGATCGTTAGACAGTGCACGCACGTCATCTATCGTGCACTGGAAAATATCCTAACATCCGAAAAATAACGATCAGGTGATACGGCACTCTTAGATCGCTTTAATACTCTAACACCCGATAAATCTAACGATCAGGTATACGACACTCTTAGATCGTTAGACAGTGCACGCACGTCATCTATCGTGCACTGGAAAAGAACTCCTTAGTCGGGAACAGGTGAACACACACTTAGTTCCCTTTCAGGATTCCCAGCTGTAAGAAAACAAATTAATAGGTTACAAAATTCCCTTACGCTCCTATTTAGCCTGGTTCGGCGTGACACCTCGGACGACTTCTCTAGGCGGACTGTCCCACTATTACGGTCCCGGCACGATCTTCGGTCTTGGAACAGTCTTCTGGTCGGCTGGCTTCGGGCTTCTCCTTGGTGGGGCTGGCTCGCTGGTAGCTGGTCCGGATCTTCGAGCTTAGCCGGCTGAGCGCACAAGCTAAACTGTTCTTTTTAATTTCTATCTGAAACTCGTCGCCTCGCGAGCGGAGATTCCCACTACTCTTCTCTGAGAGTGGGGAGCGCGGTCTGCTATCGCGCCCGCTGTACGAACACTCGGATGATATACTGATTTGATTAAAATGCAACGCCTAGTAGATTATCGAATCTCGTTTTACCTAATCGAAACTGCATTCGCTTAATGCAGTAATATTCCTGGTGTATTGTTGATAGTACTTATGAAAAAGAACGGAGCCGATAGCTTACTTTTCACCTGAGTTCGATTTTACTCTCATTACCTATACCGTATGTCTCATCTACAATTCCCAAATTATAGTAACTTCGTTACATCCCCCCCAGGTAGCACATCATATTGGCTGGAACCCGATTTCATATTGGGCCGATATAGATATATCGTACATGTGAAAAATAATATAGGTCCAATATGAAAGTATGTTGGACAAACAATATTGAAATGATAATATTGGTGGAATATTGGTTCGACCTGAGCTGAATATGGATTGTCAGCTACAATATTGGAGCAATATTGGTTGTAAAATTCATCAACAATGTGTTGAAAAACATATCTATAAATGTTATATAATATTGTTTTACAAATGTCGATACAACAACATCGTATACATATTGTTCCCGACATTTATAACCAATATCGCATTCTGAACATTCTTCCCATGTCGATTCTGAAGCGGGTATGCGATATTGTATATTCAAGTTAAATGGCATATTGGTTGGATATTGTTTTGACAATATTTGAAACATCATATTCACCTATCTTGATTGATATCTTTTTATCTATATCATGCTGAAGATATCGTATACATTTTGTTTCTTACATTTATAACCAATATCGCGATTTGAATATTCTCCTCATGTCGATTCTGAAGCGGTTGTGCAATATTGTATATTCAAGTTCGACGGCATATTGGTTGAATGTTGTTTCAACAATATTCGAAACATCATATTCACCTATCTTGATTGATATCATTTTATCCATATCATGCGGAAGTTATCGTATACATATTGTTTCCAACAATTATAACCAATATAGCAATTTGAACATTCTCCCCATGTCAATTCTGAAGCGGTTATGAAATATCGTATGTTCGAGTTCGACGGCGCATTGGTAGAATATTGTTTCAACAATATTTGGAACATTGAATTCACCTATATTGATTGATATCATTTCAACTATATCACGCGGAAGATATTGTATACATATTGTTTCCAACAACTATAACCAATATCGCAATTCAAACATTCTCCCCATGTCGATTCTCAAGCGGTTATACAATATTGTGTAATCGAGTTCGACGGCAAATTGTATGAATATTGTTTCAACAATATTTGGAACATCATATTTATACCCAAATTGATATCGTTTCAACTATATCATGCGAAAAACATGGAATGCATACTGTTTCAAATATGAATATCAATAACGGCAATTCAATATATATATCTTATATCGGTCATAGAAAAAAAACAATATTGTAACTTCAAGTTCAATTGCATATCGGGTGAATAGTTTTCTAGCCATATTCAGAAAATAATATCATCTTATATTGGCAGATATGTGATTCACTATATCATGTGAGCAATATTGTTCACATATTGTTTTGAGGATACATATCGATATCAAAATTTCGATATTCATTCCATATCACGCACTCTCAAACCGATGTCGATAGATGGCGCTATAAATGATTGGTAACGTATTCCCATTGCCGATCAGACGAGAGAATATAAATATTGGCTCTAGACGAATGTAAAGTATTATTACCTAGAGTAGGGGTTAACCGTGATCAACAAGGCGGCTTCCCCAGGGCAAGGCCCTCCTATTTCACTTCGGCTGGGCTGACCTTTGTGATCATTCCTAATGCGAATAACTCGCAAATATTGGTATGAAAATATTCCACCAATATTTCGAAGACAACATAGCTACATAATGATTTTCAATAATGTACCAATATTTCCAACCAATATTGCACCAGTATATTAGTATAATATTCCAGCAATATTGGTATGAGAATATTCTACCAATATTTTTGAGACAACATAGCTTTATGATGATTTTTAATGATTCACCGATATTTCCATATAATATTGCACCAATATTGCCGAATGTTCTCCATTTATTTCTCGCCAATATTGATATCACATTTTGTGACCAATATAACTCTACAAATATTCAATCAATATTGATATGAGAATATTATACCCACATTTGGAAACTGATATTGTACCAATATCGCCGAATGTTCACATTTTTTTTCTCGCCAATATTACTTTCACAATATTTTGCCGATATTTTCGTAATATTGCAACGATATTGTCCAAATATATGTGTGCTACTTGGGCCCTCTTACTTCCTAAAAAAAAAAATAATGGATTTCATCTATATTATTTTTTTTTCCTCGTAATGCCTTCATAGTTAAATGTACACCAGAACACAACATTGAACAAAAATAAGAGCAGAGTTCGTCCTAAAAAAAAAATTAAATAAAATTCTTGGTGTTCTCTCCGGTGCAAGTTATAATGATGGCTCTGGCTGGTGAATGCACGGGCAAGGTTTATGCGGACGAATTCGAAGACTTCTCGGAGCTTGCCTAGTCGGCTGGCCTGATCGTCAGCTTCTTCCCGGTTATCTTCCACATCATCGGTTATCAGCTCCTCAGGACGGTACACAGCGGCTGGTATCTCCAACTCTCTGCCACAGTTAAGGAACGCTGGCGTATATCCGGTGGAGTCATGGCGAGCTGTATTATAAGCAAATACCAGTTCAGGTAGGTGCTGATCCCATTTACGATGATCGCCGTCACAAAACTGGGAAATCATAGTCTTCATGGTCTTGTTAGTTCGTTCCACGGGGTTAGCCTGCGGTGTGTACGGCGGTGCGAAGCGGTGTCCAGTCTTCAGATCATTCAATAGATCTCGGAATGCTGAACCAGTGTACTGAGTCCCATTATCACTGATGATGGTTTTCGGACAACCAAAACGTGTGATGATCTCTTCGTATAGTGCTTGACTCACTGCCTTCGCTGTAGCCTTCCGTATAGGACGGCACTGGATCCACTTCGTGAATCTGTCTTGAAACACTACCAAGTAGTTGTTTCCTTTACTTGAGCGTGGCAGTGGTCCAATCAGATCAGAACTCACAGTTTCCCATGGTTGTCTGTTCAATGACGGTTGCATCTTTCCTGGAGTCTTCTGCTGTGAAGTCTTGTACTGTTGGCAAGATTGACAGCTCCGAACGTACTTGGCTATGTCTCTGAACATGCCAGGCCAATAATATCGGTTAGCTATTCTGGCTGTGGTCTTGGCTATCCTGAGATGTCCAGCAGTGGGAGCATCGTGGTTCTCCTTCATGACGGTTGAACGAGCTGGTTTCGGTATGCACAACTTCCAGGGATCGGATAGCTCTGGTTCGGAGAAATCTGTCGAATCCCAGAAATGACGGTAGAGCCTGTCCTCCTTGATACAGTAATCCGGATTGGTTGCAGGATCCTTCTAGACTTCGGTTTTCTTCCGGACGTACCAGGAACAATCAGGTAGTCCTCCAACGGCAGCAATGTCTTCTTCGACTGGGGACGGGTGTCTGGACAAAGCATCAGCTACTCGGTTCAGGACTCCTTTCCGATACTTGATCTCGAAGTCGAACTGTTGAAGGTACATACTCCATCTGGCTAGTCTTCCACTTGGACTTTTGATATTGTGAAGCCACTTCAGAGATTGGTGATCGGACAGGACGGTGAAACGGTATCCCTCCAGATAGGGGCGCATCTTCTCTATGCCCCACACTATAGCCAGGCATTCCTTTTCGGTTACTGAGTATGCCCTCTCTGGAGTGGTCAGAGTCCTGCTTGCATAGGCGATGATGTGGTCACCATCTTCCTTATTCTGGATGAGCACAGCTCCCAGTCCTTGATCACTTGCATCTGTCTGTAGTATGAACGGTCTATTGAAGTCCGGACAGGCTAGAACCGGTGATTCCGTTAAGTATTTCTTAAGGTGACTGAACGCTTTTTCCTGTTCATTTCCCCACTGCCACCGGTATCCTTTCTTCAGCAATCGATTCAACGGCGCAGCTACATTAGAGAATCCAGGTACGAAGCGTCTGTACCATGATGCAACTCCTAGAAATCGTCGTAGCTGTCGGACGGTGGTCGGTGGCGGAAACTCCAGTATTGATTTCACCTTATCTGGGTCGGTAGAGATTCCTTCGCCTGTAACCACGTGACCCAGATACTTCAGGGATATTCTGCCAAACTGACATTTCTCTGGGTTTCAGACAGAGGTTGGCAATTTGGAGGCGACGGAATACTCCTTGTAAGATACTCAGGTGTTGCTCGAATGTCTCTCCAAGCACGATGATGTCATCCAGATATGCGAAGCAATATGGATCCAGTTCAGGTCCGATGATACGGTCCATCAGACGCTGAAATGATGCTGGTGCTGCATGCAGCCCGAAGGGCATTACTCGGAATTGAAACAGTCCACGGCCCGGTACTGTGAAAGCTGTGATTGGCTTACTAGCATCGGTCAAAGCCACTTGCCAATACCCCTGCTTCAGGTCAATGCTCGAAATGTATCGAGCTCTGCGCAACTTATCCAAAATTGCATTTATGAAGGGCAGCGGGTATGCATCCTTATGTGTTACAGCATTCACTTTCTGGAAGTCGATGCAGAACCTTGGTTTTCCATCCTTCTTCCGGACTATGACAACTGGTGAGCTCCACGGACTGTTGGACGGTTCTATTATGCCTTCTTTCAGCATCTTATCAACTTCGTCGTTGATGACCTCTTGCATTCTTGGATTCTGCGGTCTGTAACGCTGTTTGATTGGTTCCGGATTAATCAAACGTATCTCGTGTTTGAGTATCGGGGTTACTCCTTTGATGCTCTCAAATTGAGGCAGCTCCTGGTCCAGGAATGCTTGGAGTTCTCTATCCTCCATCGGGGTGAGTACAAGCTTCTCGGTACGGTCTACGGTATTAATCGGGTGAACCGGTGACGGTGTCGGGTCAGTTATCGGTTTTCCATCCATTCGTATATTTCCATCAGCAAGGTCTAGCTGGAATTTCTGCGGTCTCAGAATATCCATGCCTATGACGAAATCTGATGACAGGCCAGGCAAATGTCCGACTATGGCGGAAATAGTTGTATTCCCAATCACTAACTCCAAGTGATACTTGCTGGGAACTTGAGCTGGGAGGCCATTAGCCATTCTGGCCATGGAAGCATCCGGTGCTTCCTTAGGGACTCCCATAGCTTGACACGTTCTAGCCACTTGATCTCCCATATATGTTCGGGATGCTCCGGTATCCAACAGTGCATCAAAACGGTTACCAAGGCACTGCACAGAAACAAATGGACGGACATCTTCAGGTCGGACGGTTCGGATTGTTTCCGAGACATTGGTGGAATGGCACTGCTCAGGTCTCGGTGCAGGGCAATGCCTTCCTAGTTTCCCGACCTAGGACAAGGACAGTCACGTGACATCACTCCCTCCTTTCCACATCTGGAGCAAAATAGCTTAGGAGCAGATCGGCACTGACTCCTTAAGTGTCCTGTCTCTCCACATCTCCAACACACGGCTACTGGAAATGAACTCGTTCTTGCCCTGGCATCGGTAGCTGGCTGACTAGCTCTCCTCGTTTCTGTTCTCTCCGAGCTATATGGAGCCACTTTCGGCCTTGCAATCTCTGGAGCCGGCGGAGGGGTCGTCGCCGGGGATGTCGGTGGGGCTCTCGACACGACAGGGTACCTTGCAGTCATTGCATAGGTTTGGTACCTCTCCTGTAGCTCTCCTCGGAGGAGTTCAAACTCCTTCACGGCACGTGAAAAAGTCACGATATCGGCAAAGTCACTCCTTTTGATGTGTTGTCGGTATTCTGGTAGCAGATTCCTGTAAAGCCACATCAGCTCCTGCTCCGGTGTCATATTTCCATGCCTTCGTACAAGCGTCTGGATGTCGGTAATATACGCTTGTACTGGCTCATTAGGTCCTTGTAAACGTCTACCGATAGCTACTTCTAAGTCTATCTGGTAGTTAGCTGGGAAGTAGAATATCCGGAACAATTCCACGAATGCATCCCACGTCGTACAGGCTGTCCGGTTATTCCGGTACCAGAGGGCGGCTTCCCCTGAGAATAGGTCAGACAATACTGCTATTAACCTATAAGCAGGTATATTCTGGGACAGTCTGATCTCATCGAGCCTCTCCAGAAACGCTACTGGATCTCCTAGTCCATCAAATAACAAATTCCAGTCTCTGGTGCGGATCGGTTCTGGAATTGAAGTTGTCATCATCGATGATGTGGGTACGGCCATAGTCGGTACGGTTACTGTCGGTACGGTTCCGGGTGAAGAAACATTCACCGGGGGTACGGTGTTCATATTCGGGAATGTCCAGGTCGACGTCAGTGGAACATTCCCTGGAGTTGGTGTCGACGGTGCTGTTACCACCCGACCTTCCCTCAGGAACCTTATCAGGCGTTTTCTTTTGTCTTCCACGGTTCCAGTGACTTCAAGGCCGAACTTAGACAGTTCTACGTCTATATCAGCTTTCTTCAGCTGATATACCCAGCTCACCCGGACATCTACAGGCTCTTTGTTCTTCGGCGGTGAACTCTGTCCTTCTGCGGATTCTGGAGACTTCGTAATATCTTCGTTCGTCATGTTCGGTCTACCAGCAGTTTACGATATACGGTTTATCGGCACGTCTGACTCCTTCAGTGTCTCGAGCAAGAATCCACAATCGTTTTTGCTGATGTCCCAGTTCAAATAACTCCGGTCGGTCTTCGGTTGAACTCGAATATCCCTTGAATCAACGTACGTGCCAGCTCGGGAATGTTTCAAACGGGTTCCTTGCCCTAAAAACCTAAAGATTGATGTGCCACATGACTCAAAAGTCTTTATCTGGACAGCTGTCAAAGTGACAGGTCTCGATTTTATTCTAAAGCAATGTGGCCGTACACTCTCTACCGTGACTAAATATATGCTAGGGTAAGAAGATTCAAGCTTGCCGTATGCCCCGAGACAGAGTGATCATAGCAACCAAAAAAAAATGCAACACTTGATACTCAGATTTCCGAAAACCAACTCATGAAAGTTCACTTCACGAATAGCTTAACCCTGGTTCAACTCGGTTTAACTCGGTCCAACTCGGTTTGACTCGGTTTAACTCGGTTTAACTCGGTTTAACTCGGTCCCTGCTCGGGCGCCAAATTTGTAAGGTTATTTACTCTGAGATTGGTTATTTAGCGCCGTCACTCGGGTTTTCAACTAATATACTCGGGCGCCACCTATTTTATAGTGGTAGGTCCACTTGCACCAGGTAACTTTCAGTGGAGAAAGTTTAATCCAGGGGTCTGATGAATACAACTGTCAAAGTGACTTGAGACTTGATAGAATTTACTCCCGGATGAAGAGGTGTCCCAAAACTAATATATAGAAAGAAAAGTCAATTAATATATACAGCTTTATTTAATTAATATTTACAACAGGAAACTACTAGTGACTAAATATGTACATGTGCCTACTTGAAGCACTGACTTAAAATGCTATGATTCCCTCCTACTGAGACAAACGGCTTTCGAAGTAAATACTCAACGTGATTCACACTTGCCATGCATAAAGCTCATTAAAACTAAAGCCCATATCAAAGCACGTAAGCAATACCCAAACCATATTGCAAAAATCCACGCTCAAAGCAAAACTAGCAACAAGCTCTAAATGCAACATATATACACAGCCTAAAGGTAATGATCAGGTGATACGTCACTCTTAGATCGTTTTCAATACTCTAACACCCGATAAATCTAACGATCAGGTGATACGGCACTCTTAGATCGTTAGACAGTGCACGCACGTCATCTATCGTGCACTGGAAAATATCCTAACATCCGAAAAATAACGATCAGGTGATACGGCACTCTTAGATCGCTTTAATACTCTAACACCCGATAAATCTAACGATCAGGTATACGACACTCTTAGATCGTTAGACAGTGCACGCACGTCATCTATCGTGCACTGGAAAAGAACTCCTTAGTCGGGAACAGGTGAACACACACTTAGTTCCCTTTCAGGATTCCCAGCTGTAAGAAAACAAATTAATAGGTTACAAAATTCCCTTACGCTCCTATTTAGCCTGGTTCGGCGTGACACCTCGGACGACTTCTCTAGGCGGACTGTCCCACTATTACGGTCCCGGCACGATCTTCGGTCTTGGAACAGTCTTCTGGTCGGCTGGCTTCGGGCTTCTCCTTGGTGGGGCTGGCTCGCTGGTAGCTGGTCCGGATCTTCGAGCTTAGCCGGCTGAGCGCACAAGCTAAACTGTTCTTTTTAATTTCTATCTGAAACTCGTCGCCTCGCGAGCGGAGATTCCCACTACTCTTCTCTGAGAGTGGGGAGCGCGGTCTGCTATCGCGCCCGCTGTACGAACACTCGGATGATATACTGATTTGATTAAAATGCAACGCCTAGTAGATTATCGAATCTCGTTTTACCTAATCGAAACTGCATTCGCTTAATGCAGTAATATTCCTGGTGTATTGTTGATAGTACTTATGAAAAAGAACGGAGCCGATAGCTTACTTTTCACCTGAGTTCGATTTTACTCTCATTACCTATACCGTATGTCTCATCTACAATTCCCAAATTATAGTAACTTCGTTACAGATGGAAACACTCGTTTCTGCGTGGACTATCGCCGATTGAACAACGTGACGAAGAAGGACAGTTATCCTTTGCCTCGAATTGACGACACACTCGACACGTTGGCGGAATCGAATCTTTTCTCCACTCTGGACCTGAAAAGTGGATATTGGCAGGTGGAAATGGATCCGGCAGATAAGGAAAAGACAGCTTTCACCATCGGCACTGGATTATGGCAATTCAAGGTAATGCCTTTCGGACTCTGCAATGCTCCGGCCACCTTCGAACGAATCATGGAGAATGTGTTGAGGGGACTCTCCTGGAAGACATGCCTGGTTTATCTGGATGACATCATCGTGATCGGTAAAACTTTTGAAGAACATATGGCTAACCTAGAGGAAGTTTTCAAAAGACTTCAGGCAGCAAACCTCACACTCAATCTGAAGTAATGCCATCTGCTGCAGAAACGGGTTAACTACTTGGGACACGTCGTAGGAAGGCGTGGTGTGGAAGTCGACCCTGAGAAGGTACGAGCAGTGAAGCAATGGCCAGTACCAAGAGATAAGCATCAACTCAGGAGCTTTCTTGGGCTCTGCACTTATTATCGACGTTACGTTCGAATGTTTTCGGATATCGCAAATCCCCTGACTCGTCTCACCGAGGAAGCACGTTCCTTCCACTGGGATCCAGAATGCCAGGCCGCCTTTGATGCTCTGAAGGAACGCTTGACCACGACACCGATTCTTGGGTATCCACTTCCACAAGGACAATTCATTCTTGACACAGATGCCAGTAATATCGGCATTGGTGGAGTCCTTTCGCAGTATCAAGATGGGCAAGAGCGAGTCATCGGTTACTTCAGCAAGGTGCTATCGAAGGCAGAACGAAAGTACTGCGTTACCAGGAGGGAACTATTAGCCATGGTAAAATCGGTGGAGCACTTCTATAAGTACCTCTATGGGCGAAAATTCCTACTCAGGACGGACCACGCTGCATTGAAGTGGCTCCTGAATTTCAAGAACCCCGAAGGCCAAGTAGCTCGGTGGATCGAGAGGCTCCAGGAATATGACTTCGAGATAGCACACCGAGTGGGGACGAGCCATAAGAATGCAGATGCATTGTCCAGAAGGCCATGTCCACCTGAGTGCCCACATTGTAGTCGTTTGGAGGATAAGGAAGCAGCCCTCTATAGAACCACCGTTGTCAATGAAGATTGGTTACCTGCAGCAGTCAAGCAAGAGCAAGAAAAGGACCCAGAACTTCGGAAGCTTCGAGAATGGAAGAAAGCGAATCGCCGTCCTTCTTGGCAAGAAGTAGCACCATCTTCACAGACTTTGAAGGCGTACTGGAGTTAGTGGGACTCCTTGGTATTAGAAGATGACCTGCTCAAGAGGAATCTCGAGAGCGATGATGGGTCGGATAATCGGATGCAGTTGGTCATTCCTAGGAGCCGAGTGTCGGAAGTACTTGGATATCTACATGATGGAACTTCAGGGGGACATCTAGGAGTGAGGAAGACACTGCAGCGGGTACGGGAGCGGTTCTACTGGGTGAACTGCAGTGACGACGTCAGGGAGTGGTGCCGTAAATGCACTGTGTGCTTTGCCAGCAATGGCCCTCATCGTGAACCAAGGGCACCCATGAGACAGTACAATGTTGGAAGTCCTTTCGAGAGGATTGCTATGGATATTGCGGGGCCGTTTCCAGTGACTGATAATGGAAATAAATACATCCTTGTCTGCATGGACTACTTCACCAAGTGGGTGGAAGCGTATGCGATCCCTAACCAGGAAGCCGTAACTGTCGCCGATGTCCTGATGAATCAACTCATCAGTCGTTTTGGGGTGCCATTGGAACTTCACTCTGATCAGGGCCGGAACTTCGAGAGTGAAGTGTTTAAGAAGATGACCGAGAAGTTAGGAATCAAGAAAACAAGAACAACTCCATTGCATCCACAGTCAGATGGCATGGTGGAGCGAATGAACCGAACCATAGGGAGGTATCTCTGCAAAGTCGTTGATCAACACCAACAAGACTGGGATCAACATCTTCCTTTCTTCTTGATGGCCTACAGATCTGCGGTACAGAAAGGTTCTATTTGGACGAGAGATGAGGCTTCCATGTGACTTGGTCTTCGGATGTAGACCTGGTGAGGACATAGTAGGGGAAGAGTACGTTACGAATCTGATGAGAAAGATGCACGATATTCACGAATTGGTTCGTTCTAATCTGAAAATTGCCAGCGATCGCATGAAAGACCGGTACGACATCAGAGCTGGGGGTGCAGGATACGCAGAAGGAGACCTGGTGTAGTTGTACAATCCACAAAGGAAACGAGGTATTTGTCCAAAACTACAGAGATCTTGGGAAGGACCTTATACCGTCAAGAAGAAGATCAACGATGTCATATACCGCATCAATAAAGAACCCAGTGGCAAACCAAGAGTCGTTCATTTCAACAGACTAGCACCATTCGAGGGAACACAAGATCAACAAGTTCAACAAATTTGTCCGGAAGAAAAGGAGCTTACATTCGACGAATTCTTTGGGACATACAGTGGTTCATCAAAAGCAAGGTTTGGCGTCACCAAGGAAGAGCACCGCGACCTTTTTGCCATTCCTGTAGAATACGCACTAGCTCACTGCGTCGCCGAAGACCTTCAGATGTCTTAAGGAATAGCGAACAAGTTCATGAGGAAGTTCGGGAAGTTAGAAGAGCTTCATCAACAAGGTCCCTCCGTCGGTCGAGCACTAGAAATAGAAGATATCAGCACTGAAGGAAAAAGGTCTCTGTTTTATCTTATAACGAAAGGAAGATCTTCTGAGAAACCCACTCACAAGGACCTCTGGGAGACGCTAGTCGACTTGCGAAGCATCATACTCGAGAAGGACATACAGAAGATAGCTGTTCCAAAGCTGGGGTGTGGACTGGATGGCTTGAATTGGAGAGTTGTAAGGAACATGCTGGAGGTTTTATTTAGATTCACCGGAGTTAAAATTCTGGTATGCTGCTGGAACTCCAAGGGAACTCCAAGAGAGAAGACAGTGCCATGTTATTTCTACCATACTACACGTTGTAAAAATGAAACCAGTTGTCCCTATCTTCATAGTGATCAGAATGCATTCCAGGAGGAATGCGTTTTAAGGAGGGGGCAGTGTAATGATATTTCCCTTGGAGGGGCTTTAGAAACATCAGCATCCTGTATCACGCATACCAGATTGCTCTCCTACCTCCCAATGCACTAGCATATTCCCGAACACTCAATATATGCCGCGGTGACAGATAACGTCACAGAAGATTCTGGAATGTTCTGGAAACAATCGATGGAACAATTAGAGAGAGAGGTTCGGTCTAAGAAGCTTCTAGAACAAAAAGAAGGAGACGGAAGTTCATTCGAGAAGGTTCTCGAACCAAAGCCTGTCTAGTTATCTCATATATAAACGGCCGAATAACTGCCGTCGGGGAGTAAAACAGCGAGTGTCAGAGAGACAGTTATATACCGCGTGTTATAAATCGTTTTACATAAATAGTAGTTATAAGTTCGATATAAATTAGTGTTTCTTTAGTTTAAATAAATCAGTTCGAAAATAAATAGTGTCGTGTTCGCTTCTGCACACGAATAACGTAACACTATGTTAGCTCAGTGTCTTTTTCACCCCAAAAAAATATTTTCGATGGAATAAAAATATGATTACATATGAGTTCATGTTAGAATCGATTCAAGTCCAGAACTGTACACTGTGTCCCATTTTGGTTGAGACTGCACTGTATCTCAGCTGTTATTGAAGATAGGGACATGCGGTTTTCGCGACCCTGTATCAATTTTTTGTAGAACTTTCAAAGTCACAAACAGAAATATTCCAACTACTTTTGTTCCTGAAATACAAGGCGAAAACGGAAATGTTCACTTTTGGAGATGTTAATATTTCTCAGGCCCTGTATAAGATGGAAAAAGATGAGAACTGCTCATAATAGATGTTTTTACAGCCAGTGGCGTAATCTGAATTTTTTTCAAGAAACCGAATGTTTCTATCTCCAATAATAGCTGAGATACTGTTCAGTCTCAACCAAAATGGGACACAGTGTACATCATCATAGTTAAAAGGAAGTGAATGTATCCACCTACCTCTTGTGAGAAGAATCCGAAAAAAAATCCTAATATCTGTTGCGAAATTCCAGAATAATAAGTTGAGCAAATACAAAGAATTCTCATTTTATTCCAAGGAATATCAAGACAACTTCTCCAAGGTAGCCTCTTCAGGATTCATTTTTTGATAATTTCCATTCAAGCATTATTCCATCTGATTTTCAGTTGGATAATATATAAAGTTTCATAGCATTTCTTGCAAATTTCATGATGAGACCTCCTGTCACACAAGTACCACCATTTACAAAGTCTCTTGTTGTGCCTTCCATGTTATATACCTACATCTGAAGACTATCAGGTATGTCAGACCTCAGACTTCCTGCGAAACTATGAACAAAATGTATTGGATTCATCAATGCCCACAAATCTTCTCAGCTAGGGTGACTTCATCTCAAAAACTGATGAAAATTTGAATCAACGAGAAAATATCAGTTCGAATTTGAAGTTTGAATTGCAATTTCAACGATAGATTTCTTCCAATGAATTCTAGTTACTGTTCGTGCATCACTGACAGAATTGATAGAATATATTCGATGTTCACATTAATCAGATTATTTTTGCTCAATATTTCGAATTTAATCTTAATTTTGGCGAATGAGACAAACTCCATTCGGAATAGGTTTGGTAACGGTATATTCAAATTTCACCGTTAAGCATAATGTCCACTGCTGAAGTATTCTAGAATTGAACGAATGGATATAACACAGCATATTCGAATATTCCTATCGGGATTCCAGCATGTATACTCACCTACTGAAAACATTAGATTCTTGAAATGATTTTTCTCTATCAGTTTTTATTGAATAAATTTCGTGTAGTTGATTGATCGAAACAATGAAATGTTGCTAATATTATTCCCAATTATGGAACTAGGTTAACATTGAATTCTTTCTAGCCTTGGCTACACGCATGATTCACTGTTGCAGTCCAATCACCGTTGCTGCTTGAAAGCAACAAGGCCTATACCTAACTACCTATATCTACTCAATACATACATGGTCCCTAAGTAATCGTTCACAGAAGTATAGTGAATTCTTGATTTCAGAATATCACGAATTGAGCAAAAATATCTGAATGAAATATTGCTGATGAGAGAGATACTCTATTTTTATGTAACATATCGAAAACACACCATTTCAACTAGGAAGGTTATTTCATTTCTTGGATGTGTGGAACATTGATATTTATCATAAAGGACGTGGAAAAAAATTCTGAATTGTGGAAATCTAATCACGAATCTACGATTGAAAGTCTTTATAGTATATTATACACCTAGGGAATGGAGTATTAATTTGAATCCCAAGACAAAAAGTTTATAACCCGATCAACACATGGGTTATAATTTGTCGAAGGATTCAAAACCTCTTTAGTCCCGCAGTGTATATCCTACTTTACGCACTTCAGGAGAAAGTAACGAGAAAAAATTCAAATGCTACTGAACTGTATTTCTATAACATCAAGCCGGAGGGGCTGATTGTTACCATATCAACGACCTCATTAGCGACAACATCGCAGGAGAAAGCAAATATTCTTGCAGAGATGTTCGCAGCAAACTCTACTTTGGATTCCCAAGGAAAGCTGCCGCCGAACATTCCACCCGTTGAGAGTCGAATGCCCGAGGTCGTCTTCCGTCAACGCACTATCAGACGAATTCTGCTTGGTCTCAAAACGAATAAGGCTAACGGTCCTGATGGAATTCCACCCATTGTCCTCAAAAAATGTGCACCAGAATAAACACCGATTCTCTGCAAGTTGTTTACCATCTCGTACAGGTCGGGTATTTTTCCATCATGCTGGAAGACAGCTAGAGTCCAACCAATCCCCCAAAAAGGGAACAAGAACCTGCCCAACAACTACAGGCCCATTGCCCTGTTATCAGTAATCTCTAAAGTGATGGAGAAAGCCATCAATATTGAACTTATCAAATATCTAGAGAGCTCAGGAATCATCAATGATAGACAATACGGCTTTCGCCACCGAAGATCTACTGGAGATCTACTTGCCTATGTCACCCATTTATGGCGATCTTCAATAGAAAAACACGGGGAATCTCTAGCTGTCGCGTTGGACATATCGAAAGCATTCGACCGTGTTTGGCACGAAGGACTCCTCCACAAACTACCATCATACGGCTTACCACCTCAGCTATGCCATCTCTTATCGAGTTTTCTTTCAGGCAGATCGCTTCACGTGGTGGTGGATGGTGTACCGTCTGATACCATTGCCAATTCCGACGTTCCACAAGGATCAATTTTGGCACCAACATTATTCCTGCTTCATATCAATGATCTGTTGGGAGTATCAACTTGCCATATCCACAGCTTTGCAGATGATAGTACCCTCCATACTGCGTTCTCTTCCAGAATTCCCATTTCTTACCAGGAAACTAAGAACTCACGGCGCAGGCAGGTCAATACTGTCAATGAAGATCTTGCTGAAATCACAGCCTGGGGAACAAACAACCTAGTTGAATTCAACGCCACCAAAACTCAAGCCTGCATTCCCTCTATAAAGGCGGAACTCAGTATGTTCGATGTTGTAATGTCTGGCTCCACCATCCCCACCAAGCCCACCATATCTGTGCTTGGTATTTCCATCAGCGACACTCTTTCATGGAATAATCATGTCAGATCCATCGCGAAAGCTGCTTCACAAAAACTCGGATTCTTGTTCCGTGCGAAAAGCTACTTTACACATATGGGGTTCAGCACCAAAACATACGCTGATGCTCTTACATTCCATCCAGAGAATTGCCATTCGCCTGGTGGGTGACGCCACACTCACTCACTCTTTGACATCATTGGAACACCGTAGAAAGGTCGGCGACCTTTCACTTCTCTATCGATACTTCCACGGGAAATGTTCTTCGGAAATCTCTGCTGTCATCCCTTCACTAGCAATACCAATCAGAACTAGACAAGCCCAGTCAGCACATCCTTTCGTTGTCAACCTCGAAAGATGTCGAACAGCACTTTATCAAGACTCCTTCATCCATAGAACGGCTAGGCTCTGGAATTCATTGCCTGTGGAAGTATTCCCAACAAAATATAATCTCCAAAAGTTCAAAAAAAAAATTCCAATACCTACCTCCTGTCCCTATCCTCCCTAAGAACGCATGATGTTCTTTGAACATTATAGGGATTCCCTTTCGTGCGCTACGAGCGATAAAAAAAAAACCTCAGTAACTATGGTGATGCAGATCATGATTGTCATCGGTAACTGTAAATCTTGGTGTGTTATGACAAGTAACTGAGTAGAACACAAATAAATGAATATTAGTCAAACACGCCAAACCCATCGAAAGACGTTGACCGCGATGGAGAAAATCAAAAAGGCAGCTCGTGAAATGTCATTATGGAATGCATGTGTTTGGCTCTATCTCTTCAAAAGCATTACTATCATGTTCAACTTATTCGGTGCTATCAGGAGTAATCCTAGGTTATGTGAACTGGTCAATCAAAGAAGTAAATATCAATAAGGCTCAATCTACACAAATGACTGTACAAAAAAAATAATCAGAATTGGAAAGTTCCATATGTTATCAAGTTATCAGACTAATTACAGGAGTATCTACCTCGCAGCGGAGAATGCAATTTGAAGGAATAATGCTATCCAAATAAGATGTAGATGTAGATACTAGCTAGTAAGCAATCACTCTGAGAAGTTTCATCATGAAAGAAGAGAGAGGTTGAGAATATATTGTGTCATTCATAAGTTTTTTCCTTGAAATCTGGTATGTTTGATATGCTATGATATGGGAGGGTCGCATTATGGAATATAGAGTTACATGAACATTCAGATCCATTGAACCCTCGAAACCCCTCCCCCTCCCCCTACCTCAGTAGTATGTGACCAATATCGATAATTGACCATTACAGACTCATCATTCATGTATGTGCTGGGCTCGCTATGGAAAACTCAATTTGACGATTATGTTGTAAGTACTGACTTTTTGTCGGGGAACTGAATATAATTGCTGAGTACCCAGCACTGGGACCAGCCGCCGGTCGCAGCGTACCGATATACAGAGAGCATATGGGACCATTGACTGGACCACTGATGTCAGGTATGGGGAAAATATATTTGGCCATGAATGCCCCTTCTCAAAATGTTTGCTGGAATCCTAACCTTTTGAAAGCTCTCACCATTTCTTGTAGAATAAAATGAAGGAGTTACGAGATGAGGGGCGACATAAATCAGGTCCTCACTTCAAATTGTGCCCAAAATGAACTTAAACAGCATGCGGATATCGGTAACCGAAAGATTCACACAATAGGTCGAAAGGGAGAAATGTCGCAAGATTTAGAAATCGAAAAATTGATTGAGAAATTGCGAAATCTCAATATTGAATTCTATCTCCGGAGATTTTTGAAGAATATCGAATTTGACGATTCGGTTTCATTATTTTTATTCAAATAATTTGAATAGTCTCGAAATATCGAACGGCTCCGTCTCTTCGTACCTTTATCACCTATGAAGAATGGCTTTCAAAAAATATTCGTATAAGTAACGTTTCGTTATGAAGGGGAGGTTACTGACATTATGATATGCTGCAAATTGAAGTCAAATATTTTATGTCAGGAGCTGCCTAGCCTCCAACGCTATGAAATTATATGCATATATAAACCCAGTTCGACTAGTAAATTCTACTTATTGAATGAATTCAGTATCAAATCTCTGGAAGATGCATATCCCATTATTATCGATAACGATATACTAGCTGTGTGACGAATCGTTCAGGTCTTGCTAATGTGAGCAATTTGGCTAATTGCTCTGAGAAGATGGCATGAATCAGCAAAGATAGAACAGTTGCCAAAGATGAGAACTCTCTGGAAAGGCGAAGGCTGATTTGGTACACCAATTAGGAGCATCTGATCGCGTCAATCAAAAAGATCCATTTGAGGCCGCGAAACAGATTTCACATAGTGAAGGAATAATTAGCTGAGAGCATTGTCTTATCATAGAAGTTGTCTCAGGTATGAGCAGATGTTAATAAACTGTCTTTGCTAGGGTACGATATCATGATGGGTAATAATTGAAGGAATACGTAAGTTGTGAGAACTTTGAATGATAATAATTAGTCGGATAGATATAGCATGTACTGTAATTATTTTCCTCATCCTTCTCTCTATGGAACTCCCAGGAATTATTGAAATTCACTTGATATAGATTTATATTACAATCACCAGTGTCCTTTTTATCATTTGTATCTCAGAATATGCTGACTATAACTAGAACAGTACTTCGAGAGCTATAGTTCGAAGAATTCGAAATCAATTTAACTATCCTCATTGGAAGTTTGTTGATGAATAGGGATGAGACAATGATTTGTGACAATAGTTATGTAATAAAAAACGTTACGATTTATTCAAATACACAGTCCTTAATACACAATACAGTATCACGATAATTACGCCTCATTTCAATAAAACACCTTCAACTACAACTGTCGGGCTATCGGTCAGAGTAGTTACGCACAGATGTACACAACAGGAATTGTAACCCAATGAATCTACCTGAATGAGCAAGTGTCGGCGAGATGTAGTCCAGAGCACACTCGGAATGAGCCGTTACCACCGATACAACAAGGCCTGCATGCTCCGTGGGTGACGTTACTTAGTCAGGCCTAACCAGCGGCTCGAAACGACAAGCGCTTATAGCGCTATAAGGCGACCGCGTATTTCGATTTTAGTTTTAGATCATCATTGAGCCGATTTCGCTGTTTTTTGAAGGGCTTTCGGTTAACAAAAGGATACCAGTCGTCAACTGAGCCCTTCTTCGCACCCCATTCGATTTTATTATGAAAAAACGAAGTTTTAAAGCAAAAACCAGGATAAAACTCCAATATCCACCTACAGCAACCCATTCGAATTAAATATATTGGCAAAAATTGTGGTGAAGGTAAACTTCACACCTACTTATACAGGGCCCGCAGAAGATAAACTTATCGTGAGATTGATCGAAAGAAAATTGTGGAAAATGTATTTTATTTTGATTGACATGCCGTTTTTTACAATTACCTATATTTATCTTGGAGAATTCCTATTACCTGAAAAAATAACCAGTGAGTGTTTTCAATTTTTTGTTGTTGGATTTTTCACCCAAGTGGATCGTTACACTTGAAACCGTAATTTTTAAGGGTAAAACTGCATTTATCATGCGATGGTTTTTTTTTGAAAATTTTTTTCGGTACTCACGTATTTTTGTCTGATAAACCGAATTTTATAATGAAAATGTGAACAAACCACTATTTATTGAGATATTTCAAGAAAAAGTTCGAAATTTCGCCTACTTTCTTCTCTTGTGTTGGGGGCATTTGACGCTACTTGCTCTTATTTCGTCATTGGACCCTTTATATACTCATAATGTAATTCGATGGCACATTTTTATATAGAAAATTCAACAGGAAACATGATTTTTATGGCAAGTTTTTCATATTTAGTGAACAAGCATTCCAGATGACGACCATTCAATCAATAGTCAATCAAAATACGAGATGTCAAATGCCAATAGATTGCTTTCGAATGACATTACACACGCCATTATCTTGAATGATATTCTTCCGTCTTTTCACTAAATATGGATTAATCTCAAGAAAATCATATTTATAGTTGAATTATATATAAATTGTCCAATATGATGAAAAAAGAAGGGAAATTTGTTCCAAATGCCATCCAGAAGACAGGTGAAAAAAAAGGTGAAATTTGGAACTTTTCAGTCAAATATCTTCATGATAAATATCATGATGAATGCAGTTTCACCTTTTTTGAGTAGTGTTTTAGTTCATGTCAATATGATAGTTGCAATTTGATGCATTCATTGCCACGAGGCGAATGACCGTTTTCAGAAAGAAATTTGAGAAAGAGAATTAAAAATGCCCGTTTATTATGAAAATTCAAGAAAATTTCCTCGAATTCAGAGATGATTTTGTTGACTATAATATTCGAATACAAAACTAACTGCACAATCAAAGCTTTTCTATTTTTCCTCTACTTATAATTTTTATGAGAGAGTAATTGTCTTCTATTATTGATTCATCATTATAAATTAAGCTCTATTTACTACTGAACTTAGATACTCAGATGGAGTGAAATCCTCGCGGTGGATTGCATATACTTACCCACATTTTCGATAGCTCCTCGTCCAACGGGAAACTGAAAGCATGAACTTTTGAACCACCCACATAATTCCCCCGACAAAAAGGAACACAACACTTGAAAGGCATTGTTATTCCGCCGATCACAACACAAAATATTTCACGAAATAGTAATTTTTCCGCCAATTATTTTGATGAATAATTAACAAAAGAATTCGGGACCGTTTCAAAAACATACGTGAATCACAGATGAATTAACACGAACTGACGCGTTAGTCGACAAGCGATAAAATGAAACACTGGCCTCACTTGGCGACGTCACGAGCTGTTTACGTCAGAGTCTGCTGGCCTTGTTGTATCGGTGGTAACGAATGAGCTCCATGTGTCGAACTCTGAATGAGCGTGTAACGTCACACACACACATCGATCACACTCTGGATGAGCACATCGATCACACTATGGATGAGCACAGCGATGTGCATTTTAATAGAATTCGGCACTGGGAATCTAACCCTGGGCCACCGGACGGGCTCGCACTAATAATACACGCTATCGATAACGCTATACCAGTCCAACTGTCTGGTTGACTGAAGGTCTGCAACAGTCAGGGCATACTTTGCTGGTATTTAGTGGCATGCCTGGCCGTTATAGGAGCAATGTCCCCTACTCCAACGGCAGCGATGGAAAACCTCCTTGATCTTACTACCTACCCTCCACATTATCTTGGATAGGAGAGCCAGGATGGTTCTTCAAAGATTCCTGCCACTGGAAAATCAAATAAGAGGGGGGCGACTGGTGGACCACTCCGGGATACATTGTGGAATAAAAAGTCGTCAAACTGTAGGAATGATTCTCGACATGTTGGCTACATATGAAGAAGTCTTTGAAAGTCCTCTTCTCGAAGAGAGACGAATGGGTAAGCGAATCAGTCCTTTCCCAAAAACCGAACACGTAATGTACACAGATGGTTCAAAAACCCCTCTTGGAGTTAGAGCAGAAAACCGGAGACAGAAATCTCCGTCAATCTTAGTAAGTATGCTACAATCTCCCAGGTGGAGGTCTTCGCAATTGAATTGTGTGCTAGAGAGTTGACGAATGAACCTCTAGTGAAGCAAGACATCAGTATTGTATCAGACAGTCAGGCGACTCTTAGAGCTCTGAGCTCCAGCAAGATAAATTCCAAACTTGTATGAATCTGTATGGAATCCCTAGAATGCCTGGGTGCAAACAACAGAGTAACTATGCTGTGGTTGCCTTGACACCAGAGGGTGGAGGGCAAAGAGAAAGCCGAAATCGTCGCCAAACAGGAAACCGAATCTGTGTTCATAGGAGCAGAACCGTACTTTGGGATCACCGCAAGTGCGGCCAAAACAACTATCTTGGACAAGGCAGAAAAGACTCACGTACTGGTCTGGATTACCAGGATTAATCCATTCGAAGACGTTTCTGCCTGAATCATCGAAAAACATAATCAGGCAGATTCTAGAATGACGCAGAAGAAACCGCATTTTGACAGGACCACTCACAGGACACTGTCATCTGAGATACCACCTAGGAAGATTGGGTCTGAACCAAAAAACGGGCTGTCCGTTCTGCTGTGTGGGAGACGAAATGGCTGAACACATACTATGTTCATACTCTTGCTCAGAGAGACTGAGAATCGTCATATTTAGCTTAATCAGTTCAGAACCAATTGATTCAAGAGGAATTTTCCTAATTAAACTTCGTGAAAATATGTGGATTGTACAGTGGACTGTAACCTGTAGAGGGTGAGTCACAATAGTCCCATCTGGGGTTGCAGTGGGCGGGCGGTATTTGCCTTACTCACATGGAACCTAACCTGACCTAGTTCTCAACCAGCAAATGAGATAACCTCACTCAACCTCGAACTGATGATAACCTCACGAGTGTGTCATTTTTGCGGGATTCTGGAAGAATTTAACCAAAATGATGATATCCGAGAGGGTTCTTTTCGATAACCTATGAAGGTATCGAAACGTGTTATCGCATGATTGCGGATATGAATTGTATAATCAAAACTTACTAGGAAATAGAAGTAGTCAGAAGATGGTCGACTGCCGTCTACCTGCCAAGAGATAAAATTCTTAGTGAAAAAACTGATTATCAGATTCCATTTCCAGAACTCACTGAAGTTGCCACATCTGGCCACCTGAGATCGAGGTATGTGTTGAATCAAGCAAATCTGCAGCTCATCTCATAATTTTCTACATAGTACCTATAGTATTTCATGACGACCAAGAATCTAGGGTAGTTCAGTAGTACCTAGTTGATAAGTATACTTACTTTAATAACTACGGATGCTCCATATCATTGCCTGCTTTACTATCGCACTCGCTTCTTGCATGGTGGTTACCCTGTATACACAAACCTGCATTACTCCTGCCTAGCATATCAGATGTTGTAGCCAACAACGTTCCAGCCTGTGGATCTGAAGCTGACTTGAACAGCCCATTACTCTTTACCAGCACTAGAGTTTCTTGTTGTGGGACATTTCTGCTCCAGGATGCCACTTCCAACTATAAAAGTTAGTCAAAGTGAGCTGTATTTAGTCCTCTATCTATTTGCACTGATCCAGGAAATAATTCATTTGCCTCAACAATTATCAGCATTGTATTGAGTGTAGTATCTAGCTTTCGACCTGAACACTTTTGGAATCGATACCAGAAGAAAAGCTGCGTGAGTTTTGTATGCAACTCTCAATCAGTTGTGTGCCAAACGGTTATATTATCATATAATATTCCATCAATATGCTTTCATAAATCACTGCTTCGAATTTTCGTAATTAATCACCTTTTATCACCTTATGAAGTTGAACAAACTCAATCGACACAAAATAAATATTGTACTCTTACATCTACCCCCTGAGTTTCAGAGTGCATCACACTCAGTCATCTCATTTATATGAATTACAAATACTTCAACTGTTCACCATTGGAACTCAAAGACAATAGCATGTCTTTGAATGAATTCAGAAAACTATGAGGGATTTCTTCACTGAAAATTGTTCTCATTCAGACCGAGAGTTTCTGCTCACTACTCTGAATGCATATTTAAATAATATAGTTGTGATTGTGAATCATATTTTTTGTCTGTGTTCATCTTGTCATATTGTATTCCACGTTCTTGATGAATAATTTCTGTATAATATGTCTATATCATGCCCGTTTGACCAATATATGTGTTTGATGTTTAGTGAACTTATTGACAAATGTTGACACGACAGTGTGAAAACATGAATGAATATCTATATTATTTGCCTGAATAATAATTGATATTAGTGTCCCTTCCAGGATCTGAGCTAACTACGTTATAACACTCAGTGGAAAACGAGACAATTTTTGAAATACAAACACCATAGTTCACAAAAAACGATACAGAATCACAATATTCATGTATCTTTCTAATGTAACAGCTTCAACTGATTTATCGATTCAGTTCAGCTCCCTTTTCAACACTAATTCTACTTTCAGGCTATCTGCCGATATGTATATTGGACTCAAGCCTTCGCCAAACTTCTTTATCTCACGAAACAAGCTCGGGTGATGCAGTCTTTCCGAGAAGAGGGCGAGAGTTCATTTCGCGAAAAATAGTCTCTTCTCCGTACAATTCTCTGTTTCTGCAGGAAGTAATCGTTGAGTAGTTCGAAATAAATCTTGATATTGAAGAAACCAGTTGATTTCGTTAGATATGGAAATAATCAATATTCTCATCACCTATAACAGCGTGAACAGACTAGTCCCGATCGACTGTGATATAGTGTCGACTGTCTCCAGAGTGATCTTGATCAATTTTGGTTGATAATTATTCCTTATACAGAAAAATTTCCTATGATACGAAATCGAATCACTAATTACAACATGTTGATGAACAACTCAATTGTGCTGCAGGAAATGGTCGAGATATCGATGACATTAATCGAATTGCTTTGAAGATATCCCACCTGGTATACTCAAATGCATATCGACCTCAATTGGTTGTTAATTGATTGAATCATAGAAATGTGAACAATGATGGATTATAACGTTTGGATTGGTACTCGAAATATGTATGCAAATAGTTGTCTGAAATGAGGTAAGTTTACCTGATGGGACGCAATACAGAGAGAACATTTATGAGATAGCGAGACATGAACTGATAATGTAGTATCATAGTGAACAGAATGCAGAGAGGATATCGATCTGATGATGAAGAACACGAATTCATTGATTCATACTCTGTGTAGCAAAATTGATAAATACCGATTCGCCCAATCTACTACTGTATATAAGATTATGAGTTCATGGACTTACATGTGATCTTGGTCTGAGAGAAGTTGAGTAACTTTTGTTCTTGCAATGGAATTACGATGATCAATCATCCAATGTGATATTCTCCATAACTGTTTCACCAAAAATATGAAGCCTATAGCCATTTGGGAAAAGGGTTACCCCAAAAATTCGAAATTAATAAATTACTCGAAACTTCTGAATCCAGAGAGATTGATATTTCTCATAGAAAATATCATAGGAGAAGCAGATGAACCTACTAATACCGATTCTGCAGTCATCAGAAGGTAATATCTCTTCCTCTACTTCATGGTGCTATTTGCATTTTTCTCATGATAACTCCAGAGCTAATGCAGATTCCCGGCAGTCGTCATTTGCATAATTCTTCGGATTAGAGTCAGAACGTTCCGTCTTCACATTCCTTCAGCTAGAATATATTTTAATTGAAAAAGTCTCACTCAACACTTCAATCTTGAACGTTTATTAACGGAGAGAAATCCTTTCATCACGCGTTAATTGGTGTTTGGAATATTGTACTTCAGCTAACAAAAGATTTTAACACAATCGTTAAAGGGAAATGGGCCGCTTCATCAATTGTTTTCATAATGATCAGTAATTCAATATAGGGTGTACCTCAAAATATGATGATTCCAGTGAACTTGTCACTTTTTTCATACCTATGAAGGTTTTGTTGAGTTACACATTTAATCCTAGTCACAGTCCAAACCTTGTTTGGATAATGTAACAATCCATTTTGTTTTTTGAACTATTTCTTCTACTCAAATTTGAGTTATCATCGGAATGTAAGCTATTTCGTCATTTTCATTATGCATTTATGAGTTCTCATGAATAGCTATGAAAATACGGTACTATTACAATGATATTGAAATGAAATCGCTCACTCGGCGCCATTTTGCTCGTGATGATACTACTGTTTTTACACCACAAGCTATAGAACCTACCATTATTTACTTAATTTTAGGGCATGATTTGAGTCTTTTCTACTAAGGTAGGTTTCGTCATTCCATGAACTACTAGTCAATGAAAACATAGCCGCCGCTATAATAATCAACCTGAATTCACTATTCTGATGTAAGATTCGAAGGAATGACAATCGAATCCAGTAGGCATTCATCAATAAGAACTTGTTATTTGATGTCATGGCTACTAGATTCGAATCGGAATTGAGAAGAAGTGATTTCATAGTGACGATAGGTAGGTCCATATCTCAGTTCCATAGAACTATCCAAATGTATAATGATGGCAAGCTACATTAGAAGAACATTGAGAATTTCTGGCTGTGGCGTTGGATATATCGAAGGCACTCATCTTCCATCCAAAGAAGATACATTCGCCTGGTGAGTGATGCCACAATCACCAATCCTTCGGAGCCGTTGAAACATCGTTTGAAAGTTGGCGAAATTTCACTATTTCATGAATTCCTGTTATCATTCCATCACTAGCAATACAGTTGATGTCAATTGTTCGATGTATGGAGACGATTCTGAAATATATCACCAGATGGATGATATAGAGTATTGTGGATGGCCATCTCTCAATCTGAAACGTGCTGATCAATTGTTCTGCAGTAAAAAATAACCTCTGAACGCTAGCAACGATAATGTATTGACATATACACATCAAAATCAAGTTATTCCATTCCCGTATCATATGAGCGATACAACTCTCTATTGGTCGCTCTCACTCACCAATCTAAGTGTCAACTTTGACACAAAACTTTCATTCACGCCGGCAACAAATTTCGACCGTCATCTGGTAACAAAAGGATACATGTTCCGAAGGAATGTACCACTCATCATCCCGAGAAAAATTATTGAAAAATTGCACTTTCTTGTGCGGAAATTTGTACTCGATTCCGCGATTTGACAACGACATGGAAATTATTTCATTCGATACCAATTGTATAGTTGAAAAGGAACTGAAAAGTCATTACCTCAATAGTTCATAAATGGAATGAAAATGGTAGATAACAAGAGGAAAACAACTCCTGTCTTGGCTATATGTCACGCAGAATATTGGATTACATCCTTCCGAAGTTCATGCAGTAATCCGTATAGACGAATGAAATCGCAAGTGTTTCCTTCCTCAACGTCGAACTGCACCCAAGTGGTTCAGGAACGCGTGACTACCTGCAGACCGGATTTGAGTTGGTGTCTCTTATCAGTACAGGACTGTCCAAGATAGCATTCTTGACCGCTATTTGGTGCAAACCAGACCCAACGTAAACACATCTCAGCAACAAGATATCATTTCAGGTGAAATAGAAGTGGCTGATTGCCGACTGGCGTATTTTCAACTAGGAAAAAGCCAAATACTCAATGTGGAATGCAATGGTCACGAAGACAGACAGAGAAACTCAAAGTCATTACCACAATAGTTCATGAAATGAAGAATCATGGTAGGTCACGAGAGAAAAACAAATAATTTTCCGGCTGTATGACGCGCAGAACATTGGATTACATACTCTCGAAATCTATGCATTAGACGAATAAAATAGCAAGTGTTTCCTTCCTTCTTCATAAGCGCGTGACTACTTGCAGACCGGCTACGAGCTGTTGGCTCTCACTAGTACAGGGTGGGCAAAATTGGGCGTTTTCACCGTCTATCTCAATAACAAAAAGAGTTATCGAAAAACCGATATACAAGTTCCGGGTTAGATTTTGGAGAAACCTCGAATGGTACAATCAAAATTTCGATATCTTCATTCGTTTTAGAGATACAGGGGGAAATTGAAAATTTGCCGATTTCGATTTTATTTTCTGACTACTGTACGGTGAGAGGTATCAAAAAATTTCAAACGTATATTCATACAGTATGATGCGTGGAATCCATTGGCATCATCATAAATTTTATACAGGGTGACGTTGAGAAAATACGGCAGCCAATTATGTTTTTTCTAATGGAACACCCCGTATATTTTGGCACAGTTGAATAGTCCCAGGCGTTCTCATTACAAATACATATATCACCCTACCTTTTCCTTCCACAATTTCAGATATATTCGCAAAAATATATTCAGTGTGTCACATTTCTTATGGTTACACCCCCGTATCTTCTGTAAGAATAATTGATGGAAACATTAACAATCATAATATTTTGTGGCAGAATGCCTGAATATGATACTTTACCCATTATTTCTAGTATGCCTTGATATTTTTGCGTTCAAAGAGATAATAAATAAAATATATATTTGAAATTGAAACGGGAACTTTCCAGCTCTGCCAAAATATACGGGGTGTTCCATAAAAAAAATTGCTCTGTATCTGGAATTTGGACATCTTCTATGAGACTATATTTTTCAACGCAACCTACTGATTTCCTAATTGAGTAAATTATTGGTCTTATTTCTGTATCTCAAATGTCCTGATAACAATGATATCAAATCGAATAATTTCTCATTTTATTTCTCACCAAATATCCATTTATCTGGAAATCACATTCCCTATGATATTAATTTTCCACATTTGGTGAATATATACAGAGTGTCATTTTCAACGTCGATTCTGCCTGTTGATAGCATTACCCAGAAATATCGATGACCTCATAGCTGCTGGCGAGCAGTGTTATCATTGGAGATGATCCCACTTGGTCCATGACTCCATGAGTGTATCATTTGTATCTTTCTGACAGTTGCGAATTTTTTAATCCTACCTCAATTATTTTTACAGAAGATACGAGGGTGTAACCATAAGAAATGTGACACACTGAATATATTTTTGCGAATATATCTGAAATTGTGGAAGGAAAAGGTAGGGTTATATATATATTTGTGACGGGGTGTTCCATTAGAAAAAACATAATTGGCTGCCGTATCTTTTCAACGTCACCCTGTATAAAATTTCTGATGATGCCAATAGATTCCACGCATCATACTGTATAAATATACGTTCGAAATTTTTTGATACCTCTCACCGTAAAGTAGTCAGAAAATAAAATCGAAATCGGAAAATTTTCAATTTCCCCCTGTATCTCTAAAACGAATGAAGATATCGAAATTTTGATTGTGCCATTCGAGGTTTCTCCAAAATCGAACCCGGAACATGTAGATGGGTTTTTGGATAACTCCTCTAGTTATTGAGATAGACGGTGAAAACGCCCAATTTTGCCCACCCTGTACAGGGCTGTCCCAGGTAGCAGTCTTGACCGGTATCTGGTGCGAACCTAACCCAACGAACATGCATCTCAGCATTTATCATGTGGTATAAATGTTCAGATGCGTTTGCGTTGGGTGAGGTTTGCTCCACATAGCGGTTGATAATGCTATCTGGGACAGCCCTGCATTGATGAAGGACAACAGCTCGAAACTGGTCTGCAGGAAGTCATGCGTTCCTGCACCACTTAGGCGCAGCTCGACGTCAAGGAAGGAAACACTTGTGATTTTATTCGTCTATACGAATTACTGCAGTGATTCTATGGACTATTGTGGTAATAACTATGAATTTTTCTCTCTTGTGATTATTGCATTCCACTTTGAGTATTTGGCTTTTCCTTGTTCAATCGTATGGAAGATCTTGAGAACCTACCTGTACTACCCCCCAGTCTGAGTCAACTCCACGGCACAGCGATACATTTTTTCTGCTGATATTTCGTAAAAATATTCGTCACGAGGAAACGAGTTGAAACAAAAAGAAAATGGAAGGAAAACACATCCCTCTCGCGAATACCAAACGTAACGCGATTCAAACTGATCTAAGCTTATGGTAGGGCGTCTATATTTCCAAGAAGTCCAACAATGGAACGAAAGCTTATGAGCAATTGCCACAGAAGGTGTATTTCAATGTCGAATCCAGAAACCCTAACAAGCTATCGACGAACTCTGAATTAGCCTTGTCGTTGTTTCACAATGACATTCTCAAAGAATATTTCGATAGCTCCAAAACGACTTTGTCAACATTTTCATGCAACCCTTTTTGTAGAGAGCGGAGAAAATCATGTGCGTCCTGTTGTGCATAGCCTAAGAATCGTAGCGCGAATCATTGTTTTCGAATTTCCAGAGATTCCAAACGCATGACTAGGTCGAACGAATTTGACGACCACAATACCTTCATAATATCTGCAAAAGCCTGCTCCAAAGATTCTTTATGCTGACTATAGTCGTATTTAGGTCTTTGACGTAGGAACTCTTCGTCAGAAACCCTTGCAGTCATTCAATGTGTCACCAACATTGGTTAATACTATTAGTCAAACATGTGTTACCAATGTTTTCCATGCCTATTAGTCCAGGTTCCACTACGGAAGAATATATCAATCCATCGACAACGTTATCTGAATCATAATTGAAAGAATCACAAAAATTTCGAAAGCCTTCTAGGAAGGATGGGTCTCAACCCACAAGCGGACTGTCGGTTCTGCTGTGTGGAAGACGGAACAGCTGAACACATACTTTGTTTATGCTCTTGTTCAAAGAGACTGACGTTTGCCATATTTGGATGTAGCAATCCAGAACCTATCGATATCAGACACAACTCACCTCATTCAATCAAGAACTTCGTGAAAACAGTGAATTATACATTGAACTGTAACTTCTGGAAGTGAGCTACAACAGACCCATCTGGGGTCGTAGTGGAGGGGTGGTAGTCGCCCTACTCACATGGAACCTAATCATGATCCATAAATTGAATATGGAGAGTATCCTGATCAATTGATTGATAGATTCCTTTGATTTGTCAATATACGGCATTTATTCAAAAGAAGATGATAGGTGAGAACATTTCCAACATATCTGACATTATGAACTATGATGAAATTCGTTTCGAAATTCGAGATATCATCGTTCTGTCTAACATTTTATCTGATCGTATTTCTCTCTCTCAATTAGATAATTGGATACATATTTCAACGACATTGAAAACGTGATGGAATTTCAAAAGTAATAAAAAAGTTCGGCTCGTCAAAATTTGGAGAACGATATTTTATCTAGCTTTGAATGTATGAGCGATGATTTCTCAAGAAGTGAACACTTTATTCGTTAGTTTATATGGTTGAATGTGTTTGAAATCACATTATCTACCAATTCCTTCCAGATATTTGTCGGTGAATCTAACACCCTTCATATTCATATATATTCGAGATGTGGACTGTAATAAACGCTTCAAAATGAAGTTGAGAGTGAATATAAAGGAACAAGATATGACTATAGGGACTGAATGTTTTCGCCGTCTTTCACATAAGGGTAGGTATACCTACTATCCTTTCAAGCCTCTCGAATGCAATATCCACGACTGACTAATATGTTCTATATCAGTGGCAAAACTTTTGTATTTGCACTAAGTTGGAATTCGGCGTGAACAAATGGAACCCATTTATAATATATTATTCATAAAATCGTTGATCACTTCAACTGGTTTGAATATTTGACCATTTCAGATCTAGCCATTTGACCCAAGTAGCCCTCGAAGCAGCCCACCACCATCACGGAAGGAAATAGTCCTTTAAGCACAGTATTCTTTTCATAGCATTTCTAGGCATATTCATTTCACATTTTTCCACTCCTCATAGTTTACACAATTATATATTATTATACTGGGAATTTTGGAATCTATCACCGATATACAGAGCGTTGAAATTTCAAGATTCCTTTTTAATCATGATTTGATCAAGGTTTCTTATTCTTCAGGTCGTGTTTGAAAACTTGTGATCAAGATCACATACTCGATATGAAGCGTTCTTTGTTTTGATTATGTTAATAGGTACTTCTATCAAATTACAAAAAGACCGAATACAGAAAAGCTCACAAACGAAACAAATAACTCATTTGGTATTTCAATATTTACCGGTGGTGCACCAAGAAAACGCTCGACTCCTGGAAACATATCACCATGTTGATTCTCACAATCACTCAATATACTGAATATTGTGAACTCTGGAACGTATCCTATGTTCAAACAAGAAATTATATTCAGATCTGAAAAATGAGCCCCTGAATTCACGATACTGAGTTTTGAAACACCCTGTATAATACCAAGGAGGAATTAGGAAAATATTCAAACTTCATGCCCATAAACATAGCTGTTCGAAATATAGAACAACCGGTTAGATTAGGTTCCATGTGAGTGGGGCGAAATCCGCCTCTCCACTGTGACCTCAGATGATTCCATTGTAGCTCAAAGCTAGAGGTTAGAGGTTCTAAATTGGTAAAGCCAAATATGTCGTACCTCAGTCTCTCTAAGCAAGAGCATGAACATAATAATTATGTGTTCAGCCGTTTCGTCTCCCACACAGCAGAACCGACAGTCCGTTTGTTGGGTCAGACATATTGAACAATAATTATTGTAATGATAGGATTCACTACTATGATCCTTGCACACACCACCAAAACAGGAACAGGAAACAGAAGAAAAACTCAACAACGACCAGCTCGAAATGATGAATGTAAATACTGAATTGCGTCTCCTCGTTCTCGTCGGCTTTGATCTTGTTCATCTATCTGTCTCAACCTTGACATGCTCGAGAGTCCCGAAGTCGATCCGATATTTTTGATTCTTGCGTCGAGTGTCTTCGTATTTCGTATAGTTTGTTTTCGTTTGCCCCCTTAGGAGTCCCTGCTAAGCATGTTAGTGAATTTAGAACTGTTTTCGATTCGGTTGAAATCTTGTACTTTGTATTTTCATCCTTTCTAATTTTAACCAGGTGCCAAGATTTATAATGAAAATCCACAATTCATCCGATGAATATTCGATGGATATTGATTGAATATCCATTGAATGTAGACCGGATAACCACTCCTTCTTCTTCTTTCTTGTTTCTTCAACACCGGCATTTTTCTGCTACTGAGGCTAATCACCGACGCCTGTGAGCACACTACTCTCAACCAGGAATTTTGCCAAAACCTCTGATGTTCCAAGCAGAGGTAGGGATTTCCAACGAGTCCAACATCCATGGCCTCGGTACTAACTGCGCTCGACACTGTTTTGCCTCAGATATCGAACGGCTAGTGCCTTACCTGAGAAGCTAGGGCAATGCCCTGGATGACTACTGAATATCTGATGTATATTGTCTGGATATCTAGTGGATATATTGATTGAATATTTATTCACTTCAATGCGTCAAAAAAACCTAATGGAATTTTCATCCTACGTATTCCTTTCATGATATTTGATAACATTCTGACTTAATGATCGATTATCGTTTCATTTCTGAATGTACGTAGACTTTAATATTCATTGTATATAAATTGTTTTTTTCTGTGGAGATGGAAGTTTAATGGATGTAGGGCTGTCTGATGAATTCATCTGATAGATTTTGTGTGGGTTCTCTGAGTGAAGTTTTGTTACGAGCATTACGAAAATGACAACTTACCTATATCAAGTTTCAAGGTCTTCGAGATATTGCTCAGAATGCGTTAAGAACGGTGAGTTGAGTGATGGAAATAATTGCTGAGGTGATTTAAATTGAGGTTTATTAAAAAAAAAAAAAAATACGGATTACATGGATAGCTTCCTGAGATCACAGTCGAGTATGTTTCTCGCGTTATATTTCTGCTATACGTTCAAGAAATATTGGATATTGCGCTATAAACAAATTACCATAACTCAAAATTTGTCATCGTTGAACGAGAATATGGAATGGTACCAAAATTCAATTAGATCAAATAACAGGAAATCACTGACACCTATATGGCGATATCGCATAAAAAAATCAATTATGCCAAAAAAGAAAAAAAAATCCTACAAGAAAAACTGATGATGTTGTTCGAATGAATGCATGAAGAGGCTCATAGCTCATAGCATTCTCGTATTATAATTCGAAATAGACGTCGAGGTAGTAGATGGCTTCAGTTGGAAAATGAGGTTCTATGGAGAGATATAGCACCAGGTTTTCCGAGTAGAATCAGAACGGGAATCATTATTCCAATATAACTCATAAGGACTTGGAAACATTGTTCCATTGAATCTCATCTCATATTCTTTATTTCCATTTCTTCAGCTACCAATTTCAATCAATATCTACATACACATTCACCAATAATTGATTCAAAAGTGGAAAACGACCACGGTGCCCTCATGCTATAAATGAATGTTGATGGTGAAAATGTTCGTGAGTTACAGCCGGAAGGAGTTTGAAATCGATAATATAACCCACCTATAACATTAAACATTGCATGTTCGGAATAAGCTCCGATATTAGGTACACATTTCAGGAATTATTATTTTCTCGCATCTCATTCAATCGCCACATTTGGCAAATTTTTGTCATTGTTACAGAAAACAGTGAGTGAAGATCGGACGCTACCGCGTCACAAAAACAGTGGTTTAGGACTGGCAATGACTTATACAAAATTCGTTTCAAATTATTTGTTCTATATTATATCAATCATCTTCTTCATCATCTCATGTGTCGAATGAATAACTGGAACTGGTGGCAACTTCATAAATGGAATAATTCAATTTCCTAACTATATGAGTTCTCGGCCCCTTTGAGGCGAAGCATCGCAAGTTCAACAGAATAGGTCAACTTGCAGAAGTTGTTCATGTATCTCTATTAACAATGAGGTCTGCCTGGTTATTTTCCCTTCGCCATACTAGAAAATGATTTCCATGTTCTCGCTCGACAGAGAGAATGTTTCGACCACGGAACTGTTTCGACGTTAACGCGTGATGATGTTGAAGTTTTGAAAATTACTCGGAAGCAATATTCATTTCACTGTATTTCCTGATCACAGATATCAAATTGGATAATGACATTCCTTTTTCATGAGCACATTTGATTATCGCACGACAAAATGATGAAAATAATAAGGAGAATTCCAATGATAACAACTCTCTTCAGAAATTTGAAATAACCGGAATGCACAGGCATATTGAATGAAAATTTTAAATATCTGAAGGATAAAGTTCAATGAAGTCTATGAGAAGCTCCTTTTTCTACTGGTGTATGTCTGGAAAATGAGAATGAGATATTATCATTTTCAAATTTTAACTTCATTGTGAATTCCTTAAACTGAATGCCACGGTCGTGAATCGAAATCATAATGAGAACTCCCATATAAATATTTGTCTATATGATATATTGATAGTCTATATGATCATCGGTTCATATGATAAATTCGTTTTCATCATGATATTTTGGTTTATCTGATATATATGGTCAGAGACATTTGCATCAAGCACCCAAGTTTGGACTATATAACCTTCATCGCTCCTAGTTGGAAGTTACACCCATTGCATTGCATTGCATTGCAATGGGTGTAATGAGGTACTGAGGTATTGCTGCTCGAATTCGTATCAACGAATTTGATCATTGTTAACGAAATTGATCGTGAATGACCCATATTCAACAATGGGTTTGTCTATCAACATACTCTGAGGATAATTTCTAATAACCATTGTTAGCAATCGAATTATGGTAGCAAAAAACTCTTATAGCATGGGAAACAAGCAAGTTATCACTCGTGTTCATTGAATCGACTCTGCTGATCATAACCTATCTGCGATTATTGGATATTGAACCTGCCACTAGCGAGTGCATCTGTATATTGCTATCAGGAGTAGTTTCTGTAGTGGGTATATGACTTCGCTACCGCTAGTGAGTGCATATAGTAATTGGAGAAGGGAAATTCAACAATCCTAGAGGTAAAGAACTCTGCTCATCTTGGTGGGTGATCATATATGAAGAAGCAAGACCTTCTTGCTGTAGTTATTTAGTTATTTTCCAGGACTGTTTTCATAGAGAAAAGTGAAATTCTGACTGAAATCCGATACCACTGCCCATAGTTTTCACTCTGATGTTTGGCATGAAGTGCAATTCATTGATTCCTAGAGAAGGTTTCACACTATTGATCTTTGGAATTCAATATAGACCAATTGCAACATCCCCAAGAGAACTGAAGGTTTCTGAATGTTTCTAAGTTATTACAAATTCATACAGGAAAAATTGTCACCATCAATTGCTAAGTATCATCGTATAGTCAGGTTAGTCACTTGAAGCCTTTGTCAGTTGTACGATGAATTGATATTCATCATACAGGGCGTGGAAAAAAATTTAATTTAGGACACCTGATCTGTGAATATCTGCCACGTGCACGGATTTCAAAAGAACTCCAAAAGAAGCGAAACCGCTCCGCGTACCTATATGTATAAGGTTGACATTAGAATTATTGATAGGAACTGCAGTTCTATGCGATGAATCCCGCCGACAAGGGCATAAAACGCAGTAGTAGTAGTTCAGCTAAACAATTATAAAAGAAATCATGCTGTCTCAGAATACCTGCCTGATAGCGATAGCAGTATATCTTATCAAAGATGTTGAAAGATCAAAATATATATGTATCGAAACTTCAACGCTGTGTATATCGGTGAAGAAGCGTTTGCGAACACATACTTTTAAAAAAAAGTCCTATTCTGACCAGGAAAATGAGTACTTGTTATTATGATACTTAGAGTTCAAACACCCTGTATACAGTGAGCAGTGAGCACGAAATGACGTTGGAAATTCCGGCAGAGGATTTCACCACTATTCTACAGTTTGGGAGTCGTGGTTCAATGTTCCTTGAAGGAAGATTAACTTTACCTCTCCAATAGTAATCGTGAACATGGTTGAAATGTGGTTAGCAATCTCGGTTATCAGGAATTGGAAATAATCAAAATGAACGTTATTCAAGTGAACTAATGAGTGATGATCGACAGTTCAAACATTATGTTGATTTAGCTCTAACTATTTCGTTGAATGTCACCGCCGATTCCTTTCTGAATCAAGATATATTCTAGGTTTAATGATTGTGGAGTGTATCATTGCATTTCTAGTACTATCAACTGACATTGATGGTGTAGTGTACTACATTCCAAGAAGTTGAATCACTAGTGATTCAAAATTTATAAATTGAGATGATGAAAGTACCACACTGTCAGTAAATTCAAATGCGAGTTGCACTACATTATTTATGTTTCTGTGGTGTGAATTTAATCCACCTGAATTCATTTGATAGATAACCCATGGTTATCTTCGATATCAGTGAACTCGATATAGGAGTATTTGTGGCTATTCCACATCGATTGTCATATGCAGAATTTTTCAAAATACTACGACTCCTTTTCTTTCAACTTTGCTGGAGTTCATTTGATAGCAGTAGACTGAGAAATTGTGAATGATGATCATTTTTCGATTCACAAAGTGAAAAAAAAAGAATTTGAATTGCCTTAGGAAAACGAAAGTACAGGGGTGGGGTGGACCAAATTGTAACACACTGTCTGTACAGTGAGAACGTCAAGATTGAAACAAATTCCTTGAAAGCTCGATATGGCCATTGGAAAAAAGCTCAGAAACGTCGCATTTTGTCTTTTGCAGGTGCGCATTTGTTGTTCCAATCATACAGTCTTCCATTTTTCGAAAATAGAGTTATGTAACATGAGCAAAAGATGAGAAAGAATCTGACGTCTATACACAAATGAATGTTTTTTTCAAGGTATCATAACAATAGGTTTTTGCCATTAGAAGAAATGATAATGACGTCACTATTTGAACAGCTATGGCGTCATCAGAAATATGAGTATACCAAGAAATGCGCAACTGAAGAGAAGAAAATTGAAGTTGCTCGGCTTTTTTTCCAAGGGCCATATCAAAATTTCAACGAATTTCACGAGAGGCGTAGAGTTTTGGGATGGATCTACCACTAACTCATCTTGTCGCACGCCTCTGGATTTCGCCAGAAACAATCATTTGACATTATTTAGTGAGGTGTATAGTACCTCCTCTTCCTGCCAAATATGAAAATGATGGATAAATCGAATAGTCGAACAATTTTGAAATTTCAGAAAGAAACACAATGTAACTCAGACAGGAGACACATTTTATCTGGATTAGAATTGAAAATTCATATTATCAGCCAAGGAATCTATAGTTGAAGTATTTACAATTGATAGTGATACATCTTGTTTATTCAAAATTGACTTTCGCAATACTCTTCCAGTATTCTGAAAAGGAATTCCACTAATCATCTGGTGTCGATTGATATTCAAGCATGATGATGCACCGGCTCATTTCCACCGAGAAGTAAGGAACCATTAGATCTTAGTTCACCGTGGACGGTGAATAGGAAGAGGAAGACCTGTTGTATGGCCGCGTTAATCTCCAGACCTTACTTCCATCTGAATTATCATTTCTAGAAATATCCTACTAACCAAGTGTATGTTACCTCCAGAGAAACAGTGGAACAGTTACACCAATCGATTTGTTATCCTTGTCGGGTTATTCAGGGTACTTCCGAACAAGTTCCTACAAATATGGTGAGACGGCGCATTGAGTTATGAGGTTCTAATCCTGAAAATCTCCTGTGATATTATATCCAGTCAATAGTCGGAAAGAAAAATTCTCCTCACAAAGTTCAGACCGAATGCATATTCTAGAGAGGATAGCGAATTGTATGTATTTTTTGTTACAATAAATGAAAATGTGCGATATCCAGGTAACACAAACATATTCGCGAGATCACAGAGAGATCAGCATCAGCATCAGGATCATCTGGGAAATCCTAACGTGAGGTAATAAAGATCGCTGTAACTAAGAGAAAGTCTTCTTGGAGTTCCATGTAGGAATCATTCAAACTTCACTTTTCAGTTATAGATTTCCTTCCACAACGAATTCACGAAGTTATTATGAAATCAACCTGAATCAGAAATTCTTATTCCGAGTTCCTTAAGCTAGCTGCAACGTGACCTGAACAAGAAATTCTTGTTGCGAGTTTCTGGAGCTATCACGTATGTTTCGTGAATGAGTTCGTACAGTTGACCCGAAGGTAATCTGAATCAGGAATACTCGAGGGAATACTTATCGTGATTTCTTCAAGTCGTCCCGAGGGTATCACAAACGGGAAATTTTTGATGCGAGTTCCTAAAGATATCTCGAACGTTTATAATGAGCGATAGCAAAACATCAACAAACGACATGATTCTGAAATCCCAAAAAAGACTCCTATCATCATTACAGATACATCCCAGCGAACACAAAAACATCTCAGAGATGTTGAAAGCACGAGATTTCGAGACATTGAATCTCCACTGCGATGTTCTGTTCACACATGAATAGAACTATTATAGAACAGCCAATGTCCTTGATATGTCACAAAACTACCTTCTCCCTAGTTCTTTTTGAAGCCTTTTCATGGACACAACAAAACATTTTCAACGCGTCTTGCGCACATCAAATGGCTGTAAAAAACCAAACCAAGGTACTTTTCTGAAACCTTTTGTCAAAATGAACTTTTGCATCAGGATTTCATTTCCCTTGGATGAAAAAATGCATTAAAAATAGAAATATTTTCTTGATATGAAATTACCTTCTTTATCTGTTTCTGAGTAGTGCTTTCTACATACAGACATATAATTGGAAATAGGTTTCCCAATTTTTGAAATGTTCTCCACAATGCATAATTTTGCAACTGCGGAGAAGCTGTGTATTGATAAATTCGTACTTTCATTTATTGATTACACTGAGGCACCGAACAACACATCTTGCATCTGATGGTCATTATTACAAACTAAATAAGTCTTCTAACACAATAAACTTCACCAAATTCCTTCCTGTTCGTTAGCAGCGTGATGTAAGACTGACACGCTGCAAACGCGAATGCCAATTGCGAACAAGAAGAACAAATTCTAAAACAAATCAGAATTCATCGTATTGTGACGTGAGCATGAGACGTTGTGGTGGGGCGAACAAAGAAAGGGCACAAAGGAACAGAAACAATACTTTCAATATCCTTCTGAGACCTCTTTGGGAAGTGCATATTACGCCTCAAGAAAACATCCTCATGCCTACATTTCTAAAACATCCCAAAACATTCCAGGGTTACCTCTCAGTAGGCAAACAAAGAAATGCCACAGGAGAACAAAAACAATACTTCAATATCCTCCAAAGACCTCTCTGGTCAGTGCATATTACGTCTCAAAATAATATCTTCATGCCAACATTTTCAAAACATCCCAGGGATGTATGTGCTCGCTGGGATGGTGATCAGAATTCTGAATCTTGGACCATCCTGTATTTTTTCCCAATTTAATGTCAGTAGATAGTGAATCAAGAGTCAATATAGGAACATGTGAGCCGTTCTGACCGATAATAATAGTTTCGACACAAAAAAATCTAAAATTGAAATTTTTTGTTTTTGAACACCCTATATCTCTGTTATCATTCCCGCTAGACCCCGAGTGAGATACATTGATGAAATCGGCTGTCCAGGAAAATCTTGAAAATGCAATAATATACAGGGTGTCCCATTGAGAAAAACCATCATCTGCCGATATATTGGAATTCGAACACCCTATACACCCTAACAAATTTTAAGTGATAGTACTCATGAAACCATATAACTGTTGTATCGTAGGTACGTACAGAATTGAAAATTCAGGCTGAGCCTACTTTTGTTTTCATGGCCCACTCCGCACACTGCTTACCAAAGCTGTTAACAGTGGTAATGCAGGGTATTATGAACCAATCACTATGTGACAACTGTTTCAAATTTGGCCAATTCGATAAATGTTTCGTCTCACATGATAGTGATGACTATAACGATTCATGGCATATGACGATGACTATCACTGAACATCAGGGTCGACTATGGTCGACATGACTTCTGGCATGACGAGTACTGATTCGAAGATGTATGTACCAAATCAAACAGCACGTTAAATGTGAAAAAGGAAACTTCACTTGACATATGACAAATTGCATCGACATCTGACTCTTGGAATACATTGACAGGCAACTAAAATCAACAAACAATGAATAATTCGAGATACTTTCCAAAAATATCAGTGAATGAAAACGACCTTGCAACTTCACTGGTAAGTACGACGACACTGCTTGAGAAAAAAATCAATCCGTTATTTCACCTAATCATTAGTTTCTCTTTTTCAGACTGTCCTTAAGTTCAAGGACTGCTTTTCGTGGAATAAAGTCATCAGACTTGAGTGTACTTGGACTTCGTTGAGGTGAGTTATGGCCATGGATTTGAATAAAAACCTTTGATCCAAATCAGGACCTCAAAATTCTACATGTCTGTCCAAAAGGTAGGTTACTGAATTTACTGAAAATTTTCGAAATTAACTCTTCCTTGAATAATAATTCTGTCTTGTCTCTTAATGAGCAAACTCATTTTGATTGTATAAAATTTTTCAATGCTTTGGATTTTAATCACTGATAGTTCACCTACCTTGGTCTCAACTTATTTTATGATATTTCATAATCAATGATTTTTCAGGTTGCTCAACTCCCTCCCACATGTATTCCTCCCCCTTAATCCAAATTCTCCAATAATTGTAATAGATATTGTTAAATGCCTATGCTCATGGTCAGATTTTCATGTTTTATCCCTTGACATTGACATTGACTCTATGTCAACGTTTTGTCCATGTCTTCAATTGACATAATTTTCAGTGTTTTCTAACCAAATTAGTTTAGATTGAAAACACGTGCTGGCTGCTTGCCCCATCAATTTTATTGATATTTGCTTTAAATAACGCCTCCATAAGGGAACGGGGAACCCCTTTTTTAAAAACCCGCCAGTCCATGGTATTGTCAGATATTAAATTGTTTGACAATACCCTTCATAAACCACTTTGGGTATATGAAATATTCTTTAATAAAACATAGTAAACGCACTCAGGGCACGGGGCCCTTCATTTATTGAGAACCCGTTTATTCAATATTCATTTTGGAACTCTCGACTATGGGCATTGACAGAAAATAATTTATTAATCCAATAATGAAGGAGTGTATCATTCAAGAATCTAGATATCTTGCGCCCGAGCATATTCTTCTAGAAAACTTGGGGTGTTCACTTACTCGATCACATTCATAAGTTGCCAATGGATTGGAATCCGAAATATCATATTTCAACATAAACTTAGATAGGGCATTCTTGTGTCAATGGAGACCTGAGATTTAAAAATTTTGTGGATGATTTTTTTAACAAATAAAAGAGCAGGTTTATCAAATAGTTGGCTAAAAGACGGTATTCGGCGAAAAGGGTTTATTCGATGATAGCCCAATCATGTAATCCAACATTGTCCTCGTAATTTGTTAGTTATGGAAGTGGAGAAATGAATATTTCCTCATATTCAAGAGTGACCAATAAATAGAATACATTCCGATGAAATCATCGATCAGATATTTGATCTGATATCTGATGAATGAGTTTTTTTCTCAAATTGCTCTTCAGAAAAGGTGTGTTGGAATATTTCTGTGAAGACTAGATGCAATCTGAATTTATTTAGTGCATGCTCGATCATCTATCAATATTATCAGGATCAACGTGAAAATATAGGAATGGTAACCTTGGCCTCTAGATAGCATGTATACCGAAGCTGTTCATGATATCCAATTCTGACGAAGAATATGCATCCCAACCTAACTGCTATCCACTCATGCGAGTAATGTCATTTATCGAAGGTCTCTATATACATCGAATTTGCATCATTCACTTCGAATCGGCTTAGATAAGCTCCATTGAACTCGAATAGCTTCATTGTGAATGGAATCAGAATATCTGAAAGAGCAGAAACAATTTGAAGGGCATTGAAAACTGTTTCAATCATTATCAGATATCAAATATTGCTGTTTGATTCAAAAACTGAAATTTGAACAGTGTCTCATGGAAGCTTGTTGTTTTCTCCTCTCGACATTCGATCATTATTCCTGTTCCATAGCTATTGAGTTCATTTTTCTTGATTATCCGAGATCTTCTCTCCTCGTTTCCTCTAGGTAAATGAGATTATTTGAATTTTTCCAATTGACTTGTAGTAGGACAAATCTTCTGATTTGCCTCAAACTTCAACTTTTTTTTTTTTTTTATCGCTTGAAGCGCACGAAAGGGAATCCCTATAATGTTCAAAGAACATCGTGCGTTCCTAGGGAGGATAGGGACAGAAGGTAGGTATTGGAATTTTTTTTGAACTTTTGGAGATTATATGTTGTTGGGAATACTTCCACAGGCAATGAATTCCAGAGCCTGAAAGCAAAATCCAATCATTTGTCAGTGACAATTTGTTCTGAAATATGTTTGAAAATATCCAATTTTTACTTATCTCCGGATTTTTGTTTGAGGCCATCTGATAGAAGAGTTTTTTGAACGTAGTGAGATTATGGCAGACAAATCATCTGATTTCTGCTAGTACATGTATATTGGTATATTGGAATAATACTCATATATTCATCTTCAAGAAACGAGGAGAAAGAATCCCTAATATTCAAGAGAAATGAATGTACCTCGAATAATAATAATAATGATAATAAATCGTCTTTATTCATCTTGCAACAATATCAGTACATTCTGATCCCTTCAGGCTGTTTGTTGTATCACCAACAACCTGAGAAAACACCATCAATCAGGGATTTACTCTGATAAGGACCTGCGTAAATGATAATGAAGAAATTTCACCAATGCTAATGATGAGAAACTGTGAACAGGCAGAATACACACGTATGAATAGTCTATCTACAACGAGTTGTAGCACCTCGAGCAAAAAATTTTCGCCACGTGCACGGACCTCAAACATAAATATCAAACGAGCCGCGAACGCGTGATTTAGGTGTATTTTTTGCGGAAGCAGCTCCAATTGACTTTCGGAGGACCATAGTGATGTCCATGCAACTAATAAAAAATGATACATCAACTTGTTTCTTAAAAGTGAACGAAATGAAATTGATACTGCGGAATTCACTACAGCTGAGAGCAGTTTCTGAAGTTATGTTGAAATATTTCAAGTTAGGATACCTAATTCTGTCTGAAAAATACCAGAGCTCAAATTCTTGTATTCATCAATATAAAACCCATTCTCATATCTCCACGAATTCAAAGGGAGTTTTTATATTTGTTGTAGTGATAATGAGTGATCCTGATCGAGCTATCTCAACAATATGTGACATTGCAGGAATGGTCTGACAAAATTAATATTCAGCAGATGAGGTATGTATTCTTAGTAGCAAGTCAGGAGATTGCACGATTGAAGATCAACTTAAGTGTTACACAAATCGAATAGATCGATTGCATGAACAATTAGGTCAATTCAACAAATCATTAGCAACATCAACAAGGAATACTCAATACTTTGCCATGAGACACAAACTCCAAATACTCTCTGAAGTTCCTCCATTTGTTATAATTATCCCTAAGATCTTGAAACTCGATGGTTTTTATTGCTTAGTTTTGTCTGATTATTCGTGATGTTCTGAATGTTGATATCCTTCCTCACTATTTACAACTATCCACTATCACTCACCAATCGATTTCTCATTTTCATTTCCATAATATTCCACACAATTTTCCATTTTTTGGACCACACGAACGAAAATTTACATCATATTTGAGGATCATCCTGATGTGTACCTAGAAAGTATATAGAAAGAGAAAGTGTGCAATGATTCATTTTCCGAATTTTGGAGGAGTTTTGATGAAGAGTTGTTAGACGTATGCCGTGGTCGACGACGAACGTATCTGCCAACTAAACTTGTCGAGTTTTTGTAAATGAAATTGCTACTGATGCAATTTCTCTAGAACATTATCCGTGAAACTATTGATGGGAAATGTCAATAATGCCCCAAATATACTGGTATAAATAGCTTTGGGTTCGAAAATATTGTCGTGAAAGGGGGTTCTTTCCACGACTAACTAGGTAGGGTGTGTCAATAAATGATTTAATTTCCATAGAAAGGCCAGTGACAATTTATTTTAATTAATGATCAAATCTCTCTAGTGGGATTCACATATTACTTATCTTACAATTCTACTTACTTTTATAGCTACATCTATCTTCTCGACTACAACTAAGACCATGCCCTTGGCCAGGGACCCCCAAACGGCCGAACACTCTCTTGGGCACCTTCACTACCCGCCTACCTCTCAAATCATTCTATCCCAATCCCTGATGAGTTTTTCAATTTTGCATACGTGATGTTGATGAAATTATTGTATTCTTTTAATAATATTTGGGTGTTCAATCGTTCAAGGTAAATGGATTATAAATTTGATTACACTGGGTGTTACACTCGCTTTCATGACAATATCAGTGAATCAGCAAAACAATAAATTGCCGTCGGCACAACGATATATTTTCTGTAACTAGTTCGATGAACCACCAATATTCCTAGTAGTAACACTTGATCACAATCCGTTATTATTGAATAATTCATTGGCTGTGTATTCACTCACCTGAGCTTTCTTGAATGTAGTATGTTTCAGTAATTATTGAATGTAACATATAATCAAATCTGTATATACAAGTAGTTAGTTCATTATAGTAGGGAAAATATCAGAATGGAGTATCATTGCCATTCGTGGTATCGATTCATCACCTCACCATCTCAGAAGAAAAACTCAGATCGCATTTTCCATAATTCCATCAAAACAGTGTCTCTGTCTATCGTGGTACAGCCTCAACCAACTGAGCTGTCCCGCTTCAGATTTTTCCTGTTTGCTAATCAACCATAATGAAAAATCATCACAAGTATTGAGTGTTCGTGGAACATTTTCAGGCAATACATATTCCTATCCCTATTTTGTATTTCTGTTCCATATGATCTCTACCAAATTATAACTTTATAGAGAGATAATGTTCATCACAGTTTCAAACCGCCTGGGAATATTTCACAGAGAGAATTAGTGGCTGCATTACAGACACAAATAACCGTATATGTGATAGGTGGCATATTCATGTTGAAAGTCAATTCCGAAGGCGTGAAAACATGAACATTGCATACATCGAAATAATTAGATTTTCAGTCGGCGGAACAGAGTTTATGGGCAATATAGGGTTGTAGGTGGTGATTTAGCGTTCGTCACAAAATATTTCGTTCCATTTGATCACTGTAATCCTGATCAAATTAGTATTGACATCGACGTTGTTTCTCAATGAGCATGTGCAATTACATCAGCAGTGGAAGGATTTACGTAGTGACATCTGGTTGTCAGAGTGGTATTAATCGGAATGTAATTGAATTTAATTGGGTGATCTCCAATACAAAGTCTGTGACTCAAATCTTCATCAATTTCGTCGTTCGATGAGCCTTTATAAGAGTAGGTGAAGCAAAGCATCATCGACAATCTCATAGACAGTGATAATAAAATCATGAAACTGTCGAAATTATCTTTTCCGTAAGAATCCTCGTCAGACTTTGGTACAATATGGTAACATATTCAAGTGACCTTCAACTCATCATAATGGATAATCAGAGTAAATTCGAGTGAATTGAAATTTGAAGACAGGTCCATGCTTCAATGAAATTTTCTCTTATTTTTTCATACATCAAATGTTCACATTTCGAAGTCATTACTGCTCTTTTCATGGTAATTCTGTATAAATATCGTTCTTCCTATGATTGAAATTCTTGTGTGGATATGGATTCTCATTGTCAAATATGATTCATTCAAGTTACAATGATTCCAAGATCAAATCAGTTTCTTGAAAATAGACCAACTTTTCAACTCCTGGGATACAGCTCGTATCTGCTCGCTCGCAACGAATCTCACATAACCAACAAATTTTCTTTCATCTCTCGGAGTGCACGAAGGGGAATTTCTATATTGTTCGTGGAACATCGTTCGCACCTAGGAAGAATTGGCAGATAATGTAGGTGTTGGAATTTCAATTGAACTGTTGAAGGTTATGGGTTCGTGGGAATACTTCCATTGGCAAAGACTTCCAAAGCGTCGCCGTTCTATAGACGAACGAGTTTTGGTAGAGTGTTGTTCGATATATTTCAAGGTTAACGACGAAGGGATGTGCTGACTGGGCCTGTTGAGTTCGTATGATTGGTATAGCTTGTGATGGAGTTATTGCAGAGATTTTTGGGGAACATTTCCCGTGGAAGAATCTATAGAAAAGTGAGAGGTTGCCAACTCTTCTACGGTGTTGGCCAGAGAGTTAACGTGTGGCTTCACCCACCAAGTGAATGACAGATCTCAATGTTTTTTTTCTATTCTTCCATTCAATTCTTCACTTCCAGCTCTTCCAGAAGTATGTAATATTTCTATTGGTTCGCAAGTTGATTGTCCAAACTCAATGTGATATTCTTTAGGATTATTTGATAATTGTAGGTTCGTAATCAATTTTCGTATAATATTATCAATCATATGAATGATATTCAATAGGTGGCACATACTTCTTCTTGCAAGAATTCAGAAGACAGGGTGTTGCATGAAAATTATAAACAAATGATGAAAATTCAATTAACGCCCTGTAGCAGCTAAACGAAGCGTTTTGGTATGGAGGTTGGATTGGTCCAATCAATGGAGTGTATGATATCATTTTGCACAGACGTTTCAGGTACACCCTGTAGAGGTTGGGGTCGTTCGGAATGAGACACGCTGTTGAACAGCACCACTATCACCATCATTTGTGAAACTGCAGTATTGCTCGTGTGGTATATAATAATAAATTTGCCAAAATGCTCAAAGTGGCATGAAATGTCAAAAACTCGTAGTAATTTCCACAAATGTTTATAAAATAAACAACACTGGTAGATAACAAGCAAAAAGCATTTATTTTTTCCTGGCTAATGCCACGCAGAACATTGAATTGCATTCTACCGAAATAAATGCATCGATTCGTATAAACGAAAACTGATGCAAGATGTTCTTTCCGTGATGCAAATTGAATTCGATTCAATCAGGATAACGCTCGACACCTGAGATAACAGTTACAATGGCATTTGAAATATGACTGAAACGAATAAACACTCGAATAAACATCTAAGTAATTTGGAATTGTTATTCTACGATTGATGTCAAAATTACAGTCGAGAACTCATTTATTTCCATCTATAAAGTGGAAGGTAGTAAAAAGAATCATATGAATGACAGGCAATATAATTGGACAAACTTCCAAGGATTCGATAGAGTAGAATACATTACACCGAGCATTACACTGTTATTATTTCATTTCACTATAGTAGAACAAGGCCAAGTAACAAGCTCTTCGAGGGCCGATTGAATACTTGATACTGTTTCATTTTTTTGATATATTTTTCTTGCTAGCGCTTTTATATTGAACGAGCGAAGAGGAAAAAACCTCCACAGAAGGTTCAGTGAGTTGAATGATAATAGTATAAAACGAATAACGAACAAAAATTTTTCCTCCTACCCCTATAGAAAGTACACACTTTCCTGCCTCAAATCATTGAGGAAAGTCATACTCTTCCTCCCTAGGGAGGAAAAGTACTTTTCCTCCCCCTCATTTCAAGTAAGTTGTGAACGATGAAACTTGTGAATTCATTATATTCATATTGTTTCCATAATTTCTAGAACATCCTGTATATCCTGTTTTTTGGTAAAAATCAAACAATAATGTTACGTCAACGTAGTTCTTCAATACAAATTTCAACTTCAGGAATCTTAGATATACGTTTTTTGAGTTTAGAATAAGAAAAGCATAGTATGCTGTGGCTCACTAACAGTAAACACGGCGATTGACTTTTGAGGTGCAAAGTCGCTACATTCATTAAATGAATTTTTGAAAAATGGAGAGCGATTCAAGTGATTTTGAATTCCCAAATACACCACCTAATATTGAGGAACAAGCCAACATAGCGTCATTAACCTTACTACCACAAGAATCTAAAGACAGGTATGAAAAACAATATGCACACTATAAGCAATGGGCTGAAGACAACAAGATACATAAATATTCAGAGAATGTTTATTTTCAAAAAAAGGTGGGTAGGACGAAAAATCATATGTATCACATGGGAGTAAAGTGCCTTTTCCTCCCTAGGATGTTTACTGCCCTCCGCTTCGCGTCGGGCAGTAAACTACATCCTGCGGGAGGAAAAGTGGCACTTTCCTCCCTAGTAATACAAATAGCTATTTCTGGCACACAAAATAATGCTTTGAAACTCCTCAGAATCAATAATGATTCATATAAACTTTCACCGTACTGATGAAACAACTATAGTACAATCTTAAATTATACATTGTATTTGAACTGAATCATCAGGCTAGCCAAGTCACCTGCACTTTGGAAGAAATTTGCCCTCATTGAGTCTGAGCCATGCTTCAAAATTCCATTCAGACTTCTCTTCCTCAAAACAAACCTAACGAATCGAGAATTTATTCAGTAATCATGCATTCAAATCTTGCAGGATGACAAAGTGAGTTACCGTGAAACATTGCTAGTGTTGACTAGAAAATCTTCATTAGACTCTGGAACACATTGCCAAGGGAGGTGCTTCCCGAGGCATATGACCTCTAGAAATTTTCAGAAGAACACCAATTCCTACCTTACTTCCCTTGGTTCTCACGATGTTCTCTGAACATTACAGGATATCCCTTTTCGTGGGAACCAGAAGAAAAACAAAAACTGTTCGATTCGGAACAATAAAGATGCATATTATGTGAATCCTCGTCACACCTAAAACGGATCAATCAATTCTTATGTTGAATAAGGAATAATCAAAAAGTTAACCATGAAATTACTAAAAAATCCCCATTCGCAGTCATTCTGAATCCAGTGAAAATTGTACACCCATGTCACGAGTACGATATGTGACAATGATCAATCTGTGTTGAGTGTATAATCCAAAAGAAACTAAACCATAGACGATTCGTTCATCATGATTATTGCTTGATTGATTTCTTGTTGAGCCAGATATTTCTCCAAGGAGAGGGTTTTCGAATATCTGCCCAGTCACTGTTCTTCACTGAAGATGTCCAATAGGTTGAAACTGATGTGAAAAATCAAAATAATCGACCTATTTCAAACGAAACTGTGAATTTGGAATAAAATACTCGCAATCAGTACCTACATATTCGTCTATACAAATTATTTCACGAGGAGAAACTCAGATGGGACTCTTGGTGTACAAGTGTTTGGATTTTATTGAAAATTGACTCAATTCATTCTACAGTTTTCAATAGAAATGGAGGAGGAATTCAGGAGTTTCGAAAGAATTGTGGAAATTCGAGGATTGGGGCTCCAGAATGCAACATTTTGATTTGATGTTATGTGGGTTGGTCAAAATGTTCTAATCTATTTTTTCATCGCCAGTAATCACAATTTTCGGAAATCAAACTGGTGAAAGGTCGATATCAACCAGTCAAGAAATTTGCAAAACAAAACGAGTAGGTACAAACATTTCTCCCAAAGTGCAAAGAAAAGAAATTTCGACGGCAACGACGGCAACGAATATGGTGGTGGTATCACATTTTTGTCACTTCACTGGTATCTCATTAGTAATATACAATTTTCTATATTTGGTTTCAAAAAATGAATATCTCATCGAAACGTCATTTGTTTGTTACGAAAATCAGGAGTCATTTTCGGTAGTCATTGAATTCATCAAATTGCATTGATTGGGATTATATCAAGAATAAGAAATCAAATCATTTTTATTCCATATCGCATTATGAATCTCACGTCACAGGTTCCAGTAAGAGGGCGCGTTGTGTACCAAACCATTTATGTATTGAGAGTTAGGAGATGCCAAACTAACATTCTGTGTATTCTTTCATAATCATCATTTGCGGCTAGGTTATTAGATATTGATAGATATAGGTATAAATAAATGAACTGAAGATATACAAACGTCGAAAATTATCAATTTTCGACAAACGAAATAGTATTTAGTCAATTCTCATCACGATTTTGAGTTAATGCTGGAGTGTAGTCATATTAAATCAACAGCCAGAATCAGGATCTTTGATATACAACCTATGGAAATCGCATATCATTCAATGAATAGAATAATCAGTTTATACTACTAGTACTTCGAGATGTTCAATAACTTGTTGCATGATAATTACAAGGAGTGTCAGTTCAAAAGTTAAACAAACACGATTTGTGATAATTGTGCAGGAAGTTTGAGATGTATAGCCTTGAAGATTTTGAAGTTCGAATTGTATTCGTTGCGATTATTCCTTGAGTAGTCTGGATGAACGTGCCGAGCTCTGTTTGTATGTAATGATATGAATGAATAACTATGGAAATAATTTTATATTCCTGATAGGTGGAGCTACTCTACGAAGATCCACGTATATACGACATTATACAAGGCGACTTGACTTATTTGAACGTTCTGATTCGTTTCAAATCATGAACGAAGCAAATAATCAATTAAATATCAACACATATCATAAAAAATGAACTGCGAATTGATATATACTAACAATAATTCGATGATATGTTTTAACACATGCCGCGATTTACGTAATGATAAAGGGGAATATATCAGTTCTATTTGTTAGAACTCCAGTAACAATCATCACTATCGAGATCATCATTAGAATAATTCATGGGCTGGGCTACGCTCATCATTCCGCATTTTCAATTTTGAATAATACTTTTTTGTTGTTGAGATATTTGACTAAAAGAAGATAGCTAGAACTTTCGAAATTGGAAATTGAAAAGTTCAATTACACATCACTTGGATCGCATCCTCTTCGTGAACATAGTGTTCACAAAATACTCAATATTGAGATTGTATTTTATTGTAGGTAATGAGTTTGATGGAGAATAGAAACGAAATGTCACGCTTCCAGAACTTCAGTGAATATATTTAAGGTATCAAATTTCAACTGCTCATACCTTAAAAGTTACTCATCGCTAAATAACTAACACTTTCACTGTTTTCACCAGAAGTTAGTGGGCGTTTCACAGTTTCACGACAAACACAACACCAAAAATCACCATGTGAACATCAACAACAACAATTATAATCCTGAGCCAAGTTGATCGCTGTAATTAGAAAGCTACAATCACGAAAAAATCACCACAGTATAGTGCTTCGAAAGTGTGGTCAGAAAGTTACGCGGCAAACTTGCCGCGTGCGTCGTTTTTTCTGCCCGGATCGAGCACGAGAACAACCTCCGGATTCATCGCGATCACTGCACTGACTCCGCCCGGACCGGAGAGCTGGGAGCCCGGAGCCGACCGAATCCAGACGACCGGAGTCGGGACGCGGAGCCCCGGAAACAACGGCCGTGAAATAGCTCTAGTCGACGATGATGGTGGTGCGAAAGTGGGTGTCACGTTGCACCTTGGCCGAAACAATGACATTCGATCGATTAGATTTTGAGCTTTCATTTCAAGATGTAAACATGATATGTCACATGGACAGCTCAGATTCTTCAAAAACTCATAGATATACCCCAATTCAACTCATACAGTTTTACATTAGACTTTGGACAGAAATGAAGTTGTAATTGAATGCTCGTTATTTTTAGAGCTATTATTTATTTTTCTACTCACATAACTAAAATGGCATCAGGTGTACAGATATGTACCACGCTAAATGATCGATTAATTTCGGATTGATGATCTGTGATTCATTCAGAAAATTAATCACGTTATCATAGCAACACAATTCCTTGAACATTACAGAAGAATTTCTTAAACACACCTCCAGTCTATCCAGTCCTGTCCAGCCTGTCAATTGTAGGAACTGTCAACTATCATTTTCGTAATCTGTTGCAATCAGAATCATCCAAATGATTTCTGATTGTATCAGAATCCTTTATTGAAAATATTTGCGAAATGTAGACGAAAGTGAAATCGGAGATATTGTTTCAGGTAGGTTGTTGCGTATTTCCAAGAACTCTAGGTGGAAATGCAGCTCTCATCTTTGTGGGCAATTCATCCTATGCTGAGCATGACAATAAACGTAGGACAAAATACTCATGTGATTCATGTTATCCTTCGTGTCTCGTTGGCTGCATGATGTGGCATAGTATTATGTATTATGTTCTCAATTCCCATTTCCAATTGTTTTGTTGGTTAGCTGGAAATTTGATCTCATGTTTGAAATTATGCCATCTTTCGGATGTGAGAAATTATGATCGTTCAAGTTTGAACTCCTCGATTGGGTATGAGGGTATTGAGAATGAATATCCTCAGATATTTTATGTATATTGTTTAACGAGCACAGAATGATAGTGATTTCCTACGAGAATGAAATTTGCAGCATGAGCCATAGACGAATGCTGCAATCATTCGAGTAGGAAATCAGTATTCCGTGCAAGTTCTCTGAACATTACAGGATATCCTTTTTCGTGGGATCCAGAACATGAAAAAGCTATATAATATATTATAATTTTTCTACGGAAATAATAGATAACAGCGGCATTTTCGATTTATTCGTCTTGTAGCCATCTGATTTCCAGTCAAGTAATGCTCATCTACTAGATAGAGTTATATGTTCGAAATTGTACATTTCATGGGCGATGGTTTTTTTTTTTAAGTAATAACACAATGGAGTCATTGTGATATCAGATACGGACATGAAATTGATGACATACGAAGTACCTCATTGATGTATCGAACACAGTAAAACAAGAGCAATCTCGTATTATAGCTGTAGAAAAATAATATTTTCATCAGAAAGAGAATGCAAATTCCCAATGTATTTTTTCATGTATCAATTTTCCCATCTTTATAATATATCTGAGATAATTGATACCCAATTGATTCAAACAATTATGTAACATATTATCCGAATTACTTGGATTGAAACTTGAGAAGGAGCGCCAAAGCAAGATCTAATTAGAGAAAGTATTCTTTAGTTTTTTTTTCTACTCGGGTAGTTGTGCAACCAAATAATACACTGAATGGTGTTGACCTGCTGAAATTGACATAATATGATGGTTATTGTGTTGATGAGGGCAGTTTACCAAGGAATGAAATATATTCATCTATGAAACGAACAGGTTCATTTCTTCATGGTGTATAGGGTGTATAGGGTGTACATATACAAAACATTGTAAATGTCACAGATCATGATCAGTGTGGATATTTAATCAATTTCAAATCAAAATAATGAGATGGAAACAGTTACTTCAATAATTCACTATATCTAGAAAATTTATAGATTTTGAAGAAGATACCGCAACCGCATAGTACTATGAGTTGTGGATATTAATGTTGGAGATATGTTATGAATGTTCGAAAACCAAGGGGATGAAATATTGATAATACGATATTATGGTGAGACAAGATTCAAACACTGAGGTTATTCTACTACAGCTGATGTTGGGTAGCTCGAATATAGTGAAGAAATTCTGGATGTGAGCACTTTCTGTGAACAACCCTGGCAGGAACTGTAGTCAAAAGGTGGACGATTCTCCCAGGAGACAGGAACCAAATATTTTCAGAAGAGTGTCCCAAAGCTTACCATGGTTGACTTATTGAAACCAGGTGAGCTCCATATAGGAGACGAAACTAGCGCTCTTTCAACTCGACAGAAACACGCTTTGGCATCAGAAGACTCAATGGTTGGCCGCCTTTTCTTTTTGTCTTCTAGAAGCTCAGGAATCAGCGAAATCAAACTTGAAGAGATCGCTTCAAATCTTCGAGAGCACATTCCTATAAATCTTTCGATTTCGGTATTAGAACTTGGATGTTCATGTTTAAATTCATCATCACAGCTACTTAATCTGGATCTGTTCGATACCTTGACTATCAATGACATATGCTGAATATTCAAGCGAAGTTTCAAAGAATTCGCAAACAGATTGATAGTCAGATATGCATCTTTATAGATATTCTCAACCATTTTCAGAAGAACTTGATGTTCAGAAAAGACTTTTGAAGTGATGAAAAACCAGTCCAGATATATCAAATTTAGCCTATGTTGTCTCTTTGAATATTACCTTCGTTATCGCGGACTAGAGGTATGGTTACACGAGTGGACACACGTGAGCGGGGGTATTCATAGAATGCTTTGAGCCCATCGTTTCCCAACCGATTCTCATAGTTTTGCCTGGCTTTCCGTAGAAGCCTCGTCAAATGATGAAAAACAATGTTTTGAGGTATGTCGTCCTCATCAGAATTTGATTTTTGGAATCTCTGCCAAAGCTTTCTTTTCTTTCAATAAGATATTCATCATGCTGATAAGGATACTGATAAGACTATGTCGTGTGACTTCGGCCGCTATGTAAACTTACTCATGTGATTAGTACCTAAGTTCTCAAACGCATTGTCAATAAGAATTTATATTCTTCAGGCAATAAAGTATATTTTGATTTGATTTGATTTGATTTGATTTGCATATTCCTGTTGATTCAAGATTCATGAAGCAGACTTTTGGTGTGAATATTGATGTGAACTTTGGAGCCTGGTCAAGTATTGCTTTGGACCAAATGTTCCATCAGCGAAGAATTCCAGGGCTCTGCCGTTTTATGGAAGAACTAGTTTTAGAAAAGTGTTGTTGAAGTGAAAGGTCGTCGACTTTCCAACGTTGATCTGATGAGGTCTAAGAATCAGTGGGTGTGGCATCATCCATCTGGCAAATGACCCTTCTGTGGATGAAAACTGAGAGCATAAGCGTATGTTTGGGTATTCTGAAACTGACACTATCTGTGCTGTGTGGATCATGAGGAGCTGTGAAATTGTGAAGTAGATTATCGCACAGAATCAATATCCGAGTTCTTGTGAAGCTGCAATCTCCCTCAAAGTTACAAGAACTATAGTTTCGTGTGAACCAGATGTCAGATGATAGATGAGATTGATTGCCGCTCGCTATAGTGGAGATGGTAAGGGAAGGTTCGATCAGAAGATGAACTGTTGAATTCAACTTCTCAAACAAATGGGCGCCACATAAATTCACCCCTGGCAAATACCGTAAGTTACCTATCGACTGAGAAAATTCACCAAATTGAGTTGTCTGAGATTTTAGGTTTCTCAGCATCTCCAAGTGAGTCATCAAACAACTGTGAGATGTTTAGGTGTTGCGATAGTCTGCAGAATTGTGGCATTTTTGTAAATCCGTAATATTGACGTGGGGGTATGTATTTGACGTATTCCCAAAGTATGGTTGTTTGGATAATTTACACAAACACCTTGAAACTATATCCACCAGATGGATTCGACGACTAGATCGTCCCCTTTCCTTCGGAGTATTTGCTAATGAGAATGTTACCATCTTGAACGAATTTGGAGAGGCAGACAAAATAAAACATACGTTATATTTTAGTGACTTTTTTTTTATATATACGTGACGTTTGCGCGACATTTCTGTTACAAGACTGTGTTTATTGATAATCGACCAAAATCATTTAGCAATATTATACCTAGGGCGATTCCTCAACAAAAATTGAAAACATGTTTGGCTTGCCTTGTTGGGCCACCCTGTATTGTTACATAGTAGAAAACGGCTGCCTGTTGGATGACTCGTGTCTCATAACCTCCAGGATTCCAGTTCGATCGAATTATGAGAATTTAGTTTGAAAATTTCATCTGACACTAATTTTTTCCGACATTACGTTTTTATAGAGTGTTCAAGATGATGACTGCTCAATTATGTTCGCTATTAAATTTGTTCTCGACTTTCAACATGTTGATAATGTTATCGGTTCCAACCCATAGCTCATATTACCTATCTGTAATGATTTTTAGATAATAATATTGATAAATATTGAACAGGTTCCCAGATAGCACACACTCGCCTAAGGTCATCCTCAATGTGTCGCCAAACGCCTGGAGAGGACGTTCTATTTTCTACAACCTAAGAACATCATCAGGCGTAAATTTAGCGCTGTAATTGTCCTAAATGAGTTCTTTCAGTGACAGCCTGAGGATGTAAAGAATTTCGTGCCTACGGACGTCTTCAGATGACATTCCATGAAATAACGTGTCATCGAAGACAAAAGGAAGACAAAGAAGAACTAGAATTGAGGTTATGTCTCATGATAGTCATGATTTGTTCAAGATACATCATAATATATTAATGATTATATCAAAATTATTAGAGTATTCATTGAATACCTTCATCAAATTTCTATTTCACAAAATGATTGCGAGAAGAACTTATTGCCCAGAATTAAAAGATAACAATAACAAAAGGATGATAATCTCTGTTGATGACATTTCTCTCAGGTAGCAAGAAACAATGGTGAGTAAATACTAAATAGAATCATTGATAGTACCGGACATGAAATATTGATACATTCATATACATTATTTATTGTTTCAGGAGGTTATTGAGAACACAAACTTGATGATATCATCATAGCAAACATGTTTTATTCCAAGATAGCTTTGCTTCTTCGGAATCTTTAAAATATTGTATGGAAGCTTGAACTTTCAGTATGAATTCGATAAAGGTAGGTACCTGAATCAAATCATTGATATAGTAGGTACTGGACATGACATATGTTAAATGGTTAATCATTTGTTTCAGGCAATTTCGATCTCAAAAATGTTTGATATTACTGTACAACTGTCTTGTTCGCTCTTATCTCGAATATGCATCAATAATTTGGAATCCACATTATGTAAAATATATTGAGAGAGTTGAGAGAGTTCAAATCAAATTCATTAAGTACTTAAATTTTAGATTCAACAGAATGAATCATTACGATTCGTACGACTACAATATTGTAGAATATAATATGTTTAAACTATCTTCTAGAAGAACTGTTAGCTTCATAATTTTCTTGCAAAAACTGGTGTCTGGTTTCATTAACTGTCCAAGTATTTTGGGTAAATTGAATTTCAATGTTGGAAGACGTTCCTTACGATCTCCGAATCTGTTTTATCCTCAAAGATATAGAACGAATGCGTCAGAGAACTCTCCAATAACTGCTATACAGAGGTTGTATGATCTGTTTTTTTGTCATATTGATATATTTCATGGATCACTTTCAGTAGTTAAACATGCTGCTCATTCAGTATTCAGGTGATATTCATATCCACATATCAAGACTCAAATCAAAAGCATGTCGTTAGTATTATTAATGTTATTATCATTATTATTATTATCATTATTATTATTTTTATTATTATTATTAATCATTATTATTATTATTATTATTATTATTATCATTATTGTTGTTATTGTTATGATTATTTTTGTTACTATTATCATTATTACGTTATTATTATTATTTTTAATTTCAGAATGCTTTTTCTGAACATTGATATCTATTAAGTTCATTACTGTATCGTACCGATATTTCATGAATTTATGGAAAAATGTAATATGCGGTTTTCTGTTATTGGGTTGTTAGTTCAACCTGTTGAAAACCCGAATTGATAAATAAATAAATAAATAAATAAATAAATGAAGTTATTGAGAACACAAGATTGATGATGTCATCAGAGCAGAGATGTTACATACCAAGATATTTTGGCTTCTTCGAAATCTATGTGAGATTGCGTATGCATGTTTGCACTTTCAGTATATTCAATAAAGGTAGGTACCTAAATCAAATCATTGATATAGTAGGGACTGGAACATGAAATATTAATAGGTACATTATTTGTTTCAGGAGGTTATTGATAACACAAAATGATGATATCATCAGAGCAGAGATATTTTATTCCAAGATATTTTGGCTTCTTTGGAAATTATGAAAGATTGTACATATGCAGACTTGAACTTTCAGTAGATTCAATAATGGTTGGTACCTATAACTACATAAATCATATCATTGATAGTAAGTACTGGACATAAAATATTAATACATTGTTTGTTTCAGAAGGTTATGCAAAACACAAACCTGATGATATTTTCATTCCAAGATAGTTTTGCTTCTTCAGAATCTATAAAATATTGCATGAAGGCTTCAACTTCCAGTTGATTATTCTGCATCAGGAATGTCCAGAGTTCAGAAATCAAGAACAACATGGAGAAATATAACTATCAATAGGCAAAAACTTCTAGTAGTGCTCAACAAGAAGCTGAAATACATTTCTTTGAAAAGGAAATTGAAATTTTTCAGAATAAGTTATAAATAATAGAATGTAAGTTTTTCATTTGGTTTTTCATTTGAACCTATTATAAATAGAGGGAAATTTTGCAAATATCATGAGATCCATATTATTTTGAAGAAATTATCATTCGCATAATACAAGAGGTGAGTCAATAGTGTGTTATCCTTATTGTATATTAGCCAAACCATCAGATAAATAGAGAAAATTCAAGTACAACAGTAATAGGGTTTCATGAGAAATTTCACAATAAATTGGTTTCATATATATCTGTAGGGTGTTCAAATTCCAAGATATATTGACTGATGATTGTTTTTTTCCAAATGGGACACCCTGGTATACTATTGCATTTTTAGGTTCTCCATGAAGAGCTGATTCCATCAATGTATCACACTTGGGGTCTAGCGGGAATGATTACAGAGATATACGGTGTTCAAAAACAAGATTTTTCAATTTTAGGATTTTTTTTGTGGAAACTATTCAATATTGGTCAAAACGGCTCACATATCCTTATAAACTTTCGATTTACTATCTACTGACATTCAATCGGAACAAATAGAGGGTGGGTTAACATTCAGAATACTGATCAGCTTGTTCCAAAAAATAATCAGTAGATAGCTAATCAAAAGTTATGACAGGAACATGTGAGCCGTTTTGACCATTAATGAATAGTTTCGACACAAAAAATCCTACATTTGAAGAATCTCAATTGTCAACATATATATATATCTCTGTAATAATTCCCACTAGACACCAAGTGTGATGCATTGATGGAATCAACTCTTCAGGGAAAACTCAAAAATGCAATAATATACAAGGTGTTCCATTGAAAAAAACCAATCATCAACCGATATCTTGGAATTCGAACACCCTATAGATAAGAAAACAACTTTAGGTGATTGTTCTTATGAAACCCTATTACCTACTGTTGTACTTGAATTTTCATTTTATATATCTGACGGTTTGGCTAATATCGGAGGAGAACACACTATAGTGACTCATTCTGTATACGAATAATATTCTCCCATAAATCTTGAACCTCCTTGAAACATCATCAAAAACCGCCTCAAGTTGTTACCATGATGTCCTGAGGTTGTCTCGTAAGATTTTATAGGGTTGTTCTGAGACGTTATTAGTATGTAGAGAATGGTAACAGGAGGACGTCTTGAGAATGTCCTCAGGCTCGCTCTCGACGTCCTGAGGACATGATTGTGAACGCCTCAGAAGGGCCTCAAAAGGAATTTGTGCTATCTGGGTTTGACTCAGTAGGATATTATAATAAGGTATCAAAAAGATTCTTATAAAAAAAACATGATATATTCATATATATGAGCATGACAATATTAACTACATTTGAAGAAGAAATGTAATCATGATAAGGTACTTGAGCACTTTATATATACAAGCTGATTCACGGTGGATGGCACATTAGACGTGTCTCTAGAACGCAACTCAGGATTATTCTGCAACGTTGGTGCCATGGATAATAACTTGTGTTCTATCAACCTAAAATATTCTCAGCGTTGCGACGTTTGCTGCTTATATAGAAAAGTAGCAACAACTTTGATTTTTTCAAAGGAACAACCTCTATATCATTACATTTTCAGATTCGCTCCTAGGGCGATGTGGAAAATCGAGATTTTTCAACTCTATATAGATATCTTTTTCTGTCGAAACTATTCATAATCGTTCTAAACGGTTTTCATGTTTCCATCTCAACATTCCATGTACTACCATTTGACAGTTGATTGAAATAGATACAGGGTGATCAAAAATCTTGATTCTGAACCACCTGTATTTATTTCAATTGAATATCAATTGATAGCAGTGCATGGAAAGTCAAGATATATGGACATTAAAACCGTTTTGATCAATTATGAATAGTTCCGACACAACAATTCTCAAAGTAGAAAAATTTCGAGTTTTCACATCCTATATCTTTGATATCATTCGAGCAATGATCCCAAGTGTGATAGATCGATGAAATCATCTCTCCAGGAAGAATCTGGTAATGGAATGATATACAGGGTGTTCCAGTGAAATAATCAAAGTTGTTGCTACTTTTCCATATAAGCGGCATCGTCGCTGAGGAAAATCTTAGGTGGATAGAACACAACTAATCATTCAAGGCACCAACTTCTCAGAATAATCCTGAGTTTCATTCTCCAGAAACGTCTAATGTGTCATCCACCGTCAATCAGCCTGTATATCAATAAGTTTATTGTTTTAGTATTTCACCTGAAGGAGCTACTGTGTAAGCAGAACATGTCGTGTGATAAGGAATCTCGAGGAAATCTTATAGTTTGTGAAGTTTCTTACCTTCTATAGATATAATTTCAGATATATAAATTTGCAGCTTCCTGGAAAATAATATGAGCTTCGAATGAAAACATGCTGTATAATGAAAGGCATTTCCATTGTGAACACATCAACAAAAATATGATTGTAGGTAACAGATTCCATTACTTCTGGACGGAGGGAGGGTATACGGAATATGTTTCTAAATATCGCGAATATGCTGATTCCGCAGCAAATTTTGGGACAAAAATTCAAATTTTGCATTCGCTTTTGTTTTCGAGATACGGGGGTTGATGTTGATATAAGAATAATGAGTTTGATTTCCGCCTAGAATCGAGAATTGATTAGAAACATTATATGGAGTGATATAAACATTTCTCCAATCAGAATTCTAGCGGTCTCGTAAGTGAAGGGATCAAAATTTCTGGTTAAAAAGTGATATGTCACTATCATTTCTGTTTTTCTAGAAAATGAAGCCTTGCGTGGTTACATATAATCTTCTATCAATTCAGATCTGAACATCATTTCATCATCATCAAAGTTTTTTGACAGTTGTATCTGATCGTTATCCTATTAGAAATGGGTATATGAAGGAATATGATTTCAAATTGAGTGCTGACCAAGAAACAGAGAAGTTGATGTCATTTTTTTACACAGCCTGTGCAAATCAGAAACCTGGAACAATAATCACGCATTGAATCAATATTGAACAGAATGTTACATCTTTTCTATTCGAATATTGATTCTCATAATACCTTGATGTTGATATTCTTGTATAGTTGACCCATAATATAAACAAATAAACATTTGAGGAATATGGTTAACTCAGGTATCAAGTCTGAAAAGAAAACATATCTGAATTTTCAAGTCAAAGAAGACCCAAAGACATTTTGGAAAACATTGAAAACTCTTAATTTGAACTCTCGAGATGTAGATATATTGATACAAATTTTAGTGATTCAGAATGTTTCAATAATCACTTCGTGAATAATGTCCCCCAACCTGCCACACAAAACAATGAATATTTGGAACAAAAATATGGGAATAATACTCTTCCGAATGTGAATGAGTTATTCAAGTTCAAAGAAGTATCAGCAGATGTGTTTATGACAATTAAATCGAATGTCATCGGTGCTGATAACATTGATCGTAAGATTCTCTCTCTGGTTCTCCATCACCTTTCAAATCACCTGACTTCCATTATTGATGAATGTCTAGAAACTGGTTATGTGCCAAAAGCTTGGGAAAATGCGAACGTTATACCTATTCTCAAAGTTGAACATCCTAGTTCGGTTGCTGAATTCAGGCCTATCAGTTCATTACCTACCATTTTTAAAATCTTAGAAAAAATTGTTGCTGAACAGCTGAATAAACATCTTAGTGATACGAATATTTTACCCATTCATCAATCCGGGTTTAGAATTAATCACAGCACGTCAACAGCTCTTTTGAAAGTGACTGATGACATATTTGAAGCGAACGATGATAAGAAATGCACTATATTGATATTATTGGACTATAACAAGGCCTTCGATACCCTAAATCATACAATTTTATGTAGAAAGCTGGAATACTTTGGTTTAGACCCTCTCACATTGGACTTTTTCATTAATTATCTATTGGATCGCAGGCAAATGGTTTTATGGAATAGTCAGTTTTCAGAATGGTCTACATTAACTCGTGGAGTTCCGCAAGGCAGTATCTTGGGACCTCTCTTGTTCACAATTTATACATTGGATTTTTTCAAATGCCTCAAGTTCTGTAATATACAATGATACGCTGATGACACGCAAATGTTTAATTCCTTTCCTGCGACCGATATTTGATTCTGCAGCTAACCAAATTAATTCTGACCTAAATGCCATTTTTGACATGTCTAACGCACACGAATCAATTTTGAACGAGTCCAAAACGAACATGGTGGTATTTGGAAACAATCGCAAGAATGTAATTGACTATCCAAATCTCAATATACGTATCAATGGTGAATCGGTCAATCCAGTAGACACGTGTAAAAACATTGCCCTGCATATGGATTCTGACATGTTATTTTCGAAGCATGTTAAAAATCTCTCTCAGGAATCTTACTGTAAACTTCGGACACTATATATCTATAGAGACTTATTGAGTAAATATGTCAAACTCAAATAATGTGATACCTCAATTCTAAGCATTCTTTCCTATTGTAATATGATTTATTGGCCGTCCTTGTCAATCGGTGATGAAAAAAGTCTCTAGAAAATACAAAACTGCTGTGTAAGATTTCCATTCAACCTGCGAAAATTCGACCATATCTCTCTTGCCTTCGAGGAGACGAAATGGCTGTCTCTCAAAAATCGCTTCCAATTGCATTCGGCATGTTCAATTTATAAGCTGAATAAAAATCATGCACTCTTATATCTTCTGAAAAAGCTGAGTAAAGGTTGTCAAACTGATACCTGTCCGACACGATCGAAAAATCTGTACACCGTCCCCAGGCACAGATCTGCACTTTATGAAAGCTCATTTAGTTACATTGCAGCCAAGCTGTATAACAGATTGCCCGCTATTATTATTATTATTATTATTATTATTATTATTATTATTATTATAATCATTATGATATTTACTATATTGTTTATGTTCATGTGTGGATATTTTTTTATTTCATTGCCTGATCAATACTTTGTGCGATATTGAAATATTTATCTGTACTTATCTACCCACGAAATATTGTCTTTTTCGTGATCCCATACTGTTATTTTGTTTCAGCGGTTTTCAGATTACAGTTAAGAAATTGATGTTAACAGCGTCCATTCGTTAAGATTGTGTTAACTGCCGGTGGCCGTTAACTGGGGCAGAACAACACGATGTTGAGATTTTCATGTAGATTCACGAGGTACGGATCTTTGCGAAAATTGAACATTGTAAAATAATGGATTCAATTGAGATCGTAGCAGTCCGAAGGGCTGTTTCGGCGTTATGAACACTTTCAACGATATGTCCAAAGAACTCATTTGATGTAATGACCAATGTTTGCCAAATGTCTGGAGAGCTGTTCCGGCGATTTCATCCCCTTTGACGACTGTCTAAAGAACCGTTTCGATGTTATGACCAAGTAGTTGCGCCGTCATTTTGGAAACAAATGTTCACTTGTGTTATATCCTTGTAAATGAAATTCTTTGCTCTATATATATATATCATGTACCAAGACATAATGCTAGAAATCAGATATGTTTTTACCTCAATACACCTAGAACTAATGTATCGGCCAATTCACCAATATACTCTATGTGTAATGAATTCAACAAATATTGTAGCACGACACAATTGTATTCGCATTCCTTAAGCCAATTTAAAAATCAACTCAAATGTATACTACTGAACAATCAAGATTAATTTCGAATGGATTCAAACACAATTTTGTTTACCTATATCAGTACATACGATTCTAGTTAACCCGATCTATCACAAATCTTAACAATATTGTCAATGATATTTTAAATATAAGTATTTCACCATCTATACTTCAACTCTATTTACTTCTTGGCACCTTAAATGAAATCGCGATCGCATTACTCATGTTATATTGTAACATTATTGTAACAAACATTGTATATATTTTTTTGAATCTGTCCTCTAAGTGGGTATATTCCTGTTTGGACAATAAATGATTTTTTTTTTTTTTTTTTTTTTTTTTTTTTTTTTTTTATATCGAATGCTGAGAAATTATTCACATGAATCCTTTTGAAATTCTTGGCATCAAAGTCAGAACAAGAAATCGAAAAAAAAGTTCCAGAAGAAAATCATATAATATTTGGGTTGAAGGAGTTTTATAGGTGATCTGACCCTGCTGTTCATGAGAGAGTTCATTTTTTCCTTCATCATAGAAAAAGGGTGAGAACATTCAATATAGTGTCACCTATAGAGATACTGTCAAGATTGAACCATTGCTGTAGATTAAATGAAAATAACAGAGATTTGAGTCAATCAGTTTCAATTACAATCTCATACAGTTCCCAAAGAATGATAGGATATATTCCTACTCAAATATTCAATGCTGCAATCGCTATGCATATTTCTAACAGTTTTTGGTCCTACGAGCCAGATAGCAACAGTTATTTCAGTTTATTGATACGAAGTAACATAGGTCATGGGATTATTTCTGGAATGTGGATGGAATTCGGGGAATGAAAGATCACAAATGTGACATATTTTCATAGTAAATAATTGATTTTTTTCACAAACATGGGAAAATTCAATAACTTCTGAACCATTCACAATTGGATAACCACATATACAGTTAGTTTGATTGAAAATGGAATGATTTTTATCCATGATTCATGATGAAAACGTTGTATAAAACTTCTATGTGACGAATTCCCGAGTTTCAATAACTATGGCATACAAGTCGATCTGTCTGGAAATAACAATAATTCACGAGTAGAACCATTACACAGTATAGTTTCACCTAAGATCAGGTAAGTAATGCCAAACGATTAGTTGATAGAATCTCACTCTCAGAAAGCAATTATGACAATGCATGAATGTGAACGATTTTTTGCTTCATAAAGATATAAAATTGATTTTAGGTATGAATAGAATTCTGAAAGATTTAGCTATCCAATTTAGACAATTATCTGTGAAAAATCAATTTCTCAATAACTCTATCTATACTCAAATCGATAATCTATAAAATTCATTCTATCAACCATAATGTAATTTTTGCAGAAAAGGACATAATATTCACAATTTTGATGAATTTCTGAAATAGCAGCTGTCAATTTGGACGTTGCCGACAATGTAGAGGTTTCAATCATTCGAATGTAACAAGTACTCAAGTCTTCTTTCTACCGTTACATTCAATGTTATTCATGTTCACATAATAGTTAAGCACTATAAGTTTGCTATAAGAGAGTGGTGAGCAATCAAATTTGGTGAATGAAGAATTCTGTGAAAGGCTGATTGTTCAATTAATCTTCAAAAGATCAGCGGTCTTGTTGTTGTTGTTGTTGGTATTTACAAAATTGTGTCACATTCAACGAAGAAATGTAATCTCACAATATATTCTAGATTCAACAATTCCAAAAGTTTCATTTCATGCTATGTAATCTCTACGATTTGCAATGAAATTCCTAATGACTTCATACCTACTGCATATTGCAATATTACGAAGAATATTCAGTTGTCCGATAATCAATTTGATGAACCTTGTGGTATTGATATGCCAATGGGCACAGGACACTCTTGGGAGGTGATTTCTTACTGACGGTAATATTATTTTAGGATATGGTTTGCCAATACTTCAGAACTGTAAGTTAGTATGCTATGTGACTTGGAATAATAAACCTGAAGATGAACAATTGAAACGTTTTTGGGAATTGGGAGAGATTGCTACCGACAAAATAATATTGATGATGACACATTTGAGGCACTTCTTTCTTGAAACTACATCTCGTGATAGGAATGGAAAATATGTGGTGGAATTTTCACAGCCTCAATATAAAAATTGTTTCTCATTTGAATTTCGACACACATTATAATACATTTATTCATGCATATATTGAATCAGGTCATATAAGCAAAGTTGAACCTGCTGATGAATATTCAAATCAAACGTATCATTCACCCCATCATGGAATTTTCGAATCATCAAGTGGGTATATATCAACAAAACTGAGGGTAGTGTTCTGGTTCTCCAGATAGTGGGTGGTCCTGGAATAATCTACGATTTGTTGATCCAAAAATGCGGAACTATTTGTTAGCTATAGGTATTGTTGTGATTCCGTACTTATTTATTCGTTATCACAGCGATATGAAAATTTATCGCCACATCATCATGTATCCAAATCAAAGACAATTCCAACAAATGATTCGGAGGAAGCATCCAAGAGACAATTTTTTTATTCTTCAACTAAACACTGTCACTTATCACGTCAACACCATATCAGGTAATAAAATGTTTGGAAACTGTGGCTTCAGATTTCTAAACTGAATTTCCAGTAGCCTGTAGAAGTATATTGACTGCTTTTCCTTAGAAGATTCATCGACTGTTTCAAATAATAGTACACAATCAATCAAACCTTGTAAACATATATGTTCGGTTTTGAAATCATCAGGTTCCTACTTAGAGAATGGATATCGAATTATCCAAACGTTCTAACAAATATAAGTACTGCCTATAACTATCAACAAATACAACAATCAGGTGAGAAATAGTTTTCTTTGACATCAGGAACTTCCATTTCTTTTTACAATGAACTTAATTTCGAACTGAATTATTTGATTCAAATCATCTAACTCTTTCAATAAATTCTATTGGTACGAATCTTCAATTAGTCCAAAAACATTGTCCTTGTGGTGCATCAGGAAATCCATACGCTGCAGTCGCTGCATGTGTGTATTTTCGTAGATAATGTAAACAGGGCATCTATAAAGTTAATTTACTTTGTTCTGAAACATTAGTCGCACTCATCAAAGCATTGACTACGCCACGACTGAAATTGTGTGCTGCTCTATTAGCAACTCAGCTATCTCAAAATCTGTTTCTGTTCATGTTCCATATATTATTACATTTGGTCAGATTCGCAAGTAATCTTGTATCAGTTGAATAATCAATCAGATTCATTGAGAGTTTTTGTATCACGAGTTGCAATAATCCAGAACATAACTGAAATATGTCATTGGCATTAAATAAATACGAAAGTGAACCCTGCTGATATGGCTTCCGAGAAGTTTCTTCCATAATACTAATAAATTGTAAGATGTAGTGTCACGGGCCTCCGCATTTCCTCTTGTTACTTCCTTCAGAATGGCCACAATCGACTTATTCCGATATGTCAAACTAATATATCGCTGAATTGACAGAAACTGGAGTTATAAATTCATTCACGGATAATGAGAATATGTTCAACATTTTTTATGAAAGGTAGTGATTGATATTCGTTCAAGATTAATCAACAATATAATCTCTGATACATTCTCTGGAATAAATGATACATTCTCAAAATTAATCAAGCAGGCTCAAGGACAATTATTTTAAGAAGAATTATCAATCCATGCACGAAACCATCCATAAGGCCCAGATCATAAATGATCCTCATTAACTCAATTCAAAGATATAGAAGGCATACTCGGAGTAGGACAACATATCAAGTATTCTCTATTTCCTACGGAGATTGAACACCTTATGTTGTTGAATGCAAAACATAATTTGACAAAATCTGTTTCCAGAGCAAAATATGATAATCTCATACTTCCTAGTCCTCAATTACTTCCTGCAACTGTTCAACAACAATATTGGGCAATTGATGGTGATGAAAATCCCGCAAAATAGATAACAAATAAGTTCAACTCCGAGCCTGCTATTCCCAATGAAACTTTCACCAGATCATCGATTTTTATAAAATTCGCCTTTTCAAATTTCAGGAGTTGATTATTTGGGACCATTTTCTGTAAAAGATACGTTAGGGTGACGTTCAAAAGTCACAAAATGTTATGGATGTGTATTGGCTCGTTTTTCGTCCAAGGCGATTTATTTGGAATCAATCACTGACATGACTATTAAGTCAGTCAAAACAAGGTGTTCCGTTTTATATTCATTCCGACGATGGATCTACTTTTTGAAGTGCTCATAATGAACTTGAAGCACTTGGAGGATTCTTGCATAGTCATCAATTTGAAAAAACAAATTTTGCTATAAAATTTAATATTTCATCGCCTTTTTCTCAGCATACATTCCAACCTCTGGGGGAATATGAGAAGCTTCTGTCAGAAGCATCAAAGAACTATGAGTACTGCATTCCCTTCCTATTGAGAGTTTCTCACTTTGATGAATCGAATAAAATATGTTCGAAATCTAGACCTCCAATGATCCAAACGACCCTGAGCCATTTTCATTTTCCCATTTCCTTGCTTACATTTCAACCCCAGACTAACAAATTAGCGCAGACAACTGCCTTTGAAGATACGAATATATTCAGAAGCTACAACAAAACTATTGGTAACGATTTCCCAAAGAATGTACACCAATCTTACAGATGAAAAAATGCACCAACTCCATTGAGACTCGGAATGATGATTAGGACGAATCCAAGAGCTTTTTCCGGACGTTGATGGTATTCGCAGGGTTGCTTCAGTAACTACTTGCAAGGGTGTTCTGAAGCGATCAATTTGACATCTCTGTTAACTTTTCCTTAGAAGGAGAAATCAAAAAATATTGTTGGGTTCAAAATGTCAGAGAATATTTTGAAGTATCATCCGAATGAGGGGCTATGTTCATGAGTTTTCACTAAATCCTCAAGGAAGTGTGACACCATTGAAAATAAGTTTGCCTGTAAAGACAATGTCTAGATGGAGCCATTGCTGTAGTTACAATAAGGAAGAAGGAAGTTGATTTTGTCAATTGATTTTTCACAACAATCTTATACAATCCACAGTGAATAATAGAAATTATTTTCTTGCGATTATTCAATACTGCAATTGCTTTTCGCATATTTCTTACACCTACTGGATCCTTAACTGCTTATTTTCAACTCGAAATGATAAGTCTTATATGGAGACCTATTTTTTTGCATATATCTTAAAAACCATGGGGTTTAGCGCGAATGTTGGTCCACACAAAAATAATTCACATTAAATTTTGAAGGAAGAATTTCTTTGGAATTTTCCCAAAAATTCAACAGTGTCGCAGATATAAATGGCAAGAAAGGAGTAATTCTGAAATATATTGGAAGATATAGTTCGAAATGATTGTGCCAATGAAATCATATATCAGGTGTCAACAAATCTATTAGACAAGCCATAACTTCTAGAATAATCGGTATATCAAAATGAAATTTTGTCTGGGTATAACATAGTACGTGAGGAGGAAAGTGTTCGCAGTTGTCATTTACTGGTCGCTTCCGGTTTTACCAAGAATGGCCCAGGATTTGATTCCAGCAGGGTCGAATCAGCTAGAAAACACTTTCGACCCAAATATCATATTCTCTCGATGTCTTGTAGTGACTAATATGTATAAATAATCAGCAGTAGGGTCAAAGTACTTCTGAAACATAATCAGCATAAATGTTATGGTTTGCTTCTATATAGACTAGTAACAAAAACCTTTCCTCCTTTAGCACTGACTTTTAGCGAATCTACGACGAAATCTAAAATGTTTGTTTTTTCATGAAACATTAGGGTTTCGATTCTCGATCCTAATTCGAAAGTCTGACAGTAGGTTCGTCAGATGAAAAACTGGTACAATGAAATGATGTTCCTCACCTGATGAAGCTACTGTGTTAGCGAAACATGTCGTGTGATTGAGCCTTTTTTTGGAAAACTCATCTACCTTCAAGTTTTTCCATTTGCTATAGATTTTCATCAAGGCTGAATCAATCCGAAAGATATATAGTTACAAGGTCTTAGAGATAGGCATAACATTCCGGTATCATCAATGAATATCCAATGATTTTTCAAATATTCATTTCGTGATTGGGCCTTTCCTTTCTTAATCTTCCTCAATAATAAATCAGCTGTCGAATGTTGGATTATTGATGATCTTGATGAATAAATCTTATTTTTACAACAAATCATTGGAGGAGAACACAAAAGTCGAATCGAAATCAACGGAATTTGAGGAAGAATAGCAACAGGGATTCGAAAATTCTTTCATTATCAGCAGGCTAGGATTTTTATAATGTAAGTATTTCGGTGACCCCAATAGTATTATGATTGTACATTCATTATAGAAATAGTATCATCCATTTGAATATCTTCAGATTGTTTCACATTTGAATATAGGGCAGCCGCATTCAACTTCCTCACGATGTCCAAATATAATCAATGGAAAACATGAAGAAAAAGTATCAAGCATATCCATTGAAAAATGAACGTACCGTAGCTCAACAACAAAAACATCCTGGTATTAAACTTATATAAGGCAACTGGCGTTTCCACGTTCTCATGAGAACTCTCCAGAGAATAAAAATGTTCCTGATAATATGAACTTCTAAACATCCTCGAAAATACCACTCTAGGGTGCAGTCGATTGTTTTTTATTCGTTTTCATTCGGCTCGAATGATGGCAAAGAACATTCATAAGGCAGCTGCAGAACGCGATGCTCATTCCGACTACAGCAGTTCATCTGGAATGAAAATAAATTTTGTAGATAATAAGAGTGAGTATGTGAGTAAATGGGAGCTAGAACATGAAACATAATGAAAATACTTGGTCTATGTTTCAGTAGGTATTGTGAGTTTTCTTCATTATGAAACTCAGATGAGATACGTAGTGTGGACCCTGTTGAGCAGAGAACTCAGATACGGATATGAAAGAGAAATTTATCAACTGTCGATAATTCAACTAAAACATAAAAACTACCTGATAGTTGAATACAGTGAAATTGCGGGACTTAAATTTATCAATATTTGGAAAGGAGTAATAGAGAATCTGTTTGAAACAGACTTTAAATTTTTTTCTAAGGATCAAAACTGATGAAGAATGATAATTTTCAGTTGGTTCTTTTGAGTTTGAATCTTGTGAATATTATGAAGGGGTTGTTAGACAGAGTATTCCGACGAAGTTATTTTTTTTTTCGGAGGAAAAAAGGTTAATGGAGTCTCATTGATGTTTTTGGAAGGCGTAGAAAATGACGTGATTTGATGTAGGTGGTTGGATACATATTTGGTTACTACAAGAACAGAGATTTTGTGATGATAAATATCTTTTGGTGTGAGTGAATATATTCTCACTTGATAAATGGAAATTATCATGGAATATAGTTCATTTATTTATAAGGGTGTGAACAAATAATTTGTTTTTCTCTAAACGAACGTTCACTAAGCCATATTTCAATACCCAGACATTACAGAATATTCCATGAAAATTCTGACAATGTTCAAAAACACTTATTCCAGAATATTCTAATAGAATGTTCTATGAATGATCATAGAAAATTCTCATTCTGCAACGAATATTCTATGAACATTCAATTTGACTTATTCTCCGAATATTCTCATGCATTTTCATAATCATGTTTTGATTTGTTTGATTTCGAAACCGATAGGAGGTTGAAACAACCAATACTGGGTGTCATTATTTGTTCACAAAAATATCTCACTCGCACCGTGGGCATGCTTCTAGAATCACTAAGTAAACTCTGAGAGATTCAGAAGATACCATTTGAAGTTCTCAACACACTATTGAAATTCATGCAAATTGACAAGAGTTTTTTTCATAAATTGATCTAAATTCGTTTTTTTTTCTCCATTCAAGGCACCCTGTATCTTGAGAAAGAACCGATGGCAGACATCTGTACGAAGAATTTTTTTTTAGTGTTATGAAAAAAATCTGCCCTATCAATAAGAGCCAACTTGCATTCAGTAACACACTGTATACCTACCACACGGTATAAATTCTGATTTTCGAACATTTGGGCAAATTATCAATGCTATTCGATGAAGGACATCACCCTTTAGACCCATATGAATTCAAAGATCACTCACTCACCTCTCCGTATCTCCATTCTGAGCATATTCTCATCAAATTGTACTTCACTTAATACCAAGTACATGTTTCTCGTTATCGTTATTGTTCACATTCCGTTCACAGCGTGCGCTCGTGTATATTTCGCTTATATAATATATTAGTGTTAATAAGTCACAGTAGTCAAACGTTTGGAAGTGACATCGCTCAATTCAATAGAAAATTATCCTGATTCCGAGTATATACTCATCAAATTGTTTATCAGTGAACTATTCAGTTATAATGCAGTCGATATGTAAATACTGCGTTCAGCAAATCACGAAAAGTCTACCGGCAATCAGTGTTTTGATTTTTGCTAACTCCACGAACAGCACAGATTATTAAGATCATTTCCAGGCTCCAACCGGTAATGCCCACTGAACTGCGAGAAGCGTAGCTAGACCAGCGCATCTTCCAAACATCGCGGTCAAGTGACGTCTCCCACAACACATGATATTTCTTCCTTCTGCATATTGAGAAACTACGCTACTTCGAGTAGAGCGATAGCTTACCCAGGTAGCACGGAACTCTCCGCGATATCTCTAAGTAGTCATCTTCAGGTTCAAAATGCGAAATCCTCCTACAAGGTGCCAAAGATCACTATAGGCTGTCACCATGGGAAATACTTTCTGGAGTCGTCCGAAAGAAATCGCGGAGATCTCGCCTCAAATTTGAAATATTCATCAATAATGGGAATTCTTGAAGTTATTCATCACAGGATTACAGGAAATCAATAGGCATTTCTTTCTGCGAGCATCCAAGGATATCCTGGACGTAACAAAAAACGAGCATTTCCTATTGCGAGCTCCTAAAGTAATCACAAACATAACCTGATTAATTATTAAATGAGACTACAAGAATATCGAGTTGATTTTTTCCATTCTCCTTTATGATTATCAGTCAAAATAAGATATTCATTGGACCTTCAAATACCGGGTGTCCCAAGTCATCGTGAACAGGCAATATCTCGCCTATTTGTCACGATATCAATAACATTGATGAACTGCATTTAATGGCATTAAATAACTTTCCTAATGACTCATGGAGAAGGTGATATATTTGGCAGCCTCCTGATGTTGAAAACTTATCAGTTTTCATTTTCGAATGGCATACTGTCTGTGAAAATTGCGTACCAATCTATTTGGAATACAACGATATAGCACATACTAGGTGTTTTGTTTATTGATAGAACAAAAACATGAACATTCTGTGACTTTTTAACGTTACTTGAATGCTTCCACTCATGTGTCCGAAAAGTTCACAGATAAGAAGTATGGATTGAATTCTCATTTTGAAGAATTAATGACAGATATTCCATTCTGAAGTGTAGAACATCAATTATCGCAGACGTTATCTACCTAGTGTGATAATTAATCAACTTGTATTGTGTGAAATTTTCACAAACATTGGTGAAGGCAATTTCCAATCGATGTAACGTGAATAAGGTAGTAAATTGTTGATGTTTTTGTTGTTTTTAATGAACGAAATACAAAGTACCTATATGCTATCGTTTTTTTTCCAAAATTGGATGACAGGCAATTTCCAATGACAATATACAGGGAGTCCATTCAATAAAAATTGAGGGGTAGCTGCCAGGGGGCTGTCTTATCTAATACCATTTTTTTAAGAAACATAAGGAGAGTATTTCGATGTCATTTGGAGCAGTTTTCACTATTTCTTGATCCTCCTGTCAAATAATCAAGTTCTTGTATGTAACTATACGATAACTTGAATCATCCAGTATTAACATATAATGGGGAAACCAAAATTGCAATATTCCATCACTTTAGACCACCACAAATATCAATGGGTAACTTTCAATAATAATTGTATACTAGATACTTCATTTTCTTACTGTCTCAGAGAATTAGTCCAACATGTCATAATTATGATCTCCCCGCCATCATGGAAGATTATTCCAAATTTCCCAGTATATTAATGATAATCATCTGCTCTGACGAAACAGAGAAAAATGTTCCAATTCAGGTGGGATCAAGAATTGAAAATCTACTTCAGATTCGTGGGTAATTATAGGACGACCCTTTTTTTCTAATGAATACCCGGCCCACTTTCTCAAAGATGTTATTTAGTGGAAATGTTCCCTTGATCAATGTTCTGCTATAAACACTAGGTAGTTAGATACAATTCCCTTCAACAAAAGAATAAAGACATATAATTGGAAATATCGTCCTATATAGCCCTGGTTCATGGTACTATAGCCTTTGGCAGTTTTTCATCCACTCAATATAACGAAGTACATCTATATTGTTTTGATTGAAACTCAATACGGTAATTTGGTGATTTTATCTTTGGCGCTGAAACAAATGAAGTAAATTAAACGTCACCCCGAACAAAATAGCTGGCGCTAGTTAAACTTCGCCGACAGGCGACTGCTGATAACCAATGACTCTCAAAAATTGAACACCATACCATATCAGTGGCGATTGATGCGAATATCGCTCTTGATGGTCGCGTTATAAGGCGATGTGCACGGATTCTTGAACAACTCATAGTTGCGAGCACTTGGAGAGTTTGCCATTAGTAATCAATGAGAATTTTCTAAAGTCCTCATCTCAAGACTTGGTTTGCGAATATCTCTGAAAGCTCGTGTCGCGAGCACTCAAAGACCTCGCCAATAGCAATCGATGCAAATCTCCCAGTATCCTAGTGACAAGGCAATGGTTACGAAATTCTCGAACCGCTCGTGGTCGCTAGTGGCGACTGATGCGAATACCCAAAGTGCTTGCCTGAGGGCATCGTATGAGAATATCTGCGTGGAATATCTTCGAGACCTCGCTGAGTTCAGCGTAGGTGGTGGACATTTGGAGGAGTTATAGCGCTCTCGGTGATCTCTTGAAGAAGTTACAGAAGGCATCACAATGTCCTGGAAGGATATCTTCAGGATCTCTTTGTGCTTCCTGGGTAGTGGTCTGTGTATCTGACTTTCACGTTGGTGACTGGGATTCAATTCCTGCGAGCCCAGGCATTCTTATGACGAATGATCACGTCACTGTGACGTCCTTTCTTGGTGGTTTTCCTTCAGAGACATCACACACCAATTTATGACGTCACTATGACTAACTTTGTATGACGTGAGGATCACGTCATCATCTCGACGTCGAGTGAACGTCACTCCAAGGTGTAACGCGACCCGTGCCAATGGATGCATGGCGGTGGGTGAGCACCGTCGCAAACGGAGCCTTGAGGATACCTGGCGACCTCCTCAAGTAAAGGCCTTCCCCCTGCAAGGGGCTCTGCAGGGGGTGACGATCCATTTCCCAGTACTCGTGGGACCAAAAATGGACCAAAAAAATAAAAAGGAAATAAAGAAGAGGAAAGAGGGGACACCACAGTCCCAAAGAGAGGAAACCGTTCGGGTACCCTCGTCCCAACCAGAGGGAACCTTACAGGGACCCTCTATCCTGCCAGAGGAAACTCACAGAGGACCCTCATACCCATCCCTTCCAGCCTCTGGAACCGAACAGGGATCGGAGGCTACACAGAGAAGCTCTTCGGAGCTCTCGCATACCACCCCTACTGAGGACACCCCACCGGTGACCTCAGAAAACACCCCAACGGCAGGGGGCTCCTTCGAGCCCCCTGACCTTCCTTCCCACCCTTCACCACCATCCCTTTCTAACCCCCCTCAAGATCCTACAGTTGAAGCCGAGGAACGTCAGCGGACCTCGGCAGAAGGACAGTGGACTGTCGCAAAGAAGCCCAACGTTTGTGGGGCAGAGAGAAAGAGGAGGAAGAAAGAACGCCTGGCTAAGCTTGCGGCTCCAACTACTGGAGCCCCTGTTTGCCCGGGTCAGAAATCGACCACCTCTGACTCACAGAGAGGATCCTCCAAAGGAGCCTCGAGAAAAGACCCGATACCTGCCTCCAAAAGAGGCAGGACACCGGGATCCACCCCAGGGGAAACGGGGCGGGTGTCCAAACGTCCAAGGACCGGCAACCCTGGTCAGTGGAGGGCGGACTTCTCCCAGGTGACCACTGGGGACAAGTCCATGCAGATGGTTATCACCCGAGAGGGTCAAACTGACAAAGGGTTCAGTGAGGACCAACTGCTGGAATTTCTAGATGCTGTGGGGGATACGATAGCAGAAATCCAAGCAGATACTGCACCCCCACAGTTCAAGTCTACCAGACTGTGGCGTAGGCAGCTGCTAGTTACAGCTGCCAACGAATACTCTAAGGAGTGGCTTACCAAGGAGTTGGGAAAGATAACTCCTTGGAAAGACACCACTCTGGTACTGATGGATCCAGCAAGGCTAAGGCTACGCCAAGCCATGCTATGGATTCCGGGGAAGAGGCTTCTGCCGAACGAAGATATCGTCAGAAGACTGGAAAGGCAGAATCCAGGCCTCTCAGGATCTTCATGGAAATTCTGGGAGAGGAAAGAAGAGAAACAGGGGCTGCGACTGGTGGTGGGGCTGGACGAACAGTCCATGAGGCTTCTCAGCCAAATGAACTTCCGGCCCTACTATAGCGCGTCGCACGCCTCTGTGACAATTCTCGAAGGGCCCTCGGCAAAAAGTAGGGTATCGAGGGGGACCGAACCTGGGACCTCAGGGACTCAATCCGGGCTGGCCGGACCTGCCGTGTCGACCCTCCAGACTGAAGGAACCCTTAAAGGTGCCTCCGGGATGGAGATCGACGCGGTGGAGGCGACAGTCTCGGCGTCGAGCAACAGAGGAACCGAAGTCGATTCCCCGACACCTACAACCAGCGGAGGAACCTCTGAAGGGACCTCCGCAAACTCGGTTGGAGGAACTCCTCAGAGGACCTCTAATCGATCTCCCACCTCATCAGTGATGAGCGAGGAGCAGCTGATGGACCTTGACGTCTTGATTGAGGAACCTGAAAAGGGACCTCAATCAGATTAGGCCTAAGCAATGGCTGTAAAATTTTTACAGATCAACCTTCAGCACGGGAAAGCCCCAACGGCCTTGCTATGCCGAAGGATCCTGGAGTGGAATATAAATATCCTACTGATACAGGAGCCTTGGGTATATCAAGGCAAAATAAGGGGGATGGGAATGGGCGGAGGAACGGCTCACTACTGCACCTCCGTCGATTCCCCCCGTGCGTGCGTGTATACAAAAGGCATGAAGGTCTTCCCTGTCCCAGGATTCTGTACCAGGAACCTGGTGGCGGTGAGGATCCTCACGTCTGAAAATGATCGTAATAGGGAGGTGATAGTTTGCTCTGCATACTTTCCGTACGAATTAAATGCCCCACCCCAGGAGGTTGAATCGCTAATGCGATATTGCGAGGAGTCTGGGATGAGCCTGATTATGGGATGTGACTCGAATGCTCATCATGTATTATGGGGCAATCAGGACACAAATTCCAGGGGAAACGCTCTTCTCGAATTCCTTAGCACCAGTCATCTGGAAATTGTGAACGAGGGTTCAACACCAACGTTCTTTACGCCAAGGCGGCAATCCTGCATAGATTTGACATTATGCACTCGAGATATGCTGACCGAAGTTCATTCATGGAATGTGTCACAAGATGATTCTCTGTCGGATCATCGACACATTCTGTTCAAGTTAGGTGGGATAAGCCCTCCTGAAAAGAAAAAATATAGGAACCCACGGACTACCAAATGGGACCTCTTTCGAGAGGAACTGAAAGGAAGACTAGTGGGACTACCATCAAAGTACGGAAGCGAAGCCGAAATAGATATGGCAGTGACATATCTAAATGAGGCAATCACTTCATCGTATGAAAATAGCTGCCCCCTCAAAGAGAGGTCGGACAATGCAAAAACGCCATGGTGGAATTCAGAAATAGAAAACCATCGTAGGCTTACAAGAAAGCTTCTGAACAAGGCGAAGCGTACTGGAGTACCAGAACATTGGGAAGAATATAAGTCGGCCCAAAGAACGTACAAGAAAGTCATCAGACAATCACAAAGGGACAGTTGGCGTGCCTACTGCGAGGATATAAATACAATACCCTCAGCAGCAAGACTTTGTAAAGTTTTATCGAAAGAAAGGGGGGAAGGTGTAGGTGTGATGTCCTTGCCCAATGGAAGTGAAACTACATCGGCGGAAGAGACATTACAACACCTAATATCCACACACTTCCCCGACTATGAGGACGAATCCAGTGAGGAGAACTCACATGGATTACAAAACGGCCTCAAGGGTGGTCACATATGAGAAAGTAAGATGGGCCATAAAGTCTTTCGCACCATTCAAATCGCCGGGTGTGGATGGTATATTTCCGGCCCTCCTCCAAGAAGGACTGGATGCCATCATACACCTGCTTATGAAGATACTACGATCCTGTCTGGCTCTGGGCTACATACCAGTGGAATGGAGATCGGTCAGGATCGTTTTCATCCCAAAACCAGGGAAAATAGATTATTCCCAGGCCAAAGCGTATCGACCTATCAGTCTGACGTCCTTTCTCATGAAGACGTTGGAAAGGCTGATAGATCGACACATCAGAGAAGAGCCGTTGCAAACGAATCCACTGCACGAGCAGCAATTTGCCTACCAAACTGGAAAGTCCACAGACGCAGCTCTCCATCATCTAATTCGAAGGGTGGAGAGAGTGCTAGCTTGTGGACGATCTGCCATGGGGGTCTTCTTAGACATAGAAGGGGCATTTGATAATACATCATTTGAGTCCATCTGCTCCGCTGCGGAGAGGCATGGAACTAACCCAACTTTGATTAGGTGGATTCGGGCCATGCTGTCACAGCGAGTAGTAAGAGCAGAACTAAGTGGGAGTTCTGTGACCGCCAGAGTATCGAGAGGGTGCCCTCAAGGTGGAGTGTTATCACCGCTCCTATGGTGCCTGGTGGTCAATGAGCTCCTCACAACACTCAATGAGTCAGGGATATATGCGCAAGCATATGCAGATGACTTAGTTATTATGGTTCAAGGCCAACCGGTGAATCACCTAGGGAACTCCATGATGGGAGCTTTCAGGAAAGTGGAACAGTGGTGCTCCGCCGGTGGGCTTAGAGTGAATCCTGAAAAAGCGGATCTGGTGTTATTCACCAAGAAACGTAAAATAGGGACACTTCCAGAGGTTTTTCTCTCAGGAAGGTGTCTTCAATACAAAGGCTCAACCAAATATCTTGGAGTCACAATCGACTCCAAGTTGACCTGGAATGAGCATATAGGTAATCGCACCAAGAAGGCTATATGCTGTTACTGGGCATGCAGAAGAGCCTTCGGGAAAACGTGGGGCCTATCACCTAAGACCCTTCACTGGATATACACAGCAATTATTCGCCCAACACTAACGTACGGGTCCATCGTATGGTGGACCAGTACTAAAAAGAGCAAAACCAGACATGAATTGGATAGAGTTCAGCGACTGGCTTGCTTAGGAATGACAGGTGCTATGAGGACAGCGCCTACTAGGGCCCTTGAGGTCCTACTAGGTCTGCCCCCTTTACATCTGATTGTAGAGCATGAAGCCATGCGCACTGCCTACAGACTCAAAGGTGCAAACCAATGGATCGAAAAGGCAGACTATGGACACTCCCTAATATGGAACAAGGCCGAAGAGAGCTGTCCCAGTCTGCTGATGGTAAGGGACAGCACTCTGCCAGTTCTGAATTTCAATAAAGCTCCGCATGTCATTTTTCCTACAAGAGAGGAATGGACTGGCAATACACCAGGCTTGCTTCCTGCCAACGTATCAACCTGGTTCACGGATGGCTCAAGGTTTGGTGGCGGGTCTGGTGCAGGAGTATATGAAGGAGGAACAGGGAAAGGAATCTCAGTACCTCTTGGCAAATACGCTTCAGTGTTCCAGGCCGAAGTGTTTGCAATTCTGACGTGTGTCCAAGAAAATTTCGGCAGAAGTGGACGTGGACCAGTCACCATATGCTCGGACAGTAAAGCTGCTATTATGGCATTGAGATCCAATAGGATCACAACTAAATTGGTGTCCGAGTGTAGAAGTGCCTTAGAAAATATGGCAAAAACTAGGAAAGTCAGCCTCATGTGGGTTCCAGGACACTCTGGTATCCCGGGGAACGAGGAGGCAGACAGATTAGCCAAGATCGGTTCAGGAACGAAACCCATTGGACCAGAACCGATATTGGGAATACCCAATAGTACGGCTATGTCCTTCATGAAGAAAATGCTACAGAGGCAGTTCCTTGAAACATGGTGGGACACACCAGGAATGAGACAATCAAAGCTCCATATAAAGGAACCTTCAAAAAGGCTCACGAGAGAGATCCTGTCACTTAATAGAAGGGATCTCAAGATAGTAGTTGGGCTCTTAACTGGGCACAACCACCTCAACAGGCACCTAGAACTCATAGGGATCAAAGATGATCCCATCTGCAGATGGTGCTTGGAGGATGATGAAACATCATCACACATACTCACTGAATGCCCCGCGCTGGTGCATCAGAGGAAAGCTGCCTTTGGGAGCATTGTACTGCACCCAAAGGATGTGAAAGTGACTCAGCTGAGGAAGCTGCTGAATTTCGTCAAAGAAATCGGCATGTCCAGCTGATTCACAGGACAAGTGGGCGCACAATGGGCCCGACTGAAGAGGCCTGAGTGCAGGGGTCTACGCACCCGCCCACCTGTGCAGAGAAGAAGAAGAAGAAGAAGAAGAAGAACGTCACTTAGTAGGTTAAAATAAGACGTCAGTTTCATGACGTTGCAGGGACATCCTATCGACGTCCATGTTTCCCAGACCATATCTCAACCATATATACTCACATTGTGTAGCCGTTAGTTTTGTGACGTACCTATACATGTATACAGGATGGGCATTTTTAGTGTCGTAAAGTTTTCAGAAGAAATAATTTCTTCATTGATTTCACACACAAACATAGAAACTTGTACGTCTTGGTTATTTTATATAAATGCTTCTTCGATATTGAAACGAATCAACATGCAAATTTTATCAGAATTATATATATCCATAAAGTAAAAGAAATCTTCTTTTGAAATTTGACACCCTGTATATCATGGAAACCAATCAAGGTATATATGTATGTATACAAATGATAATATAGGTGTACCTATATTGAAACCGTCAGTTCAATGACGTTGCAGTGACGTATTTATGACGTCTAGATAAAAACCAAGTCGGAGTGACGTACCAATTTGGTAAGTTTCGTCTTTTCAATATTTTCAATAATTTGCTATTCAGATTTTCGTATGAATATACGTTACTCAACAAAGTGGAGCCTAATTCGCCAACATGCTTTTCAATGCAATCGAACTATTTTTGGTTTGCTTACATCTCGTCAACACAAACTACATAATTTTTTATACAAATACGAGTTACTGATTCAATTCTGATGGAGATGTGTACTGAGGGGGGGCGGTGCTGAATAGACGATTGAATGGAAATGACACCGGAGGGACCACCAAGCAGACTCAACAATGGCTGATCAATATTATAATATGTCATCAGAGGTCAGTGGTGATTATCACACCATTTTCGAGGAAACTTCTTTACGTGTCATCACCAAATTTGAACGATATTTTGACGTCATTTCGACGTCACCCCGACGTCACAGTCTGGTGTGTGGATGACGTCAATAAACGTGAGTAATATGACGTCATTGCGCTGTGACTTATTCACGTCATTCATCACGTCATACGACGTCTATTCCAAATGTCACCTTGGCCATTCAACTGACGTGAAAAACGTCACTGAAAAGTTATCTGGTTACGTGGGAGGCGTGAATTTTTTCTTCTTTCATTTCATTTTTCAAAAGAATACTTTTCAAGAAAGAGGTCGAATTAGAACAAGTTAGGTTGAAAGTAAGTACTCTCCTTCTTCATGCAGGAGAGATATTCTTCTTCGCCATATTACCTTTATGAGTCTCACAAACACGAATAACCTTCTGATAACCGTGAGGTTTGAAAGATCCACTGGCATAGCTAGACGCTTGTCAGCTTGCGCCGTGGCTGATGCCAACAATTCGCTGCGTTCGCCTGCTGGATACGTACTCGAAGCTTAAGACATCGACGAATCGTATATTCATGGGTCGACGAGCTTTGTCATTTCGATGAGAGATGAGGTTAGAGGTATGAGGCGTGGCCAAGATGAACTAATCAACTCTGTATCATTATGTTCTGCCAAAATAAGTGATTTAAATAAATCACTTGTTGATATAAGAAATACGATGAAAAAGCTTGAGGAAATGAAAGAAGAGGATAATGTTTTGGAAAAACAGGTGAATGATTCGAATTTCAGAGTAAACGATATTGCAGAAACCTCAAGGCTACTGAATATGGAAATACAGGGCACCCCAGACAAAAGGAATGGAAATCTGACATCAGTCGTCGGAGAGACATCCAGATTTCTCGGCATTGATATTTCAGATGAAATTGAAACGTTTATCGTGTCCAATTCAACAAGAATGATCGAATCGTCCAAGTAACTGAAACAAATATTATCTGAAATATATGGAAATATATCGCGATGTCCCAAGCATATGCTACCAATATTCCCAGACAGATATGATGATAATAACATGAGAGCAGACAAATAAATTATGCTAGGAATATACTATGGATACTAGTTGAAACATATTTCCAGCATATGCTAGGGATATTAATATATACTCTGCTTGCTATGTGGGTAGTGATTTTCTGTTGCACATGTAGGTTGTATAATATTTTAACCATTATTATTCATCCTGTTTATAGATGCATTTCATTTCTGTTGTTTTTAATCCCGATACTCACCAGACCGGTGTGTAACGAATCCACAAATGCATTTGCAAATGAACGGTTTTTTTGTGATTGCATATTTCATATTTCTTTCTCTGTTGTCTTTGTTTCCAGTTCCGAATAGTTCCAATGATTTATTCAATGATTTTCAATATTTTCATTTGTCAAATTACTGATTATTATTATTGACTGACGCCGGACACTGACAAGCCAGTTGTCAATCCTACTTCTTCTTCTTTTCCTTTAGAAATCCTGTCCTGTGTATCTGTGTCCGTTTGCTTGGTATCCTGTCAGGCTGTGGCCGGTGGTTGATGAAATTTTCACATGAATAGGAACATTTGATTGATTTGATTGGAGATATTTTTGCTTAGATTCCTGTTATTATCCAGAATGAAAATAACAACCAGGATTCCAGAATAAACCCAGAGTTTGTAATTAAAGCCAACACTCCCTAAGCCTCTTTCCTTATTGATTCCAAGTCGAATCAACAACATTGACCCCTGGTTCAAACTGTAAGTACCGAGGTAGTTATACCTCCTGTACCTGTCTCCACTGTTGCTACTTTGGGCCTCTGTACAAAAATATTTTGTGTAGAGCAGGTTTTAATCTTCTGATAAATAAAGCAATTTTGTATCATCTGAAGAGAATTTCAGCTATCCACTAGAAGTGATATTCATTAGTACCATGCAAGTATCATTCACTTCTACATACTGTTTTCTTTTTGACGAATAATTAGTGGGTTAATTACATTATTCATCAATACGATTCGATCTCTCAATTCAGGTATCAATTTTTCTCTAGTTGCGGTTTTATAATCCAATTTATGGAAAACATGTGGACGGTGAGCTTTCAATTCTTCAGCCTAGCCAACATGAATATTCGAATCCTGTGGATTTCGGCAATGAAGTTGTTGAATGTGAGTGATTTTTTGAAGTAATCATTGTATGTGTGATATGATCGAAGCAGTTTGAACATTCTGTGATATGTTACTCGTTCCATTCCTGATTCTTCATAAATTTTCAATTGGAATTGTATCAAGTTGATGCAAACATTGTGAAAAATGAACTTGGAAAACTACCCCATCAAACGAATAGTATGATTGTAGAATATTTATAATTCATTATAATAATTGTACACATACCTTTTGATAATATATCATTCTTCTACTTTCATATACATAGGCGTCTTCTCATGATGGTCAAATCGATCAATCATTTCAGGTCATAAAAGTACTTGATATAATAACAGATATCAAACTATTCATAAATTGGAATGATGACGTATATTCTCTGAAATATCGAAAATCACAATGGGATATTTACTAACACGAATATCGGAATGAGAATACATATGATTTCAAACAAGAATTGAATCATCTTGAGATATTATTTCAGAAACACATTATGTCAGGTACACATTGTAAAGTAATATGGTCGAATCTTTCACTTTCGTCACACTTTCTGAACATGAGTCTGTACCACCACATCACCTTCAAGCATTCATAATACTCATTGCAATTTTTGGATGGATATTTACCAGCACTAGTGCAGGCAGCAGGAGGAGTTGGATCTGAAAACAATTGGTGAACATTGAAATAAACTAGAAATCTCGATGGAAAAAAGAGGATAATATTCGAGATCATTGATCGCCTTATTTATATACGAATTGGTACAAAAATTAGCTCTTGAATTGACGTTCTATTACTGACACAATAATATATATGTTGCTATGAAACATATTTACTTCCTGGGAGCTGAAGTTGAACACATTATAGTTGAGTATGGGAATTATAAACATCTCAGTCAACTATTTTTGATCTGATCAGGCAAGCCTTCAAGATTCACATACTTGCTTGATCTGTATTTCATTCGTTATTCTCGGGATGGATAACTTTTTCTTGCATTATCACGGCAAGCAATAGTTTTTTTTTGTCTCAAACAACGATATTGTTCATCTCTATTCGATTATCAAGTCAAACACAGTGTAGTATGGAGAAGAGAGGAATCAATAATCGCTACTATTATTCAACTACGAAATAGCCACAATGCTCAAAGTGGAATGAAATGTTGAGTGAATACAAATAGCTCAAAGGCATTTTCACACAATGTTCATAGAATGAACGAAAATGGTAGATTTCGGGAGAAAAACAACTACTTTCCTGGCTATATAATGCCCAGCAAAACATTCAATTACATCCTCTTGAAATCTTTACATCGACTCGTATAAACGAATACTGATAGAAGTGATACTTCCCAGATTGCCTATTGATTTCGATGTAGCCCACGCTAGACAACCACAAATCGGTTTCGAGCTCTTCGATTTTCATCAGTGCAGTGTAATCTCCAGCCAGCAGTCCAAAGACCGCCGACTCAGCGACACAACCTGGAGCTAAAATCTACTACTTTTTTTCCTTGTATAATAAATAACTATCATTTGAGTTAATTGTGTCGGTTGCAGGAAGATTAGCATGTTTCATTCGGATCAAAAGTGACTTCGTTTGACAAGCGAATTGTGTATTTGCGAGGCGGAGCGTTTACCGAAAAAAAGTGTAACTTTTGATCCTAATAAAACAATCTACTATTTATCGAATACAATCAGCCAGTAGCCTTGGAAGTCAACTTGTCACGGACATTCGACCTTTTCAAAATCATTAATATCAAAAATTTATTTGTTCCACTATATCTGTTCGTTCAGAAGGCAAAGTATTGGAATATGCCATCCAAGGGCGTACCATTGATTAATGCTTTGGCTTGACCTAAGAGCAATCGGAAATCGTTTGACGTTTAGATGTAGGAAACAATTAATCGGTTGGTCATAATTTTTTCAGAAACAGGGTGTAGGTAGCTCATATTTACTTTCGTTAATAGTTAATGAATGTTACAAGTACCGTTTCCCGTTGCATTCGTACTGTCGTTGGAATAGGATTACTGTATATTTGGAAACTTATCCTCGTTGTTTTGGTGTTGTGAATCATCCGAAATGTTCTGCCTCTAATGCTTGGGGTCTAGCGGGAATGATTACAGGGATATAGGGTGATCAAAATATAGATTTTTCAAGTTTAGGATTTTTTTGTCTCGAAACTATTCATTATTGGTCGAAACGGCTCTTATGTTTCCATCTTAACTTTTGATTTACTGTCTACTGACATTTAATTGGGACATTTACAGGGTGGTTCAAGATTCAGAATTCTGATCACCCTGTATCTGTTTCAATTATTAAATGTCAGTAGATAGTAGATCAAAAGTTGAGATATGGACACGAACGCCGTTTTGACCGATGATGAATAGTTACGTCTCAAAAAAATCCTAAAGTTGAAAAATCTCGATTTTGAACATCTTATATATCTGTAATCATTCGCGCTAGACCCCAAGTGTGATGCATTGACCAAATCAGCTCTTCAGGAAGAATCTCAAAATACAATGAAAAATAGGGTGATCCATATAAAAAAATCAAATAGTAATAGTAGTAGATTGATTGTTTCGAGCACCCTGTATTTTCTGATGTAGCGGAAAATCATTCAAGATGATATTTCAAATTTCGAAATCGGATTAAAAATAACTGAGTTAGAGGGGGGGAAATTTATGGTGAATCACCCTGTACATAGTCGTCGGCAAAAATATCACCTAAGAACAAGGTGATATCAGTGGACAATTTTAACAGTAATAATATGTTCCAATATCACATACCTCCATAAATATAGAATTTTTGGCGCCATAGATATCTCATGATATAGGGTGTTAGGTATTGAATGGCAAATTCTGATGTTTTTGCTATCTTGTCGTTCAATAGATTTGGGGCATTTTTGTCAGTAACACACCACACTGGATTCTGGCATAATGGAAACTGACACAAGTTGTTGATGGAACAAAGCAAATTCTATCTCTAAGGTGGATAGACACACACTGCTACACTACACATATTCAGGAATAACGATGAAAAACTATTGCAGTACATTGAAAATGTTACCTTCTTGAGTTGCTGCAGTGAACTCAGTCAGATTATTTGAGCAATCAGTATTCGTAGCTACAACTTCGAGGACAAGAACTTCATTCCACTTCTTATCGACTAATCTAAGATGCGCACTATCTTCATGTATATTAGGAATCGAAAACCAAACAGTTCAAAAATGCTTATGAAGATTGATTCATAAAATAAAAAACATTGAGATAGCTGTCCTCATGTAATTCTGAGGAAAGAACGTTGCCTTCCACTAGTGAACTGCGACTTCACGAAACCATTACAAGTAAACAATATTTTGAAAGAATAATGAACTGTTATTGGTGATTAATTGAGAAGGTCACCCTTTCAGGTTGTTTTTCACAAAAATTAATTACCTGTTTGTGAAGTTGTACTGTCTGCCCTCGTTGTACTTTCTGTCGTTGTTTCTGTAAAACAGAATCATATTAGTCGACATTAAAATTTTCGAAAAATCATATTAGTCGACATTAAAATTTTCGAAAAACATGATTTAAGGATATCGATATCAATATAGTAGGTATCGATAATGAAATTTCCACCATAATTATATTGATGAGATGGGTAGATTACCAGTATTTTTGCTGGATGAATCGGTGTCCCCCTCTTTTGTGCACCTGCGAAAAAAAAAACTCAACTGAGATTTTAATATCCATCAGTGGGTAAAGCTACACTTCGGAATGGTAATTTTGATATGTTTACCGCGTACCTACTCCAATAAACTCAATATAAACATATTGGGTTCATTGACCTACTCATAGCCACTCACTGAAATAAAATGGAAATTGCATAATATTCAAATGCTGAATTAGTTCTTGTGATGGAGATATTTTTTTATAACGAAGTAAGACTGGGTGAATAGGAACTGGAAAAAAAATTTGTTCGAAACTAAAAATGTTTTGTAACTTCAACAAAATCTGAGAATCATATATTCACGACCAAATATTTCGTCACCGCAACAAATTATTGTGTCAGTTTCCAATCTTAAATTTATTTGATTTCACTCATTGATTCTGTTGAATGAAATTATCATATTCCATTCAAGTGACAAAATTTTCAGTTGCTCACAGTGAATATGTTCAAATAACAATATATATAATCTAATTATAACGACATAGTTTTTTTTTCATTCAATGAAACAAATCATTCAATCAACAAAATTGTATTTTGAATTGACAAAATATCGTGTTGAATAACGAAAAAATCCATTTACTGAATTCCCAAACTAGAAGAAATCAGATATTGATTTCCTTAGTTGATTCAGGAATACTAGCTTGTGAAGGCGTCATTGAAAATTCTAGGATAGCTTAATATAAATATATAAACGAATGTTCAAGGTATAGGTATATGTACACCCAAATCGAGACGAGCGTAGGAGAATTGAAAGCAATGCCACCTGGTGGCGAAAATGTAACTAGATAATCATTTAACAAAATATTTGATTGATATGATGTATCTGTGAGTTCTGATCGAGGAAATAATCTCTTCTAAATAACAACATATTCCTTGATAATGATGCGTTGAATCAACAAAATATAATGTTGTCTCATAATCAATTCAATTTTGTCCAATAGAAAAAACGTTTGATTGGTTGCAAAATGAAATGATTGTTGAATCAACAAAATATGACGTTGTACTTAGTTGAATCTCTGTCAAAATTAATTTAATTTTGTCAAATAGACAAGATGCATATGATTGATCAAAGCATGAGATGATAGTTGAATCAACAAAATTAGTTTTATGTCAACTTCAAATGTTATTGAATGAAATGTAACTTTTGTTCAAGTAAGCAAATATATCAATCAAATTATATTGTCTTTCTGAATGAGTGGTTTATTTGGAATGAACTTATTTTTTGTTGATTTCGCAAAATTGTGTTCAATTGAACGAAAAAAAATGACCAAAGTTATATTGATAATGCAACAAGACTTTTTTTTTTGGTGTAACATTATTTGAGAAAGATCACAAGTTTCTCAAACTCAATACACGAAACTTCAAATCCTATATGGTTCACTCATCACAAATGTGGCAACATGAGTTCTGTGAATGTTAGTTTTGCCATTGGCAACATCCTTGTTCGATTGTTTGGTCAAACATTATGACCGTCGTGACACCTGTGCAATGCTGAAAAAACTCAATCCAACGAGGTAAGGAAAAATCAAGGTATAATTCACCAAAATGGTATTTTTCGAACAAGTAACATCACTTTTTTTGTGTCTAATTGCTTGTGGTTCCTATGGACCTGATATTTCTATATTGACTCCTTTTCATGATATATTCCTTCTTCCTACAGATTTGGAGTTGACCTCCAACTCAATTTTTTGATGAACTTGTCTCCATTCACCTTTCAGATGATTAACAAGCAAATAACGTGCTGAAACAATTACTGTTTTTATTCACCTTGCCTGTAGGGGGAATAGAAAATCACTTTTGGAATTGTTTCATCTGAAACTCTGGGAATTTTCAAAACTCTATTTCATGCCCTCCATCCTAGAAACCATGACACAAATTTTCTATTTCTCTCCTCATCAATAATATAAATACATATCAACTCGGCAACACAATCTGAGAAGTCGAAAACTGTTTCTACTGACCCCATTTTACGTACCGTCAATTTTGAAATGGAATGATCAGAAGTGCTCAGTATAATCAGCATGATCCCACTAAACATGTGATGTTACAAAATATTGCCACAATATATCGTGAAGCTTTCTTCCGTAATATGAAAATACAATATTGTATCTATTTTGCTGCTATATTCGTGTTGACGATATAACAGAAAAACATACTGACAAATTGTTTGTAAGTTACAAAATGACCCTTTCAATTAAGTTTCAATAGCAATATTGCATCAACTATATATTCTCATTGAAATTGCAACATTACATGGATCAACTACGAACAATATTAGTGCAACGTTACATATGGAATTTTCAATTGTGATGTTGCATCAACATTGATACTTCATTGAGTTTGTGAATAACATGAGGTAACTACAAACAATATTGCTACAACTGATGAGATGCAACACATATTTGAATAAAAAATATAATATAGCTGAAATATACAAAATGCTACATTGGGTATCGATCGAGAGACGCCATTTCATGAAATGCCTACGCGCAGTCGCAAACTTGCATTCGACAAACGCCAGTATCTTAGTCGCCATATTTGTTCGTGTTTGGCTTCGGTAACAGGTATTTTGTTGTTGTACACGTCCAAATGGCAAATGATATCAATAAATAATATACTTTGGAACATAAATTGAGGTATAAGTGGTGATCTGGCGATATGTGATATTAGGCAGTTGGGAAGGTTTTGAATCGCAGTTACAGTTGATGATTAGGTAAGTCAACATCAGTTATTCTAGGTTAGGTATACATTTTACAAATTCATACATCGTTCATTGGTCTAAGCGGATCGTTCGATCGACAAAAAATAACATAGAATGATTATAATTATTCGTATACCTATACTCAAAGTTATAGGAAAACCTCGTGAATTCCTTTGAGTATGCAGTCAAAGTGAATCAAAGTGTACCTACTCTCTTATTGTTTCTGTTTGCGGGTCTTTATCGGCTCTTTATCAGGAACTCTATAAAACATTACAAATTATATGAAATCAATCCTTTTTATTACTGAAACACTTAGGGACATTGAGGTTTTGTTTAACCTCATAGTGATAGTGGAATCATTGCTCGAATCATCAAATCTTATCTGTCATTTTACTGCACTTAGCTGTTGTAAAAAAAACTTTGAGCTCGCACTCACAATTCATTCTGAAACAACCTCAAATATCGTTCTTCAGAATATTCTCTAGATGCTGAGAAATATTCATATTATCTTCAGTGTATATTATGAGGATACTCTCAGCATACCTTGGAAAATGAATATTTCCAGAATCAAGTATACAATCCTCAACTCTCAAGTTCAACCGGTAGATGAACTAACTCAACTAACAGGTAGATTCCTGACTATTTTATTTTATCATTATTTCCTTTGTTCCAGGTTCTTATACAGTGCAGTGCCTATGAGACCTAGTACCGTTATATCAAAAATATTTAGAAATTTTTTCAATCTACTTTTAAATTATGAAATAGCCGACACAGTTATTCGATTATTAGAATATTGTTACTGTGAGATATTTGATTAAAGTTAGAAAGTCACCCTATATATTTGATTCGAATCGTCAAACAGGCCCTTTATGTTCCTACCTGGAATAATCCGTTGATTCGGCTTCAGGCTGACTTCCACTTAACCATTGGCTACTTCGGAGTGGACTGTATTGTAATGAGGGGGTGAGCACACGAGAAATACCGGCACTGAGTTTTCCGGTAATAGTTTACCTCGGTTGAGTGTTTTTCGCCCGGGCTATCGAAAGATTTAAGACCACTGTCCGAGATGTCGTACCAGCACAGGTACGCACGCGACCTTCTTTTTTTGCGGTAGGTGAGAAAAAGCCATTTGACGAGCAATTTGCGCGTATGATCTACAGGGCGACATTTTTATATATGAGTTACGGAACGGGATAGTAGATAATATTGGAATCATATTCCTACCCCTATGAGACTAATTAATTCTTAAAACCTAACATGAACAATGAACAAAAATATTGTGGTGGAAAGTCCGAGGACTTAACATTTCCTCCCACCAAAATATATTATATTTCAACTAAGGGTTTTGTGCGGGAAGCGGACATAGCTTCACGCAAGGTCTTTTCAACGTACCTTGGGCAGTACGGACTGTAGCCACTCTTGCCACTCCATCTGCGCCAGGAAAGAGGCTTTCAACGCGCCCAAGGCGCCATTGTAACGGAGGAGTATTCTCATTCATAATGAGAACGAGGGTGCCGGGTATCAAATTATAGCCCTTATGCAACCATTTGTTGCGTTGTTGTAAGGTACATAAGTACTCAGTGTGCCAGCGCTTCCAAATGTCTTGGTGAAATCTCTGGAGTAGTTGCCACCTATTTAGACGATTGAGTTTCAAATTAGACCAATCAGCATCTGGCACTGCCGTTAGGGGTTCGAGGGTGAGAAAATGCCCGGGGGTAAGCACGGAAAAGTCGTTGGGGTCAGCACTTATAGGAGAGAGGGGTCTAGAGTTGACAATGGACTCGACTTGAGATAAAAGAGTATGAAACTCTTCAAAAGTCAGGATTTGGTTTCCAACAACCCGGACCAAATGAGATTTTACCGATTTGATGCCTGCTTCGCTCAGACCGTTCAGATGAGGTCCTCCCGGAACATTGAATGAGAATGAGATTTTTTCATTCTCTGCCGCATCTTGCATGTATTTCCCAAGAATACGGGCTGCACCGACAAAATTAGTGCCGTTGTCACAGTATATTTTTGACAACCGGCCACGACGAGCAACGAAACGACGTAGAGAGGCGATAAACGCATCTGAGGAAAGATCTGATACCGCTTCCAAATGTATCGCCTTCGTCGCAAAGCACACAAAGAGGCATATATATGCCTTATGCGATGGGATTCCTCTGCCCTCAGATGGAGTGATATCAAGAGGGCCTCCAAAATCAACCCCTACACACGAGAAGGGTTTTATTTGGCTCATTCGAAGAGGGGGTAAATCACCCATAAATGGTGCTACAGAGGGAGGAGGTTTAATTCTGAAACATCTCGAACATTTCGACAAGACATGTCTGATTATTCGTTTCGAGGAGAGAATCCAAAAATTTTGGGAAAGAAGATAGTGCACAGTTTGCATTCCAGGATGCATGAATTCATTATGCACACTTTCGATGAGAAGTTCTGTTAATCGATGCGTACGAGGTAGTATGGCGGGGTGTTTATGTTCATAAGCCAGTCCAGAAAATTGTAGACGACCCCCTACTCTGAGGATACCATCGTCTCCAATAAAAGGGTTCAATTTCTGAAGTCCATTTGGAAGGGCCTTGGAACTCTCTAGTTGCTCAATTTCGTGAGAAAATGACAAATGTTGAACACGTTTAACCAATAGCATTAATGCTGCATGTAATTCTTGTTGGGAGAAAGGACCTGAATGTTGTTTAGGTGCCCGTTTCAAGTTTTGGATGAAACGAAGGGCATATGCAATTATCCTTTTAGTTTTATTTAGGGATGAAAACCAGATCTAATGAGTCTAATGAGATAAATACACCCAGGACAGTAGACTTAGTCTCTAAATCACATGCCACTGGCTCAAAAGTATTGACAGGCCAGTTTTCTTCAGGGGCGCCTAACCACGGGGGGCCCGTGAACCAGAGGTGATGGTTACGCAGCTCTTTTGGGAAGAGGCCCCTTGAGGAACAATCTGCGGGGTTATCCTCTGATCTTACGTGAAACCAACATTCCGGTGATACATTTTCCTGGATTTCGCTAACTCTATTAGCGACAAAGGGTTTTCGAAGATGTGATGGAGATTTAATCCATGTAAGAGTGACCATGGAATCGCTCCAAGCAGAGATTTTGTCAATCTTGAGCTCATTTGAATAAGTCTGAGAAACAAATTTGATCAATCGAGAGAGAACAACAGCACCGCACAGTTCCAACCTAGGGATAGACTGTACTTTTAAAGGCGCAACTCGAGATTTTCCACAAATAAGGAACACTTGAGAGGTATTATTAGGATATGAAAAACGAAGATACACTACTCCTGAGCTATCCGAAAATCCATGCATTTGACAGGAACTATATTCGACGGGGAGACATCGGGGGATTTGGAGATCAGATAAAAGTGGCAATTCGGAGAGATATCTTGCCCAACACGTGGAGATGTGCTGAGGAGGGGTTTCATCCCAATCCAACCCTAAAATCCAAAGTTGTTGGATCAACTGCTTGGCGAAAAATGAGAGTGGCGTGAGCAGTCCGAGGGGGTCGAACATCTTGGCAACCTCTGATAAAATAGTTCTTTTAGAGCAAGAGCGGATTATGGGTTTAGTTTCATATGAGAAGGAATCTAGAGTCGGATTCCATCTGAGGCCAATGACTTCAACTACAAAATCGCCAGAGTCGAAAGAGAGACTAGATTGTTGACAATCTGAAGGAGGGAGGTGAGACAGTAGGTCCGGATGATTGCTGGCCCATTTACGTAATTCGAATCCGCCCCTTTTTAGGATAGCGATTAATTCTATTTGCAACAACTTAGCCTCAGATAGCGAATTCGACCCACTCATGATATCATCAATGTAAATATCACGAGAGAGAACGTCCGAGGCGAGAGGGAACATCTCCCTTTCATCTCGGCTGAGCTGGGCAATGGTACGTAGAGCTAAAAAGGGAGCAGCGGATACCCCGAAGGACACAGTTTTCAACCGAAAATCTTGCAGAGGATCAGCGGGAGAAAATCTCCATACGATTCGCTGATAGTCCTGGTGTTCATTGGCCACCCAGATTTGGCGGTACATCTGTTTTATATCCGTGATGAATACAAATTGATGGAGTCGAAATCTCAAGAGAATTTGAGTGATATCCTGTTGGAGTTTTTGTCCAACCAGGAGTGATTCATTGAGAGATATACCCATAGGAGATGAACACGACGCATCAAAAACGACACGCAATTTGGTGGTGCAACTATTGGGGTTTGTGACGCAATGATGGGAAATATAAAAAATGTTTTCAAAGGATTTTGAAGGTTCTACAGCTTCCATGTGACCACTCATGAGATAATCTTTCAGGAAGTGGCAATATTCAGCATGGAGGCTCGGAGACTTCAATAATCTACGCTCTAGAGATGCAAAGCGAGAGAGCAGTAACGCGGGTATCACCAAAATAGGGGTCAGAGTCACGAAAGGGTAACCTTACAATATACTTCCCCGTGGGTGCTCTCGAGTGCGTAGAGCAAAACAACGTTTCGGCCTTCTCCTCTTCTGGAGAGTATCGAGGGGAATCAGGAATATTTTCGATTTCCCAGAATCTTCTGAGAATTTGATCAAGAGGGGCATCAGTAATTGAGATCATAGAGTGGATTGCAGGAGGCGCAATCCGTCCCATGACAATCCAACCGAACACTGTCTTAATTGCAGATGGTTGGTTGGGTTGGCCAGATAATTTTCCCTCTTCGAGGATTGAGGAGAATATATCTGCTCCCAAAAGCATGTCCACTGTGTTAGATACATTAAATGTATTATCTGCTAACTTGAGATTACCTAAATGTGTCCAATTATCAATGGAAAAACCATGAGTAGGCATATTGGCACATATATGGGGGAGTATTATGGCTTCTACTTGAAAAGTGGGATCACTTTGATCAAGGGGATTGACTAGACACGAGATATACTTAGAAGTCGAGGATGTCATTTGTCCTAGACCACTTATCGACATGGAAATGTTAGAGCGGGGTAGTCCGAGTTGAAAAGCATATTTTTCGGTGATAAAGGAGGCTTGACTCGCAGAATCCAAGAGTACCCTCACAGATTGAAAATTTCCTCTAATATCCAGTACATGGATTTGAGCAGTTGATAGGAGGATGGTCGAATGTTGAGCTGACATCTCTGAGGTAGGGGTGGATGGAGGAAGAGGATTAGAGCTGATAACAACAGTATACCAGGGCAAGAATCTCCTTTGAAACACAATAAACTGTGGTGTTTTTTATCCTTACAAAATCTACAAAAACTATCAGAGGAACAATTCTTGATACTATGCTTAGAGCCCAGACAATTTATGCACCATGGATTTTTTTACAGAGTTCAAATCGATCATGTGGGGACTTTGCCAGATAAATAGAGCATTTATAAATTGAATGTTCATTTGTATTACAAAGTGCACAACGGTTTGTCTCGGATGTGTTAGCAAACAATGAATGGGGGGCATTGAATCTATTTTCGGCAGGGGATTTTTTGTGTTGAGTATTCCTTACAGGGGAAGGAACATATTTTTTATTGTTATTGAACTGAACCAAAGACACGGAATCGTACGCTGTGCATTGCTTTTCGAAAAATGTGAACAGAACATCATATTTGGGGAGGCTTGAGGAGCCCTTCTCCAGCTCAAATCTTCTTAGTGTCTCTGAGTCTATTTTTTTACTAAGCAAATGAAATAGAATGAAATCCCATTGGTCTATTGGTAATTTTAACATTTTCAGAGCTGCTAAATTATCAGAAAAAACGTCTAGAATATGTCGTAAAACTTTAGGGGATTCGGAACTCAACTTCGAAACATTGTAGATCTGCTCCCAATAAAAGGTTGCGAGAAGTCTTTCATTTTGATATCTATTGTTTAAATTATCGAAAACCGTTTTATAATTGTTACCAGTAAGGGGAACATTTGTTGCGATAAGTAAAGCGTCACCATCAAGAGATTGCAAAAGATATTGGAATTTCTCAATATCAGAGAGTGTATTGTTATTGTGGATAAGAGATTTATAGAGATCATAAAGGTTGGCCACACTGAGTTTAGGTAACCTAACATTTGGAGGTGCTAACGTCTCGGGCGGAGGTACTGAACGCTCGAAAAGATCATAATGAATTCCCCTTATAGAAAAGTATTTTTTATCAACTTCTTCTCTTATATTTTTTGCTTCATCCATTGAACTACCTACCTGCACTGAGTAATACTGTACAAGAGTTGTATGATTAGAGTTAAAATCCTCATAAACCTCTTCGAGTTTTGCGTAACGCATTTTGAATGGCATGTGATAAGTTAAATCACCGCGAGCGTTATGCGCTGCAGTGTAGATATCGAGAATTCGATCAATAGCGACTTGGCGAATTGCTTCAACTTGTTTAATTTTTGCAGCTGACATTTCATTACGAATATAAAATAGAATCGACTTTTATACTTGATAATAATAAACAGTTGAGAAAAGTGAGAAATGTGAAAAATTCAAACGATACTACAAAACATATATAGATCGTACTCGATCTATTTTTGTATCTTATTAGTGGAGGTGAATGAACTTTTCAGAAATCATATGTTTTCGCAAAACGAAAGAGAATACCTGAATTTTGCGACAAAAAACGTGAACAAACTCACTAGGCACAAAAAAACTCTGTCCGCGCGCGACTGAGTGGCAAGGTCAGCGAGAGTGCTAGCGATATGGAATCCACAGATTTGTATAGAATATAGAATAATAGAGTACCTACTTTATTCAAATTCGATATATATAATCTGAATTGAAAAATTAAAATATCAACGAGAGATGATTATATAGCTACTTTTCGAGTAGTAGAAATTACAAAGAGGAGTTGAATATTATCTAATATCCGGTTCGATGAACCAATAAATGTGAGATATTTGATTAAAGTTAGAAAGTCACCCTATATAGTTGATTCGAATCGTCAAACAGGCCCTTTATGTTCCTACCTGGAATAATCCGTTGATTCGGCTTCAGGCTGACTTCCACTTAACCATTGGCTACTTCGGAGTGGACTGTATTATAATGAGGGGGTGAGCACACGAGAAATACCGGCACTGGGTTTTCCGGTAATAGTTTACCTCGGTTGAGTGTTTTTCGCCCGGGCTATCGAAAGATTTAAGACCACTGTCCGAGATGTCGTACCAGCACAGGTACGCACGCGACCTTCTTTTTTTGCGGTAGGTGAGAAAAAGCCATTTGACGAGCAATTTGCGCGTATGATCTACAGGGCGACATTTTTATATATGAGTTACGGAACGGGATAGTAGATAATATTGGAATCATATTCCTACCCCTATGAGACTAATTAATTCTTAAAACCTAACATGAACAATGAACAAAAATATTGTGGTTTAAAGTCCGAGGACTTAACAGTTACTATGTATAATTTATAATATAAAATATGTAGTTTTCCTTTACTTTTTATTTTATGTTGCCAGTAACCTTAACAAAATATAACAATAAGATTACATTCGTTCATTGAGTATGAAATGTTACTTTACTTCATACACAATGTTACAATAACTCTGCTGGAATGATTCATTTGCGAACATTACATTCATAATATTGCTGAACGTCCGTTTCAGTAGTTGCTGCGACCTTGCAGTAAGATAGCGACAATATCTGATGTAACATTACACATAACATTGAAATATTGCTGCAATATTGTTGAGATATTACTTTGCTTAGTGGGATAGGTTTTCTCAATGAATTTTTTTTTTTCGCTTTATCGACGAATAATTCGTGTCAATATGAATTGCTAGAACATGACTCAAACTAGATCGAACACATTCAAATCACTCAGTATGAATATTTCACGCTTGAAACCACTCATGAAATTACAATAAGGAACAATAAAGTGTTTTTCCACTCAACATTTCTCAGAACCAACTCTATACGAACCTAGAAGCTTGCTTAATCTTGTTTCATTTTATAGACTGAATATTTTTTGTTCCATTCATTTTGCCTGGAATGATTTTTTTCGATTTTTTTTCTCGTTGGTCGCAGCACTAGCACCAACGCCTCATAAGTTTAAACTTGTGTGAGTTAGGAAAACATACGTGCACAAACATCCATGGGTTAACAAGGGCTCGAACCCATGTCTCGATGGGAATTCCCATACGAACTCAGTTTGATGCGCTCTATATTTTATTAAAGCTAAAATACGCATGGACATAAAACAATGCAATCAAATATGTTGATAGCGAATCATTTATTTCAAACAAATATTCGATCAGTATACTTTGATTCAATTCCAATACACGATTTGGTTACTCGAAATGGATTATGATATTTCCATTTCATTTCAATTTTTTTGCAATAAAAACAGTTGTGCCCTAATCATTGTTTGAATCTATCATTTTATATATGTTTTGTTGTATTATATTCCTATCATGAACGATTATATTTCTTGATAAAATAAGGACAATCTAGAATTCAGAATAAAAACATAATTCAGAATCTATATGTACACTCAATCAGACCCGTATTTGAATTAACCAATTGATGATGTTTCTACGAATAGGAATCGTCGCATGAAGATATCAATATTTCCACACAAAATTATTTCTTGTTTTTCTGTAACTCCGATAATAAAAAGAAAAATAATGAAATAGATTTCCCAAAAATTCACTTTTTTCGATGTAACAATATTCAACATCCAAAGAGTTTGGAACCATATCTAATGAATCTGAGAAGAAGAATGAAAATAAGAATATATTATACTCACGGATGTGATAACACCGATTCATTACAAATGTAACCATCAGGGCATGTCAGCTGAGTGTTCAGGAGAACTGTGAAAGCGCCAGCATTTGCGCACGTTATGTAAGTGTTGTTTGACAGGCATCGTACACTCGTATTCTTACATATCTCTGTAGCAGAATCCAAGTTGAGACCGTCAATAAAGTTGAAGGAACTCAAGAACTGCAAGAATATTATAAATTCAGTTTTTTAATCTGTTTGTTATTGATGAGCATACAACAGATTCGAATATTTCCTCAATTAAATGAATGCAATAAGCTCGAAGTCATTTCCACACAGTGTTCATAAAATGAACAACAATGGTAGATTTCGGGAGAAAAACAACACTTTCCTGGCTGATGCCACGCAGGATATTGAATTACATCCTCCCGAAATCTATGCATCGACTCGTATAAAAGAATACTGATACAAGTATGTATCCTTCCGAAGTTGATGAAATTGAAATAATTCCTCCGTATAATTTCAAAACATTGAAAGCCAACCGATTGAAATTGGTACTCTTATTCATATACAAGAAATTCAACGGTTTCGGAGATATATGAGTATTGTAGTTACATACAATACAGCAGATTATTTCATCGCGATATTCATCGGTAACGATATTTTAGCATGCCATGAACAATTTTGTTCTTGATCTTGTCGATAATAAATTGAAATTGAAATTGAAGTAGCTGTTCGGAATGTCGACCGTTTTTGTTAATACAGAATCTGAGACGTTTATAGTTTGGTGATCATTTTTCAACAACCTCAATTCATTTACAATTTTCTGCTTCAGCTCTCCAACATTAGGAATTTCAATGGCATGAACTCTAGATTTCATGTAACCCCAGATCGAGGAATCTAGTGAATTAAGGTCAGGTGAACGAGTGAGCCAGTAAATAGGAGCGTCTATGCCTCGTCCTATCCACATATTAGGAAAATGCATATACAACTCTTACATAAAGAGGTCGTGAAGAGGTGATGCTCCATCTTGCATAAAGCAGATTTTCCTACGTATCTTAAGAGAAATGTCTTTTTATATCGTACCGAACTCATTTTCCAAGAAGTTGAGGAATTTGTCTCCTAAAGTCGCAGCCCAGACGTTAATTTTGAGATTATATTGAAAATGCATAACTTTACCAACGTGTGGATTTTCGTCAGCCCAGAAATGAATGTTGCGCTACTTGAAAACACCGTTTCTGATGAAAACTGCTTCGTCTGTAAACAATATTCTGTTCAAAAACTCAGGATATCTTTGGGTTCGTTCCAGCAACTCTTCGCAAAATCTCACTCTCATCTTAAGGATGTAGCTGTTGCTCTCTGAGAATCCTGCCTATATTCGCTTGTGTTGTGTCTATTTGTCTCGATAATTTTCTTTTACTCATCTCCCATCCACAGTATTCAATAATTCTTCCTCAACTTCTACAGTTCTCGCAGTTTTTGGTCGGCCATCATTTCTATTTTTCGTTTTCAAACATTCTGTTCCACGCAGTCTTTTCACAATCCTCGAAATTGTTCTCGAATTTTGAACGCATCGAGCGGGTAACATCTCTGCATATCGTTTTACAGAAGCATATTATGCATTTCCGAAGCACTCGCCAAGCACTAGAAGCGAATCAATTCGTTCAGACAACGAATAATCTGCCATTTCTTAAAATCTTAGTTGAAAATCGCAGTAATAATATAACACAAAAAAACACACGAACAAACCAACTACAACAATGTTGACTCGAATGTTGGTGACATGAACGTCAAAATAAGAGACAAAATTATTCATCATGGCCTGCTTAAATATTGTTACCGACGAATCTCGCAATGAATTGATCTGCTGATATTATGTGACTACAAAAACTCAAATATCTCGAGAACAGTTCAATATTTTGTATTTAAATAAGAGTTCCTTGCATGTAATTTTTTCGCTTCATCAAATTCTCCTGTTTTCTTCAGCGATAATAATACATGGGGAAAAAGTTGTCTTCAAAAAATCATGACTCACCATCTAAAAACACACTTAATGACAATATTAGAAATGCGAAAGTGTAACGAAAAAATTCATTTTAACAACATCCACTCATACACAACCTCTCAATCGGGTGGCTTTCATCGTTTAGAAGTGATGCGGAGAGATGATCTCAATTTTATCAACTTTGGGAGGATATATCTCCTTCAATATGCATCTTGGGATATAACTACACCTATTCTTCAATGTTATATCACCCCTGGGGTGCTCGGTTAACATTTTTGACTCACCCTGTATATTTGGAGGATGCACCATACAATACCATTTTATTTATACATTACATTCTCATTTTATATTTCGACATTTGACATTTTCCAGAATAATATTTCGATCGAAAAATACATACAATGAAGTGAAAGAAAGGAGAAGAAAAATGACTGGGTTCTTCAGGCATTTTTCAGTACCTTGGTATTTTCTAGAGAAAACTACCTATAATCAGCTGAAGTTGAAGACTTGATTATAAAGAAGGTGCTAAATTGAAATATCTGGATTTCTCATGTGTTTTTTGAGAGGACTCAGCTCGATTATTCTCTCAGTTGAAGAACATAATTTTATCCTGATCAACGAAATCCATGAATTGAAAAAAATATTCTTCGAAAATGCCAATATCCTGACCTAGATTTCTATAGTATTTGTTTTTTGTGTGAAGTAATAAATTTTATTAAATGTTAACTCATACTACTTCAACTTGACATGACATGTAGTTTTTCAGTTTTCTTATCGTGGTACTTACAGTAAATATAATAGCGACTGTTAACATGTTCACGTTCTTCAGAATGTGTATGAGTAGGTAATGAATAGTATTCTACACCTATGATCTTTATACCATAATTGAAGGCATCAATCAATTTGTATAATGAAGTAATGTTGGGAAATATTTATCTTGTTACTCTAGTATTTTACGACTATTTCAATAAAAAAATGGGTATCATTGAATAAATAGGATCCAACGTGAAATTTACCGGGTGACAACGAGATTATTGCACATGGCGCCGTCCAATGGTTTTTTCATGTTAGAATTTTGAAATTGGGGACGGTTATATGGAGTGCTAAGAGAATTGAATTGAGCGAAAACTTCTTTGTAAATTAACCGATTTTCATACAGAATGCACTGTTCAAGAGATACATTTGTTTTTGTTTAGGATCCATTGCTCAAAAACATTTGGAATTTTTCAGTAAAGACATATTAAGTGGTCAAAAAGAATGTAACATAAGCGAAAAAGTTTGGGACCTGCTGTATCCCAAGGAATTTTTTTTATCTTCCTACAAATCATCTAATCCTCGAGTCAATATCTCGAAATGGTTTTGGAATTCCTGACTTTTCTTACACAGGATGTGAAATATCGATATCTCTCAATATTATGTATTTTTGTACATTTCTGTGGATTTGAAGAAGTTCAGGCGATATTCGAAGCGTACTGTACTGTAATATGATCGAATTCATTGCTGGTGAAGTTATCCACCTGGCTTCAAGAGCATCAGCAGATCATTCGACAACAACTAAATGAGCGTTTTTTGAATGATGTGTGAGATTTTGTCAAATCGTCTGCTCATATTGATGCTGCTTAAAGTGCTTAATAGTGTACTTGTGAAATTATGAAACCTTCATTCAGATGGATTGTCCCAGTTAACATCTTGAAAGAATCTAGTGATTTTCTAGTTGAGTCAGTTTGAATAAATTCGAATGCATGAGCTAAATGTAACAAGAAGCAGGTGAACACTTCCAAAAATTCCTAGAAAAACTCAGAAATCAAGCGAAAAAATGTAAATTGTTGAATAAAGATGGAAATTCAATCGATACAATAGCGGAGAAATTCAATTCGGTTGAAATGCGGAAGCAATATTATCAATGGGAGATTCTCATCACAAACGACACAAATTCCGTAGAAGCGGTGAATCGGCAGATTAGTAATTTCAATAATGATTATTTCGGCCGATCACAGGCTGTTGATAATGTTAACTCGAGATATCAAAGATCGTCAAGACCATACCATCCAGTGATTCTAGTCTAGACTAGAGAATGTTCTTTGTCGTGATCTGGAGAGAATGTGGCTACAGATGACAGAATACGTCTCCAATATAGATGACGACTAAACGACTTCGTGTTAGGTATGTGGAATAATGCTTGATCTACTGATAGATTCAGGGGGTAAGTCTTTTCTGCTCGATCACAATAGGTGGGAGAGCCTCAAGGAGTAGAGAATGGAAGTCTGTAATCAAGTAGAGAAACCAAATGAGACATTTTCAGCGTACCGAAGTGAAAAACCGTTCGAAGTTTTAGGATAATTCGAATCTGAAATGAGTTTGGATTCCTAATCTGACACGACGGTGTTCCATGTTATACTAAAAGTGGGAAAAGAAATATATTGGAAAATGATACAACGATATAGCCTCATACCTCTTGAGGGCAGAATCCAGTTTAAATTCGGTTTCATGACCTGTTCCAAAGTTCAAAGATATGTGAGTTGATATACATATACACCAGTTTGCCAGCCATATGGAAATAGTACCAATAACTTCAGGATCCTATCGTACCCGTCATAAAAGAGAACGGAAAAGAGCGTATCTGTATTGATATGAGACATGCTAATTCAGCAATCATCAGAGAAAACCACCCCTTACCGAAAATTGTAACCATTCTACCTCGGTTCAGGAATGCGACATTATTCTCGGAGCTGGATTTGAAAGATAATTTAAACCAGATTGAATTTGAAGCAAAATCTTGTCCACTCGATATATTCAGAAGCTGAAATATTTATCTATGAACCAAGGACGATAACAGTCTTTTTTTATCGCTTGGAGCGCACGAGAGGAAATCCCTATAATGTTCAAAGAACATTGTGCGTTCCTAGGGAGGATAGGGACAGGAGGTAGGTATTGGATTCTGTTCAAGTCGAGTTTGTTATTTGATAGCCGTGACCTCAGCCGATGATAGCAATCAGGCAAGACAAAATACATTTTTTCTACGAGCGTGCGCAAAGTAGTACTTTTCCGCACTCATTTTCGTGTGTTAAGTAACACTTTTCCGCACTCAGTGCGGATATGGGTGTTATCCGCATGACGTGCGGATGAGTAGAACTACCCGAAAATATCACTGTTATGGAACATTTATATTCAATTTATTTGCGGTAGACTGTATGCACTATAAGAAGCCGTTATCCCTTTTACTTTTCAATCGTTCTTCCTGACATTTGTTCGTATTGTGAATTTTCTATAATTTTATTTCATTGATATATAATTATTTGTTGTTCAACTAGTTCTATCAAGTTTCACAAGAAATTATTTAATAAATTGTAGTTCAAGTTGAAATTCTTTTATTTTCCTTTTTATCGGATATGAGGCTCGTAAAAGAACGTTGTTCCTAACACGTGGGCAAAGTGTCTTTTCAGCACGCAAAAACTCATTCGAACTCCGCCCCGCGTCGTTCGCCTAACTGTATTTGCGTGCGGAAAAGTAACACTTTGCGTACTTGTTAGGAAAGTAACTATTTCCGCCAAGGTGCAAATTGAATTTCTTCGTCTACCTCAAACACTTATATTTACTGTAAGAACTTCAGAAACGATAAGATTTCCACAGAATGTTTCGCTAACACTGTAGCTTCGTCAGGTGATAAATAATTTTGCCATGGATTTCCATAAAGTAACTGTTGAGTCAATTCAAAACTCATATCTACATCACGGTCCTATTCACACGTGAAATTCATAGGATTTCATGAATAATTAGTTCGACAATAGCAAATGACAGTTTTTGTCTCCGCGCGGACCATCAGGGTTGTCAGTTCGATTTTATATTTCATCATTTACTGTAGAAAATTCAGATCTATTTCATGCCATTGTAATTCCGAAAAAGGATAATAAAATGGAACTATGACGTCGAAACATTATGTACTCTTAGTGATCAGGAACGGACCTATTTCCAATAAAATAAAAACAAAGTCAACAAACATTGTTTTTGGGAGTATGACAAATTGATATTAATCATACAGGACGTGAAAACATATTATGAATTGAGAAAAAACCCTTATCACGAATCTGTGATCAAGGGTCTATGAAAATAACGAGTTTCCATCTTTCAAGTTTGAGGGTATTGAAATGGAAAGAAATTGACATATTTATAAAAAAAATTATATTGAGAATTCGCATTCTCTATGTGATGAAAATGTCAAATCTTCCTCTGTTCATTCAAAAGAAGACAACCACTTTCCTGTTTATATGTCACGACGAACATTGAATTATATCTGTTGAACACACACGATAAGGATTTGAAGACGAAATCTTCCGGAGTTGAGAATTCAGCATTCTCCTCTAGATGAATTCAAATATATATATACAGGGTGATTTGAAAGTGTGCCGTATCCCTTGCATGAAAATGGGGCGAGAGAGTTCCTATCAATAAGGGTCCGGAAATGCTTTCTAAGGGAGCTACACCTCTTTGAATAGGACACCTCAATGACGATTTTCTCTCTATAACTTTGGAATCCTTCACAATAAATTCTCAAAACTTGGTGTACGGCATGGAGATGTGATGGTGGATAAGACTGAATTCAAAATTCTGAAACTTAATTCAGGGAGCGTCACATGCGGCGGAGGGTAAGTGTAAAACATCCCTTCTCCTTTTGATATTCAAGTTATTGTGATTTTGTTAAAAAATTATAAACTTCTAGAGTTTTTCATGTGAAAAAAGTACTTTCAGTTCATTCCGATAGAGCGTACTATTTAGGAGAAAATCGACTTGGAAAATTTTCTGATTTGCGTGAAACACAATTACCTGAATATCAATAGAAGAAGGCATGTTTTGAAACTTACCCTCCGCCGCATGTGACGCCACTGGATAGAATTTTGGAATTCTGAATTGAGAGTCTCATTAACCATCAAATGTTAATGGCGTACACCAATTTTCGAAGATTATTGTTGAGGATTTTGAAGTTATAGGGACAAATAAATCGTATTTGAGGGTGTCCTATTCAAAGGGGCGTAGCTTTCTTAGGAAGCATTTCCGGACCCTCATTGATAGCAATTTTTCGCCGCATATTCATGCAAGGAATACGCGTCTGGAAGGATGCCACTCACTTCTGAATCACCCTGTATGCAAATAATGTCATTCTGAATATTCAACAGAAAAAACTACTTTCCTAGCTATTTGCCCCATCGAATCGAATTATATATATTCAACATCCAGAATGAAGAATTATTTGGAATTGGAAATTGACATTCTTCCCCAAATCGGATGATGTATTCGGGTCGATTCTGTTTGCAAATAGCAATATGGTTGTAGAGAAGATATTGCTATCATAGCAAAATTCCAAAAGAGTGGGATTCTAATCATCGATTTTTGGCAATATGATCTGTCAATTTCAATGACATCTGGTCAGCTTTCTTGCTATCTTGGCAACATCAATTTTGTGCTTGCTATCTTATAACAAGGTAGTGGATTCTCTGTTCTTGCACTACAAATTCTTCCAAGTGCATGAAAATTCAGAAAATAGTGGATTGAATACATATGAGAGTTCAATTGTGTCACTGACTACTTGAAAACCTTTCCTCAAAGTTTCAATTCATAGAAGAATTATTGAAAAACTCAGAATGGGGATTACAAACATATAGGATAGGTTCACTGCTGTGACCAACTACTTGAAAACCTTTTCTTGAAGTTCCAATTTGTAGAGGAAATATGAGACTACAATTTCGACATAGTTTCGACGTAGTTTATCAAGCTGTTTTGCTAGAATAATAAAAAAAATCACGATTCGTCAACAATATTGCTATTACTTGAACTTATAACCAGTCTTGCAGTTACTCTGCAAACAGAATACAAAACTTCATAGCAATATTGTTATATGTTATGATCATAACAATATTATTATCTTCAGAATCGACCCGATTATGATATTGAAATATTGCGTACCCATATGTTCAGTATTGAAATGACAATTGAAATATATGGGCGAAGTATACTTGTATAGACTCGGATCTTGATGAAATGAAAACTTCCAAAAACATCATTTGTATAAGTGCTATGGGAATTATATATTTCACAAATATCGTGGTTATTTTAACAACTGTCTTTCGGGTGGTTAATATGAAGGTCAGCGGTTATTTGAACCACTTACAGATTTTCTGGTTCTCTAAGGCATAGATGGATAATAAATCAACAACTTGTCATGTTTTTTCCACTGTTAATAGTGGCTGATATCGACCAGCTTCTTCTGGGGATTTGTGGAGGGGCTGAGGGTTTTAATAAAAAAATGTGGCACTATTTCAAGGAAATGTTGTTCATCTAATGATATACTAGATATTGAAAAAGAGTTAAAAATTACATATTCCACTAGGAGAATAGCATGAAACAGTAGATTTTGAGGGATTGAACAGATCCATTGTTGGATTCAAAAAATCTATCACATGCCAAAAGTATTGGTTTTAGAAGTTTTGCTACTTGTTAAAATGAATCTCAGTTTAGTTTCTGAAATATATCAGTATAGAGAGCACTGAGAGAATATTTATAAGTAATGCCTAGTATTCCAGATACTTGCTGCTTTACTTTGACTTGCATGAGGACTGATTCTAAGGTAGCAATGTCTCAACCAAGTATTTGTGGAGTACATCAATTGTTAGGTTGAATTGACTTTGGAAAGGCAGAAATATAGCAATAATCAATGAAATAGTAAATTATCGACTGAATTCACAGCTTTATTTATACCACTGAGTGGAAATGTGAAAAACTCACCACATTCATGAATGTAGTTTCAATAGAAAATCAAATATGAATAGTGGAAAATCTGGGGTGGTCGAGAAAGTTTTCAATAACAACGTTCCTAATTCAGCCACCCTATCAAACACTTCTTAGAGAATCGGACCGTTTATCTGAATGAACTCATTTTGGATTTCGAACCCTCCTCAGTAACCTGAAGTCCAGTTATTCTGTTTCAGTTTCAGCTATTCATTATGATTTACATAATTTTGATATATGTATAATATGACTAAAACTAAAACTGACAACTGAGAAGTATTATTTAATCGGGATTTTGGAATTCGTACTCGAGAAACAACTGGATGAAGCCCTGTCAAATGATTTCGTTGTCACCCGGTATACCCACTTTTTCGATGATTTATGATAATATGATTGGTACTTTATTGCTGCATGCATAAACGTATTGTGTCATATACAATCACAGTATAATGATAAAAATTGCTCAAATTATTTGAAAGATGATTTGCCCAATAAAGATAATATTGTGCTTTCGATTACAAATTTGATTTTCGAACGAAAAACATAGTTAATACACAAGTTTGATTCTAGGAATCCAGTCATTTGACGGCAACATCAAAATTGAATACTATGCCTTACCCTTCTGGTCACTTAATCTGATATTTTTGATTATTGTACTATAGTTAATCCTAAGACTATTCTGAATCAATCCTGATAACAACAAGGTACCCAATGGATATCCATTGGATAGGCGCACATGAACATGTTGAATATACATTGGATGGCTCAAAATGTCAAGCTTCTGTCCAATGGAATTTCATTGTGAATCCATAGGCCAAGTTCGAATGTCCATTGAATGTCTATACTGTACATATCTACATACATTGTATGTATGAGTTTTGAACAATATCCATGAATTTGTCCCCCTATATATCTTGAATGTATTTTCTCTTCCATAATTTTATCCCAAGAGTCTAAAATAAAGCAGTTTCAGCCCTGCTATTGGCATTCATCGTATTTACTCCATGTCCATGAATTTCTGGAACTTTCTGGATAACCATTGGAGTAGTGTCAGTGGTATTCCATTGGATACGCATTTTGGTTCATCCGATAGATATACATTCCTTGTCTATGGACATCCAAACTTTTTTTGGACACTGGAGCTAAAAAAAAAATTAGGTAATAATTGTATTTGGTTATATGGTTATATGTCACGATATGATAGTTGGTTATTCCATCCATATCGATTTATAAGGGGTTGGCTTGGCTTGATAGTTTGCGAGAGGTAATATTCGGATAGGCACTAATAGTTTAGGGGTAGCTAGACTACATTCAAACATAACAATATTTTTAATAGCATGAAACATCATGGGTGAAGTGATTATAAATATGAATAAACAACACTGAATATAAAGACCGAATAACAACTTACATGATAATTACCATTACGACGAGCTCTTGTCAAGTCAAGAGTAGCCCCAGACCAGACTAACTTCGGAACCCTCACATCCTATATTATTTACATACAACATTTTATTAGATTTGCACGTTCTCATGAGAGTTCCTTGGTCAGTTTTCATAGTTCAATGTCAATGGATGATTTGATTAAGTTTATGTTTATGAAACCCGCATGGTTCCAAATTACTAATATACTGCATGTTCTACTCGTGACAATATCCTTTTGAAAAACAACATTACCGAATATGGAAATAATCTGTGATGAATTGATTTGAATTGAATTTTATCGACATCTTCGAATATATTTCAGATTTTACACCAATAATGTTCATACCAAGTAACAACTGTATGTAAATATGATCATAATATTTATGATGGTATAATTATCTGAATTCTAGAGACTCAATAATGTACCTGCACAATCGAAAAGCTCTAGAAAATAACTGTTTTCATCTTATATCTATGAAGATACTAAATCAATATTGATGATTTCAGAAATAACGATTTCTGATTTTATCGAATACCTATCGGTTTTCACTTGTTCTAAAATTCGGAATTTTTGATAAACCGAATAAACCAATTGTCACTGGAGAGTGTCAGGACAAATACGAATTTGCGATACGAAACATCAAAAGCTAAGTAATAACAATTCGATATTTTTTCATATACCTTCATTTCTCCTCTCCAAACTTTTTTCAATACAAATTTTCACTGACAAGTTAGTGAATTTTTCTTTCAGACTCGAATGATCGTGGCAATTGAAAATAGTAGTGATTCATTCGGGAAAAATAAGGTGAAAAAAAAAGCTACAAGTGATAGTGACTCACATTGTATGAAAATCGTAATATAAATACTCAAATACTCAATAATCTAGACATGATAATATGTCGATAGGCATCTTGAAGTGACGTCAGCCTGGTCGCACGTTATTAGGCACACGGCGAATAAATGGGAGAAAAGCCTACATTAAAACTTGTGCGTGGGCCGATTATTCCATCTATCCATATCATTGTTTTCCCTTTCACATATATATATACTTTTGCTTGCTCCGTTATTGCTTATTGTATACATATTGCAACATTTTTCACTTCCATGTAAGTAAAATATTATTGTATCATACCATAGGTCAAATCTGTCCTTTTTTAGAACTTTACATTTTCTTGGCTGATGATGGGCTTATATAAGCCCGAAACATGTTCCCTTATATGATCTATGATCATTAAATAAAAGTTGTGGAGATGACTTTGGGTTTTCATCTATGGACATATATTAATGTTACAATACACATAATTTATCAATAATATAACTTGCCAAAGATTCGAGAAAAATTTAAACACCTGCCTCCCCTCCATATCCTTCCTAGGTACGCATAATTTCCATGAAAATTAGAGGAATTTCCTTCCGTGCGCTCCAAAAGATAAAAAAAACGTAATCAAAAGCAAAATGCAACAGGAATCAGGTGATGACTGACCCATGTCATCAAAATTCTTGTGTAATCATGATCAACAAAAACAAATTCAGAAATGTTTTCAAAATCAACAATATTATAGCCTTGTACATTTCTAAATCTTGTTTCCTCCATGATTCTGCGATCATAGTAATGTCGTGGACGTAGTGAGACTTTCTTCCAAACAGAAAATCTCCATCAAAATCATAAGTGCAAAACAATATCGAGGTAATAATAAAGAACTCGTCGTATCATTTGGTCCGAGCATCAAATTGAAAAAATCGATTATCTCCCATACATAATTGATATAATTCAATATTTCAATATTGGGTTTGAATATATATAGTTTGACTGTCTATTCATCACTACATCCACAGGACACAATATCTCCGATTATTCGGTCTCAATAGATACATTATGCAACCATATTATCGACAACAATAGATTATAGAAAATCCTGCTTTCTAAGAATGTGGATTATAGTATATAGTTATATTTAACAGTATGGTATAGTATATTCTACAGTTATTTTTACAGAACAGATAATGATTTCAAAAATGAAAATGAGTCATCATCTCAATGATCAGGTGGAAGGAATATTCAGTTTTTTTCTCCAATAAATATAATCTATAATAGAGACTGGAGTTGAGTAAGTGTTTGCCTTATATTTAAATACATAAAGGTGCAACAAGATTGCATTTCACAACTCATGAGATCTTTGGTATTTTGATATTTGATCTTAAACTGATGTAGATATGATGGATAATGATATTGTGACGTAATTTCATAAACAAGAAATTGAGGTCCCACAACCAGGCAGTCAAAATCTGGTAGATTATTGGGGTGAGTTTACGAAAAGTTTGTGAAAAGATATTCCATGCAATCTCATAAAAACTGGTGAATTTTTGGGTGCCACTTAGTTCAAGTTGGGAAAAATATGTGGGGGTGACACAAAGATATTTATACACAGGATTTCACAAAACCTTTTTATAATGAATGATATCCATTTCTATTTGAACAATGATCAAGTACCTATGCAAAATACATATTTCCCAAGTGTAATTGAAGAACATATAATGTGTGAACTTGTTAGTTAATCTATAAATATTAGCAGTTCAGGATGTCTGTATTCAAAATAAAACTGCTCTCAGTCAGAAGCTGTTAGTATAATTGAATCAGAGATTAGCTACTTAAATTCTGAATTCTTGATTCAAAGGCCTAACTATGGCTTCAAATGGAGAATATCAGAATATGAAGTTTATTAAACAGTTGTACTGCAAGATATCTGAGACCCCAGAATGGCACGCAGTTATACATAACACATACATAATGATTCGAATAATTTCCACCTTGGTAGCCAGGTATCGATTTCAGCTTTAGACATCATAGGCAGAATAGAACCAATAGCTTGTTTGCCTTTGGTGTTGGTCGAAGTGGACATTTCATGAAAGAGGACAGATGATGTGAAAGATACTCCTGAATAATTATATGTATTGTTTTCTTTTACTACGTGGTTGGCAAAGTGGAATTTGAAGTTTTGTTTTTGAAACCTACCTCTAGGAAATTGCATCAAGTCGTTTTCGGTAGTGTATTTTGAATTTTGAGTTTCCTCACAACATTAATTTCTGAATGGGCAAAGATTACGACAATATGAGCATACCTCGATATCAAAACGTCATTCTCATCATCTTCACACCTCATCGCCATTTCCGCTAGAAAAAGTGCGAATAATAGAGGACTTGATGGTTCACCTTGTAACACACCTGCTGTAACTTCGTTTTGATTCGTGAATCCATAAGAGCTCGTTATCTGACAAGGTGCCTACGAATATAAGTTCTTCAATAAACGAATGATATTTGACGCTGATCCTGAATTGAATAATATTATTCAGAGTATGCTGTGGAGTATCAACAAGGTTTTTGGGAAGGAAGATAAACAATTGAGACAGTGAATATAATGATACAGACAATAAAATAATACTACGAATAAGATAGATCCATAGATTCCAAGAGAGCATTCGTAAGTGTGGATAAAGGCAATCTGAAAAAGATATTGAGAGAATCAGAATTTCAAATGAGATGACAAGGTTAACAGAGATGAAAATGTGAAACTCAACAGCAACAGTAGTAACCAATGACGGATTCACAGAAGATATTATGATGAAAACAGGAGTGAGACAAGGAGACTTCCTATCCACAACAATGTTTGATATTTTACAGAATGAGACAAGTCGAACAGTAGAGGTCGGAAGATCAATTGCACAAAACAGTACCGATATTGTAAGAGTACATGCTGATGAATCGTGACAAAGACACTAACAAGTGGAAGATAAAAATTGCAAAATATCCTTTCCAAAAAGTGGTGAATTTCGAATACCTAGGAGTAACGCGCTGGATCAGATTAATCATAGAGCGATATAGATCCCAGAAAGAATCAAAGCAGACGTATTGGAAATATTTGACTATACCTAAAGATAAAAGATAGAAGCCACAGTGAAGACATTGTCAATACATCCTCTAGTCGAGCAAAAACCTGACTGAGAATATGGAATTCTATTGCAGTCATTGACTCAGCAAGTTAGTCCTGTGAGGATATACCGCTCATGAATAACTTGAGGAAACAGTTCAACAACGCCAATCCTCTGGAGGTATTCGGGGAATTTGTCGGACCATCCTAATGTTAAATAGATAGTGATATGGTAGAGAATGCATCTGGGATTATTGTTGATTCAAAATAGTATCAAATAAATAAGTTGAATACAGTACCCAGTTATGTGGTATTTTCCTCAAGAACTCATAACATATACCATCTGACCCAAGAGACTTCGTTTTTTACAATTATCAAGGACGGAATATATCTCAGCAGTAGTGAAAGGGGCCCATGAAAAGGATGACTAACATCTACGAAGTTCACCATGAAACTTTTTCTAGGTGGATATATGTTTTGGTGAAAGTTTCCCCAGTCTTGAACAGGAGTTTTCATGAATGGAATTATTGCGGAAGTGTTCAAGAACTTGACAACTTGGAAATCATTTTCGATTCATAGTGTGATTCTTTTCCCATTTCAATGATTTTTTCATATTCAGATTTCGATGTTACATAATATTTGATTTTCAAGCCATCAGGAAAATCTTCCAGTTTGCTGGCACAGTCAGTATCGAAACATGGTTTGTCTTCTCGATGTGATAGAAGAGAACTATTTCCTATTACGCTAACAAAATCTAAACAGCGCAAAGATCATCAAATAATTTATTCGTATCAGATATCAAATATTATGCTCTATTCGAATTCTTTATATTTAAATACTTAGAAAGGGTCAAGTTGTTTTTCAATTTTGTGATAGAATCTAAATTCGGTTCATATAGACATTCCATGAAATCATTCACATTTTTTCAGTGATAGTTTTTGTTTTTAACTGAGCAGTGCTGACTATTATGTTTCCTCACAAAACAATCACAGACGACGGAAACAAACATGTTTGAGGATATCTATAGTTCACTGTTCGTTCAGTTTGAATATCACAAATTATATAATCAGAATGATTCAATTCAACTCGACGATGAAGTTTGACAAAGGGCTTTCCACCAAAGTGGATTTTGTACACAACTCTCATCAATTTCCTCTTTTCGATTGCACGATACCTCATAATTTTGAGATAGAATCTAATATTACAATAACTAATAGGTAATTATTCAGTAAGTGGTATAGGTACGTGTAAATCCGGTTCATATAGACATTCCATGAAATCATTGACATTTTTCCAGTGACAGTTTTTGTTTTCAACTGAGCAGTGCTGACTATTATTTTTCTTCACAAAACAATCACAGACGACAAAAACAAACATGTTTGAGGATATCTAGTTCACTGTTCATTCAGTTTGAATATCACAAATTTCATAATCGAAATGATTCAATTCAACTCGACGATGAAGTTTGACGAAGGGCATTCCACCAGAGTGGATTTTGTACACAATTCTCATCAATTTCCATATTGAATTCACGATTCGTGAACTCTCACAATTTTCCTTGAATTGCATAGTCTTCAAACGAAATTTCAAAAGTTTCCATGTAAATTCCATTCCATAGGAATTCTGATATCATGTGTATCTCATGTGTATATATGACCCATAGGATATTCATTTTCCCACTCCTACCGATATTTCCAAATTTTATTATTCGAATATTATTTTGGCGAGTGAATGCCGTGACCAATTCCTTGCAATATTTAGGTCCAAGAATCTGCAAATCGCATTGTTCAATAGCCCTTTCGTTGGATTTGACGTGGATTTGACCTTCTCCGAGACATCGGCTAACAAATTCTTTATATTTCATCGACGTAATGTAGAAATTGTTGAATCGAACTTCTGATATAAGATTCTAAATGGAGGCATCGTAGATAGACACAATTTAAACTCTCTTACACATTTGTATTCACTCAGGACGGCTTGTACAAAGATGACGGTTTATAAAAATACAACCTCGACAAGTCATTCGTTCTGATGCTACGATGATAGTCAATTGAACCTGCTTCGATTTCCGATCACACGATGATTACGAATACCGATGAGTCGTCGAGGCCGCTTGTGATAAGGCATTCCTTAGGTGTTCTTCTCATTTACGGGGTTGAACATCGTCGCTAACAATATGAATATGAAAAATACACGTATAATGCCTGATTCTCTTTCAGTGGCAAAATGACGAAGATCATGGATTGTTTATTCAATTGGCATTTCACTATCAGGAATATCGAAGTATCTATAATTATTCATTGCATATGTTCTACATGTAATGTTGATGCAGTGGACTACCATATTGTGGGCCGGTGGTTTGGTCCCTTAGTCACAACTTTCGATCGTCACCAAATGTTACCATTCTCCGACTATAAAAGCATTCTACTGTGTTCGGTTTGTCAGCGTTTGATTTATTTCAGTTCAGCTTGGAGAATAAAAGCTGCTTAATCAAAAATTCGTCTTCGAACAATGATGTTTGCAAGAAAGATCAGTTCTGACAAAGGAATGGTGAAGTAGGTACACACTGGAAACTGAATGAAATACAATTGAGTGATTGATAGTCGAGAAAGTAATTTATTGCCATACGTGATTACGAGATAGGGTCAGATTTCGATGAATGCGTCAATGGGGTGAGTGGAGGTCATCAGAATATGATTTATTCATATTGTTTCCTTTACAATCCGTCTATGATTACCCTCTGAAGCAGCATTCTCAGGAATGAACTATTGTTCCTTAATTTCGAAAAGCAATATTCATTCATGCAGAACAACAATTTACGTGAAAAATAACCTGAGATTCTACGAAATTTCAGACTTACTGCTGGTAAATATTAAAGGTGACATCTTAGTTGTTGGTGACTTCAACATTAATGTAATGGACCCAGATGAACCTATAGCAGTGGAATATCTAGGACTGGTTCCCCCTCGGCCTTAGATTTGGCGTCTAAGGCCAATATTTCCTCCATTTGCCTGGATAACCTCGTCAAATTCTGGAGATATCTCTCATTGGCGTCCACGTCGCGAGGGGGGGGCTTTGGGAAACGGCTACTAGCTGCTTCGCAAAGGCTAACAATGAGAAAAGTCAACCAATCCTATGGTGGAGTGGAACCTGTGCCGATGGGATGCGTGGTACATGGGAGATGTGCAGACAACGAGCCCTCCAGAGAACCAGGCGAAACTCTGGAGTAAACAGCCTTGCCTCAGTAAACGGCTCTGCTGAGGTCGACCAACACATCCGCATTACTCGTGGGAACCATATGGAATACCAAAAACAAAATAATGATGAACCTGCCCATCTGATGGAGGTTGAGGGGACACCATCCTCATCTTCATTGGATGCAGAGAATAGGCTTCTGGAGGGCGACTCTTCTGGAACGGGAACTGAGGCACATCAAACCTTGGTTACTGTGGAGGAAGAGCGCATCCTACAGGAGCTGATGGAGTCGACAGAGGAAGGGGAGGAATCTGGGGGCAGCCGTGAGCAGCCACCGGTTCCAAACCCTCAGGATCTGCCGGACACGAAAGTGAAGATGTCTGGAGCGCAGCGCAGGAAGCTGGCGATCCAGGCGGCTATGGCTCGTGGGGACCCGATCATTCCTAGGAAGCCTAGGTCAAATCGGAGGCCCACGAAAAAACCTCAAGCACTGGTGGCCGTAAATCCATCATGTCTTAAGAGACCAGATAAAACCATCTCCACAACGGGAAGTGGGAAAGTCTACGAGGCCGCTGGAAAGAGGGAGAGATCCGAGACCAGCACACCTTCGCCGCTCCTTAAGAGGAGTAAACAGAGTGTCTCTGCGGGACCTTCTGTAACTAAACCCGTCAGTACACCAACTGGAGGCAGTTACAGTAAGGCCCTGACCTCCTTTAAGATGGCAGTGACTACGGGCAACTATCCCGAAGACAAGCTATCTTTGGAGCAGGTGAAGCAAATCCAGCTTCTCATTACGAGAGAGATCTGGAAATGTGAGCCAGGAACTGGGCCTCAATTCGCAGCCAGCTACCCTCAATCGGGGGTGCTGATCCTAACCTGCGAAAATGAGGAATCCAGAGAATGGCTCAAGCGGAAGGTGCCTACGCTGAAGCCTTGGGAGGGGGCCGCCCTTAGCGTCGATGACGCTAATAAGGTGGTCAAAACTCACAGGGCTGTGGTATGGGTGCCAACCGAGTTCCTGGACGCCAAGGAGCCGGCTAGGATCCTACAGCTCCTGGAAACCCAGAACAAGGGCATTAAAACAGGAGACTGGAGTATTATTTCCACCAATTCCGACAAACAAGGAATTACCCTTGTTCTTGGAATTGACGACCTCAACCTGAAGGAGTTGGCCAAGAGAGGCTTCAAAGCCTACCTAGGCCTGTCCCAACTTACCTTCAGGGTGGTAAGTAAAAAGAGCGCCGAAGATGCTGCAGGTCCTCCAAGTAAACCTGCAGCATAAAAAGGCTGCGACTGCTGCCTTAGTGAGGTACCTGTCCCGAGGCGAAGCTGACATAGTCCTGATACAGGAGCCCTGGATTCACGGGGGACGAGTCTCAGGACTGGGAGAAGCCAAGGGTAAGGTAATATACGATCTGACGGCAGGGAATGTGAGATCCTGCATTTTCGTTAAGAACGAGCTACACGCACTAACACTGCTTGATTTCTGTTCTAGGGACCAGGCAGCAATTAGGCTGAAAATACGTATGGGAGGAATCTGGACGGAAATCATAATAGCCTCAGTGTATCTGCCATACGATTCTATCGGGCTACCTCCGTCAGCAGAACTGGAGAGGCTAGACGAGTACTGCAGGCTTTCAAACCTACAGCACATCTTTGGCATTGATGCCAATGCTCACAGCACAGCTTGGAGGAGCAGCGACACAAACAGAAGGGGTGAGTTCCTATTAGATTACATAATTTCTAAGAATTTAGTTATAATGAATCGCGGGAATGAAGCAACTTTTGTTACCAAAACTCGTAAGGAGATCATTGACATAACCCTGGCGTCTTCTAGAATAGGCTCTCAGGTAACTCGGTGGCGTGTATCTGAGGAACCGTCCTTATCGGACCATAGGTATATCTGTATGGAAATTTCAGATACTGAACACCCGACAGAAGCCTATCGAAACCCGAGAGGTACGAACTGGGAGAAATTCAGAGAGGACTTAACAATAAACCTAGGAAACGTCAAGAAGATTATCAAAAACGGCACTGATGTAGAGGTAGCCTCCTGTTAGTTGCAGGAGGCAATAATATCCTCATATCAGGACAACTGTCCTTTGGTAAGGCGCAAAAGCAGCAAAGACGTTAGCTGGTGGAACGAAGAACTTAATACGCTAAGAAAAGAAACACGCAAACTTTTCAATAAGGCGAAGAAAACTGGGGAGTGGGGGCAGAATTCCATCACTCTGACCAATTATAATAAACAGATCCGTAGGGCGAAAAGGGAGTCGTGGAGGCGTTTCTGTGGAGAGGTGGAAACAACCTCTGAAGCAGCACGCCTCCATCGAATCCTAGCCAAGGCACCTGTTAATCCTATGGGGAACATAATGAAACCTGACGGGAGATATACTGAAACTGGCAGGGAAACTCTGGAGATTCTACTTCGGGCTCATCTGCCAGATTCGGTTGAAATTGAAAACGATAATCTACCAGACCCACTAAACCCTCACCTGAGGGCTGCTGTTGGGGACTGGCGGGAATCGAAGAAGATTGTTGACCACAGTAAACTGCTGTGGGTCATAGAAACTCTTGAATCCTACAAGGCGCCGGGACCGGACGGAATTATCCCTGCAATGCTATAGCAGGGTAAGGACCAGCTGGCTCCGTTTATTTGTGGGATATTGAGAGCAAGCCTGGCAACGGGGTTCATTCCGATTGCATGGAAGAGAGCGAGGATCGTCTTCATCCCAAAGCCTGGAAGAGATTACTCTCAGGCTAAGGCGTTCAGGCCGATAACTCTATCATCATTCATGTTGAAGGTGATGGAGAAGTTAATTGAAATGCATATCAGGGAAAACTTTCTCATTGAAAGGCCACTACATAAAAACCAGCATGCATATCAATCGGGAAAATCCTGTGAAACGGCACTTCACCAACTGGTGGGGAAACTTGAGGCCGCAATAAGCAACAAGAGCATAGCTCTTGCGGCATTCCTGGATATTGAAGGGGCATTTGACCACACACCCTTCATATCCATGGTAGCAGCGGTTGTTGGGCGTGGCGTGGAAGACACCACATGTCGGTGGATAAAAAACATGCTATACAACAGAACAGCGGAATCCACATTGCTTGGTGAAACCATGGAGGTGACGATTTCTAGGGGTTGCCCACAGGGAGGAGTTCTTTCTCCCCTGCTGTGGGATCTGGTTATTGACGAACTCCTGAAAAAACTAAACAATGTAGGAATTCACTCACAGGGGTATGCAGATGATGTTGTCATTCTAGTAGAGGGGCAGCATCCTGAAATTATTTCAGACTTGATGCAGAGAGCCCTGAAGATAGTAGAGGGCTGGTGCAGAAAGGCAGACCTCAGGGTCAATCCTAGTAAAACTGCACTTGTGGCCTTCACGAAAAAGAAGAAACTGGACAAACTAAAAGTTCCCAGACTTTTTGACACACAGCTAAGTATGACACAGGAGGTTAAGTATCTGGGAGTAACCCTAGATGCTAGGCTAACCTCGAATACTCAACTGCGAAAGACTGTCAGCAAAGGGAAAATGGCACTAATGGCTTCTCGGAGAGCGATTGGTAACACATGGGGACTGAAACCACGCATGGTACATTGGCTGTATACTGCTGTGGTGAGACCAATGATTGTATATGGATCGCTTGTCTGGTGGCCTAAGACTGAACAGAGATCAGCTATAATGGAGCTTTCAAAACTCCAGAGATTAGCTTGTCTCTGCATCACAGGTGCTATGCGCAGCACTCCTACCGCTGCTATGGAAACCATACTCAATATTCCGCCTCTTGAAATCTTCATCAGGGCGGAAGCGAGGATGGGGGCATACAGACTGCAGTGTACCGGCAACTGGTATGCTCGGGGTGTCTCCCTGGGACATACAAAAATAATCAGCCAAGTTTCAAGCCCACTAATGGATATGGGAAGGGACAAAATGCTGCCTAGAAATAATTATTACAGACCCTTCAACACTCAGCTCTACTGGGATGAAAGGGTCTTGACTAACTGTCAGGAAGGCACGTTAGTATGGTACACTGACGGTTCTAAGACTGATGAGGGCACGGGAGCCGGAATATATGGAGATAGACCCAGAACCAGGATGTGTGCTTCCTTGGGGAGGTATGCTTCAGTATTCCAGGCAGAGGTGCATGCTATTGAGGCATGCCTGAGAGAGAATATTGTAAGAGGATACAGAGGTAAACAAATCCTCATATGCTCAGATAGTCAGGCGGCCATTCAATCTCTAACATGCAATAAAATCAGATCAAAATTGGTCTGGGATTGCCTTCAAAGCCTGCTAACCCTGGCTAACCACAACAAGGTAACTCTTCAATGGGTGCCAGGGCATAAGGGAATTGAAGGCAATGAAGCAGCTGACGCTCTTGCCCGGCAAGGGTCTGCGACGTTGTTTATGGGGCCGGAACCTGTGTTCGGTATCCCCAAAACCTCAATACGCGGCTGGCTGGCAAGGAGGATGCAAGAAAGACATCAGGCATACTGGAACAATGTCCCAGGACAAAGACACAGTAAACTGATGGTTGGAACACTGTCCAAAACAGTGACTAACGACATTCTGAGCCTAAACAGAAGTCAGATCAAACAAGTGACGGGACTAATAACCGGTCACTGTCCCTTGAGGAAACATATGCATCAAATGGGCATCTATACAGACGAACCCATATGCAGACTATGCAATGAGGAGGAGGAAACTGCCACCCATGTAATACTGGAGTGCGAAGCACTAGCGCGTTGGAGATACAACCTTCTGGGAGCAGTAAACTCTCAAGAGGCATTTTCAAAGAATGATCTGGTGAAGAGGCTGCTAAACCTCATCAAGGTAGCGAACCTGTTCACCTAAGTCAACAGCATGATCAGGAATACAATAGGCCCAAAGGCTGCAGTGTTTTGGGCTTCAAACCCTGACTGATCATTCTGCTATTAATCAATCAATCAATCAATCACGTTCAACTATCTCGTTTTTGTCTGGAGTAAATTGAATTCATATGGAGCAACAAGAGATACTTCACACACATAAGCACAATCATTGATCATGTGATAACTGGAAGCAATATAAAATGTGATGTGAAAATTTTCCTGAATACAAACAAAGATGTAGGATAGAGAAGCCTAAAGTAGACAGAAATTTTGTTCACATCTTGTGGAATGATTATTATAAGACTGAAGCTACTACAACAGTTAATAATAGTGAATTGAAAAGTTATTGGGTGCATAATGACTTTATTGAAGAAAAGTGAGAAGCTATGTATTTGTTGAAAACTGAAGAACCAAATGATGCAAACGATATGAAATGTTAAAAACAGAGTGTAAATGATGGTTCGAGAACTTGAACATGATGATTACTTCACTAATATATGGAATAAATCAGGTGACAGTGGGTTACAGGTGGCATTGCATATAATATGTTTCGTTGAGGGTGATTTGAGTGAAATACAGAATGTGGAATGTATAGTCTTGAATGACCAGATCATTACAGATAGGGAACCATAAATTGTAATTGAATTCAACAGATACTCTTGTGAAATTGGAACTGAAATTATTAGAAAATTCATTCGAAACTGGACCCAAGGAAAACTCGAATTTGAGGAATCTAGGACAAATTCTGTGAAGAAACAAGGAAATGAGGAATCATTGGTGAACAGGACATTCTAGGAATCCGAGTTCGGGTGAGTTAATCATTTATATATCTTGATAAAATAATTTGACAATGCATAATCACACCTGAACTGCATTTCTCACTTGATACTGAACTTTGGCTACCAGCGTGTTTTTTCCTCTCCTCCTGTGATGTCATTCATTCATTGGGCACGTGCAAAGCATTTACCTTTACCTCTCAATTATCTCATTCATCTAGCAGAAAGCAGGAAAATTGGCGAATAATCAGTCGTTTATATTTCTTGATTATTTGGGAATCACAGCAACCTTTCTCTTTGTATTCAGAAAAATTCTTCTCAGGAAAAGAGAGCTCCCGCAGAACCACTATCGCGATCCAGCCTTCCGAAATTCTATCGGAATATTTCGAAAAGAGAAATTAACTTTTTTGTTGCACAAGCTGGAGATAGACAAATACAACTCTAGTCACAATTTTCACCTAGGAAGCAGAGTTTTCATGGGCGTAGCACACAATGGGGCAGGAATTGGTAATCGTGGTAAAAGTGACGGATCGTGAAACATTCCGTTGAGAAGTCACAAATGAGAAACAACTTTGAAAATACCTTATTGACTCTGAAGGGTTTCATTATATTATGAATAGCATTAGTCCAATAAAATGGTATTTGGTCGTGAAAAACATCAAGTAGTCGGTTTATTTGCGGTTTTTTATGGTTTTGGAGGTGCTGAATCCGAATCTGGAGTTTGCAATCAAAATTTCCTGGGACACTCCGAGATATTTGCAAAAGACAACGAAATGTTTGGACTTTCTTCAGATTTTTACCCGTTACTGATGAAAATACATTCGAGCAAGAAAACCGTTCATAAGAGTTGAAGTAGATGAAATTTTCTATATATAATTGTTATTGCTCATGAATGTAGGACTAACGGGTGAGGAGCTGAAGCAAGTTGAGAATAGACCAAATTTGCGTACCTATACTTTGCAGAAAATAGCGTTATTCGTCGGTTTTCGTCGATAATTCATAATCTACTTTTTTCTAGAAGAAATAAACCACTCTGATGTGAAGAAGTCCTGGCCATGTGAGTTATTGTTTTTGTCAGCATGTAAATCGAGTATCAATTCGTTACAATATATTTGCATCATCTCAAGTTAGTTTGTTACTTCTAAAAGTGCGTAGATTATGAATTATCTACGAGAACAGTTGAAGAACACTTTTTTTGAGAAATACGCAAATTTGGTCTATTTTCAACTGGCTTAAGCTCCTCACCCGTAGATCCTCCATTCATGAGCAACAGCAATCATATATAGACAATTTCATCTACTTAAACTTTTTTTGGGGTGTTATTCTCGCTAACTTGTATACAGGGTGAGTCATGACTAACCAGCCACAGCCTAATGGTAGATGGAGGAAGTCAAGGTGAGTTGATATATATGTGAAAAAATATATTTTGCCTATTAGTAACAGAAATAC